>JAVJGJ010000030.1:22649005-22692315 GCA_035590215.1 Microhierax caerulescens
ACACATACAGAACTCCAACATTCAGCAAGTCTCAATATCAGGGGGATATAATTTAAAAATCTAGGAATGGAGGCAGGGCAAGACACAAGGCAGAGCCATAGAGGCACTCAGGGCTGAAGTGGCGAGGACACAGTTGTTCTGGCATCCCATCCACTGTGCCGCCACTTGGTTCAAATCTATACTTATAGCTCAAATTATTTTTTTTTTAATTATGTTTCCACACAGGTTACTGACTGAATAAATGATAAAGCAGGGACAAACCTAAGGGAAAGAAGGAGAGTGTAGCTAACAGGCTTGTATTTGCAGGAAGGAATTAGCCTAGCATCAAATAAAAAAAATATATATTATTCTGAATTTCCTTGCTATGGTAAAAGCTTGAGGAGTGTATGTAGGCATTACATTAAAAAAACCTTATATATACTATTAAATATCTTGATCTAGAAATTTAAATTACTCCTGTGGGATGTCTGTCTGAGAAAGTCCATCGTGTCTCATGGCGAAGCTAATCTTCACATACCTGTTTCATTTTTTATTCTTGCACCTGCCTGCATTAAAAAGATTAAGAATTAAGCTGGCAGAGGGCTGTCTGTCAGAGAATACCAATTCATCTATTGATTTAATCATCAGAATTACAACCAAATGGAGCTCCAGGCCTGGGCAAAGGGAAGGTGTCTATTGTGTTATGATTTGGACTCTAAAAGGAGTCATGCTTGTGTCAGGCTGTATCACCAGACTGTGCAGAGGAAATTACTGGGAGGGGGAAAGAGACACTGGAGTTTTCTTGTAAAACAATATTATTTAACTGTTAGGGCCAGAGGGAAGATTTTGCATGTGATCTTTCCACGTAGTCAAAAAAAAAAAAAAAAAAAGAAAGCAATTCTGTCTTCTGGTTCACTTGCAGATCCAAACTAAGTCATTCAGGGAGTGTTTAAAAAGGAATGCATGTGCTTATCTTTGTGAAGCCAGGTTCCATTCACAGAACTCATTTCTCCTCATCCCAAGTCACAACTTTCAGCTGCACAGTGCTGTCTGCTTAAAGGAGTTAGCTACAGTCTATCTCCAAGCAGAATCTGCTAGTTCAGGGAAGTTTCTGCACTTGAGGCAGGCTTTCCTTATTTATCAATATAAACTACCACAACCTACACGTTCACAAAAGAAAACTCAAAAAACAGCCAGGTACCACAGATCCACTAGTGGGGAATGAATGAAAGGGGAAAACAGCACAGCAAAATAAGTTGTTTTTTAAATTGAATGACAAAAAAAAGTTATAAGAATTAGATACAAGGAAACACAGGAATGTTTATTATTTGAGAACCGTTTTGAAGCTTTGAATTTATCCATTTTGCTGATGTGCTAAAAGCAACTGCTATGAGAGGCCATCCCAAAGTTTGGGATAATCAACCCTTTGTTAGAAGATCAGACTGAAAATAACAAAGCGTTCACAGATCAGTTTTATTTACTAAAAGGAACAGAGTGCAAATGTTTCCAAAATATACACAGGAAGGAGCAAGGCAGATAGAAAATTAATCAGAAACAAGCCACTTTCAAGCCAGGCACAGGAGTTACTCCCTGCAAGTGACACTGCAAGGAAACAAACGCTGTTTGTTCTCAACTGACTGCACTTCCGCCTCCTCCCCTTTCATTCAATACTTAGTGCTAGTGATGCTCCCTCCATCTCCGTGACAAGCTAGTTGCAGATACTTTTATCTCAGTGAGGAAAGCAGGCTGGAGAAAGCATATGATCAGACAATAAGTTTATGCTTACATTTGCTGGTGTGAAGGGGAAAAACCCTTTCTCAAATAGGTCACTTAATTAGGAAATGCAATTAAATATTAAGGGTAATTGTGTGGAGCATGTGGATCTTGGATGAATTCAGCAGGGGAGCGTGTGCTTAAGGAGCAAGTGGGACAGCTGTGTACATCTGCAACCTTTGCTTTAAAAGCAGTAAATGCTGCACGGTCAGAAAAAAAGAGAATTTCCCCTGTTTTGTCCTTCATACTGGAAGTCCATTGCTCCAATGCTATTGCTCCTGAAGGAATTCAGCTCAGACTAAGTCAGCTGAGACAAACCAGAGCCCCTCACCCCCCTCCTATTATTCGGTACACACTTCCCTTCCCGCTAGCTCACAGTTCTGACAATGCAGGGAAAGAGGAAAAGAATGGCTGAGGGAAGCAGAGCACAGCTGTACGTTGCAGAATCTCTCCATATTCATTTGCCAAACAAAGCCAGTATTCAAAAAGACAACGAAGATGCAATAGGACCATACCAAATCCATGCCTCTGAGCAGCAAGGGGCTCTCTAACAATGCATTCAAGCAACAGATAGAGATTTACCTTCAAAATGCAGGCCATGTTCTTTCTCTATCCTTCCTACCACAGAGCAGCAGGATTCTACTTTGTGAGCAGCAGTTCCAGTGTCAGGCAAAAGGCTGGTAGAGCTGCAGAACTGCTAGAGCCTACATTCCTGTAGATCCAAATAAGGGTACCACGCATCCAGGATCCGTTAGTCATATTAGTCTTTTTATGCCCCGTTTGTTCCACCCATCAGCTTCTACCACTGGCTGGGAGCCAGCCCAGTACCTCCCCTCTGTCACATGACCGAGTTTGATTCATGGCTCCAGCATGTATTTTTGTAAGCTCCAGGATGCTCTCGCGCAATACTATACATACAAATGGCAATCTATACCTTGCAAATGTTTTGCAATGGTTGTAAATCAAGCTGCGTGCTTATAATTAATCCCTGTATGATTCTCCAAATGCTCTCAGGAGACAGTTGGTTAGAAAAGTCCAAACTCTCTCTATTATTTGATCTCTAAAAAACCTTATGCTGCTTACTAGCCCAAAGTATTGTTTTATGTTCAGCCCTTTTCATTGTTCAGCAGGCTTCCCTTTGTCCAAAAGCTGCAACTGCTTCCCTGTGAGAGAGAATCCTTATCAGCAGCCAACACAAATATCCCACCAGAGGTGCTTGCATAGTGCTGTGCATGCCTTTTTGCGTACAGAGCTGGCATACAGCACAGGGAGTGGAAAGCGTGGGTAGGTTAGTTCGTTGGGTTATTCATGCAAGTCTGATAAAGGCTTTCTGAACTTTCTTTGGGATTGCTTACACCGCAGTGAGATTAACTGCAGATTAATACATTCAGCTGTTGAAACATTTCACTCTACATAATCTCAAATTCAAGTTCTTCTCTTACATATCATACTCAATATATTATAAAGGTTTCACTTCATATTTGTTACTCCTCCTGCAGTCTCTTTCTCCCCCTTTCACACTTTCCCAGTACCTCTTATTACTACATCTTGGAACCTTTTGCATTCTCTGTACTTGGCACCTGCCCTGTATTTCTTGTGTGCTACATTGCTTCACTCCTGATGCTTTAATACACACTAAAGTTCTCCCTCTGCCACCTTAACAAATTCCTTGTAGTGGATGCAGCAATTCAGGGTACCTGTTCACATGCAGCCAATACACTCCAGTTAATGTTATGAAACTGCTTACCACAGAGCTCCTTAGTATGTGGAATCCAGAAGGGGTTAGTACTCTGCTGCGCATTTAATAACCAATACTGTTCCCTGCCTGGCAAGTTTCTCTGACCCAGGTGCAATCCCTCAAGACAGTAAAAAGGCTGAAACTAAAGGAATTAGCTGTCCCCATTTCTATTGAGGGACAAATCAACCCCAAAAGCAAAACAGAAGGGCACTGGGAAGGCTTTCTCCAGCTGCTTCCTGTGCACTTCCAAAGAAGATGCCGATCTGTGTTTGGCCTTTGTACCACCCTTCCAGAGTGCCGTAGTTTTACACAGGTCCTGCAAACTCCTCAGCACCTCTCACCACTAGAAATATACCTCTTTGCTCAAATACAGCCACAAGCCAAAGCTCTTGAGCTGAAAATTGTAGTAGTGTTTGAGAAGACAATGAAAAAAACTTACTGAAGTTTCTAAATATGAGTTGTCTAACCTAAAATGTCTAAACAATGAATCAGTGGAGGAAGTTTCTGAGGGAGGGACCTATGGTCTTCTTTCATTACAAGCTAACACCAATAAGTGTTACATCATTCCAGATTGCAGTTTATGCCTCTCTAAGGACTAGTTTATTCATAAGGAGTTCTGTAACAAAGCTCTGCTTTTTAATTAATAAGATACAGAAAATATTCCTTTTTTTTTAATTAAAAAAATAATTGCCTATTTTTCTCTCCAGCAGTCAAGCATCTAGTTTTTCTGGGACTGGAACTACTCCTTCCATCTGGGTGGTGGGCCTGTGAAAAGTTTCCATATTCCATCCCTTTCCCACTCCCTGCCTTACCGACTCTGTAAAGAATAAAAGGAATGAGACTTGGAGAGAAACTGTCCTGAAAAGGTCAACCATTTCAATACGTCCAAAGCACTGAGGGATTTCCAGTGAATGATATTCCTTAAGGACAGGCAGAGATGCCAGTAGGTGTCTTGTTTTAAGCATTTCTCTGACATGCTTTAGTTCTAAACACCACATCAGACAAAATATGGTGACCTTTAACTTTTAGCCTTTTTGTAAACAGACATTTATCATAAATATACTTCATCATTTCTTCATTCCAGCAACAGCCATCCCTCCCTCTCTCCCTCTGTGACCCAGCTACCTGATATTCACCTGCCTGCTAGGATGCTTGTATGTCACCTTTTTAAGGTGACATAGCAACAGTAATTTCTTAGATTGCCCAACAGGCAGCTACCGCCTCTAAATTTTCTTAGTTCAGTGAAATACAGTCAGATTTTTTGGACTACTAAGAGTGCTCTAAGTGCCTATGAGTTGCACACAGTGCAAAGAGGGTTCCCACAGCTCATGTTGGCCATTCCGAGCCAAGAGACCCCTGCAGCAGCAGCTGTTTCAGAAATGCTCTGCTGGTGCTTGTAAGCAAGCCATGTGAAACCCTGTGTATGCACATGCAGGCAAAGCTTGAATTTTTCTTCCAGAACTTAATTTAGAGAAAACCTAAACCCATGCCTTTCAGACAAATACACACTTTTCTTTAAGGAAGGATATGAGTTTCCACTTTATTTGCTCCTGCGGACAAGAACTGAAGTGTGACTCTGACTGAGATCACTGTAAAGAGCAGCAGAAAGCCTAGCCTTAGGATAATTTCACCACAGAGAAACTACATGAAGAAATGCATCCACCAAATGATAACAGCAAACATGCATTGTAAGGACATCTTTTCCATGAGCTGCATAAAGTCATTTACTTGAATTTCAAATGCTTTTGAAATCAGCTTTGGGTCAAACATAGCTCATGCAAATTTAAGTTGCACCTGCAACTTTCCATCCAAAATTATGGTTGTTAAACTGCTTTTCACATCCAAGTCATCATGACAGGCCACACAAAGTTACTACTTCTAGTTCCAAGGACAAAGACCTTGCATATTTGCCATCAAGTTCAAACCCTTCCAATACATTCCTATGGGGATGCAACCTTGGGGAAAATATGGTCGTTTGGGCAGCAACACAACAATTCTAGGTCTTACAAACTAATTCTGTCATAATAAATCAATCCTTTGTGAAGAAGGCTGATAAAACCTTAATTTGTAAAGATTAATACAGCTACACAATACCAGAATTCAGGTAAGAGTTTCTCTGTACTGCCAATATGACCAGTTATGCTGGGCTAGGCTGTGCTATGAATATTGTTCAATTGATTTGTTAGGTGAATGGACATCATGTAGCTGATGAAGCTGTACCTTCCCCTGTGATGTGAACTTCAAAGCCAAAACCTCACAAACAGACTTAAACATTAATTTGATTTGATAGGCCCATACTCTCTATTTTAAATGTGCATCTTAGAGCAAGTCTGAAAACTATCATCTTCTCAGTGACTGTTGAAAGTGGATACTGGGTCATCTAGTGAAAACACACCAGAAAGGAAGAAACTATTTTTATACTTGCTGCCACTATGAAGTTTTGTCGGACAAGGATGATGCAAGGTCACATTTCACACCCTTCAGTCAGCGGTGGAGTAACAGATCTGCTCTACTGTTATCCAGACATCTCATCTTCCCAACCTTCTGTATCAATTTTTCCTTACCTTGTGTAACCACCATCAGAGGTAAGCAATATAAGTCACTTGACATCCCAATGGCTTGACAGAGGCAGATGAGATGATAGAAACAGTAGGCTGTGATTTTAACAGGAAATCTTATCAGGTTATCCAAATATTACATGTAATTTATATTTAAACCTTTTCATAAGCCTGACTTTTTGGGTATGAAAAATGGCTAAATGAAGCTGTTGTGCTTCATTTCAGAGGTGAACTCCCACTATACTCTGTCTGGAGTCCAGAAGCTGAGAAGCCATGGGGATTTGATACAGCTTGAATTCTACCTTTAGTTTTCAGAAAAGCCTTTACAGCTAAAAACTACCATATACACATTAGTAAAAGAGCCCAGTTGGAAGTATGCATTTATGCATTGCCCTACCCAGCTTCCTTCTCAACAGAATTCATTTGTACCTTATTCAGCTGGCAGGACAGCCATGCTGCATTAAAAAAAAAAAAAAATAATGTAGTTGTTTAAGTTGTGGAACATTTCTGCATGTTTTTACTGGCAGGAGAGCAGGAGACAAGGACTGCTGAGCACCATTAATGCTATTAGAAATTCAGCTCACCACTTCACTATTATTCAGTGTCATGGTAACAATTTAGCATTGCCACACAGCACTTTCAGACCTTGCATGTTCTTGAGTTCCCCCCCAGTTCCTTTCTACCACACACATACAAACACAGTCAAGTTCATGTCACCCAACTTTATTTCAGCTGCTCTTTTTAAAAAATAATAAAAAATTAAGTTATCAAGGTCTAACAGTTTCAGAAAAAAAAATTTCCCTTTATTCTCTAACACAAGACACATCTTTGAATAAGGTAAACATTATGCTATTTTATATCCATAGGATATAAAGGGTATAGTCTATCTGATATCAGTAGTATATGGCTTTTATACAAAGCACAGTGTTGTCAATAAATATTTACAAATTAAAAGAAAATTTAAAAAAAAAAAATATTTTAAAGAGCATGAATATTCAGAGATTAAAATGCAAAGGTCTGTAGAAGTACCTGGAAGCAGAACAAAGCAAATCCTACAAATCAGTAATCTTTTCAGAACGTTGTCATTTTATTTCACTCCAAACTCATCTGAGAACTTCAGGTTTCTGGTTTTCAAGTTGCTTATTAAACAGCAGTCATTATATAGCGAACTACAGATTGTTCTAGATATATATTAATGAAAAAGTGTATGTCATATCTGTTATTTGTAAATTTGTTTTAACAGACCAAATGGAATGTAAAATGCAGAAGGGGGAAAAAAAACAAAAAAAAAAACCCAAAAAAACAAAACAAAAAAAAAAACCAAAAAACAACCACAACCAACTTGCTTAGAGAAGAACACTGTCTTCCCAGGCAGCTTTCTTCTAATTAAAACAGACTAAGCAACTCTGAAAAGTGCTGTGTCCACTTATGCCACCAGCTGTTTTGCCTGTATAAAAATAGTAATATAAACAAACATATAACTAACTTCTCCGGGAGTAGAAAGACCACCAATAATATTCTGAAGAACATTCAAAAGCTAAATGATGTGTTTGCAAATGCACTGTGATTTAAAGGTAATGCTGCTGACTAAAGAACATGGTGGCTGATAGGCATTTCTTGCAAGTTCTTCAGCCAAGGATATATTTGGGGTTTCCACTTTTAACTTTTTACATCCTTTGCCCCTATTATCAATATCTTACACTCCCACTATTTTTGTAATATATAATCCTAACATCACAAAAATATTAACATTATTTCACACTTAGATATATCTGTGGCAATTTGCCCTCTAACAAGATTTTATCTTGGAGAATACAGCTGTTCACATAAAAGGAGCTTAGGAAAAGGAACCAGCAATGACTTCAGTGTCATGGTAACACTGCATTGAAGACCCTAAACTGGAACAGAAAATTTAAATCCAGCATTTCAATTTAGGAGAATACCTTCTCCTGAACTGCAGAAGCAGAGACAGTCCCCTGCCATGCTTCCTCCAAAGATCCAGTCAGCTACTGGTTTTATGGGCTAAGCTCTGTTGTTATCCAAACCGTCTGTCTTTTGGAAAAAACCCTACACCTATCCCTTCCTGAGGCTTTATCTAATATTTCTTTGCACTTGAAAGGAAAACCTTAAAAGCACAGCAGTAAACATACATCAATTTAATGCATGCATGAATTAATTGGAGTGGATGGGGAGGGGGTGGGTGGACACAGAAGTGTGAGGATTTTTTGACTACTCTCATGTAACGTATCTAGAGAGGCTCAGTCCCAGCACTGCCAGATCTGAGCCACCTTGGTCACCAGCACCCTGCTACACACCATACCATCACAAAACTCTGTATCTCAAAGCCCTATCTTGGTCTTGAATGAAGAATTGTCCTCCAGGGAAAACAAGTAAATAAATCAATCCATCTGTATTCTGGAAATTATATTGGAACTTGAGAATCATACTTTGCTGGGAGCAGGTGAGGTTGTGAAGAACAGGAATCCACATCTACCTCACAAGCTGGAAAAAAGGGAAACAGGGGAAATACAGTCCCTAGCACTCCCCATGCCTGCTCAGTGTCCCATACATTATCCTTTTAGGCACTGTGTAGACTCCATCACTGTCAGCATCCTCTGAGGGTTCTTGGAGGTATTCCTTCCCCTGCTCTGGCTGGCAGCAACAGGGCCCTGAGTGGGGACAGCAGCAGCGGCTGCACAACAGGTTCTGCTTTGCCATGAATAGAAAGCCAGAGCAACTGCCATGCCACCTAGGGACAATAGATTTCCTTCCCACATGTTCTTAAGGGACTGGTGAGCAGCATGACAGCCAGGATAGAGTCCAGGACAGGCTGCACATGGCTCGGGTCCAGAAAAACAAAATCCTGAAGGCAGATTTGGCCTATGATCCAGAACTTTCTATTTCTAGATAAAACCAGCATAACAGCAAGACAAAAGTAGTCAAAGGATTTTATTCTAATCTCAGGCTCAGGTTTTAGAGTTCTTTCTAGTTAAAGGCTTTCAACAGAAAAATGGACAAATGTAATCAGAAATGGGTCACATTCTGCAGCAATTTATCACCTGAACAGGCTCTACCAAAGCTAGGAGCATGTGCAGGATATAAACAAGCACCACGTGTAACTTGTGGTCTTGTTTCATTGAGCATTACAAATTAGTATTATTTTAGCATGCTATAAATGGATCTGTAACATGACGAAGGTAATTTTAGAACAAAAAAAAAGTGTTTGACAGATATTTTTTTTTTTCTGTCATGGACATATTTTATTCAGTCACAGCTCCAATGTTCAGACACACAGGAAAAAAGTATGATTTATATACCAGAAAACTAAGAAACATTTTCTTGTTAACAGAGGTCTCTTATGGAGAGATTTACAGAGACCGTCAGAAAGTCACTAGAACCCACATATTCTTGTTTTTAAACCTCATCTGTACTTGATTCCTGAGTTATGAAACCAATCAAACTATCATTCTGAAATCCAACATTACTCCTTCCATTAAAATTCTCACAATTAAATTCCATTCTTGACATATTTGAAGTCTTATCTAGCCACAGCTTGAGAAACAGAAACAGTAAGATCTGCTTACAGATCTTGAATCACAAGCCTTACTCCTCTGAATTCAAATAAATTGATACCCTACCCCTCTATTAAATCCATACTCTCCTTGAAGCTTTTAGATGCACTAGCCAGCCATCATGCTGTGTCCTAACACCAACAGACTTTGCTCCGCTGGATCTAAGGAGAAGAAAATCTCTACCTTGTTATTAAAGCCACCTTCACCCATTAAAATTGCCAGTAACAACACTTTGCTGTATTTTAAATAGCCCATCTCAAACTATAAACATATATTCTCAAGAAAAAGGCCTTTATATCTTCCAAAACATCTGATAGCTATCATACCAGACTTCTAACAACATATATTCTATACAATGCTTTTAATTAACAGAAATGTTACGTTTATAACTGACACAAGCTCGCCTCTGACAGTTTTCTATACTGCTGTGCAATATTGAACTAGAAGATAAGAAGGTGCAGTTAAAACAAGATTTAAGGTACTTAATGAGTTAGACAGCTTTTGGATATTGACTTATTGGAACAATCAGTAACCCTGACTTCAAAGATTTAGGGTTCCAAACACAAAAATTTAATTACACACAAATGATATTATTGAAAACATGTAATTAATATTGTAGAATTGAACACAAAAATAAAGAAATACAGGAATTCAACCTGGGTATAGAGATCTCTGAATTTTTTAAATTACATGACCACACAATTCTTGCAAAAGATGACAGTGAATCAGCATTACATAAATATGCTATTTCCTACAGGACCACTGCTTCACTTACTGGAAAAAAATAAAAACTATATAGTGAACAAGAAATGGTTTTAAGGAAAAACTGCGGTAGTGGTCTGATTTAAACAACTGAAAACAGCTGTGGAGAGCTGGATTCTGAACTTGTCTCTAACGGAAATCCTCTATAATGCTCTCTGGATTAATAGTTAGGCACTAGTATTGTTCCCTCATTTTCAGGGCTCCCAATTTGAAACAATAAGGGCTTATTTACTGATGCACTGGGTACTTGCAGCTGCAATTGAAGGTAATAGAAGTTATGCTTTGAGCAGAGTAATTGATACATAATGCTAAGTACTCTGAAAAAAAGAAATCTTAGGCATCCTATACTGGACAGCAGCATAAATGGACACAAGCTATTTTTTCTGTGACTCTCCTATAAAACAGTAATAATTTTTAATGTGGATATGTCATATTACAGTGAATGGCATAAGTGTGTCCATTAGCAAATTAGGCTTCCTGTCTTCAGGAAATGCTTTCACTGTCATAAAGTAACATGTGGCACAGGGCCACACTTGGGCAAGGAGGAGCAAACAGAATATTAAATAGCTGCTCTTCACCTACATCTGGCCAACCTATGAATATAAACAAGTCAAGAATATTAGAACAAAAGCCATATTATTGATCATGTTATTTAAAACTATGCATAATGTTTAGGAGATAATTTGATCAAATTAAGACTGCAGAAGTAATCAGCTTGGCTGATTTTGTTGGCTGCCTAGTTTTGTTATTTAATACTATTTTTCTGTCAGAGGCACAAATTTCATTTCCTGCCATTACAGTGACACTCAACAGGGTTGCCAGTAAAGTTTTCCAACTTCCAGGACCATCCAAGACACTACTCCTCAGAAACCAACAACCCTCACAAATAGCAGTCACTTCTAGACCTAAAGTACAGGACTCCACCTTTCCCCAATACGTGGTATCAGCAAAGCAAGATCCTGGCCTGTGGCAAACCCCAATCTGGTTAATACTGACTGCTGAATCTACCAGCTCTGCCATGTAATGGGATACAATTTAAGTCATTGCTAATAATGTATCCTTTCTCAATTAGAAGCTACAGAAAGAATGTGTGTCGTTTTTTTAAGAGCCCAAATAACTTAAGAAACAGGAAGTCTCAGAGTAATTTCATTTAATGGTCCAAATACAGTCTACACAGTGGTCCCTGGACAATTAGAAAAGTGTGTTCGTTAATTTTGATGATTTATGACTTCTGGTAATCCTGATGTTTTGTTAAAAGTCATTTTAGAATTTTCAAAAAAGGCATTAAGTTCTCTGTTAATGGTTTCCCCAGACTGAAAGTGGAAGATGCATATCTCCATTATAGTGGTAAAACACAAAGATTTGGTGGTCTATTTTTGAGAAGCCAATTTTTTGAGCAATTTAATCCTGCCATACACCACTCCAAGCCAGTGGGGGACTTTATTAACTCAGTGGCCTTTGGTGTAAAATGCCAGGTTTTGCAAAGATGATTAAATTTACAGTTTTCACTGGAAGTAAGCTTTATATCTCCAGGAGAAATTTACCATGTCCTCAATCACACAGTCATTTACAAAACTTCATAACTATCATTCCTCCCTCACTACAATTTAAAGATCTCTGTAAAAATATTCTCAGCAGTTTCAGTACATATTTATTAATATTGCCCTATAGTTACAACCTACATCCCAGCAGCAAAGGAATCAGAACTTGGAGTCAAAAACATTTGAGAATGTTGAAACATGTTCGTTCGTAATGCAGATTTTTAATATTAATGTGCAAGACAAGAGTTTTCCTGCCCCTATATTTTCAAGACTGTTATCAGCATATGATCTTCCTGTCTGTTCTTATTGATAGCTTAGCCATTCATGTTTGAAAATCACATAACACCCTAATTCTCTTGCAAAAAAAGTATAAGCAATGTTGTATGTGAACACCAAGGAGGGAATAAAATAAATAGGAAGAGATATTTAAAATAGAAAACATTTTAGAAAGAAAATAATTTTAGTCATCCTCAGGTGGGCAATACTCCTTATTTTGTTTTCCCTGAGATTTATTACTAGAATTAGTGTTAATCTCAATAAAACTACAGTATTTTTCTTAATCCACTAGAAAGTATCAAAGTTAAAAATAGCTTGTGATTTATCATGCACACCATAATACAGTTTTATAACATTTTTATTCTTTTCAAAGCCTTCTAGAATTTTCCTTATCAAGATGTGACAGAAGTCTTCCCATAGCTCAGTTGTCTCTTTAAAATGCTGCCGCACATGATAAAGAAAATGCTTTATAGTTGGAGATAAACTTACTATGTCTGGCTTTCCATTTTAACAAAATTTACAAAAGCTTTTGGAGAAACTTCAGATTTCACTGCCTCTGAAAAAATACATACTAGGAGCTAAGATTGACTTTATGCCCATTTAGATATTTTGTATTGCAGTCATGGAAGCAGGGAGTTGTCAGGACAAGGTAAATTAAGGATTTTAAGGACTGGTTCAACTTAAACTCAGGAGTCCACATGCAAGCAAGACAGCTGTTAACACCAAAAAATATCAGAGTACATGAATAGCCTGGATTTTTTTTTCATGTGAGACTAAATGCAACACCTATCTGCAAACACAGAGTTGCTCCATTTTATTCATCTGAAATAAAGTTATCTTTTGTTGTTAAATTGTTCTAAAGTAGAAGTACATCATTTTGGAGTCGGGGGTAGAGAGAAATTTAATGGTATTGGACTAATCCTATCCTTTAATTCCATTAATGAAGTATCATTCCAGAAGTGGATGCCATAGGAGAAATGAACGGATCCACTGGACTTTGCCCAGGACCGTATTTATAGCAAGAAGGACAAATCACAATCCTTAGTTTTCCTTAGAAGGAAGACAAACCTGAATATTAGGTGAGGTCATGAACAACTGAAAGTCAACTGGTTCAGAAGTGCCAGGAAGGACAGGTTTTTGAGTCATGGCTCTGTCATATCCTTTGTATTCTTGGACAATTTGCTTTACAAGTTAATATAGGTTCACCTTCTCCTGATAAGAATAAAGAGAACTACACGTCGCTGCAGTCCCGTAAAAATCTTAGTCTAATATAATAGCAACCAGTAAAGAGCTCCCCTTTTGGAAAAATCAAGGATGTCAAGCTCTGCAGTCACATTCCGCTTCTGTGAACCACGCAGTTGTGGTTATTGCTATAGTCTAAGGGCTGCAACATTAATGAGGTTTCAGTCAGGACTAAAGGTCTTGGGATAATATGGGGCAGGGGGGGGTAGAATACAGAAAAGCAGCAGTCAGACAGGCTAACCCCTATTGCAATTTTGATAGCATTTCCTTCCTTCCTTCCTGTGGATACTATTTTTAAATCACATGAAGTGAAGCATCAGCAATTTCTCCAAAGGGACAGTAGCTCTGTATTAGACAGGTAAAGGCACAAGGCCACTGATTGGCATAGTTAAATAGACTGGCATTGGGGCTGGGCAAAGAGCTGACAGATTTGGTGTTTAATTCTGTTTTCACAAGCAGAAATGGAAACTGTTTTTCTAAGGTGAAATTTTCTTCCTTTAACATAGTCTCCCAAACATAAGCCCTGGGTAAGTAGGAACAAATTTGTGGACTTTCAATTCTTAAACCTGCTTGAGATTTTAGTGACATTTACATTTCTACAGTGTGCCCCGTTTATTTCTCTGGGTTTCAGAAGGCAGATATTACTTGCATTGCTTGAAGCTTTTCTTACACACAGTCAAAACAAACACCGTTACACAAAATAAATTCTCCTGCCCCTCCAGTGAATATAGCTTTGAATACATTTCAGGCAGTAGCTCTGCTTTGCTTTGAACAGAGCTTTTGGAATTTTATCATACTATTCTGTCACTCCTCAAGAATAGCTGCAGAGAGGGACATAGGATTCTTTCCCCAACTCCTACTCTCCTTTGTCTACACTTCCCTCTCTGCAAACCAGCTCAAAGCAGTAGCAAGCATGAGTGACCGCAGCTAACTAGAACAGCATTGGAGATCACCCATGTAGCATCATATTAATGTACTCAGGTAAATAAGTGCTGGAAAACAGTAATTCTGATACAGCGAGAGGAGATGGGTTCTCAGAGGAAATTATTTCAGCTGGAAAGCAAGCAACAATCTCTAAAAGCCAATATTTCTACTTAACTGTTTGCATACTACAGCTCACAAAAATAGCGAAGAAACTTTCAAGAGGCAAAACAAAACTGTATCAGGACTCTGTAAGTCTGAGAGGGAGAACCTGAGAGAAAGAAGACCAGGACACAAGGTTGTTAACACCCAGATCTCACTATGACACAGATGGAAGTTTAAAACTTTAAATTTTTTCTATATTCATTTATTTTCTATTTCCAGGAGGCATTTGTTCAAGTGTTTAGCATACATTTGTAGATTGCTTCTACAACCGTTCAAGAATTTTCAATAATGTGTAAGAATCACTGGAAAATATTCTTGAACAAAACACAGGAACAGTGCAAATGCATCTATACCAAGATTAGTCAGAAGGTTTCTTAATTGTGGATGAAATGCAAGTAAACACTATCATGATTAATTCCACTGAGAAAGAAAACACTAAGAACTGTTCAGCAAGTTGCTAAACACGCTATAAAGTGATGTGACTACTCACACAACTCAGGATCTTCTGTCAGTTTAGAAACATAGGACACAAAAATTACTGGCTGATCATATTGCATGCGAGAAATCATGAAAAAGATCTCTTAGAGCTCAGGTTGATATTGGCTCTTTCAATTCTTGTTTCAGGCTGCAGCATCAGGATTGGAACGTTTGATTCCAAAAGCAGAGATAAATTATCTACACATTGAAAAAATAAGTCCCCCTAGGTGGTCATGTCACCCAGCCCTTCTACAGTAAATACATGCATTTTTAGTGAGGTAAATGACAAATTAATCTGGCAATTGGCACTGCTAGAACAGAATTCTCTCATAAGAAAAATTTATTTAACCATCTTCTATGCCAAACCTGTGCTGTTGCCTGTTACTTGTGACTGACTATTCAAGACATGGCTCCAAAGCAGTACTGACTGCACTGCAAGCTGATTACCTGCACAGCATCATGAAGCAATTCAGGCAGTGGTGGCAATCACTTTCACAGACACCAGAGTATACTTTGTGTAAGGGCCAGTAGTTTTACTAAGCATAGAGCTGGCAGGGTTGGTTACTACAGAAAGCTCTTATTTATATTACCATCAGGGGAGCCACTTGTCTTCAGCAGCAAATATCCCTATTAAGAGATTATTCTGCTTTAGCCTCAGTATACTGTAATTGTCGTGCAATACACTTCGCGATTATCCTTGATACCCAGATACAACAGGATCCTTGTTTACTGTTTCTTGCAAATAGCACTACAATAATTAGTTATAAATAGAACCATTAATTTTAAAGACAGGTGTATTTTAAAAAACAAAAGCCACTTGGGAAAACATGCTGCTAATCCAAGCATCTCTACTTGATTCTACAAGAACTGCAAAGATGAACAGTGAAAGCAAACCACCACACTGCTCATCCTCTTCCTCTACAACACCAAGCTGGTTGCAGCCTGCTCTGGGATCCAGGCATGCCCTGGGCTGGGATGATCAATGCCAGCCCTCCCAGAGAGCAGCAGAACTGTTCCCTTTGCTCTAGCAAACACCTTTGCAACAGGAGACATCTTAACACACTTCTTAAGAGGACTCCTGAACTTGGGCAATACCATCAATAAGAGCAGCAACAGCTGCTGTCTGCTCAGTTGTTTGGGTGGCATTCATGCTGTGCAGTGGTGTTCGGTAACCTCAGCAGGAGCCACAGAACTGTGCTGCTGGACAGTGCCTGGGGAGGAACAATTGCACAGGGCAAGCACTGAAGGTGCAAACTCTCCTCTGTTTTCAAAAAGTGTCAGAAGGGAACTGTTCCTGTATACATGCAAAATCAGAAGCTGAGAATTTGGGGGTTTAATTGAGAACAACAGGTATGGATTAGAGTCCTGTTCCAGGCCTGTGGACACAACAGAGAAGCCCTTGGATGTTAATCTAAACACAGAACTGCAGAAAGGAAAGAGACAAGAAAGAGCAACTGCACCACGTACCACATCTGACACATTTGAACAGGAGAACAGAAAGATCTATGTTAAAAAAAAAAAATAAATCAATTTTCTATCCAAAAGTTGTGTTTGCTGTAAATACCTCTCTTCAGTCACAGAAACAGTAGAATGGGAAACTGCATGAAGCTGTCTTCCCATACATACAAGACAAACCAAATTCATTACAGGCTTTTATAGGGATGATCAAACTGTGGCTCTGTTACAGCTTGAGCTAATCTAAACTCTTTCCTCTTCAGGATTAATTTTCAGCAAGATCAACTCCAGGAACTGGCACCTGGTTGCATGAGTACTACTGTTAGTGAAAGAAAATGTGTGTGTGTGCACGCATGCATGTGTAAGGAAGGCAGAAACATAGAATAAAGGCTGTGGGGACAAGACAGTGACTCTTTAGATTTGCTCAAAGTGCCATGAATCCTTAGAATGTCCATAAAAGTTATTAATCAAGAAATAAGCAAAGCTCAAAGCTCACATCCAAAGTGAAGAACATAAATAGAGCAGAAAATTACTTTACCAAATATAACAAGCCATAGAAAGAACAAAAATGAAGAGAAAAAAACAGATAGCAAATAGAATGAATAGGAGGGAAACCTAAATGCTGAATAGCACTCACGGGAATTATGGAGAGAACTGTGTTCTGAGTACATCACCTGAGCTACAGATTATAAGGGGAGTAAGAGCATCATATAAAGATGTTGTAACATTAAATAGATGATGTTCTGCATGTTAGAGAAGAGCACACAGTGCAGGTCAGCAAAATGTATTTAAAGCTCAGATTAGGACCAAAACATGACCTTCGCAGATAGATAGAAAATTGGATGTAAAATAGACATGAAGGCATCAGGGAACATGATATATAATAGTTACAAAGACTTTCCCAGCATCATGCAAGAAACAGCAAAGTCATCCAACCAGGATGAATGCTGGCATGATTGTTAAAACCACTGGGACAGCTTAAACTACAAAGAAACAATTATACTGGTTTAAATGTCAGTTATTCTCAGTTCTAGTAGACTGTTACCAGCCAACATTGCTGGATAATATTGGTGTCTCCTTGTCTACTTTCAGAAATAAGCAGAATACGTTTTACTATTAAGATTATAGTAGAATCATAGTAACATGACAAAGATGGTGATCTGCCTCACAACATCCAGCATCATGCAAAATAAAATTTTGATGTATGGATTTAAGAGAACAAGAAAGAAATTAACACAATCACAGTTAAAAACCCATCTGTCATATCAAAAGAGCCAGGAAAATAATTGTAAAATAAAAATTAAGTGGCATTATAATAAGTTTTTGATGTGCTATGAAATACTTGGGGCACGGTGCAGGGACTCCTGACCAGAGACTAAACAGGCTGCTATATGGCTACATGGTGCAACATAGCATAGGGCAGATAAACTAAACAAAGCTCTGAAAGCTTGACATGTGCATTTACAGAACACTGCAACCGGTGTTGTTCTGCAAACAATAAGATGACTATGGGAGAAAAGATGGTATAAACTTTAAATTTTTTAAATGAGAAATATCTAAGATTTTAAATACAGGTGAGACAATAACATAACAGAAATATTACTAGGTTCACGTCATGACAAGCTAGAGGGGTTTCTTCACCTTGAATTGGCAAATTTCACATCAGATATCCCTATATGTATATTGCAACCCAGAAGTAGGGCAGGATCCAAAAGAGTCAAGCTTATTAAATGACCTACACCATAATTAGCCACCAGTGTGGCTACATATATATATGTTTGTGCATGCACGTATGTGCGTGTTAGCATGTTAGCTTCTCTTCTGTGGCTATGAACATACTTCAATTTCTTCATGTTAGCCTTCAAAATTATTTTATGGTATTTGTCTCAGTCTTTAATGGCTTAGTTATCTAATGATGAACTTAAATAATGAACACTTAGATTTGTTCGTGTTGGGAAGTATGAGAGAAAAAAACCTTCCTAGAAGTATAATAAATAGTTAGTAGCCAACCAGCACTAACAAAAACAGAGCACAAGAACAATACTGGAGTCTGGCATTAGTGACCTCCAAGGCAGATTGTCTGTGAAGGGGTTATGCCATGCTTTTAGACAGAGTGCTCTATCCCAAATTCCTATAGCCATGGCCTTCCTCCTGTGGGTTCAAAGGCAAACCACTGCCACAGAAAAAAAGCAGTACATTTTGGTCAAGGTTTCAGCAAAGGGCAACAAAACATAAAATAACATTGGAGAATAAACTTGTTAGCATCAAGCTCTCCAATTCCCACTGAAGACTTTTGCTTAGAAGTATACATGCAGTAGTATTCAGAGAATGTACACTTTTAAAGTGACAAATTCCAGAGGCACCCAAGCACATACACTGACCTCCCTTCCCCGTCATGGTATTTAGTTGGGTACAACAGCTCACTGCAGTTCTTAAATACCATTCAGAACTACAACAGTACAATTCATAGCTTGTACTTAACAGACACACTCCAGGTGTGACTGAATTACTTTTCTGAATCAGAGCTTCCTAACTTGTCCTTTGCATCATTACTGATCTCCTTTCTACTAGTCTCAAGTGCAGCATTCTGACAGCACAGATGATGTCAACTCAGCCTGACTTTTCCAAACACTATGCATTTTTATATTTTAAAAAAGTTCCACAAATCTGAAGAATGATAATAATTAAATCAGACAGATATTTGTATTCCTATATTACCTGTGGCCCAACCAAATTATTATTTTTATTGCAGGAATCAGCGTGCTTTCATTGTACTTCCTAAATAAGTCCCTCTCTGCTAGCTAAAATAATGCCTTTCACTTGCTACAAAACTCCATAAACCATTTCTCTGCTATAGATAGATAGAAAGAAGCACTTCCTACAGTCACAGAACATCCCTCCACCACTCCAAATCCAGCATCCCTCTGCCAAGAGTAGATACTTAAAACTTTTCTTCTACAAATCTGTTTCATTAAATGAGAGATATCACTACCCACTTACTGCATAACAGCAGCTATAGAACACCTGCTACAAAATAGCAGACATTTGTTCAGTTTCTTCCTCAGCCAGAGGTTATTCAAATCTTCAAAGAGGACATACAAGCAACTGTTGCTTTAAGATATTCTTCAGTGGGAGCATCCTCCATCTCACTGCTGAACTTGGCCACTTCGTGGCAAGGATATCAATGGAGACCAGTGAAGGGAGCCATCTGTTGGTGAGAGGTCCCTGTTCATGTTGGCTGGGGCCACAGGTAACATAGGAATGCAAATGCAAAATAATATTCATGTGTATCAAGAACAGCGCAGGTCAAAAAAGTACCCTGGCCTAGCTCTACACTAGCCACCAGAACACCTAAGATCACTGGTTTTCACTAATGCAGCTACATTGTTGTCAGGTACGTGACCGACACAGTGCAGAGCCTAACAAGACACGGGCTGATAGCCACTCAGTGTACCCTCAAGCTCCCCACAACTCTCCACCAGTGTTTTCTGCTAAACCTCTAGAGCTGAAGGCTGATCGTCTCTGAAGTCTATAAAAGCTATTCCCACTTTGATTTGACTTTTACCTTAATACCTTCTTTTTAACTTAATGTTATCCATCACCAAAGCAATTTATAGAGTACTTTGTACCAGGATTATAAACAATTGCATTGCATTCCATATGGGTGTATACCTGTAACATTCTCCCTTATACTAAAGCCTCTCAGTTTCAAATCAGACCAAAGCTGGCTCCTGGTTGTCTCTATTCATCAGTTCCCTTTTCCCTGTACAGCCTAGGAGACAAGATGTTTTATTGTGAAATCCTTTTTCAGCCTTGCCATTAAGCAACATCTCTTCTGTTGTATATATTTAACTCTCAAAGGTCTTCATCATACCAACCTTAAAAGTATTCATACAAGTGAGCCTACAAACTGTGATGTGACTGTATACAGGGCTAAGTAATTAATAAATGTATTAATGTGAATTCAAAAAACTCGTTTGTGTGTAACAATTTAATGGCACATTGTTGACTGCTGGTCATCATACAACATGGTGCTGGAAAGTAAACAACAATGGCTTGCATTGGAATAAGCAAATGAACAGAAGAAATCAAAGTTCACACTCTCTTCGTATCTACTTTAGTTCTTTGTACCATATTAATGTGGTAAGGTGTTTCTGCAGAGTTTTTTGAATTATCAAGTGAGTTTGAAGGCTACCTGCTTTACTCTTAAAAGCTTGATTGGGATGTGTTTAAGTGACCCACGTGCACCAGCAAAGCTCGGACAGTGTTCTCTTCCTCTTCCATGTGCTTCCAATAGGAGCTTTTATTGTTAGTTCAAGCTGGCAAAGCAATTCATGTTGCATACAAGTCAATTCATGTTTGGGAAGCACTGAAATACTAAGGTAACTAATGCTAGACAAGATCCTGGGCAAAAAAAAAACAATTGCATTGTCACCCACAGTGGTACTCTCCTATCATTGGTCCAGACCATGGAGCACCCAGTTTCTGAATGCATTTCTTGGTATTAGATAAAAAGGACTCTTAACACTGACCACCTTTTACAGATACCCCTTGCCAAAGCTTCATAAAGCGTGCACCTACCTACCAGATTCAAAGCACAGAAAGTCAGATCATCTACATCAACAATGTAGAAACCTTGCTGAAACCTTGAATTGGAACTAAGAGGGAGTCTGAACCCCCAGTTAGTAGGAAAAATATCTATCATATTGTAAAGCTCAAAGATTAGCTTGCCAAGTACAAGACATGTACATGCTGTATATAGTTCTCCTTATTTTGATACCTGGCTTTGCTAGCCAACATGCTTTCTATCTACCCAGTACTACCATCCCTAGATGTTTTCATGCAACACCATTCTTACCTCACATAAAAATTCTCTGAATCCAGCACACTCATGTGATGCATCTGTTTCTCTAGTTAATCAGCAAAAATAGTGCTTAAATTACACCTAAGTCTGCATTGAATAAAAAATTTAGATTTTCACTCCATTTCATGATTTAAAGAGTCCTCCAGAATAGAAAAGACATCATTATTGGCAGCTTCTGCACTATGACATCACATTTTTTGCAAGACACAGGCATTCTGTTTTACAGTGCTGGTAACTATATTCTATCAAAATATTTTGTAAAATCTCTTGGGAAAGGTAAGGGAAAAGGAGACTGAAATCCTGAACAAGTATTCATTGGCCTTTCATTCTCTTTAGAAGTTCTGGTTCCTTTGAAAACGTATTTTTCCCTTTATTTTAAGACATCCTTACAGCATCCTACTCAGAATGTGTTACAAAGATTATTCCATGTCAACTGAAGTGTAGTAAACTACTGCTATGTGAAACAAAGCTTCTCGCTGAAACAAACAGAAAATAAATTTACTTCCATCTTTATGTTGAAATAGCAAATCACATAATCAAAATGATATAAGCTATCACTTATGTTGGCTGAGAACATGCCAGCACATCAGAGGAGTACTGTCTTCCTGACAATACACAACAGCAGATGATACACATTAAGACTAGGGCTATGCAAGTAATTAATTTTGCAGTTTGCTTTGGAAACACAAAAACTCATTTCAGATTTTAGTCTGAAATTTTGTCCCCCAAGAAATTAAACCACAAACAAAACAAACAAAAAAAAAACCCCACACTCAGGCCAGAAGGCGGCATTTCATACTTGAAAGTTTTAACCTTCTGAAATGTGTCTACATAAGAAGCTAACAGAGGAAACTTTTTAAATGTTTATTGCACATTCTGCAAAAGTGTCATCAATACTATTTTTCAGGCAGACTTTGAAATGGTCAATTTTTAAAGAGTAAAAACTAGAAACACATCAATCCTTATGCACATACACTATTGAGCTTCCATTATAATTACTTATTAGTGGAAGGAAATTTGCAGGGTGGGTTTTATGTCTGCTGCATAAAATGCAACACCAAAATCTATATATTTGTATTCCCCCCTGAAGAAAACTGGAATTAAATTGTGATGTTTTTCTAGAGCCTTGACAATATATTTAGCAGAATGCCTTAACCTATTCATATCTATGCTATACAGTTCTAAAGAGCAGTATTTTGTTCAGAGGAAAAACTATCACCTTTCCATTTGAGGCATGCCCACCAGTATTTCCTTGTTTCTGGCCTGTTGTGCACACAGTAAAAGTTTTGTTTGTTTGTTCCATTTGTTTTGCATATATGGATCAAAATTTAAAACAACAACAAAAAAATCTACCAAGCATCAATTACTCCTGGCATCAGTAGTGACAAAAGATAGTCCCAGTCCAAATGGTGGGCTTTGACTGCCATTTGCATTACAAGCCCTTATATATTCTGTATAAATCTATTAATCCATACTGATCTCTAAAGGTTTTTAAACATCCATAAAACTGAGGCATATTATTTTCTACAAAACTATTAAGAAGTTTCCTCTACTATTTATCTCTTGGAAGAGTTTTCTGTGGCTTTCATTTTACCTTTAAATAACAAGCTCAGTGTTACCTAACACACTGTCTCTGAAAATTCAATCAGCAGAACGTTCTTCACAGCCCATACTTAAATCTTAGCACCTAAGTATATTCTACATCTTCAAAGCAAGCACTGTACAAATATTTGAACTAATCCTCATAACACTTCAAGGTCCACATTACTTCAATAATTTAAAACAAAAAGAAAGGATTTCTACTGAGTACGAAGAAAAAATTCATCCCAACATAAGAAATTAATACAGCATGTATCACTGTCCCAAACATGCAGGTATCATGAAGCACTAAGTCTGCTTTAGATACAGAAAAACCCTCACAAGTGAAAATATTCTGAAATGTCTATTAGAATGCCAGAACTACACACACATTTTAAGAACAGAAACACTACTTACAACACCTTGTTAATACAGCTTCATTTGTGAACCATCCTTAACGGGCACTAGGCACGGCCTACTTTTACACTTCCCCAGCATAAACTCTCGACTTCCTCTCTCCTAAATACAAACCCTCGACTTCCTCTCTCCTAAATATAAACCCTGAGTGATAAGCTGTCTATTTAGAAAGCAGCTCTCTCACCTGGGTTAAAATTAGATTGGCCAAGGAAGTCAACCTGTTTGTTAAGCATTTAGTTGTAAAGACCCCACCCCAGCCTTTCCTGAGTAATCACAAGGCAGCTGTGACTAGTTTGGCCAGGTCTTCTGTCCTGCAGCTATTTTGCCAAAGACAATGTATTTGTCATGTCCTACCTGTTCACTTCTTTAGTAACTATGGAAGGTTTACAAATTCTACAACATTGTAAACATTTAAGCATTTTAAGAGCCAGGTTTTAAAAGGTATTTAGGCATACAATTCATTTACTACAACCAGAGTCAGATTTCTGTGGCTCTGGACCTGAATTCTGTGCAGTCTGTCAACTCCCAATTCTGCTTGGAGTTAATCTGAGGATTTGGCACGAACAACTCATTTGTGTCAACTCCTCCAATCAGGATCTCTTTCCCTTCCCTGGCACTCTCTCTATGTATTGGCTTCTTCTTTCCATCATGTTAGATTTACATAGTTCAAACCTACCCTCATTTATTGCTTACTGCTGGGACTCCATTTGGTATCTCATTTCACATTTAATTTTAAAGTAGATGCAAGAAAAACAAGATGGACAATTGGAATTTAATTTAGCTAATCAAACTATGCTGATGATGCCATCAGGTGACCACTTTCCCATAGATACTGTAAGAAACTCACTTCAAATTCAAGTTCAGAAACTGCTCAAGTTTAGCAAAGAGAATTTTGCTGTATGTGGCAAAGCCACCTCACCCCCTCACCTACCACTCTGCAAAGATAACAGGATGTTAAAGGAGTTTCAACCACATAGGAGGAAAATGTCCTCTATACATGAGTCATTTAGGAGAGAATAAACAAGCCTACACAGTTCCTGCCATAGAGAGAAAAGATCAGGTACTAGTCAGGGCTGGCACATGTGGGGCTGCATTTGCAGTGCTGAATTCTGCTCTTAACCACAAAGCCACCCACAAAAAATCACTGCGGAGTAAGCCACACACCAAACTTACCTTACTTTGGTCTATTCAAAAGCCAAATGTGAGTGGAAGAATTAACATAAATACTTTTCTCACCCTCCCTGCCAGTTGTACCTGCTATAGAAAAGAAACTCTCCCAAATCTTTCATACAAACTGTCTCCCAGATCTGCAGGGCTGAAAACTTGCTTGCAAAAGGGAAAGATGTGGGAGGCAAAAGACACAGAGGTGTTTTTCCTGGAGAAGCTTACTTAATTGTTTTTATTAATGACATTAATTGCTTTGGAAGTACCAAGATTATTTTTTTTACCAGCACAAACAGTCATGAAAGACAAGAAATCACCTCGACTGTTCTACTTGATGCATTGATTTTAGATTGTGACTTGAGTGTTCTGTAGCTTTTTCTTTCAACAGATAATCATGGACCGAATGATACTACAATAGGAAGCCCTTCTAGTGCAAATAAAGGATGCTTTGGGGGATTAAGAAGGGGGCAGAAATGGGGCACTTTGTCATTGTTATGTTTCTATGGTGCTGGAACCTCAACCCACCTTTTATGTATTCCCTTGAGTTCATGCTGGCTTTATTCCATCCTGAAATTACCTTGGTTCAGTTAGAAAGTACTGCTGTCAGCCAATATAGATAAATACAAAGGCTAAGAGAGCAATTAAAGGGTGCTTTTTTCCTAGATTCTACACATAGGGTTTGTCCTTACTGGCAGTCACAGCTAGAGGACTACAGTGCCATCTCTCTCTCTGAGCAATGTTTGCAACATCATTTAACCTGCCTTTATCACAGGACAAAGTTGTTTTAAGGATGAATTATGTCAGTGTATGCTAAGCAGGCAATCATTGCAGCTATGGTGCATCCCAACATCTTTTATATAGCTACAGTTGCCCCACTGCCATTTCACTGTGGTCTTCCAGTTTCAGTAACACCTTATTGAAAGAATATAAAATTAGTTTACATTAGTTTACATTAGTTTACATCCTCTATGCTATGTGATTGAAATACTGCAGTTATGTAGCATGCTAAAACAAATAACTTGTGCAGGAACAATGGTACTGGATTACAATGGAATATAGTTGAGACAGGCAGGCAAAAATGCTTAGCTGACATACCCCATGAGCAGCCTTTGCTCACAAGGTAACACTTAGGCAGGCAATATACTGCTATATTCTTGCCTTTTGTATTCTTAATTGTTAACTTATTTGAAAGCACCAATGATGGAGAATTTTTACCACAACAATTTACCACTGGGTATACATCTTGCTCCAAGGGAACTAATCTGCTGGACAACTAGCTTGGTGCTGTATTAAAAAGATCTATTCAGAGACCAGCAACTTGATCTCTCCTGGGTCAGTTTCAGAAATCTCTCTTGTGTGTCCCAGAAGGATGTTGTGGTAAAGCTGTACCCATTAATATTCCTCCTCATGCTGAATTCACAGCACTCCACACATCCTTGTAAAATGATAATGCCTAAGTGCCCTTCTGCTCTTATCAGCATCATCTTTGGACATTTGGTAGGATCCCTTTTTATCCCTTAGCACTTCTCACTGCATTGAATTTCCAGCTTTGTGAGATGTGCTGGCCTCTAGTTGTTCCTAGAGGAACAACTGCAGCACAGATAGCTGCAGCCCACCCTTGGCTACCTCCAGTTACCAGCCTGATTCATAAGCATAAGTTCAGTGTCTTAAAAGGCAAAAAAAGAAATTTCTCAAAGCAAGCCAGTGGCTTTCCTGTGAATCTGGCATATCCAGCCCAGGAAGCTTAGACCTAGAGATAGTTTTCAGCTTATTTAACCTTGCTATGTAACAACAGAACTGCAGAGATCATCTTAACATGTTAGGCCTGTCCACCGCAGACTGTCATTGATCTTCATTCACATAAGCAGTTACACATTTAAGCCAATAAGATTTAGAAAGCATCCTGGTCAGCCTTAAGTTACGGGTCATATGTGGTGGTGATCTGTCTAACTGGACACGTTAGGAAAACACAGGACAAAAATTTCAACCCCAGTTAGTCCTCCGATTTCAAATTCAATAAGCCTCTACAACTATTAGTGGTGAGCAACTAATTGCATCATGGAAACAGAGTTTAAAACAAAGTATATTTCTTGTTCTGTTTAACAGTTTACCTTTACCCTTCAGGCCACTAGCTTACAGGGTAATGGGGAGGGAAGGGTCAAACAAATGGGAACTCAAACCCAGTATATCCTTTCTCTTTGTCTTTCACAAGACAAACTTTTTCCCATACAATCATAAATCCCCAATACTAAATGAATTGTGATTCAGAGACCTAAGCAAGCTCAAAGCTATTAAAGCAGCAAATCAGCACAGGTGAGCCAGAACCAATGCTAACAAAGAACACATGCTACCAGTTACACACTTGAAGGCTAATTTTTCAGTATTGCTGAGTACTCACAATGCCAACTGAAGCCAAGTAGAATGGCAGGAGATCCACACATCAGATCAGGTTTTTTGATTTAAAGACTATCCTAAGACACAGAAAGCCTACCAGTGGGATCAAAGAATGGAAGACAATGACTGTTAGTAAGAGCCAAGCATTCTGAGAAAACAAGTTGAAGACAATAAAACAATATCCTCTGTGTCTTATTCCTCAGAAAGGCGTAAAACTCAGCATTCTAAGAATTCAGGAGTGAGAAATATTTGTGGAGAGGAAAAAAAAGTGACAAGTGGCACAGTAGCATTTCGGAGCTGGGATTTTAGGGTGACTGCTGAACAGATGCTTGATAAGAGTACCTAAGGGAAGGGTATTACGTTCTCCAACTGGCAGAACCCACCCCTGTAAATGGATGTTGTAGGAATTTTTCCACTGCTGAAAAAGATAAAGCACAAGCAGATACCTACATACACACTCCTGTAACTTGATTGCCCAGTTGTTCAGCAATTTCCAAATCTGCATTAAAAAATAAATTATATTTAACTATGAAATATATTCTCTCTAGTACCTATAAATATGACAGTTTATTGCAGAGTCTTGATTCAAGAGTATTTCTATAACCTCATTTAGTAATTGCCTCACCTACTGACAGCTACAGCTCTATCAAGATGATCCTAGTGATATTCATTATGCAGCATATACAGTATTAAAATACTAAAAACTTACTAAGTACTGAAACTATGTCACCCTCTACTTTTTCCCCTTACCAACCAAAAAGGAAATGTGAATAAAGTTTGGCATTTTTTAATTCCTCCACAAAAGAGGAATTGAATACATATATATTAAACACCAGCAAAAAATTACAAGCACTTTCATTTTGTAAATTAGCATGTTCCCAGTTGTGTCAAACTGCAGGCTCAGGACTGGATCAACAATCTCCACAAACGTGAAAATGAAGCAGTGTGTTTGAGATTATTTGGTCAGATGGGAGAGATTATATGCTTAGCCTCTTTTTTAACTTTTCCTTTACCCTTCCTCATCTTCAAGACCTTATAACAGCAGGCATTGCCCTCAGCTGCATCCTGCTACTGTGTCTCTATTGTTAACCCTTTTTTCCCTTCTGGAAATGCAGAGGTAGTCCGAGTGAACTAGACCATAACCAGTATGCAACAGTAACAAAAAGCGCCTCATTCTCTCCAATGATTGGGAGAGACAACTATTTTGTAGCTCTTCCAAGTTTTTTAAGATAAGAGTGTCTCCACATTTCCTAACATTTAATAAGAAAAGATGGAACGTACACCTCTGGAAAGTGGGATGCTCCCAGAACTTCTTAGAATCACTGGACATCCCTATAACACTTCTCTTCTTTTTTTCTTTTTTTTTTTTAATTTTTTCAGCATGACTCACTTTTCAAGCCGTAAACTCCCAATACCTCCCTGGTAGTAGCTGCCTTCTGAATGCAGGCAGTGTGTTGTAGAAGGAAAAAATGCACAAGTTAATACAGCCTCAAACCCTTTTAGATAAGTAAAAGCTTTCATCCAGCTAGGGAAATAGATGGAGGCAATGTATTTAGCCTGGGAGAACAACTCCAAGATAAGCTTCCCCTTGGAGACTGGACACTGACCAAAACAAGAAGCTTCCAAAAGGTCAACAGGATATTCAGAAGAAGACGCTTAGAGAAAAGCAAGTAGAAAGGACATGCTATTTTCAAGTTCTTCAGGAAAGATAATCTTTAATGGCTCCCTAGTCACCAAATCCCAAATACTGTGATAAGTTGCTAGCATGCTAAAGCCCCAATTAAATAGTTTATGTCATCATGCCAATATCTAGTCAACTCTCATACATTGCAGTAGAACATTTTGAAAGAGCAATATTTTTGGCTCCTTGTAGAGAAGGGGATGGATATAAAAGTATATAATTGCTTTGCTGTGTTATGCATTAATGCTGGTTATCAGTTGTTACCAGAACTGAGCAGTTCGTGAATGTGTTATTTTAAGCTACCCCTGCTGCAGCATGTAGATGCCTTGAGTTTTGCTATTTGTGCATTTAAGTTGCATTTAAGTTTCTACTGCCGGGGGCAACTTCTGTAGTAATGTGTTACGAGTTTCTCTCCAGGACAGGCTCTCAATAATACAGATCCCAATAAAGCTTTACTGTAAACACATTGCTGGCCCTTAAGGATGAAACACATGAGAGCACTGAAAATAAAGCCAGGGTGGCTATCTTGTCCTCATTTCTGTGGCTGGCTGGGCAAGCTTTCCCGAACAGGAAGTGATCTTGTTATGAATTTCAGCAACATTGTATTTAGTGGGTCCTAAGGTCCATATGTCTTTTCATATTTTTCCTATTACTGTTTTCAAACAGCTGTTACTGAAAAACACACAAAAAAACTATATTTTGATGGTATCATTCTTTATATATATAACTTCTTATATGCTTTGACACAAACTTGGATGAAATGAACTGTAGGTTCTACAGGTCCTGAATGTTCCTTGTAAGAAACTGAAGGAAAAGGAATAATTAGAAAATTAACTTAAGCATGAACAGCTTTCTCCAGGACAAAACAGAACTCATCAACGGTGCTATTAAAGTTTGCTTGTGATTAATATTTACTGTGGATCAAAAAACTGTATGTAAACACTTGTGAAAAACTTCATGGACACCTGCAGGGGATGTTTACATGTCATTTAGTCATAACATGCACACTTTGCAGAGGAGCTAATCAGTAAAATGATAAACTACATTGAGACTATACTTGCTCAGCTTAAAATATAACAAGTAAATGTCGAAACACTGGTTATGTCTGATCAGACTGAAGATAGTACAGCTTACTCTGTGCACCCAGGCTCCCAGCTACAGCCTGTACAAGTTTGATCCACCTTGCCCAGTAGTTAAGAGTCCCAACTGAAACTCAAAAGGCCACCCAAACTCAAGGGAACATGTATCTTTCTAAATACTAGTCACATTAGACAACTTAAAGAGGTTTAACTGATGCATTTGAAAATGAAACGTAGTAAAAAAATTATGCTTTTCTTCAGCTGGTGTACAGGGATAATACCTGATAAACTGAAGAGGAGTAAATGTAAGATGGATCAAGTAAAAATGTCTTTGGACTGCAGTTAAAGAAACTGGACACAAAATATTTGCAGAGCTTTTTTTTAAAAAAAAAAAAGTGGAGTAATTACACCTGTTGTAGTTGTGTCAATGTGTGTGTTTCAAGGATAATATAATCTCATCTCTCAGGGAAGGATGTTACAGCTTGCAAAAACAAACAAACAAACAAAAAAAACACTAAACCAACAAGAAATCCACCCCTCTTCCCTGAAAAAGTATCCCTTCTCTCTGAGTGACTTAGATGAGCATAGTCATAGAAGGATAGTCCTTCATTCTCTGAATAACCAGATTATAGAACAGTAGGCATTGCTAAGAGCAAGAAATCAAACTAGATGGTCTGATGCAATATGGCAATTCCTACAGCACTACTAGTAGCTCATTTCCATACAGAGTCCTTCAAATAGCTAGATAAGAATTCCACTCTCCCTTGGATATCTCTGTCAACAGAATTTGCACTGCATGCAATATTTATTACATCCTTCAGGCATTCCACGTGACTTGTCTCATACTGGCATCTTTATAGGTCCAGGTGCATGTCATATTCCCTGACAAATTATGAAGAACCCCTTGGCAAAGGAGCTCCAAGAGGCAGTCAAGGGACTAAGTATCAAAATGTTTAACTGGGATTGCACTGAGACTGTAGGATATTATGAGTTAGCTCTGTGAAAATACCTGTTCAAGGCAAAAATTAAGACACAGCAGACATTCCATATTAAGGAACAGTCTGGCACATTGGAAGCTAATTGATTGTTAATGTTTAGTGTATTTGTAGAATGGAGCATAACAAAACAATTAAGCCTTCATACTGCTTGTAAATAGCAGAACTGATTTTTTAAAATCTTATTTGATAGAAAATAACAGCAGATCCCAGCCTGCTAGCAAAGTTTTTGCAGCTAAAGTAGGCAATGCAGTTTTCTTCTAACAGTACGTCACTTACATAACATTTAAGATCAAAGTGTGCCCTCTCCCCCTGCTTTTATCATCAATTATCTTCTCTTTAATGAAACTGCATGTTTTAGAGACAGAAAACAATCCTACTCTTTTTTAAAAGTGAGCAGAACAACAGCTGTTTACTTTGGAGTGTTCAATAACATCAGATCAACTTCTCTTCCCTACAAAAGAGCAGCTGGGTTTTAAAGTTTATTTCCTCAGCAGCATTTCCTACCAAGGTACTTGTTAGGCAGCACTTTTTCCCCTCAGTTGTTGGAAAATATGAAAAAAAAATATTCAAAAAAACCCATAGCTTTCTTTTTACTATAGGCAGCATACTAATTTGGGGGTTTAGCACAATGAAATTCTCTTTGAAATATGCAGATGTCCGATTGGAACTCCAAAGTAAACAAAGAACCCCCAGCCAAACCCTACAGGAAGGACAAAAAGGAGATATAAAGCAGTTTTCTCCCCTATCAGCATGCTAAGCAAAGAATTCACCTTCAATTTCCAGCAAATATTTCAGCAAGAGCAAGAGGAGGTCTTCATGAACTGAGAGGTAAAGACAAAATACGCTCCATTGGCTGTGCTCTGGAAATAAAATGAAAGGGCTCCATACTTGTGAAGGTAAACTAGATCCTTTTGTAGTAAAGGGAGCATTGCAGAATCTAAACTAATTTCCTTTGCAACATCGTCTCCTCTATTTAGGATCCATACTAACTGTTATCTCTTTCCCTTTTGATAAGTTTCATCAAGTTTTTTTGTATCTTTTTCCACTTTAGGCTAAAGTCTATTAATATATAACCAACCTGTGGACATATCATCATCATATCATGTATTCTATATACCTACATGTAACACCCGTCTTTTGTCACCTCTTCAATGTCCTGGAAATACCTTCCCCCCACCCCCCTTCAAACAGTCCTTTGTAGCAAAACATACTTCATGAGTGCCAGAAAAGATATACTGATGGACATTTGTAGGTTTTCTTCTGTTCCAAAAAGCTGTACACATACTGTACACTGGACAGCATGTGAAATGTATCTACTCCTAGCCATGCCTTTTGTGGGAAGTACCTCATTGGGCTGGTGTGCATCTAACAAGGGTTATAGTCATTTGGCTGCCTTCAGCACTAGCTTCACCATAATGCTTTCTAATGACTTCTGAACAGAATTCATGTCCATCCGGTGCCCCAAGCTGAACTGACAAACCCATTTTGTGGCAAAGAACATGGCCAGCAGCTCCTTTTTAATTTGAGCTTATCTCCCTCCTGTGGCCATCAAAGCACTGCAAGCTCTACTGAACTACTTCTAGCCGTATAGTACAGAACTACTATTCCACAGTAACACTGAAGGTGCTAAAGGATGGTACTGGTCTTGTGACTTCCCCTGCTCTTTTAGATACTTTCTGACCATGCTGGATCTCTTCATTATCACAAAGGCCCATAGGTGTATCAAATCTGGAAAAACACTTGGTAACTATTCTAAACCTACTTGACCTGCACGCCTTGAGCTGGACATATTCCTAATGATTCAGTTTCTCTGGTTCTAGACAGAGTCCTTCAGATGTCACATGCTCTCTTAATCTTCAGTTTTTGACAGACCTTTCACTTTAGCTTAATACCCTCCTCCCAGCACCCTACTCAGAGTTGTTACTGCTTGGTACAGTGCTTAATTCTTTCTTTGTTGAGGCCTCCTTCTGCTTCAGGAAAAGCAGTATCAAATGCAGTCTTTGTGCTTGAGGTTCTCTCTAGCCCTAGTTTGCACTGACAGTGAAATGCCTTGAGTCCCAGTGACAGCCAGAAATAGTTCGGCGGGGGGGGGGGGGGGGGGGGCCGTGGCCTAACCCCCTTTTTTTTTTTTTACGGACATCTCCTGAAACCCATAGCAAAGCTTGTCAAGGGGCTGTTACTTCTTTTTCATATTAGTGTCTTTGACCCTAAAAACCTACCACTGTTAGATGATCTATACCTTACAGAAGTACTGAACAAGCACTACAATTATGACTTTTTGTCTCATGTTTCTGATGTGTTATATTTTATGGAGGCCCTTAATGATACTCCCAGAACAAGTGTCAAAATCTGATTATCATTTATTCTGACAATATATCTATTAAAATAGATAGATCATCAGAAACAATATTTTGACCTTGTACTTTGAGATCTGAGAGTGCATAGGATTACACAGCAATCTGTCAAAAGTAATATTCTATCTCTGACATGAACTTGAAATTGTTTGTGCACTGAGTAATTTTTATCCTTTATTTTTAAAACAAAAGACAGACATATAATATTTATCAAAAAGTTTAGCTGACAGTAATAATTATAGCTAATGAAAACAAACAGACCAGTTTTTATAAAAGTTTGTCATTTTGACCTGACTGAATTATCTGATATGTTTTATTTTCAGTGTGGATTTTCTGTTAAAATTGCCATAGCTTGTTACTATCACAAGTAAGACTGTTAAGGTTATTGTAAGGTCTCTTTCATCTGAAGAGAAGACATGTAAAAAACCAACTCTTTCAAAAATTTCTTCTTTATTATTAAATTCATTCTGGTAACATCCCTCTGCCTAATGCATTATGCATTGAAATTCTGGCAATTAAATACTAGTTTCTTGCTTAAGACTCAAGATCTGTTTTAAAAACTTACTTTGTATTGCAAAGTGTCAGTTGAAAGTACCTGGTGTTATTATGGTCAAATATTTTATTACAAGGTTTCCCACTAATCCAGCACAAACACAAAGGTAGCTTACCTGCAATGTTTTCACAGAACAACTTAAAGACCAAGATGATCATTGCGTGCAACTCCCAAGAAAAATTACAAATTTAAAAGTTATTTTTTAAGCCAAGTTACTTTTATATTAACGCACATAAGTGTTTTTCATATTTGATTTATTATATTCAATAAATCTGTTCAGCCTTCAGCTGGAGATGTTCAAAGATATGTGTTGCCTCACCTCTGTAAATTATTAGTTACTGGAATAATGTTAGGAAGCTTTACTTATGTTTTTACTCTAATGTCTAGCATCATCTGCAAAACACATTATATCCTCTCTAAGCTGATATTTGATAATAGGGAATCACATATCTTTCAATAAACAAAGCAGGATCCAGAATCTTTGAAGACCTGGACTAACACTCCCAACCCCCGACTGAAAGTCTGGGCAAATCCCTCTATAATTCTCAGGGTGTTCATAATAATTTGGAAAAAAAAATATATTACGTACCTATGGAAAACTGACATAGCCTAGTGACTTGGGAAGAGTAGATGGAAGGTATGATTCATATACATATTCACCTACCCACTGACAGAAAAATATTTTAATAGAGAAAAACTCCTGGAATGCCAAACTTCATATGATAAAAAAAAATAATAAAGTTTTAATCAAATTTCTGTCAGAGGCATCTTTATCATAGCTCTACATTCTTGCAAAAAGATTGTAATAAACAATTCAGTAAAAATACGTGTTATGGTTACATTTGGAACATTATGGGCTTAACTCAGTTACCTGCGCATAAGCACGTGGTACCATTGAAGCATACATGACCTCCATCTGCCATTCCAGGCAGCCTTTCATAGGTTCTGTGTCACATGTGACAGCCCCCTATATCAACATCAGAACAGATTTAAAAAAAAAAAAAAATCAGATCATTTGGTATTCAATAATTATAAGTTAAGAGGTTTACTCTTAGACTTGTTATCAACTTATTTTGCTTGTGTAACCACATTTGATAAGTTATATACTAGTCAGTAGCTTTGCTCAAATATTCTATCCAACATCCTTATGATCTGTAATAGAAACGTGTAAAATAATTGTTGTACAGGAAATAGTGAGACAAAGATTTTACACATCCAAATGCAATCTCTAGTAATTCAGGTCTTTCCTCATGCCAGTAATAGAACTGCTTAGATTTAGCAGCAGAAGACAGTTACATGCCACAGAGAGATAATACAAAATGAGAAAATTTTAATACATGTGAGAAAAATTACATTATTAGCATGCATGTTATAGTCTATGATGTGACATATTTCCATTACTTAAGAGTAGCAATTGTTTGATCTATTCAGAGCAATTCTGGACAGGAAGATCTAATTCACAGACACAATCTTATTACAGCATCTGTGACCAACAGGGCTATCGCTGCCTTTTGTGCACACCACAGAACTTCTGGGTACAGACTGTAAAGACACATTCATGTTTAATTATTATGAAAATGTCACATAAAGAATGAGAAGGGAGTTAAATCACTGTGCAAAGATTTAAACTGGAAGCTGGTAAGGTTTTAATAACACTCTGCATGTGAATTATGCTTCAAATAACACATAAATCTATCATGAAGCTTTAGCTGGTATAAAGCAGTTTCTTATGGCTTAACATATTTGAAAAGAGAATATCTGTACTTTGTAGTAACAGAAATAACAATTGTGAATCAAACTCAAAGTTTAATTCACTTAATTACTGCTGCAGATAAGGCAAAACCCACATTTAAATACTATTTCTCCCATTCGTAGAAATGGAGAGACAATATTGATTTCTTCATATTTATTGAAATACAGTAATAAAACCCCAGCCATTCACCACAGCGTTGTGCGCCCTCTCGGTGTGCCCCTTACCTCAGGTAAATGGCGCTTCCTCCGCCATTTTTACCTCTTGTTCCCCTTTTTACCTGCCACAGCACCTCCAGCCTTACCTCTGCATCCCAGGATATCCAACCATGCAAATGTTGCAGGCATCTACAGCAGAGGACAAGTGGGCAATTTTGAAGGAAGCCAACACATCCGACATTTGGTGTAACAGGCGCCCACGCCTGGGTGTTGGCGGGAATCTGTGAGGAGAGGTTGGGGCCGCCCTACGCCTCACGCAGCTGGTTCCAACCGGTTCTGTAGCAGCCCCACCACAGGGCACAGCGGAGCCCATCACCAGCATGGTGGCGCCTCTGTGGTAGCAGGTTTGAGAAGGGGGAAAACAAATGGCTGAGGAACAAGGTAAAAAGTGCAAAATGAGCCCTGCAAACGCCCAGATCAGAGAGGGAGGAAGAGCTCCAGGTGCCAAGCAGAGTGGAGCAGATCTCTGCCAGAAGGACTGCAGCCAGTGGAGAAGATCCGTGTTGGGGCAGGGAGAAAGCGTGAGCTCTAAGCTGTGTGAGTTGAGATTATGGGCTTGCTCTGCTCCAAGCCATATGACTTGTCCCTGAAAAATCCAACCTGCTAAAACCACCTTGCCTCAGCAGGTGGAAGCAACAGCACCAGTGGACATTTTGAAGATGGTTTATGGTAGCCTCATGTAAAAAGTTGCTTGCTCTTCAGATTCTTCTTTGTTTTACTTATGAAGAGAGGATGTGTAGCTCTGTTCCTCTACTACAGTCACTGCCATAAAAAAAAGGTTTTTTAAAAAAACCCACACATGCGTGTTGGTGTACTGGATTCTAGCTACAGACTACTTAATATCACTCTGCAAGAAAAATTAACATGTTAAGGAGTATTTGGAAGAACAGATTTTTATTTTATTACAAGATATTGAGCCTCTAAATATGGAAGCATTATTGTGTTAAAAAAAAAAAAACAACTTATCACAATCCTGACCGCAGGGAAGCCATGACAGAGCCTGACAACCCAGATTTGTCCTGACTGCTCCTTTCAGGATTTAAATAGCAGGCTTCAGCCTCAGCTTCTATCCCTACATCTGCTTTAGCTGGAAATGAGCGAGAACATCCAAAATTTACATGGACAGACCCCTTTTGGCCTCAGGACAGCTGCCAACACTTCAAAAGCCACCACTATTCTGTTCCCACTGCTCCAGCTCTGAGAAGGCAACCACAATATTTCATGTACATTTAATACGAACATGAAATATTTATTACCCTTTCCAGCTTTAAGTTCTTTTTAGCGTTTTATCTCAAACCTCAATTGGCAGCAAAAAACACCCCCGTACAACTGGAAAGATTTCAGTCCCTAAACCCATGAAAGTTGCAGTTAAGTTGCTTCACAAGATCACAAATAAAAGTTTATTTTCATTGTACATAATCAACACTTTTACAGTAAATTATCTTGACATTACAGTGGTACATGAACTTTTTAAAATATATTAAAGGATTTGAACCTCCATTATCTCATTACTCTTACACAATCTGCCAATAAATCAATGTATTGTGTATGACTGGAAGTGCATGACATATTTTTCCTGTCTTAACCCAGCAGTAAAACTCACTTTGATATCCCTGAGCATTTCAGATCCCACACCTCAACCTCTGATACAACACAAAGCCCTCATTTTGCAATGTCACATCTCTAAAAACACACAAGACTGCAAACTGGCCCCAGCCCAGCCCACTGGCAAAGCATCTGGGCTTTTAGCTCACCCATCAGGCTTCTGGCAGGGAAGGCATGGACAGCCTTGCCCCTAACAGTCAGGGCAGCTGCAGCCTCTGACTGACACTGCACAAGGGGCTCGAGAGGAAGATGGGAACAACATCAGGAGATGGTCTGTAGAACAAGGTGAGCAAAAGCAGAAATGCAATCCACAATAAAAGTGGAGGATGCATGTTGGGGTCTAGCTGGAACAACACAGGAAGCATGAGTGGCACAGCACAGAGTTTCAGCTAGGGCACCCACCACAGAATGGCGGCGTGAGGAATGGACAAGAATGCTGCAAGATGGGGATGCACAACGGGGTAGGGCTGATGCACAGCCAAAGGAACAAGAGGCACCCCCCTTCCCAGAGTTATAGGCAAGGGAATGTAATTTTACAGTTCCTCCCCAAGCCAGACAAACAGCTTAAGCCCAGCTCCAAAGATTGTAAAGTATTGCTTTGTTTAAAAAAAAAAAAAAAAATAAAATCACACATACTGAGAGTCTGAAAGACCAAAGGTAGCATCAGAAATAGCCTGCAGCGTGAGGGGAAGAATCTCACCTTCCACAGGCTCCAGCCTCAGTTACTCCCATCTACTCCCCACCAGATTTCTTTGAAGAAAGAATGTGCTAATAAATTGAGAAGCCCTTCTGAGAGTAAACACCTCTGAATAATTCTCACACTTCTGTCCTCTACTATTACTTCCTCCAAAACAATACCCCTCAAGCCCAGAAAAAACAAACCCTGTTTGAAAAATACATTTTGACATTCTACAAAATCCATTTTCCATTTTGTTAACCCCTGCCTAGTCAACATCCTTCTCTGGCCTCGAGGACAGCAGCTGCCAAGAAGTTGCCTTCAACTCAAACTGCAGAGGCTTCATAACAGAGACATTTACCTGCAAGAGACGGGTTCCAGCTGGATGTTGGTATTTCACATTATTCCCACATGTTAAACATTTAAAAATATACAAGTTACTTAAGCTTTAAACAATGTGCTAAAACACAAAGATCAAAGCTTCTCCTTTATTAAGGCTTCTGAAAGACAGTACATTAGTTCCACTGATCTCTGCTTTTGCTGAAACAGGTGAAGTTACAGCTTACTTCACCTGTCCTTGGCCATTATTCCCTACTGCACATTCAACTTCCACCTTATTAGTCAGACACATTGTTTCCAGCAGAAACTCCCTCCCATTTGAGTGAGCCTCACATTTAAACAAGAGGTGCTTACATCAGCCCCCATCTCCTCTCACTCCGTAGCTAATGAGGTAATGGGTCTTCACGATTCTTGTAGTTCCATAATTATGGGTATAAGAGCTAGGACTTCCTTCTATTTTTAAATGGTGCCAGCTTATCTCAGAAGGTTAAAAAAATAAAAGCTATGAGTTATTGTATGCAACAGACTAAAAAAAAGGCTACGCATCAGCATAACAGACAATGTATAACTCTAACAGTTCTGTTTGCGGAGGAAGTTATGCAAAGGCTCCTGCTGTTAAGCATCTGGAAGGCAAGAACACCCCAGCATGCTATAAAGTGATAACCCAGCTCCTGGCAGCTCTTTGCTTGAAGGAGAATCAAGCATGTATTCCAGATACCCAGCACTGCTTTCCCTTGTATCAGCAGCTCTTGTGAACAGGTCCAATCCATTCAGGCAAAGAGAACACGCACCCTTTCCATCACTCAGCTGTGGTATACTTGAAGAAAGACACACAAGTTTCAGTCTACATATGCGAAGAATAAAACGCAACCAGGCAGCAACAGGATAGAACTGTAGGAAGGACCCTCAGGCACGTTCTTGTTCAGTCCTTTTGTTTGCTGGAGTTGCATCTATGACACAGAAGTACTCGAGGCTTTGTGGGCCCAGAAAGGGGCTACAGAAGCCTTCCGAATTTCAGAGGCATGAGATGGGGATACTTCTACATATCCCAAGTCAGCAGAATGAAGCAAACATCAAAATAAATTCCTTTGACTTCATGTTATCAAATATATACTCGACAGCAAGATCACCACAATGCAGCAGTCTGTGCTGATGCCTCACAGAGGCCAGAAGAGCATTCTCAGCTATATTTCCAGTTCTCCTTCTCATCATCACCTGAAAGGGTGTGTAGTGAATCCTGGGGACGGGGACGGGGGGGACGGAACAGACAAAAACAAACAAATAAGAGATTTTTTTATGTCTACTTCCCTTTTAGTCCTTACTGGAAGAGATGGATCAAAGAATCCAAACTCATCCTTTCACCCGCAGGGCCAGGTTATGCAATCCCAACGCTATTCTTTTGCCACCAAAAGATGCCCCGCCACATTCCACCTCTGGAGTTGCACCTCTCCTGCCACTACAAGTTTTAGTTTGAATCATCTTGCTTAGGAAGAAAAAGAAGCATCTTGGCACAAACATCTGTCATCCTCATTGCACAAGGCAGGCTTTCCTAGCATGAGGTTTTTCTTTACCTGGGTTGCAAGCTGATGTCGCCTCAGCTGTCTATAGAACTGCAGCACGGAAGGATCAGCTCTCACTACTTTTGGGTCAAAATCCAGAACACGAAGACCTGCAAGGCTACGGGCTCGGGAGAGGGCTACATAAGCTTGCCCACTTTCAAAGACGCGAGACAGGGAGATTTCCACACAATCTAAAGACATACCCTGTCAAAGACACAAAGAAGTTTGTTACAGAACAACAAACAAGAGCACTGTGCTGTATCACCACTAACCTATCCTGTGAATCTGTCAAAGGTGTACAGTCTTGATTTAAAAAAAAAAAAAAAAAGAAAAGGAAGTGTCTTGTTCAACTATGCAACTATGTAACCAATGAAAATATGGGAATCTGTAGAAATGACAGTTTTCCATCGTCAAGAAATTGCTAGCAAACAGTCCACTGACTAACTCCAGTGAGCCTCTTGTGTGAAACTCCACAAATCCCATATAAATCAACAAACAGGGAAAGAAATCCTGCTGTTTTCACACCTAATAGATAACGGAGCAGCCACCAGTCTCAGGCAGTCCTCAGGCAGACCATCTGAGACAGAGTTTGGGTAAGGCCCAGCCAGCTCTGTCTGCACCAGGAGACATCCCAGGAAACAGAGGAATTTATCACATGGCCTGGTTTAAGTAGTGTCAGAGGAACAAACTCACAGGTCTTCAAGACAAGTATTTACCAAAGTGTATGAAGTCTTCTGGAAAGGTAGGAATTGTATTAGTTATATTGAAAAAACCCAACATGTACCACTGAAGGGGGAGTCCAGCCCAAAGAGTACAACTGTGACTCCTGCAGCTTCCTCAGGGTCACTAATGCTGACGACTGTCAGGGAAACACTATCCTGACCCACCCATTGTGGTAAATAATGCTGTTTTATAAGCTAACACCAACTATGCAGATGGCGGCACCCTTATGGAAACTAGCAGTATTGCGAGCCTATCATTAATGCTATAGACAAGCATCCCAAAGAGAAGAGGTGCTGCCTTCTCTCCAGCTAGACACACATATTCTAGAGGGCCCTCACAACAAGGGCCTTTGAGTTTTCTCTCCTGTTTTACCAGCGATGGAAGCTCACCCAGGGAATAAGGCTAACATGGTGTAAGTCTATAGACAGCTGTATAAGAACACTCACCTGACTCTTGTGAATGGAAATGGCCCACGCCAATTTTAAAGGCAACTGCTGACGACTCAGATGAACTCCTGATGGTCCTTTGAAGACCCATTTCTCCATTTTTATGATCTGTGTGACCCCACAGAGAAACCTCACCCTAGGCAGCCCTGGAGGAGTGGGAGGAGGAGAGAAACAGGGATGTATTCCTGACACTCAACAGCCAGGAAGCAGTCAGCCTATGAACACTTCCCCCCCACTCCCCATGTCAGTCTTTCATGAATTTTAGAGCTGCATTAAAAAAAAAAAAAAAAAAGTCCCACAACAAAAACAAAACAAAACCACAAAAAACAAACCCTAAACCCACACACAGTAATCAGGATGTCCTGAAGTGATGTTGAGACCTGCTTAAGCAGGAGAATTTAAGTCAGGCAATTTGTCAGTTGAGATGCAGAGAAAAATACACATTGCAGGTAGCAGAACATTATTCTCTGAGTAAAAACTAACAAAAATTTACCCCACCAAGACTTGCTTCAACAGAATAGACAGGAAATGCAAATGAGCATACAGATCGAGAAAATAAAGGAAAAAAAAAAAATGCAAGAGGCCCTACAGATTGCTACAGCTGATGTAGCACATGATATCTTAACTGATGAGAGCCCCAAGACACTCACTGCAGAAAAGATCTGCTCCCTTCTTTCCCTCAAGTTATTCTTACCAAGCTGTAAAAAAAAAATTAACAAGTCATAGCTGTCAATGATAAATTGTTTTGAATTTTTCCTCTTCCTTCAACTACAACAACATCAAAAAGCTTACTTACCCTTCTGCTCACTTTCAAATCCTACAACAACTCCTCGTGCACCATTCACCAGTCCCTGCGACACATCCAGATTCTTAGCTAGCATCACCTACAGGGAAAAAGAAAAATCCCTTAGCACACTGGCTCTACAGTCTGTTCAGCCAGCTGCAGTTAAGCTTCTATCCAGGAAGCATAAGCATAGCAGGCTGACATGGCCACAACCACATCATCCTGTTGCAGGATAGAGCACAACTTCCAGTTTGATTGAAATTATTTCACAGCCTTTTCTTCCTAGGATTCCTAGCTACATCATCCGTCAGCACTGAACACTTCACTTGAGCTGCTTGTGTCCACAGCCATGAGCTCAGCTCCAGGCAACGCATTCCACTTCCCCAAACACCAACCAGCCTTGACGTACAAAGATTCTAGGAACACCCAAGGAACAACTTTCCAAAGCAAACAGTGCTGCTGCTAAGCCAAATCCTGCATCCTTTCCACTCTGACAGCCCTAGCTCACAGCAAGATGCCCAGCCCTGCCAATTTGGCAAGCTGTGCCATACCCTTACAGGCCAGAAGGGCTGCTGTATGTGGAGCTAAGACTGCAGGCAAGGACTGTGTGTGCTTTTTTTCTACCTGGAAGCTTCTAAACCAGGCTGAAAACATGTGCCAAAGTCATAGCAGTCACCACAGTTCACAAGGCATGGACCTGCACTCAAATCAAACTAATTCTCTGTCTGGATAAGATTCCAAGCAGAAACAATACAAAGATCAAGACAGAATCTTCTGTTGGCCTAACATAATTGTTCTATGCAGAATCTGCATTCTGTACATTAAGCTACTCTATATATTTATCTGCTATTCCTTTAGTTTTCTTATGCCATTTGATCCACTGGTCTTTCACAAACATATGGGCACACACCTACCTGAGCTCCAAGCTTTAGCTCAACTCTACCACCCACAGGACACTGAGCATCAATTAGCTTCACTAGCATTGGGTCACTGTCCAAAGCCTCAAAAGCGTGCACTTCTCCTATTAAGGACACAAAGATGTGAAAAATCACAATCGTTGAACATATTCCACACAGTACTGCAGGAGGCTTAGCACTTATTTCTAACAGCAATTCTTTTAATATCCATTCTGCATTGCTGGTAGGACATTTTCACGCAAAGCTTGTCACATCTAAGAGCAGAAAGCTTGTTATGGCCTCTCTTCCAAACCTAACTCCAAGAGCATTAGAAGGCTCAGGAATCAAAGGCCAGCAGGAAATAAGAACTGAGCAGTCATCATTTTGAGCATATGACCAGTTTCGCTTGCTGCCAACACCAGATCTCCAAAAAGGACCAAGGAAGAATCCTAGGGCCAGACAGGGAGGCAAAAACGAAGTCACCCTTAATCCAAGCTGTAGCTGGATAAAGCACAGCCTTTCTTAGTCACTGTAGAAAGAAAAAGCAGGGGTATGGAAGCAATAAATGATCTGTCCTACCTCACAGCAAGCAATTAGCTCACTGTCCATTACACACCAAAAAGTAACTGGGTGGATTTTTAAGCCAAAAAAGCTGTGAAGTTTTTCCCCATGCAGCTCAATTTCAACATGCACAGCTCAGACTGGTGCTGCTGTGCATGACAGAACACCAGTTCTTCCTGACACTACAGTATCAACATTGCATCCACTCAGAC
>JAVJGJ010000030.1:22704364-22741901 GCA_035590215.1 Microhierax caerulescens
CCGCCGCGGCGACGGCGGACGCTGGCCGCGGCCGAGCTGCCGGCGCGGGAGGCGGTGGCCCTGGCCTTCTCCCCCGACGGCCGGCACCTGGCGGCCGCCACGGCCCCCCCCGACGGACACCTCACCTACTGGCTGTGGGAGAAGCAGCGGCTGATGGCGGCGGCCCGCGTCGAGGCCCCGGGCGGTGGCGTCTGCCAGGTAGCGGCCGCAGCCCCGGGGCTCCACGGCCACCGTGCGGGCCCCGGGTCCCTTCGGCCCCCCCGGCCTTGCCGGGGCGCGGGGTGCACACACCTGCCTGCAAAGCTGGGCAGGGCCGGCATCTCTGCAGCTGATTTTTAACGTTTTGATTCAGAGCTGACTGGTTCTTTGGGACCCCGTTGCGCTATTTCGGCTAGACGGATGAAAGAACCAAACAGTTCAATGCGTGCTGGGTGCCAGGTAGCACGTAAGCTCGGCCTGCGAGATATGTGCACTGTACGTTTTCCTGTGGCCATACACCTTCTATCCAGAGGAAGAGGGGGAGAGGAGAGGGCTCCCCGCTGTAGATTTTATGTAGTTTCTGTGGCCTTTCTTGGCGTCTGCTGTTGGCCTTCCTCAGCAATAGGACGCTGGGCTAAATACATTTTTGCTTTGACCATAATGGACATTCTTATGTCCGTATTTCATATATCACGTGAGATTCTCTTAAGAGATCTATGGTATAAGGCCAGTACAACTGGCCAGTGAGTGTGCAATGTGTCCCTTGTGGCCCTGCAGAAATGCTCTTTAAATATATTAGCTGTGCTCGGTAGTGTAACACAGCTTGGAAGCTCTTGGCGTGCTCATGCATCTTTTCCTTCCTGCAGCCTGTTCTGTGTGCCCATCAGAGCAGCAGCCCAGGAAGAGTAGCAAGGAACAGGCTGATGGCACTCAAACAATTCCAGCATCCTGCTTTGGGTGCCCTTTTTTTAGTATCTTTCTTGCAGGAAGGTAAAAGGCTTCCAGTTCATGGGTTGATTGGACCCTAGCTGCTGTTTTTTCTGGGGTACAGCTACAAGCAGAGGTTGGGTGAACTACTGACCTCATGAGCTCAATTCCCAAAGAGAGGAGAGCGACTGTAAAGATAACTGCTGTCTAAAGTCCTGTTGAGCATGAAAAATAAGATGGAACTACCCCTGCTGTCCTTCATATTGGGTCTTGAGATGGCTATTCAACTGTTTTCATCAACACCTAATTATGTGAATTAATATGTATAATGGGCAAGGTTTATCTGAAATACAGAGTTTATTCCTGGCATTTAAGAATGAATGATGCCACATTTCAGGAAGCTTCCTACCAGAAAAATTAATTTTGTCATTTAATCCTGAAGGGCAGAGACAACTTTCTCTTCAGTATTGCATTGTGATTCAGATAGTGTCTTAGCTTAATAGAGTTAATGTATTTTGTAGCATTGTGTAAAATTGATATACACAGTCTTGGAAAGGGAAAAACTGCAATATGTAGTTATGATGGTTATTTCTTACTCTATTCTGTATTCCTGTATGTTTCTATGAACCTTCTTCCCTTGTTTGTTTTCCTGTATCTGGTATTGAAAGTCTTCGGAACAGGTATTTGCTTATTTGTGAACATACTTGTATAAAATAATTTATGTCTCTCTTGTACCATAGGTGAGCTTTAGTCCTCAAGACAACTCACAGGTTTGTATCACTGGAAATGGGTTTTTTAAACTTTTTAAGTACAGTGAAGGAACTTTGAAGCAGATGAATTTACAAAAGGGAAAGCCACAAAACTACTTGTGCCATGCCTGGCTGTGTGAGGACAAAGTTGTATGTGGCACTGATGCAGGCAAACTTACCTTGTTTAAAAATGGAGAGCTGCAGTGGGAGACAAGTGTACAGTACAAAAAACTCCCCAGGGAGCTAGAAGAAGACACAACAGAAGAATGTGAGAGGTAAATCTGTTAAATACTATTACTAATAGTTTCATGCTTGTGCATGCAGATTGGTTACAGGCCATTCACTTATTTCCTTCTTGTCCAGTTTATGAATACATTCTAGTATTTCAGTTGCTGATGATGAGCATTTTTTGTTTTGTCCTTCTTTATTGGTCTTAAGTCTTTGTGCATTTTCTGCTTACAGTTCTTCTGAAATCTCTTGTGGGCTGTCCTTTGAAGATAATGGTTCACAACAGGATTCTTTGCCTCAAATATCTGCACTTGCAGCTTATTCCAAGGGCTTTGCATGTTCATCTAGCCCAGGGGTGGTTGTTCTGTTTGAGAAGGCCAAGGAAAAGGAAGCCTACAAGGAGAGTCAAGAAATCTGGGTAGGGAGAAAAAAGCTTTTACAAGCAATTACGCAGGAGAGGCATGTATAGAGGGTGGAGGTGCTTCTGAATCAGATAACAATAATCATTTTAGCATATCTCTATATTACATTCTAAGCATTAGCTAACTGTCCTGGTGTTATTGAAAGGAAGGGAGTTGCCAGAGGTTACACTGAAAGTCAGTGACAGATGTCCTTTTGCAAGGTAGCTCTGCATGTAAAATGTGCTTTGAGACTGCCAAACTTCAGGAAACCTTGTAAGAAACTTTTATTTATGGAGAATTTTGAAGCTAAGGAGTAGTCCTACATCAGTTTTGAAGAACTAGGCTGCTTGGGTTTTTTCCAAGGCAAAGCTCTTCTCCCCTCAGATATGTATTGTAGCTGCCATGAGAACTGTACATTCTTAAGTAATCTAGTAAGATTTCTAACCGTTCTATAGCGAGCTGTATGTATAGACTTACTGCATTTTTTAGATAAGAACATTTAACTGTGATGACCTGATCAAGCCTTCATACTGTGGGCCTAAAAGGTCAGATTGGGCACAAGGCCCCATAATAAGACCATTATCAGCCTGAATGATGTGCTGCAAAGAACTGTTATTCTGAGATCGCAATCTTCAGACAGTTTTCATTCTGACACTTGCTAGGTTTTTTTCTTGATAATTTTCTGCTACCATTTTCATTTTTGTTTAGTGCAGTACTTAAGATTACTGCTGAAATGTCCTCTGATACTTTTCAGTATTCAGCAGATTATCAGATTCAGCAGTAATGCTATAGGTACAGTTAGGTTATTTTGTCCTCTATTCCCTGCCTTGCAATAGTTATGTATTATTAAATATCCAAGTTGTCTTACTGATATTATGTATATGCTTATTAGACTAGCATTACAGCAAAAGTTTATGTGTGTGTGTGCATGCCTACTACTAAAACATGGAGACCTGGAATATCCCATGGGATGCATTTCTTGTGCAGCTTCCTCAGGACCTGTTCAGCAGTAAGCCAAAAATGTCAGGCAGACAGGACATTATATGTATATGCTTCAGCCCCTCTGAGGAAACAATGGTTGTTAACACAAATAAAAACCAGCTTTACATGTTTCCTATGCTCTCCACTAATCTTATGAAGGTAAGTGCAATCCTATCAGATTCCACAGCCATCATGTCTAGTAAGGGGGTGTATTGTGATGGCACAGGCTATTCAGTATCGCTTTATATGATGCATTCTCATCAAATCCATCAAATAATGTCTGAACTCTTAAAACTCACGATATGAAGTGCTCTGCATGGTTCTCTGAGAGCTGTTTTTCAGTAGTCCCTTGCTGAAGCACCCCTACGTATGAATACCTGATGTTATTTAGCAGAACGATAGACAACGTTGTGAAGTCCTTTTAAGGGTGCTACTTAAGTAAGGCTTTAACAGAGAGATTTTTAACGTAATTGTAGTAGTTTATGCTCCACTGTAATATGCAGAAACTTTAATGCAAGAATAAAGCTGAAACAGCCATGGGAATCTCATGTTACTCTAAAAGAATAGTTGTTGAAGTCCTGGTTAGAAGTGAAACCTCTTTGTTAAGGACAAACATAATGCAAAACATTCCCTACTCTGAAGGAATTAAATTATACAAAGACAAGAGATAAATGTATGATCATGAAATAGACTTGCATGGAGTTAAATACCTGACCTGTGTACAGGTGTACAGAAAGATCTTTACAGAAAGGGGTTTGGTAATTACAGGTCATTTTTCTGTATGCAGCCTAAAATTTAATTGGTGCTTCACTTCCAGCATGTACTAGCTAAACATCCCAGTTAAGTTGCTTATCATTCAGCACTTGATTATTTTTAAATATCAGAAGGTCTTAGCCGAATTCTCTCAGGTCCAGTTTTATTTATTTATCTAACTTGCATTTCTTTGGACACCTGATTACATTCTGCTCTCACTAGTGTATGAGAACTGTGGAGACTACATCTTCCCTGCATCACTCTTCTTGATTTTTAGTTATGAAGTTAAAACTGATTCTAACATTGTTATGTTTTTAGCATTGTTATGTTCAGACCAGTGCAGTGAAAGGATTAAGGAGTTTCCTCAAATATATTTGAATACTGTATGCAACGAGCTTGTGATAGATTTCTTACCTGACTTTCTGCTTGCAGTGAAATATTTGTGATTTTCTAATGTTTCATTGCTTCTCAGGAGAAGGCAGCTTATTTTGCATATCTGAATTTCCCATTGCATTCTGCTTCGATTACTGGTTTGGACATCTGTGTTTGGAAACCCATTCTTGCTACTTGTTCCCTGGATAGATCTGTCCGCGTCTGGAATTACAAAACAAAGTAAAGAGTTTGTTTATTATTGCCTCTTGGGGTTTTGTATATTACATTTTGCAGACAACAGCAGCAATCTTATATGAATGAGAGTGTTTCTGGTAAAATTCTTGTGTGGTGTGGAATGTAAATGGTCTTTATTTACATGATTTGGGGAGTGTGAGGATGCTGTGCCTTTAAAACCAGTGCCAAAAGAGTCCGCAGCATTTTCTGTTAAGCCGCTTTTGTGTCACACTTCTCATGCATTTTGGAAAAAAAAAAAAAGTCTTCAGGAATGTTTCATTCAGCTTTGTCTTAAGATATTGTTATCCTATCTCCTGCTTCATAGCTGTAGTTCTTAAGCAAAATGACTCCAGATTTTAAGGTTCTGTGGAAGGAGAGTGGGAGAAAAACAAATCCAGATCTCAGAAGGGATGTTCTTAGAGGTTTGCAATCAGTGGTTCATTTACCTTCTTCATTATATTACAGTAAACAAGGGTTTGCTCTTGCACCTTCCGCACCTTCTCTGTGAACCAGAAAGTTCAGATTTGCCTTTGTTTCCTGTAACATCTGTGTGATCATTACTTAACTGAATAACAAACATTTCCTCAAGGACAAGGCATGGTCGGACTGTAGCTGCAGGTGTCTTTGCCAGTGCAGATCATGTCCTGTCAGCTGTGTGTAGGGAGTCTGTACTATTCCGTACTGCACAATGGTTTTCTCTTTCAGCACTTTGGAGCTGTATAAGGAATATCGGGAGGAAGCATACACAGTATCACTTCATCCCACTGGCCTTTTCTGTTTGGTTGGGTTTTCTGACAAACTACGATTTATAAGTCTACTGTATGAGGACATGCATGTTTTCAAGGAGTTTGCTGTGAGACAGTGTAGAGAGGTAAGGAATGATGCAAAAATGAAATCGGGGAGTTATAGGAAGCAGAGTGGTGAAGAACATGACAGAAGACAGAAACATCTCAAACAGATCCTAGTAGAATTTAGGATATCAAAGCATAGAGGAAAGGATTCCAACTATTGGAAAATAAGCCTGGAGGCTGACGCATAGTTGTGGACCTGGGAAGCAACAGAAGGGATGGTTTGCTCACAAATACTCAAGGACTGGATTTTACCGGGGAAAGCATCAATTAAGAAAGCAGTAAGAAACTAATTATGTCATGGAGTTTTCTTTTTGTGTAACATTCTGATGTTAGATGATATTGGAATTCAATGCATGAATGTTTTTATCCACTGCATCTACAGTAATAGGTAGTTATGTTCTTTTTGTAGTGCTCCTTCAGTAATGGAGGCCATCTTTTTGCTGCAGTTAATGGAAATGTGATTCAAATTTATTCCAGCATCACCTTTGAGAATATTAAAAATCTGAAAGGACATAGTGGGAAGGTTAGTAAACAAATCCTGTATGATACAAGTCTTAAAGTATGAACTAGTTAATAAGATGCATTTTGAAAAGGCGAAGTACAATTTTGGATCAGAAAGGGGCCCTAAAATTAAAAATAGAAATACCGAAGTCAGAAGTCAATGGATGCATGCACTTGATACATCTAAAAAGTCTGTCCTTAAATTGAAGGTGAATGATTGGCAGGTAGCTGAACCAGGAAAAATATCCCAGTAATAAATTCTAAAAATGTAGTACTGACTATTCAAATGAGCTTTTCCCAGTGTGTTTATAAAGTAGTTCTTACTGATTCTATTTTTTTTTTTCAATGCTAAAACAGAATTAGTTGCAAAACATCTAAGGGTTTTAAGTAAGACTTAGAAGTATGATTCCAAAGTTGTCATGGATGTACCAGTAAAGTGACTCCATGCTGCATGTCTGTAACCTGCACATCATGCTCCTTGGTGTGTTTTGCTTTTGCCAGATACATGCAGTTAAATGGAGAACAGATGATGCTAAATTTGTCTCCTGTGACACACATGGTGCTGTGTATGAGTGGAACGTGTTGACAGGTCAAAGGGAGTCAGAGAGTGTGCTCAAGTCCTGCATCTACAGCAGCATTGCCCTGTCCTCTGATGCCAAAGTCACCTTTGCTGTTGGATCTGACCAAACTCTCAAAGAAATTTCAGAGTCTTCAGTAAGCTAACACACACTGTGTGATTTTGCTAAGTTCTCTGGGGAAGTTATTAGTGCTCTAGTTTCCTTATCATCCATTTGGTAAGCAGGAATCAGTATGGATTTGATAGCTGTGATATTTTCTGACACTTTTCTTGTGTTCTTATGTCCTTTACCATGAAACCTGAGATTTTATTGTAGTTCTGTAGTTTTGTAACTTCACTTGGATTTACTTAGAAATCTTCTCATCCAGTTCACAAACTTAACTTGGCAATGTTGTATCACCCGTTTTGCTGAAATAGAAGTGTGTTGCATCTACCACTGTAGGCTACATGCATTTTGGGTTTTACCAGGTAAGTAATAAATTGTATGTTGTAAGCATTACATCTTTCAGAAGTGATTAACATATGCACCTTGGCTTGAAATGTTAAGGGTGTGTATCTATAAAGCTTAATCCTAGCTATTGTTCATGGCTGTACTCCTATAAGTATGTAGATTCTTCTAACTGCATTATTTGCTGCAGGAAGAGGTATGACAATTGCTTATGCAGTAAGTAATCAAATAGTATTGGGGAACTTAAGGTAATGTGAGGGGTTCGTGTGATTTTCTTTTGGTTTTGTTTTAGATCCAGAATGAAGTGCCTGCTTTTGGTGTTGTTTATACTGCAGTAGCTGTTTCTCATTCTGGGCAGAAGGTATTTGTTGGTACATCTCTGGGGACAATTCGAGCTATGAAGTACCCATTACCTTTGACGAGGGATTTCAATGAGTATCAGGCTCACGCAGGTGCTGTTACAAAGGTAACAGGGCACTTTCTTTTCCCTGCAGTACCAGCTGCACACATCTTCTTTAGTGCTGATTCTCCTTCCCATTTCATAGCATAGTGTGTTAAAACTAAACATGTTAAAATACATTGTCTGGATGGTCCTGCTCATACCTTGCTTCTTCAGGGTGCTCAAGACAAACACCACTGGCTCGTTAAGATTGTCATTGAGCTCCCTGAGCTCCCTGTCCAAGTTAAGCGATCCCTAATTAAAGACAAAGACTTTTTCATAAGAAGTAATCAATTTAATAAATTTTCACAACAGTGGGGAGAAAAATTTGGTATAAAATAAAACTGTGTCTCCATTCTTGCTTATCTCTACTATTATTTGGGTTTTCCCTCTAAGATGTCTGTAACAAACGATGACCTGTTTCTGCTGACTGCCTCAGAGGATGGCTCTATATTTATCTGGAAAGTGTGTGATAAAGAAGGTGGGATACTGAAATGGGAAAAGGAAGTTGGGTATGCTGAGGAAGTGCTGATGATGAGATCAGATATAGAAGAGAAGGTAGGAGGAGCAACTTGTGAATATGAACCATAGGATTCCTAGTGTACAGCTTGTGAATTACATTTGCATATGTTTGTGACTAGCTGTTCCTATATGGCTTTCTGTTTAAGAGGGCTTGCATGGCTTTTGTCATAAAAAGATGTTACAGCAAGTAACTGCGGCTACTTGTTAAGATGCAAGCTGCATTGTATAAACAGTGAGTGAATGCTTTCCCCAATCTCTTGAAAGCAGTTTTAATGGAGTAGAGAAGTCAGAAGCTGTATTTCTATAAGCCATCTTGTCAGATAGTAAAGGAACCTTACTTCTGGAACTTGTTGATCTGTCTTTTTGAAAATTCTCTGCAAAGGCTGTCTTTCATAAATATGTGCATGTAAATGTGTGTGTAATTTGCTAATGGCAAATAATCTCTCTGTTAAAATTGTCTTCTCATCCATGTCCTAACAGAGTCAGGCAATGCTAGACCTGCAGATTCGTGTGAAAGAGCTACAGACAGAAAATTATTACCAGCTACATCTTAAAGACATGTACTGTAATGAAAAAATAAAGGAATTAGAAGAGAATTTTGCTCAGGAAATAGGCTCCCTTAAAACCAAACACCAGGTATGATTGCAGAACCAAATACCAAGAAATCTTTCACTGAACTTGAAATCAAACTTGCATTACATATGTATGAATGCCAGAAAGCATCTGAAAAATGAAGCATTCCTTTCCAATAAAGATGTTCTTGATATCTGCAAAGCATGAAGCTACCTTCGAGTTAAGTATCTTGTAAGTACAAGGGGATGCAAGAGTTCTCCTAGGTAGCCCTTATGTAAGTATCTTCACATAAAAACCGTTCCAGTAATAAATGCTGTCTGAGACCAAGGATCAGTAAGCCATGTCACCCTTGAGTAGAAATGAGACCATCCTTTAAAAGCTCCATCACATGTAAGGTTGCAGCTGCTGCAGGATCCAACAATTATTATTCTTAATGCTGCCTTCTTCATGCCCTGGCTGCTTAGGCTTTTTAAGAACATCTGCTGAGGTGTCTTGTATGCTTTTTAAAAGTAGAAGTAAAACGTATTCCTTGGATTTCTTCTGTTTATGTGTTTATTGATTTCTCTGTGGTCATGAAGCAGGAATTCGCTGAAAGGCAACAGCCATGATAATTCTTCCCAGTGTCTTATTTATCTGTGTCTGTTAACTCTATTCTGTCCATCTGTCTGGTGCACGCGCCAGATTTCTGACCTGTAATTTGCCATTTCTGGACCCCTTTTCATAGGTAGAAGGCAAGTGATCCATTAGCAATTTCTCTGACAGTAAGATGGCTTGAAGTGAGAGATTACATATCACATGATTCAAATCTGTCAACCTCATGTTCTTTTTGAGCTTTTAGATGAATATTACCCTGTCCTGGTGATTGGCTACTGCTCATTTTGTGGAGTTGCACATAGTCCTTTCAAGCAGTATTTCAGTTTGACTTCACATAAAGAAGGATTCCAGCATGAAAGCTTGATAAGTTACTTACTAGTTTTATTATTTTATGGTCTTGTCATTTTCAAGTGCTCCTTTTATACCTTTCTTGTCTTTTGGCCCTACAAATGTTCTGGGAGGTTTCTGATTTTTTTTTTTTTTTGAGGAAGTTTAATTATTAATTTTAATGTTTTCTTCAAGTTGTAATAGTTTAACCCCAGCTGGCAGCAAAGTACCACACAGCTGCTTGCTCACTCCCCACCCCCAGCGGGATAGGGAGGAGAATCAGGAAAAAGGTAAAACTTGTGGGTTGAGATAAGAACAATTTAATAACTGAAATAAAATAAAATATTATAATAATTGTAATGAAAATGAGGGAGAGGTAGAGAGGAATAAAATCTAAAAGGGAAAAAAACAAACCAAGTGATGCACAATACAGTTGCTCACCACTTGCCAACTGGTGCCCAGCCAGTTCCCGAGCAGCAACTGGGTGGCTCTGGCCAAGCCCCTCCCAGTTTATGTACCGGGCACAGCCATTCTATGGTATAGAGCATCCATTTGGCTAGTTCAGGTCATCTGTCCTGGCTGCATCCCCTCCCAATTTCTTGTGCCCCTCCAGCCTTCTTGCTGGCAGGGCCTGAGAAACTGAGAAGTCCTTGATTTTTTCCAAACATTACTTAGCAACAATTAAAAACATCAGTGTATTATTAACATCGTTCTCATACCAAATCCAAAACACAGCACTGCACCAGCTAATGAGAAGAAAGTTAACTATTCTAGCCAAAACCAGGACACAAGTAGTTCCTCAGGCTCATTTTTTTTTCTCATTGTGGTTTTTGCATTTAAGTAACCTGAGGTTTAACCTTTCTATTTTTCCTCATTTTCATACAGCTTGACCTTTTACAGAAAAGCCATTTCACTTCTTACAGATTCCTCTACCTGTGTTTTATCTGTGCTGGTTTTCTTCTGTGATTCTTCAGGTCTTTTCCTAAGTGGTGCTTGGCTATAGATTTATAATAATCTCAGCTACACTGTAACTTCTTTAGGTTTGTTGATTATAGGTTGCAAGCAAATGCCCTTGAAAGTATTCTATTATTCAAGTTTTCTAGGCAGGCAAGTTGTACTTCCAGTCCAAGTACCAGCACATGTTCAGGTGAAACTGAAGGACAGATTTGGACAGGCTCAGGGCTAACCTTTGTAGTTGTTGTGTCTAGCGGGCAAATGGAGTATTTCTGCTTATGCAAGACCCATACAGTCCTTAAGAAAGTGCAAAAATTGTACCTATGGTACAATTCCCAACTTTTATGGGAAATTTCTTACCCATTTTCTTGTTCCAGTTCTTTGGGCTTTTTTAGAAGACCAAGTCATTTGTAGTGGTAGTCAGACGTTCCAAGCAAATGGCATTCAGAATTTGCTTTTGCTTAGGCTTATGTCATCTATGCAAATGTCAATGTTTTAGGACCTCAAGGTTGCTTCAAGTGAGGCAGGAAGCAGCTTGAACTTCAATATCTGGACAACAATTTGTGGAACTGCAAATTCTCCTCAACCATGCAAGCACAAAGAAGTGGAGGCTTTTGCAGCTCACAAACCTTTCTCGTTAGGTTAGGATTATACAGTATCCTGTATTATATCAACTCCATTTGCTAATTTCCCTTAGCTTTCCGTAGTTCTGTAACCTGTCATAACAAACTGCTCTCTGAGAAAACTTGGCATCTGAATTTTGGTGATACACTTCAAAGAAATTGTGTTGTGTATGTGTTCTAGACCATAAGCAAGAGTACAAACAATTTGGACACTGCTTTGCCTAGTTTCAGATTAAAATGTATTTTTCTTATTTTTTTCCCCCAGATTTTACAGGCAGAGAAAGAGAAACAGGAGCTACAACACCAGTTTCAACTGTCCGAGCTGATGAATAAACAGGACAGGGAGGTGCAGCAGCTAGGTTAGACTGTAACAAGTGTTTGTAACTAGAATCTGGAGGAAGTGCATTAGTCATAGCAAGTAATGTGACAGGGATTACTAGAGTACAAGGGAAAAGCATGTGTGTCATACAGGTGTTACAGACCAAACATTTGTCTGAACTGCCCCACACACATGACCATGATGAGAACATGCACATGGGCGCTGTATCTTAGATGTTTGATTTTTGACATTAGTAGTTTCTTCATTTATCTTATAGCTTACTGTGCAAGAGTAGTGAAGTCATACAATTCAGCAAGGAGGCTAATGTACAATGCACACAACATGGAAGTACCCAGACCCCAGATCATAATCCAGATAAAACATTAAAATTTCAAATTAGTACCAAAAAGCAAGTCCACCCATAAATGGGTCCGTTGCCTGCTCATACTCTGTAACAATTGTGCTTATGCAGCTCTGTCATGGTTGTCATCTCAAGGGAATGGCTAAATTAGCTGTCATTAATTTGTTATAATGGCAGAGTAGAAGATTTTGGTGTAGGCTTTAGGCTTGTTCAAGCTGGAACAGAACACCCTTCTGTCCCAATACAACAAGCAGAGATATAGCAGAATATTCAGAGACACAACTGGGAAAGGTGAATGACAGCTTTGGAACAGGCATTATTAGTGAAGTGGTAAGTAAAAGGAAGAGCAGGAAACTCAAGAAATGGTTTTCTGATGTAAAATTTTGTGTGGCCACAGAGTCTAAAACCCCTGTATACCCAATGAAGAAAGTGATGAAGTGCTTCTAGTGTAATTTATTGCAACCAGCTGCCAAAAAGATAGTAGAGAATAAGACATTGATGACTGTAGAAGGGTAGGATAAACCTATCTTTCCTATTAGTTTTATCCATTTGTATGTTTCCTGTTACCAGAATCTGACAGTGATCAGAAACTTTTAATGGAAAATAAGAAATATCAGGAGCTGCAAGTGAGTTCCCAGAGGATGCAAGAGGAATATGAGAAACAATTGTACCATTTGGAGGAAAGCAAAAGCAGGGCTGTGAAGGAGCTAACAGAGTATTATGAGGAAAAACTTAATGAGAAATCTCTTCTGCTAGAAAAGGTAGGAAACTAGTTTGAATTATCACAGTTGGTGATAAATGTAGTTAACAAAATATTCCCTAGGACAGGAGAGGTTGGCTTCTTCCATGCAAATCCTAATCTGCCTGTAATCTTGAGGAAATATGTTGACAGAATAGTACTGAGGAAAACCCAGATGAGTTAACAACTTTTCTGGGCTTCATACCTTGAGTAAGTAACCTGCTAAGATTAATATCCTTGGGCATTCTCAGCTTCGCCTCTCTTTCTCCTAGATCCAAGAATTCCTGTTTGTTAATGTGGATTAGATTATACATTTATTGTTATTGAAGAAAGATTTAATCACCTTACTCTAGTGAAGAGATAACATTTCTAAAATGGTGAATTCTATACCTGATTCCTTGAGGTTCCTGCCTGCATAATTTGGGGAGCAAAGACAAATAGAGAGTATTTTAAAAACTCTGGCACATTGACGTCAGACTTGGCTTGACAAAGGGCAGCCAGCTCATTGATACTTGTTTATCTAAAGTCAATAAATTCTATCAACATTACTGTTTGCAGCCCTATGTTGCAATACCAATTTGGAAAGAATGTGAGGAATTGAATGTGAGAAGAGAGGCATACAGCAACTGATGCAAACCTAGGTGGCTGGTTGTTGTATCAGAGACAGCAATGTTAAAAGATGTTCTCAAGTGTTACTCATGTTTGCATTTTCTGCAGCCAGAACAAGTTTAGTGCTGTTAGTATTTGGGCACATTCCTAACTTGAGTCATCCAAGCCTTAAGAATAATTTTTTTTGAGAATAATGTTTTGATGTTTGTCTTAACAGTTTTTAAAGTTACTTTAATCCCCTGAGAAGTTACGTTAAATGATAGTGCTGCAAATGAAGAGTCCGCTAAATAGAGATCATCTCAGGAGAAATGCAGTTCAGATAAAGAATTCTCCTCTTCTTTATTGGTCTTTTACCATTTGTTGTCTTCTCTAATGTTGGCTTTCCTTAACTGCAGGCAGAGGAGGACATGAAGCAGCAGCTTCAAGCACATGAAGAAATTAAGAAACAAATTGAGGAAGACGCCGACCAAGAAATCCTGGAAATCAAAATCAAGTACGAGGAACAGCTCTTGGAAGAAAAGGAGTCAAACCTGCAACTGAAAGGTGAAACAGGAGTCATGAGTAAAAGGGTATGTCTTATTCTTTGATAGAATCAGACTTGCACGTGGAGATCTATAGCCAGAGACTGAATGTGATTCATGGCATGTCAGTTTAGTCTGTTAATTTAGTTTGTAAATATGCAGCATTTCATATGAGAACAGTAGCCCCTTCTTATACCAGTTTGAATGTTTTAGAACATTTGTGAAGATGAAGCAGCTGTGTGCTGATTGTATTGCTGATATGATTAGAGATAGATGATAAAGGAGGTGCATTTTTATTAGTACACTTTCTTTTATCTTATATAGTTTTAAAGTATAAGTAATAATATTGTTCATCCTATGATGGAAGGAAATGAACCTTGTCATTTTTCCAAGATGTAATGCATTGCTTTGTCAGAAAAATACTTCTACTGCTGCATTTGATACAATAAACACTTTGTATTTTGTAGGCATCATCATTTTTAATTGTTTCTACTAGGATTTTTAAGGAGGCATGAAACCTTTCAGCTCCTGCACTGACTGGCTCTTACATTTGCCTAAGGATGTTAGAGGGACATTTTTTCTTTTCAGTTTCTTCAGTACCTGTCTGGAGACACAGAGTTCTCTTCCTTCCTACTCTCTATTATCATGGTACTGTCTTCAGTTGTGTTGTTTATTAGACATCAGGAATTTCTTTGTGGGTCCTCACAGTTTGACCAACACCTCTCCTTGGTTCTGACTTTCTTGGGTTCACAGATCTTAGTACTGAGGTGGAGATTTTAAGGGTACCCAGGAGCTATGAAACAGGCATCCTTCCAGTCTACTTTTGACATCTTTAGAGACGTATGACAAATGATCACCTTAAAATAATTTTCCATGGCTTGAGTGTTATTTGAAGCTGATTCTTGGATATGACATCCATACTTTTCTTGCTTCTGGATGCAAATTCCTTGATTCCTTGTAGTGCAGTGAATATTCTGTTAGAATATACAGAAAACGCAAAAATGGATATTCAACTCCCTTTTGAGTTACAGGTAATTCAGTGATGTGATGCTGCTTCATCATATCTTAGATGGATATCCTTTATCCCATGCTGTCTGCAAGGTCTCTTACAGAGTGGGATGGCTAATTTGTGCACAGCTTTTGGAGACTGTTAAGTTCTCATTTGCCTCTCTAGTTGAACAGCCTACAGAAAGAGCTCAAGGAACAAAACAGGGATATGGAGGAAATGAGACTGGAACAGCAGAAGCTGCAAGGCATCATTAGGTCACTGGAGGAGGACATCTTGGCACTGAAGATGGAGATTCAAGAGAGAGCCAGCGCTATCCAAGACAAGGTGAGAGACTGGACAACTGGCTAAGATCAAAGTCACCCTCCCTTAATTTAATACAGACATTTATTTTAATAGTATAATTTTGTGATAATATCACATTACTGGAAATTCAGTTTTAACTTAAAGAATTTGTGATTTTTAGTTTGAGATTTTAGGTTTTAGTTGACATTTTAAACTTTTCTTGGGGAGCTCAAGTTCAGGATGCTGAGTTTCTTGTCCCCCATTCTGGGATCCGTATGTGGCTCTCTGCGTTATTTGCCCCCTTCCTTCCCACCCAATCTGTGTAGATGTGCAACTGAAGTTCAGTCTCCCACTAGATCTGTGACTGCTGGTTTTGCCTCTACCTTACTTGTGCCTTGTCCTAGGGATCTATTTGAGAGTGCTCTGTCTGATTTCAGATCTCTATACCTATTTCTCCCAGGAGAAGCATATATACGACCTAAAAAAGAAAAATCAGGAACTTGAAAAATTCAAGTTAGCACTGGATTACAGAATAGAGGAGTCTAAGAAGCAAATAGAGTCATGTGAAAATGAAATTAAAGTAATGAAGGAGCAGATCCATGAGGTGAGTAACATTCTTATTTGGCCTCTGCTACTAAGCCCTTTGTCTGAATACAAAGATGACCCAGCAAGTCCCATGGACGACTCCACCCTGTTTGTTCCTTGACTTCTTTCAAGGATACAGAGCAGTGATTCAATATCTTTACAACTAATAAAAATATTTGTGCACAATTAGCTGCTATTTACTTTTTTATCACATGCTACCAGTGATCAACAGAGTTTTTTAAGCTCCTGTTCCAGTATTTCATTCTAGACTGTAATACAGTCTATTTGCTTAAAAATATTTGCTTAAAAATAGATCGTGTCCTTATGTGGTTGCCCTCCACATACCCTGCAGAGTTTGTAAGACACTGCTTTTTCCAATCTGGAGGAAGAGAGAGTGAACTTCTTTTCTCAGAAAAATTGCAGATTTATGCAAACATAACTGTTCAGGGGTTAGGTATGTGGGAAAATTACTGTTCATCAGCTGCTCCATGGAAAATTTCCGTGCATTCATACTTAGCTTGCAGCAAATTCATTGAGGCAACTTATTTGTGATAGAAACTTACTGTGATCTTTCCATAGATGTACCTTTAGCTCAGCCAAATTAGGACTATGGTGACATAGCTAATCAGTGATGTACTAGTTTTCATAAGTCTGTTTATTCAGAACAAAAGGCTTTTAAATAAATGCAAACTAATGAACAATTTGTATGTACATCAGACTAGCATGATGAAAGCCCTGTTCTCTCTTCTGGTCACCATCATATGCCAGTAAATGCTGTAGTACCATTATTGCTTTTTTTCCCTGTGTTCTATGTACATACCCACAGGTTTTCAATGCATTTGTTTCTTTTTGGTATCATGTTCTTCTTACTGTTGCACTTACTCTTTCCAGTATTGACTGTTAATTTCCATCTCAGCCATTTTTATTCAGATGGAACAGTAAAGCTCCAGTGCAGGTCAGGGAAATGAAGGGGCATCACGTTACTTAAATACCTGTAACTCAAAAGGGAGTTGAACATCCATTTTTGTGTTTTCTGTATATTCTGGCAGAGGGCAGTGTTGTTCCAAAATTAACTTTTTTCGTGTTGCAATTCAACCTCAGGGGGTTTCTACTCCCTGAAGGCTGTTATTTCCAGTCTCTGGTTTTCCTGTTATGTGTTGTTATTTCACATCTCCTTTTAGTCCTGATTTCCTCCTCCTGCTTCCTTTCAGAGGGAGGGTGAGCTGAAACGATTCCACAAGGAGAGCACACAGCTGAAGCTGAACATCACACAACTGCAACAGAAACTAAAAGCAACTGATCGCGAGTTGCACAGAGAGAAGCAGAAGGTATGGTGCAACCACTATGCAGGTCCTACATAATGAAGTTTGTGGGGACAGAACACTCCAAAAACATTAATCTGAGCAAACAGACACTTCAGGGATACTGTCTCCAAAGTCCAGGAGAGTCTCTGGTCAGCAGGGACAAAGATAGCCTGCAAACAAGTTAGAGTTGATATTAAAGAAATCCAGTTATGTGTCAGTTGGTTCAATCAACATACATTCTCCTGGATTTAACAGAGCAGTGAGGCAAATGCTTAACTGACTACTCTTCCCTGCCCAAGCCTGACATCTGGGGGCACTTGGCTTGAACAGGAGCAGCATGTAGGCTACTACCTACAATGATAGGTAGGCATTAGTAGGATGAATGAACGGTGGGCTTCGAAATGGGGGAGACAAGGACCTCTTGCGTTTGACAGCAAGCTCGTCAGACATGAGGGAGGAAAAGGGACTACAAGTGACGGTGAAGGAGCTTAGCAGGCAGTGCAGGACTGAGAAAGCAGGTAGAAGGGGCCATGTAGAAACCAAGTGAGAATGAGAAGGCAGTCTTGCCCTTACCTTCTATCATTGTTTGTGTGTTGTTTCTAATTAAGAATATAGGTTGTTTCAGAAAGGACGGGGGGGACAGCATTCATGACAATAAGCCACAGGTTTTCAAATGAGATCTCTGGATGCTGCCACTTACATTACCCACTGCAAGTATCTTGGATTAATATTACTGCTATTCAACAGGTAGTGCTTACTCTCTGATGGGCTTCTTAATGTAACACTTCTTTTTTAATTAAGTGGAAGTATATGAGAGCTTTTGCCATTCTACTAACTTCCTAGAAAATTGCACATGATAGAGTGCTCTGATGAGCCATATAAGAATGTACCTGCATCATTCTTGCAGAAGCACAGTATGGAAACTCTCATCAAACGATTTAAAACAGATCTTCATAATTGTGTGGGCTTCATTCAGGATTCCAGAAAAATGAAGGATGTGATCTGCGAGCTCTACACCAAGTATGTGCAGCAATCAGACTCGGTGAGTCAGGGCCTTTAGCCTTCTCCTTGCAAATGGATTTCTTTGGTAATGTAATTACTGAGGCAACACGCTGTGCCCCCTCAGGTGGAGATTGAAGCAGTAGACACAGATTTGCAGCAGGAGGACATGAAACAGCGAGAATATCTTGAGAGGAATTTGGCAGCTTTAAAAAAGAAGGTGGTGAAAAATCAGGAAATCCACCAAGCTGCTTATATGCGCGCCGTGCAGGTAATAAGCTTTTTCCATGTGGTATGGAGAGGGAAAAAGGAAGCAGCTGCACAAAAGAGACTTTAGTAGCCTTACCACTATGGCTTCTTAGGACTTTGAAACAGTTTTGGTTTGCTTCCTCGCCAGAAATTTCTAAGTTTTTCAAGTGCTTCCATTCAAGGATATTGAGCTACTAAAGTTGTATGATTTTCTGGACAAAAAGAGCAAGATCTCTGAAGTCAGAAATTGCTGCTGTTTTGTGGATACTTTTGTTTATCTCTCACTCCCTAATGTAAAAGGAGATAGGGAATCTCTGCTGCCTGGATATTTTTAAAGCAATTAATGTATTTATTTCAAACAGTATTTGTAAGTGCCATCATTGTCAATTTGTACCTTTCTAAGTGCCAAGCCGTATTTTCTGTGTGGTAGTGTTTAGGAACTAATTTTGGAGGAATGAAAGAAAAAAAACCAACACCTACTTGCTTTGGCCACATAATCTCATGCCTGCTGGTTGAATTCAGAAGAACTTTCTGCTTTTCACATCTATTTTTTTTGAGGAAGTTCATGATGAATATGCCTATTCATACCAAGATTTCTTGCACAGAATCCTTGTTCCTTACACGGCAAGGTAAACTTGTGACTCCTGGGGTCAAAGATCCAATTTGTTTTCATCTGGAGTGAGAAGATTTAAAGCCCCATGCCAAACATCCTAGGAGGACAGCTCTTTTATAGTCTTTTCTTACCATGATCTGCTTCTGCTCAGTCAGCATTTCCTTTTCCCCTCAGTAGCCCTGTTTTTTCATTGTTACTTTATTATACTTCCTCAGGATCATTATACCTCAATCCACTTCTAGTTCATCTGTTCTTTGCTGTTTATTCATAGTGCTTCTTCAGGTTTAGGCAGCAGCGATCTTCCCTGGCCCTGTTTTGATTTTTACTCCTTCTGTGAGTTAGATATTTCCTTTGGCACAAAAGCAGACAGCTTCAGAAAATAACCTTAAGAACTTCCTTGCTGGAATAGGGTGACAGATGGTGCTCATAATGATAATACTTGATGTCTTGGATCAGTAAGCCTAACATGAAATGATGATTAAAACCAAATTAATAAAACATCTGGAAGATGAAGATATCAAAGGTTCTAACCAGCCTGGTTTCTTCAAAGAAAAAGCAGTTCTCTGAAGTCTAGTACGTTAATGAGACTTTACTGCCAGGAGGAATTAACATGATCTTCCAGTTCTTCACAGGGGACTTTTAAGACTAGTTAGACAAACTTCTATGAGGACTTGCTTTGAAAAAGTAAATGACATCTTGATGGCCTTCCAGCTCTGTATTTCTGTTATTCCTCAGTTGTGCTTGCATTTTCAGAGCTGTGCATTCCTCATGGAGTGACTATTCATAGGTACATTCCACTAGTGACTGCTGCAACAGATGATTAGAACTGTCAAGATAATTTTAATTATTCTTACCAATTGGCAAGTTGATTGTTTTAGACTATTAGTTTTCCCTCCAGCCTTCTGTATATGTAATGGCTCCTTTGGTCACCTGGACACATAAGAACATACACTGAATAATCTTGAAGTAACACTGCTTAAACTGAAGCATGTATAGGATGATCTTTTCTACAATGTGTCCTACCTGTCTCTGACAGTCAGCACTGTAGGGACTTCCTAGGCTGTAGATTGCATCCAGGTATCATAAGCACTTGTACCTGATGGCCCCATCCTCTATGCATTTGATCTCTCTCTTTTCTGAAACAATTAGTATTTTGCCACAACGTCCCGTGACAATGAGTTTTACCATGAACATCTATTTTAATCCATGGCATGATCATTGCATGGCAGTGCAAGCTTTCTGTCAGAATGCAAAGATTGAGTTAAAGGCTAATCTCTCTGCATAGCATGTCTCTTCAGAAAAACAGTATCAGTGTCAACCAGCAGCCTCATAACACCCAGCAAACCAAACAAGAAATTTCTATGTAGCCCAGATTGCCTCATACAAGTTCCTACGTATTATACTGTCTAATAGACCAAAAGCACAATCTTCATTTGATAGCAGCGTTCAGCTACTTGAACTTATGAAGATGTCCATGACTAAAGTACACCTTAACAGAAATGCTGTGACCTAACTCTCAAAGCTGGTTAAAAGACAATTACCATGACTGATTCTTGGATGTTATTTTTTTCACGTGTTCCTTTCAGGGTCAAGCTCTGGCATCAATGCACAGCAGTCAAATTTCTTCTGTGTTTAAAGACTTCAATTAAACAAATCAGAGTCAACAAAATATTGTGGTTTCAGAGCAGACTGCCTGAGCTCACCAGCCCATGCTGCATTTAGAGTTGAACACAACCACTGCAAGAACAACTGTTCTCTGTTCTTGCCCAACAATTTCAGACTTCAATGCACCCCACAATCTTCCTCCAGTCAGTGACTTTCATTTGAGGGGAAGGTAAAACACAGTTGGTGTACTTGTCTTAGTGTGAAGTGTTGAGAATCTTGGCACACAGATGCACCTTGAGTTATTGCTGCCAACCGGAACTCCTTGAGTGCATCTATATACAGACAATTGCAGTAAGTGTTGTACTTTGTTACTAACCAGTTTTCAGTGGTGTGGTGCCAAGACTTTCTAAGTGTACTGTAAGGAACCGAATCATATGCCTTGCATAAATCTCTTATGGCAACATAATTATCTCTTATCAACAAAAATTATATTTTTTTAAAAATATCAAATTTGAAGACACCTTTTTCAAAGGAAAATATCATTGATCCTGGTTCTTATCTCCTGTTGGTGTAGTGAGTTCCCTATTGCTTGAGATTGGTATTATGTGAGCATAATACCTTTTGGTCATTTATTTTTTTTAAATATTTCCATTTATGATGAAGTTCCAGGGGTTGAAATAATGCTGTGTTCCAAAACTTCTCAAAACCAACCACAGGTAGTTGAAATCATTGCTATTCTTGATTCAAGTATGATGGCCACTGTTTAATGTTTGCATTAGCTGTGGATGTGATAAGGCATTTCACTGTATTTGTAAGAGGCAAATGTACAATTCCACTTCTCTTGAATTCAGAAAAGCACTATTTAGTAAATGGTGCTCCTGTTTCTAAATCATGAGCAACAGGTTTATTGTACCTCACAAGGATTAGTCCATACTGTTTTTGCTGAAGTCTTTGAATATGTCAAAATAATGGGTAAAGTACATTTACTTGTACTCTCACAACTCCTTTGCAGTAGGCTATTAAAAAAAAAAAATCAGAGGATTGAACTTTTATGGGTTGAAAACTGCCTAAAAAAGGAACAAAAGATGAATACGTGGCTAACTTTTTCTCATAACAGCATGTTAACAGTAGGTATCTCAAGTCTCCATATGCTTTATATATTCCTTAATAATTTGGCAGGAGTGCTGGAAAATGATGTCTGTCAGAACTAACAAAGAGGGCTTTGTAGAACTGCAAGGAGATAGATAATTTCAGTGAACAGGCACATAGTGGTAAATGAAAAGCAAAATAATGCACACTGAAGGAAGAAATGGGAATTCTTCACATTAATTCTGAATTAATTGGATCAGTCCAGGAATATACCTGAGCTTCCCTGTGGAACTGGCAAGGAAAATACCTTGGAGTGCAGCTGCAGCCAGAAAAGCAGAATAAATATTAGCTTATTGAATTAATGTGGTTTGAATATTATGTGTCAAATCTACTGTGGCCTCATCTGAAATGTTGTGTACTGTACTGATTGCCCTGTATCTTCTGCTTGTGGTTCTATGCTGTCCAGTGGCCTTCCCAAAAATATGAAGATACATATTGCTAAGCCAGATAGTACCTGTGCTTTCCCTCATAGAGCATATTGTTTTTGCAGGAAAACGCAAGTCAGATTAAGGAAATTAATGACTTGCGGCAAGAACTGAAGGTGGCCCACACCCAGATACATGACCTCCAGTCAACACTAAGATTAATCAAGAAAAAACAAGCAATTCAAGACACAGGTGAGTAGTGCTTCTTGTATGTTTTCCATATTGCCAGTTCTCATTCCAGAAGCCCTTTTTTGTCCTTGGTGAACAATTCTGTTACTGTCTCCATATCATTCCAGCTTGTCTGCCTGGTGGTACCTGTTCTATTGTAATCTTAGTTGTAAAAGCTGCTAAATACTGCAGAATCTTACTATTCAGCTCTTTTTCAGATCTGAAAGATGTCTTTCCTTGTCCATGCCAAAGAATCATGCTAGCTGGACCTTTTTTACTCTGCTTTATCCTCTCTGATTTTATCTTCTAGCTCCCTCCAGTGAACTGCTGTCCAGCCCAGCTGTCCTGAGGCTGAATGCAGAGAAGGAAAGTGAGAAAATCATAGAAATGCAGCAGCTAGAAATTCAATACCTGCGAGACCAAATCCAGGAGAAAGGGGCAAGTCCTTGCAGTTCATCCTCTCTTAGTCAGAAATCTTCCTAAGCTGAATCTGGAAAGAAGCGACAAGACTCAGCAACAGTGACCTGGTTCAAGGATGCCTTACAAAATTACACTGTCCTGGCAAGATCAGAAATGCAACAGTTAGATTAGACTTCCATGATCCTGTACTCTTCCACTAGAAGCATCTGTGCAGCACTCTGTGCTGTGAACACAAGACAGCAACCTTCACTCCCTTTCACTTTCCTGGAATCTTCCCTTTCCATGAGGCCTAGGAGCCAAGATAAAAAAAAATAAATTTGTGTTAGTGCAAGACTGATCTTTGTGCTTTCATGCTAGGGCAGGTACACACCTTTCTCTTGAAAAACAGTGCATCCTAGTTCAGAACAGCTGGTCAAACTGTGTAAGCCTTTTTCTGCTAGAATTCTAATTTGGTGTCATTTTGCTGCAAAAATCAACATCAGCCTTTTATTTTCCAGTATTGAATTGTCCATACAAAGGACTGCCTGCACTTAAGACAGATATCAGTGTTATTCCAAGCAGGTATTCAGTCACAGACTGAAATCAATTACCTTGTGAGGGTAACCTTTGACTAGTGATCAGACACACCTGAGCTAGAGCCTCTGCCTCCCTTCTAGAGACGTGCTCTCTCATCCGTTGCAATTATTTCGGCAGGGCAAAAAGGCAGCCCAGTTTCAGATTCTGAAATCTGGAATAAAGTCCAAACCTTATGTCTCAACTCTTCTATAACTTTGATAAACTAATCTTTGATAGTCTTTTTTCCAACAACTGCAATCCCTTCAGTTTAGTTTTTCAGTGAAATTCTCCTGAAAAGTCACTCTTCAAAGTACTCATGTATAGAAAAAGATAGGGAGTGATTTCTTTGATAATGAGGGGGAGGAAATTAAATTTTTCACCCTTTGTTGTCAGTGCATGACACACTGTCTCACTGCAGAATACTTCACATGTATCAGAAGTTTAAGCTACAGATTGAGCATGGAATTACATGCTAGTATGTTACTTTTTCTGTTTCCTAACCTGAATTGCAAAGAAGTGATGAGTGTTTTCTATATACTATTAATAACAGTATACAGACTGTGCTGGTGCCAAGGCTGCATAACATGTAAGCTATATTACCTGTTACCTGTTAGGGGTACTAGACTCATTTCCAGGCTACCACCATGGCAAACAGATGGTTCAACAAGCTCCTGTGGCTGGGAGACTTCAGCTGAGTGCTTGTCCGTGAATGTGGGAATAAGTTACTTTTTTTTATTCTGCAGCTTTGACCTGTATGAAGCATAGGTTTCACAGGAACAAAAGGAAGAAGTTACAGTGGAATTGGTCTGTTAATGTGCTAGCTTAACATCCTTTCTTCCTCCTCCCCTCCCCATATAATCATCTTGATACTTCCTGTACAGAAAGAGGATGTAATTAATGTAATTAGCAAATATTTTAGAAACTAGTTCCCTCTAAGATTTTCAGAACACACCCATTTTAATTTGCCAGACTCCTATGTGGTATAATTTTCCCCTCTCTATGTCAGAATAAACAGAGTTGTAGAAGCCACTGCTTTAATAGATGTGATTTAGAGAAATGGAATCAATCTTTCTGAAGAAGAAGAACCTTGTCCTAATAAGAGGAAGAAGCATATACAGGTGAAGAATGATTTCTAAGTGGTGATTAATATGTTTGAGAGTATGTCTGTGTGTCACCCTCGTTAGAAAGATTTTAAAGACAATGCAAGGCCTGTCAAATGAAGCCTGGGTAAATACCTGGCAAGCAAGGTTCAAGAGGATTTTGAACTTGGTCTTAAGTAGCTAAGAGGCAGCTAAACGTTGTTTGCAAAGGAGGACATTGACAGGCACAGCAGGGTGTTAAACTGGGGTTTATCAGAGACCTGCTGGAAGCAAAATAGATGTACAAGCCTCTTCTGTACTGGGGAAACTAGACCAAGATCAATCTCCCACGCACGTGCTGTAGAAATGTTTTCAGAATTAAGTTGTAACTGGATTATGGTTTTGTATGCTAATGGCCTTCTGAATTCTCTCGGGTGCAAAAAGACACTTCCCACTTCCATCGTCTCTTGGTCTGCGTTGTCTTGTTTCTGCTTTTGCTACCTCTCCAAAGGAGCTGGTAAGCATCTCATGCTGTTATAAAGTTACCGCACACTTTTTAAATTGAATATATGGCTATCTTTAAAGCTGATTAAGGTTTCCTCTTGGGTGACGTGTTTGTTAACTGGCCTAGCTAAAGGACAAGGTTTTTCAAGGTAAGGGCAAGCTTATTGTTCAAGGGTGTTTGCAGAGTGAAATCCACCACATCCCGTTTGTTGTTTTAGGTTTAGGACAGCAACCACTGGACAGATGATATTTCACAAGTTGCAAAAGATCCGTCAGATTTTGCTCAGTCAAATTCCTGAAGCTGTCACACCAATTGGTGTCTGTTGTATTGGTGTACCCTGAGCTTCCCTTCCCATTGCCTGCTAAAAAACTAGCATGCGACTTCATAGCTGAGTCTGCTTTTCCCTTAGTCGGGTGAGAGCTGTTCAGCTCCCTTCTCTTCTTCCTACACCTCCCAGGAGATTTTCCAGCTTCTGAGACTCACAGTAGAGATCCCTTCTGCTGTCATTGAGCCCAGCCACAAAGGAGGGGGCATGCACTCAGCCTGTGAGTCCCACTCCCCTGCTGACTTCAGTGTTCCTGCTGCTCCCTTCTTTTCTCTTCCTCTTTCAAATGAAGCCTTTGCTGTTTTCCTATTTCCTCTCAAAATGGTCACCTTTGTCTTTCCACTAGATTACCAGAAAGCCAGCTCTTCTGCAGCTTGGCAGGCTCTGCTGATGCCACTGTCTCCTAGAGGGGGAGGTACCACAGCTGCCTGGTGATGGGGAGATGGCACCGCAATGACATCTCGCCTGACTTAGGTGCCTGCCTGGGCTTATGCCATATACAAAGATCCAGTCCTGATGTGACCTGATGGCCCTAGCCCGGCCAGTGGTGCAGGAGCTGCTTAACACCACCTAATACCAAACATTTGCTGAATGTGTCAAATCTTTCCCAGTGCTGCCAACCTGGCTGCAGGCTTTCTCTCACCTGCTGCCTGGGAGCTGCTCCCTGGCTGGGGCACCCAGTCACCTCCAGCTGGGAGGAAATGAGCCACCCTCCAGGATCGGTGTGGTGCGTGGCCAGGTCCTGCCCGGGGAGGGAGGGGTAGTGCCTGCACACCGGCGCAGCGCTGGAGCCTCTCCAAGGCCAGCAGCAGGTTTGCTGAGACGCCACCCTGCTGGGGAATGCACCTGCCCGGGCGAGAGGCGAGAGGCGAGAGGCGAGAGGTGAGAGGGCTCCAACCTGTCGCTGCTGCCTGCGCCGCACCAGGAAGGGCAGCCGGCAGAGGCACCTGTTCCTTGGCAGGCAGTTGCCAGAGGAAGGGAAGAGATTTGCCCTGTGAATTCGCTCATTAGCTCGATCCAGTGGAAGGAAAGCCAGGAAAAACCATTGCTGCCAGCCAGGAGCGGGGAACGGTGCTGGGCTGTCATGTGTGGGCAGCGTTTGCTGGAGGTGAGTGAGCCCCCCTCCCCGGGACCCGTGCGTGTGCGGGCAGGGCTGTACTTCATCGGTAGATGCTGGCAAGTTTGGGGGCTGCTTCAGACATGCTTCTTAAAAGATCCTGCCTCTTGCCTCCGTATCATTCCTTGCACCACTGTGTTTCCTCTTGGCACATAAGGCTCAGGAGTTCCTTGTCCCTTTGGAGGTCTCAGGCTTTCCTCGGCAGAGGTGCATCAGGACAGGCTCTGTGGGCTCAGGATGATGGATGCCTGTCACACATACAGAGAGGAAGGGGAGCACAAAACTTTATAATGGAGCATGCCAAAGCTTTCTAGATTTCTGTGTGCTGACCCTGTTACAAGCCCTCCACCATCCTCACCCCCAGAGCCCTTAGGCTTGGTGAAAGGTAGGAATGGTCCACCATCACTCAGGGCTTCCCTGGGGCTTCCCGAATGATGTCTGGTGGCAGGAGCCCTGGTGGGACAGACAATCACTTCTGGAAAATCATTATTCCTCTGGCAGGGTGGAGAGGACAGGCTCTCCCCAGAGATAGAGATTAGTCAGTATAGGTTTGCCTGGGTTTTGAGCAGCCCCAGAAAGGAGGAGCACTGGGAATTGGTGGTTGATATAGCAGCCAAAAGAGTGTGGATCTCTTGCTAGGATTTTGGGTGAGACAGACAGATACCACATAAAAGTCCCATTACTCCAATTCCCTGTGCGTTCCTGTATCTCCACTCCTGAGTTCCCAGAAGAGAGAGGAGCTTCCCACACATCCCAGGGCAGCAGTGTCCCTGCTCGTGGGGGCACAGGCAGACCTTGAACACGGATATTCTGAGCTGCTGGGTTGTCTATTAGCCGTAATTCCGGCATAAAACAAGATACATAAGCTTCATTCTCTTTGAGCCTACTAGTAAGTTACAATAGAATACAATATGCTTTAGGAAGCATTTCTTTACCACGAGGGTGGTCAAACACTGGAACAGGCTTCCTAGAGAGGTGGGTGATGCCCCAAGCCTGTCAGTGTTCAAGGGGCATTTGGACAATGCCCGTTGTAACGTGCTTTAACTCGGTCAGCCCTGAACTGCTGTAGGTCCCTTCCCACTGAAATAGTCTGTTCTATTCTATTTCAGCTGGAAGGGACCTATGATGATCATCTAGTCCAACTGCCAGACCACTTCAGGGCTGACCAAGTTAAAGCGTGTTGTTAAACATGACAGGCTTGGGGCATCAACCACCTCCCTAGGAAGCCAGTGTTTGACCACCCTCATGGTAAAGAAATGCTTCCAAAAGCATTGGAAGTTGGAAAAATCACAGGAAAGGACGGAAAAATACTTATGCCTATTCTGGACTAGAGGTTTCTGTGAGGCACAGAGTGGTTGCAAGTCCATCCCAAACAGGCTATGGCCAGACCTGGCCAAGAAACAAATAAGCTGTGATGGACTGGAGAAGCAGAGGAAGGAGACAGCTTCTGTTTGAGGTTGCGAGGCTCTGTTGGCTCTCACCTAGATCGCTCATGCATTGTTATGTATTGGTTTTTTACAGCAAATCTTGCCGGACTCTCCTGGTCTCCACCATGCTCACAAAGTCCACATAGCTGCATAAAACCCTTCCAAGGCTGGAAGCGCTGCAGGAGCCTGTCCCACCCCCAGGCTTCCCCTCCTGAACGCAGTGGGTAAGCAATGTCTCATGGTGTACCCTGGGTTCAGGGAGAGGGGGGAAGTGTATTTCAACAGCCGAGTGGTATGTGGCTCTGAAGTGAAAGTGTTAGCATACAGTCCGTGGCCAGTCTGTCAGATATCAGACAGTCAGACATCGAAAGTCCCTAAGTAAGTAAATAAATAAATGCATATACCATTCCCAGGTGGTCAGTAGGCATGCGTCTCCCACACCTGCAGCCTGGAGTGACCAGAAACCACTTGATGATGACCTTCAATTCCCAGTTAAATTTTGTCAGAGTAGGAAAAAAAAACCCAACAATGAAAAAGGAAAAACATGGACATTTTTGGTTTCCTGCATTCCCAGTGCTTTCCTGTTCTTCCTCCCCAGCTGCCAGCCAGCAGTGGGGAAGGACAGCCTGTCAATTTTTTCCTAAAATGTGACCTTCAGTCAGAAAGCACCGTGTGGCTGGGCTGGCCCACGACTCGTTTTTCTCTTGCCCACAAAGAGAGCACTGAAGTTACTGGGTTCAGTAGTAAGTAAATGGTAGAGATTAATGACTTGTCATACACATTATCAAACTGGCTAATCTGATGGGCCAGCTGGCTTATGCTCCCAAAGGGTCTGTGTTGTGGTCTATCTAGCCCAGACCAGTGAGAGCAGGTAGCCCAAAGAAGAGCTACAGCAGGGGTTGCACTGTGGAGAGGCTGTCCTTCGTCTGGCAGAGCAGGGATCAACATCCCTTCCTTTCTCTCAGTCCAGTGTGGGCAAACTGATGTGATGCATGATGCAGAGAAACCAGATCAGCAAAGCTGCTGTGAGATCTGTTTTCACCCCTTCTCCAAGGAGTGATGTGTGACAGCCCAGGATAGGGTTCTTTGGTTTAATATATAAAGACAGTCAGATTTTTTGTAACAGGAAGGGAGGCAATGCACTCATGCTTGCGGAATGGGGAACTATATTTAGATTTAAGGAAAAATGTATTTGTGGTGAGAATGGTTAAACACTGGAATGATCCCAGAGGGACTGTGGCTCCTCCACCCTTGGCAGTATCCAGCACCCGGGTGGATGGGGCCTTGAGCTACTCAGTCTGACTTTGAGGTTAGCTCTGCTTTAAGCAGGTGAATGCACCAAGTGACCACAAGGTCCCATCCCGTTTGTATTATTCTGTGATTCTAAGAGTAAAACCACTGTTATTAGCAGCACAAACTCTCACAGTCCAGAGAAGCCCAAGCAAGTGTGGATGCTGATAGAGCAAAAGATTATATTCCCAGAACATTTTAAAACACACGAAGAAACATGGAGGCATACCTCAGTGGAAGCCTTTGCCCCTTCAAATAATTTCTTTAACAGAGGTAAATATAACACCGGGAAATAACGTGTTCGTACAAGTCACACCTTATTTTGTTCTGCAGCCAGACGCTCTTAATAGTTTTATCTTGCCCCATGACCTTCTTCTGAGTAAATAAAAATTAAAATGTGTTAAAAAGGTTACATTTTTTAAAGTAATGTGAGAATGCAGTGCTGTAGCTTGATTTTTGGGTTGCATTTTCCCTCACTTGGTTTGCACTGTTGTGGTTTGTTGGGGTTTTTTGCTTACTGTTTGACTTACAACTTGTGTGAGCAACTTCAGTCACGCAGCAGAAGGCCACAGACTTTGCACTTCTCCAAGCTTTGTGTTTTCTTAGTCCAAAATCTCAATCTAATCTACAAACCTGGTATCTACTAGACTCACCCGTTCACTGGTAAGGATGAGATAAGGCACCTCTGTGCTTGGAGAAGGAAAGGCAGGAGGAAGTAGAGCTTAGGACAGGGCTGGTTTGCGTAGGCTGGGGGAATGTCTCCAGGCTCACCATCTTCTCGATTCTCCACTTTGGAAGTGCCACGTGACATCCCCACCTTCTCGGAGACCTGTGTCCTGGGCACATGCGGGCAGCACAAGGTATCTGCTGTCTCATGCAAAATCGAGGTGGGTCCCAGCAGGCACAAACCAGCATACTCCGCCACAGCTGGGTTTTTCTCTCTAATTGATGCTTTCTGATTGTTCTAGCTCTAGCCAGCAGCTGCAGATCTGCCACAGGCCGCCAAGCCAGCGTACCCTCTGGAGCTCGGGTTTCTGTGTCCTAGCCTGCTCTCTGACCAGGCACGTCACGCACCAGCAGCTGTGCAGAACAGCACAGTGCACAGCCCACATGGCGCGGTGGGTCCCGCGCTTGCAAACCCGCGGTGGTTTCAGACTTCCTGGACACGTGCTGCCAGCTGGCAGCATGCCCTGAGCCACGTCCAAAGTGACCTCATGTTCCATCACAGCCTGGGGAGTGACTCAGGAGGAGCTTGGCCTGACACGGTCAGGCAGTGTCTGGTTCGAGCACCCCCTACGCTATTGTCCTCCCTCTCCCCCCACCCCACGTTGGCTTATCCCAGAGGGAGGGGGATTTCGAGGCATTAGCTGGTAGCAAAGGCATTGCCATCAGGGGATATGGCGTGTAGAGACTGCCTGAGGGACAGGGAGAGCTGTGGGAGGAGAGATCCCTGGTGTGTGCAGAGCTGCCATGCGTGGAGGTCAGAAATCATCCCCCCCATCCGCAATGAGCCCGGAGTCCCAGTGCCACGCAGAGCTGGGCACAGAGGCAGAGGGAGTGTGTTTGGCATGGGCTGATGGGCTCCTGGAGGACCATTTCTAGCAGGCAGGGTGCTGCATGGCCACCCCCCAACCCAGGAGAAGTGACACAGCTCTGACACAGGGGATCTGCATCAGCTCCCATCCCTGCCACGGGCTCCTGTGGGACTGAGCCGTTGTGTGTGTGGCTGTGACGGGCGAGGGTGCGCCATCCACCCTGGAAGGTGACCAAGCGAGGCAGCTCGTGGGTCTCCAGCATCTGCCCCACGTCTCAGGGGCTCAGCCATACCCGAGACACTTGTGTGCTGTCTTCCCCAGCACTCCTTGCGCTGGGTACTAGCTGTGCTGGGGGGTCCCTTTGGTGCCGTGGGACCAGCTGGAGCACTCACATGCCAGGGCAGAACATCACGTAAGAGCAATGCAAGTGGTTTCCACTCTCGGTGTAAAACTGCACCCAGAGAAGCGCTGAGGGGGGCCAGGATGCTAGGGAGGCAATGAGCCTGGGAAGCCGAGCTGCAGGTTGAGACAAGGCGCTGTGCTGAGGGGACACCAGCTAAGCAGAGCACCACAGAGGCTTCCAGTGGTGAAGTGCTTCAGGGACCAGCAGGGAGGAGAGCAGAAATGTAGGGTGCCAGGTCCCAGCTGTCTGGGGGCTCTTTCTGGTGAATTGCTGAGACCGCTGGGGATGTAACCTTCAGGTTTCTGTAGGAGGGGAACCCACTGGCAGTGCAGAGGTAGGAACATGGCTAAGAACACGCAGCAAGGGCAGCTCTTGCTCTTCCAGCGACTGGACTGGAAGGGTTAAGCCCCGGTCCTGACCCCCACCTCCCGCTGGCTGTATTTCTGGGCAGCAGAGCCAGTTGGTGACAAGAGACTGATGCTGATGAGGGAGCATGTGAAGCCCGAGCTGTGAATGGGGCTTTATCCCAGGAGGGACCTGCCTCTGCTCCATCCCTGCCCTGCTGCCAGCACCAGCTGCAGGCGCAGCGATGTGCCAGTAGCCTCTGAGCTGGGAGGCAGGAAACTCGCCCCTGGGGCAGGCTGAGGTCTCCCTGCAGTGTGGAGGTCTCCTGGGAAGACTTGTGTGCGTGGGCGATCTGTGCTCCAACGCATAGGGCTTTTGTGAGGGAGGCAGGACAGGTCTGCAGGCCAGCCTGGAGCAACCAAGGACCAGAGTTTGGCAGGGGATTGTTTGGTAAAGGGGAGCAGGGTCTCTGTTTAATGATATCTTCTCTTCTTGTCTCTTACAGATGAAAGACACAGGAAAGGAAGGACACAGCCCTGGTTGTTCTCTTATGGTGCTGCTCTGGGGATGCTCTACCACATCCTGCAGCCCTGCCTGAGGAATGGGCTCAGCCCCAGTGCATGGACCGTAGCTCTCCAGGTGGCACTGATGCAGAAGGGAGCTCCACTAGGCTCCAAAGAATGAGACAGAGGCATCCCCGCATAAGAAATGCAGCTGCCTTTGCAACCGCTGCTGCCTTGGCTCTGCACTTTGCTGTAAGGGTATAGATTCATCTGTGCAACCACCCCACTGTGCCCTCCCCACCCAGCCACCCACCATGCCAGAGCTGGCAGAACTGAGCAACCCCCGCACCCCTGCAGACGCGGACCACATCCAGAGGAACATCCTGGAGGAGCATGTGGAGCTTTGGTGGTTCCAGGACCCCAAGAAGTCCATCCTGTGCTACGGGATGGCTGTGGTGCTGATCCTGGCCTGCGGGATTGGGGGCATCATCCTGCTGTACAGCACTAGCAGCCGGTCTGGGGAGTGGCGGCTGGCCGTGGGTACCACGCTCTGCCTCCTGGCCCTGCTTGTGCTGCTGAAGCAGCTGCTGAGCTCTGCAATCCAGGACATGAACTGCATCCGCAGCCGGGATCAGATCGAGCTCCTGAAGAGTGGGGGCTTCTCGGACTGCCTGATGCTGCTGCTCAGCGCCCTGGTGCTGGTGGTCTGTGGGGTTGTGCTCACCATCCTCTCCACCACGACCATGCAGCTCAGCCCTGCGCGGCCACTGGCCAGCATGTTCACCAGCGGGGTTGTCCTCCTGACTGCTGGCAGTGCCATCCTCCTCTGCCTGCTGCTCTACCTGCTCTGCACCTCCTGCCGCCAGGCTGCTCCTCGGAGCCTGGAGACTGGCGACATCCGTGTCTTCACCATCTCCGGCCGCCTTGCTGCGAACAGGCGGCTTCCTCCCACCTCCAGCATGGCCAACCTGATCTGACTCAGGACACCCCTGCATGAGCTTCACTGGATACGACCCATCAGCAGGGCTTGTGCCAGCCTTTCCCGAGCATTGCGGTGTGCCTCGTGCTTCTTCTGGAGATGACTGGCATTTGCTTTGCCCCAGGCTGACAGCACAGCAGGGACTTGGGGTGCCTGGACAGGCTCCGTGACCTGGAGAGCGCAGTGCTGGCCTGTTGGTGTTTTATTTCCACAAAGCCTTCTGCAACAGCTGCTGCCTGCCCGGCTGTGACCCCTGGGACAGAGTTAAGGTGAGCTTGCCCTGAACCCTGAAGATCCCAGTACTTGGTTCCTGCGGATCCTAGAGCTGTGTCATGTGCTCTCCTGGTCGGAGGGGCTGTGATTGCAGGTGGCATAAATCCACCCTGTGCTCTCTGCACAGCCACACCAGCTCCTGAGCAAAGTAGAGCCTTTAGCAGCTGATAAATGGCAGGAATATTCTGCACGTCAGCAGGAATGCAGCACAAGTGAAGGGAGTTTAGTGGGAGGTACGGCTGCAGGGGTTGCTCCCAAGAAAGCACCTGTGTGTCTGTGGAGGCAAGTGTGGGATTTGCATGGGATTCTGTGTGCCAGAGCCCCAGCATGGCTGGACCTCACATGAAATGCCATTTGTGTTTGCAGTGCCAAGGTCTGTTCCAGTATTACATTTCTGTAGCCCACCATCTTCTGCGGTGGTTTATCAAAGGGGTGATCACGTGGTGTCAGTGTCAGGGCTGAACTGTGTCTTGGGGCTCTGCTGTCATGCCAGCGTGCTCCAGCCATGCCAGCCACAAACAGCAAGGTGCAGTCACTGGGGGATGATGATGGGATGCCCAGACCCTGGGGCTGGGGCTGCTGCTCTGCCAGGGTGGTGAGAGGGGGGAGCACTGTTGCCCTCTGACAGCAGTTTCCCAAGCGGAGGCACCTCTGCTGCCACGGGAGCACCACAGCTCATCCCAGTCCCTGCATGTTCCCATGCTGTTTGTCTCCTAAGTGCTGCAGCTGCTGCCGGGCAGAAAAGTTCTTCTGCTACAACTTGGCCCTTACCTGGAGCTTTTTTAGTGTTTTCTTTCTACAAAGTGTCTATCACTGAGGTATCTTTCCCAGAGGCAGACTAACAACTCATCCCTGGGAGCTTTTCCTGTGACTTGAGGCTAATTTATCTGTCAAAATTCTCATTTCCTCCATAGAGCCATGAACCATTTCACTGCCCTTTCTATCTGTAGACACAGATCCTAACCTCCTAGCGAAGCTGCTCCTGTGCAACCTTCTCTTCCTCTTCATCTTCCTGTCTCCTCCTATCTCCCCCTCACCTGAGCTGCTCTGCCCTGGAGGTTATTTTTGCTCATTATTTACTAAGTTCCCTCTGTAATGGGACAAGACTATTATTTTTCGGTGCCTGGTAGCAAATTTATTTGGAAGAGGATAGTAGCTCATTCCCTTAGTAACAGCATGAATCACTGGCTATGTTACACCTGGAGGCAGTGTCAGAGTTCAGCATCAGTGAACCCCACCAGGTATATGCTGGACAATGAGGACTTCATCCCTTCACAGCTCCAGACCACACCATCCCCAATGCACTCGGATCACATGGGGGCAATTCTGTATTCATCCACTCTTGCCCTGCTCCTGCTGGCTTTCCTTACCCTAAAGACCTGGATTGTTTTCTCCAAAGTATGGGAACATCATTTTGGCTTCTCTTTCTGTACCTCTGTTACTTCTACATTTTCATCTGCCACTTTCATATTATCCATACATTTTACTAAACTGCTGTTCCTCCTCTCTCTTCATCGGCCTAAGAGTTCAGAGGGTGTCACTAAGCTCAGGTCCTTCCGTGCTAAACCCTCTGCAAAGGAAAAAGGCATCCTTCCCCTCCAGACGTTTGACCGTGGGTCCAGCAGGGACCCCTGTGTGTACACCAGGAGGGACAGGCCAGAGCTGACGGTTTTGCACCGTCACCATTGCTGCTGCTCTGCATGTCTGTGTATGTGCAGAGCTGCACCACCTCTGCCCACGTCAGTGCTTTAGTAGTTACTCCCAGCTCCCCCAACCTGCACGTGTGGACAGGCCACAGCTGCCTGCACACCAGCTGCTTTGCACATCTGGGCATTTCTGTGAAGATCCGTGACTGTGCCTAGCTCACAGCTCTGCGCTGCCTGCAGGCCAATGCATCTTCCCCTCCACAGCCCCTCCAAAATGTGCCCCAAGTGCCCATGAATTGTGCCAGAAAAGGATGCTGGTGGGCTGTGTCAGCAACCCAAGGAAGGAACAGCTGAGGACAGGCTGTTCCTGAAGGTGGTGGCTTGGGTGTCTGGTGCCCAGATGGACAGCCCGCACTGCCCCAGTCACTGCCCCATCTCTGCAGCAGCGGTACCGGTTTGTTCCTTTCTTGGTTCCTGTGTTGTGTGTGGAAATACATAATAAAGTGTTACAGAAGTTGACCACGTTGAAGGATGATGCTTGAGCGTCAGCCTCTCTGTGAAGCACGAAGTGGCAGGACTGTGCAGAGCTGGCCTCTGCTCAGGCTGAGCCCAGGGCAGAAATCATGACAGCCCAGGGTCCCTCCTGTGGCCATGGTTTTGGCTCACCAGCTAGTGTGGCAATGCCACCCCAGCCCCCCAGATGCGTGTACTTATTTCCTGAGACACGACTCCCACCTCCAGATGTGCGCGCATCTCCCTCTGCTTAAGGACAGGGAAGGCACAGCTGGTCCCCCTTACCACTGCTCTGTGAACCTAAGGCCTTGCTGTGCCCCTGAAAGATGCTCGTGTGGAGCACGCCAAACCTCCTGAATATGCCAGTGCTGGCTGGTTTGTTTATAGAGAAGCTGTTTCACCCTGTGGTAGGGCCGAGCCTTGAGCCTTGCGGCAGCAGCTGCTGCCTGCAACAAGCCCGGAACCAGTCTGCCTGCATACCTGCTGCTGCTCCCGTCCACCAGCCTCAACTGCGGCCCCTCCAGCAGCTCCCTGGGGGGACACCCCTGGAGAAGGCTTCTCCTTTTCTCCTCTGACGCCCTTGTACTCCCAGCTCTGCATGCAGATGCATTACCCCCCATGCGAGCTGCCGGGCTCCTGCCTGCTTGCACTGGGGCTGCCTGGAGAAGGGTCAGAGGGGCGGCCATGGGACCTGGGCCCCCTGCATGCCAGAAAAACAGCCACGTCTGCTCGGTTAAAGAATAAATGGGTGGGCCTCCCAGCATGGTCAAAGGAGACAAGCAACCCACCACTAGGCACTGCGGGACAAGAGCCAGCAAGATCCTGGATTAATAAACCTGGGCAGCTGTTTTTTTAATTTCTTTTAAGACATCACTGAGGCCAAAAGTAAAATAATGCATCTAGCAGTTCACGTGATTGAAAAGCCCAGAAAACACCCTCCAAAAGATAACTAAAATGCATTTTCCCAGCCCTCAGATTTTCTCCTATCTTACCTGAAAGATATTATAAATTTCCAAAAATTACAGCATATATTCCATTTTCACAGGTAACTGTTAACATGAGCCCAGAAGGCAAAACATGAGGCAGTGACTGCAAAAGTAAAGCTCGGTTTAGAAATACAGCATTGAAGAGTGAAAACTGGCTGACCACTGAAACAAGCCAGCAGGTTTTCCTCCTCCTCCTCCTGGCTTCAAATGGCACTTTCCCTCTCTGGAAGGTGCTTTAAGTCACTGGCCTGTATCAGCTATCCAACACCTAACCCAGTCGTCCTCTTTGGTTTACATTCTCTGATGTGGGTTATTTACTTTTGTACGCGCTGTGCTCTATCAATAGCTTAATGTGTCGGGAAACAGAAAGGCAGTTACAGTGACATGGGGGTTTGAAGGAGATTCGGCCGTTAGCTGTGTGGCAGGGCTGCAGAAATGCTGTCCCTTTGTGCTTTGAAGCATGACAGAGAGATTCCCAGGCTATCAGGGACAGTAATGTCCAGGCTGTGCCCTGGGAAATCTTCCCAGCTGGATGGTACCAGTCCTGTGAATCACTCACTAAGGAGGTGAATGCCACGGCTGCTCTCTGCTTTTAACTCCAGTGTGACCCGCACAGGCATGACCGGCTACAGCAGAAACAACTTGCAGTTACCTATGTCTCATGTGCTGTTTATCGTACCACAAAGATGACAGGAATGCAAAAATTATAATGTTCGTATAACTCCACGGGTAGAGATACAGATGGGACTCTGTAATGGGTGCCAGGGGACAGGGCCGTCTCGCCCCAGCGCACGTGCCTGCCTGACGCCACGACTAGTGCTGCCAAGTTTGCTCAGCTGTGCAGAGCTGGCATGGGAAAGGTAAGTGCCCTTCCAGCATGTCTTGCTGGAGAGGGAAGAGAGAAAAGAGAGAAGGGTCATGGCGGGAAGCAGCACTGGAGAGATGTGCACAGAAACCCTGCAACGACGCACCAGGGCTGCCTGCGCCACAGCAGGTGACAGATTTGATGCACAAGAGCACTCTTTGCCACAGACGTGTCCTCTCACCGCTGCAGGTAACAACATATGCATTTATGGTCTTTGAAAGCACATGCAAAAAAAGTTGCACCGCAGCTATGTGCTGGGGGTCTTCTCCCAGCACCACTGCTAGGATAGCCCCGACAAACCATCACAGGCAGCAGCAGGGTTAAATCATGGTTTAATCACACCCCGGAGTGACACAACATTGAGGGACAGAGCAGGGCTGGGTCTGGTGCTGCGGGTCAGTGGGGCTGGTGCCTGAGATACCGTAGGGAGCACCAGGTCAGTCACCTCTTCCCACCCCACCAGGCTGCCTGGACACAAAAGGCACATTCTCTTCATCTCCAGCATCCAAGCAGGGCTGGGAGAGCCGCAGAGGGTCCATTGTCCCCACCTCATGCTGAGGCACCGTGGATCTGGCTGCCTTCAGCCTCCATCACCACTCCCAGCCCTTCTCTCTCCTCCTTTCTGCTCCTTTCCTCCTGCCCCCAGCCATGTGGGGCCAACAGCCAAGGGCAAGTGGGAAAGGGCAGGAAGGGGATGGAGGCAGGGGGGACAGCAAATGCCACAGCGGTCGTGGCTGGGCTGCAGGCTCAGATGGAGAGATGCGACTCCCGCTCCTCTTCCCCTCGCAGATGCTCACTTGG
>JAVJGJ010000030.1:22743286-22754356 GCA_035590215.1 Microhierax caerulescens
GTCCTTGTAACTGGAAAATGCCAAATTCATGGGGACCGATAGACGCAGGACTGCTCTTGCGTGGGAGCTGGGCTCAGAGGGTTGGCCTGATCCAGCTCCACAGGAAGAGCTGCCAAGTGCTCAGCAGCTCTTGAAAATGTGGTCACTCCACTTAGATATATATATAGGTGGATTTAGGGGCTGAAGTGTGTGTGCAGCCCCTTTTCCAGAGAAGGGGCTACATTATCCTGCTGCCATTCCAAGAAATCTTTGGTACCTTAGGTATGTAACTGCAAGCAAGGAACAGACACATCACCTTTCAGTTTGCTGTCCCTCAGCAGGGTGGGAGAGGGTGGGGAGCCATTTGAGAGCCTGCCCAGGGGCTGGAGCAAAAGGATTGAGCGGGACATCTGCACCCGGGGTTCCTCCTGCCCAACACCTCTCCTGCCATCTGCTCACCTTGCCTGCGCTGTAGCCACTGCTGCAGAGGGTACGCGGTGCAGTTGCAGACCCAGGGGTTCCCTTCCAGCCGGACCTGTGGGACTGCCTCCATCAGCTCCAGGCTCAAAGCGTCCACAGAGACCAGCACATTGTGCTGCAGGTCCAGATGGAAAAGAGCCTTCAGCGGCAGGAAGAAAGGGACCTCAAGCTCTTGCAGACTGTTGTTTCTTAGGAGCAGTGTGTGCAAGTTTCCCAAGCCCTTGAAAGAGTCCGTGTGGAGGTAGGCAATGCTGCAGCTACTCAGGTCCAGCAGACGCAGTGCCTCAAGGTTGGAGAAGACTGCTGGGCTCAGCACCAGCAAGGCATTGCTAGAGAGGTTGAGGGAGTGCAGTGAAGGGAAATGCATCAAGAGTGTCCTGTGACGGGGCATGACCAAGGAGTTGAAGGAGAGGTCCAAACTGGTGATGTTGCTTGGAAGAGAACTTGGAGCGTGCAGGAGGCTCTTCCTGCTGCAGTCAGCCCATCCCTGGGAAAAGACCTGCTGTCTGAGATGGACTATCCATGCTGGGGAGGACCTCTAGACTGAGACTCCCCAGAAATCCATGTCTTAATTGATTATCCTTGCAGAGTTTAAAAAAGCAAAGACACAAACAAGTTTAAAAAACACATGAGCTGCTGGTTTGGTGTGGACAAAGCTAAATGGACAAAGATGAGCAGGACAGCCCAGGACTGAGAGCAGCAAACTAAAGGAGAAAAGGAGGAGCATAGAGAGCTGGAGGGAAACCCAAACAGACGAGGTGGGTGCAAAGGGACCAGGTTGTCACCCTCTTGTCCTCCCTTACAGGGCAGTTGTCATATGGGGTCACCTTGCAGAAGGCCTTCCTCTTCCTTCCCCAGATCCCCACCTCCAGCCCCTGGGGAGCTCTTGCATGACACAGGGGCATCCTCCCAGCTGGGGCAGGAAAGCAGTCGAGACCCCTGCCCGCTGTGACGGCAGACAGGCAGCTGGGCTGCTGAGCGGTGGGCACCCCCACCAGGCACCCATGTCAAGAGCTGCTCCCCAGGGCCTGTGCAGGATATTGCACCCATGCCTCCAGCCCTCCTGCATTTCTAAGGATGCACTACAAGCAGCAGCATCTTAGTGCAGGCTGGCTGTGGCTATACTAGTAAACGTAACAGACCAAGGACCGTTTGCTGCCCCAAAAGACCAGCAGCACATGCTGGATGGGTCAATCAACCCAGATGGATGGACTTCTTTCCCCGAAAAACAGGGTGGCCACATTCAAACTGCTTTTGAGGAGCAGTCCCCAGCATGTGTTACTCCTACCTGGGCTTTATGTGGGGAAGGGCCAGCTGCCCAAATTGAAGCTGACAGAGAGCAGGTCGGCAATTTCGGTTTGATTGGGCAGGTACGGGCTCCTGCTGTGTTTGGGCCCCGCAGGCAGAGATGCCATGCTGGAAGTTTGCTGTGGTCCATAGTCCCAGGTTTCTACAGCTGGCTGCTCTCCAGCTAGCTGGCCTTTCCATTTCTTTGCCTCTCACATGATCACATCTCTTTTCATTCTCCTGTTCACCTAAATCTTCTATCAGGCCCTGCTGTCCCAGCTTGCTAGAGGAACAGATGTGCACTTATAAACCTGGGCTGCCGAGGACAGTGTTATAATGGGGCTAACTCATGCGGGCACCACACAGGTCCTGTCTCAAGCTCAAACAGGGCTGGGCTCGGGGAGGCTGGGGAAAACAGTGCAAACCTTTTGAGGGAGTATCTGAGAGCTGGATGGGCAGCGCTGCCCTGTGCCATCCATGACAGCTGCTTTTCATGCCTCCCCCCGGCTCCCCCCCATGCAGCCCAGCTGCAGGCGGCAGTGCTTGTCCCGGTGGGATGCCTTAGTTACATTTCCTGCTGCTCCTCACTAGGCACTCAGGGATCCTGACCCCATGGTTGCCCTGACCCTGCCTGCAGTCACTGCACCACCACGCACCAGAGAAGGGAGTGAGGCACTGGAAGCCCCTCAGGGATGTGCCTGGGTGCTGCTCGCCATGCACCCCTTATGGGTGGCTGTGTTATGGCTGCAGCCAAGAGGCCCCCGGAGCCAGACATGCCATGGCTCAGACCAAGCCTTGCCAGCCCTGCCCTGCTCCGGTGGACAGGCTGGGCAGCCTGACGTGGTCAGGGGCTGCGGGGCTGGGCGTGAGGCAGCCAGGCTCCGGGTGTGGGTGAGCCACCCCGGTGGCTAGTGGCCACCGGCACAGCGCAACTCCCAGTCAACTCCGGTTGCTCCTGTGGGGTTCCATTGCTCGTCATCTCTGGCATGGTGCGGAGCAGGAGCTGCCTGCCGGGCCCGCTGCCCCACAGCCGCAGGCTGCCGCCACCCGGGCTGTGCCGGAGCGGGGTGCCCCTGCCTGCCCCCGGCTGCTGCCCGCACCGCAGCCCCCTTGGCCCCCCTACCTGGTGGTCGAGGCTGCAGGGGTGTCCCATCACCAGTGACCAGGCGCCGAGGAGGCCGCAGATCCCGAGCAGGCAGGCAGGAGCCATTTGGCTCCAGGAAACTGCCGGGCAGAAAAACAAGTCTCAGGGAAAGCTGGGAAGGCAGCAGAGCCGGCCGTGCCGGGCGAGGTGTGGCCGCGGCTGCAAGTCCCGGGGTCCCCAGCGAGCCCCACGCCCCGGCCGCACGGCCCCGCAGACCACCCGCACCTGGGAGCCGGCGCGGCCGCCGCCGAGGCCCCGCTGCCGCCCGAGGCCGGCGTGCCGGTGAAAGGTGGCGGTGTGGGTTACACATTAACTGCCGCGCCCCGCCACCTCCCACCTGCCGCCTCCTGGGCCACCACCGGCCCACCGCCAGCACCTGCCCGGTGACCGCGAGGTGCCACGGGGGCCACCTTGGTGGCAGAGAGCACCAGGAGGGGCTGGGGGGCTGGGAGGGGGCACCCCTGTGACATCCGCCATGAGGTGGCCGGGCTGGAGGAGAGCAGCTGAGCCCGGCCCCGGTGCTGTGCCCCAGCTCCACGCACCCAGGGCAGGACAAGCCCCGGCCAGAGGAGCTGGGGATGAGGCAGCACGAAGGTTTGCTACAGAACAGGTCTTGCTGGGATCCGGGTGGAAGGAGTTTAAAACGTGCAGCAAATGGGCAGGTCCCTGGGCCTGGCAGTGGCTCCGCGGTGTTGGCTTTCCAGCATTGGGGAGTCACTAATAAAGAAGTGACCTCCCTGAGCAGCACCCAGTGCTCCTGTGAAGATCCCAGAGGATGGGGGAGGCCCCCCCCCAACCTCATCAGCAGTGCCCTCTGCTAGCCCTGCTGCAGAGTCACTGAAAAGTTGGGAAATCGTGTCAGAGCAGCGTCTTGTGGGTGTTTGCTGGCACGCGGTCGGGTGGGACACGCTCCCGTGCCCATGTGCTCCATGCCGGAGCGGGTGCATGGGTGAGGGCTGGCAGACCCACGGCCTGGGCAGGGGAGGTGCTGGCAGCACCCGCTCCCAGCTTTGCCGCTGCAGCAGGAGGGAGCCTCAAGTTCTCCGCTCCCTGCTCCCCATTCCCACTCCTGCTCAGCATCAGGAAGGTGCATGCCAACAAGAGCACTGCGGATCTGCAGATTCCACCCCAGTGGCAGCTGGGACAGGGCGGCCCCGCTTCCCCCAGCTGCCAAGGGACTCCTCCAGTCGAGTGTCCCACCCTTTCCTCAGGGAAAGGGCTTCCCAGCAGCCTGTCCTTCATCCCGCGAGTGTGAGTGTGCGGTGGGTGCCAGCGCAGCCAGGCAGCTGCCCGCTCCCCAGCCACCCTGCCAATGCGAGCAAGCAGGCTGGGGATGCTCAGCCCCCTGCTCCTGGGATGCTCTTATGTCTGGCAGCAGCAGCCCTTAACCCAGCCTTGCAGGGCCTCCACGGGAGCTGCTGTGCACGTAAAACAAAACAAACAGCTGGAGAAGCAGGGCTAGAAAATGTTGCTGAGGCAGCCCGGCCCATCGGTGGATTCGCAGGGCGTTTGCATTTCCTATCAGGAAACGTATCGGTGCGTTATGGTTTCTGGCATACGGTGCTGTGCATTAGAATGTGCAAACGATAACAAAAGGGGGTATTTTTGTCACACTTTTCATTTTTTTTTAGCCTATTGTGATTCAGCAAAAAAGTTGAGGTCTGTGAATTCAGCAGAAATTCAGGTGCTTTCAGTGTGCTGTGGGTTGGGCAGCTGGAGCTTTCCGTATTACAGGAGAGCAAGTGTGGCAAGCCACTTTGGCTGGGCTCAGCAGCACCCAGCTCCCTTGTTCCTCCTCTGGAGATGCTAAGGTTAAACGGGAGCTGTAGGGTCCTGGTTGGGTCTCCCCACAAAACCTCCCAGCGAGCTTTCTTTCCTACTCTGCTGCCAACCCAAGGGAGCTGCACAGATAGACATGTCTTATCCAGGTGTTCCCAGAAAAAATGGAAAGGGACAAATCAGCTTGGGTCAGGTCCTTTGACGGATCCCTGAGATCTCCTGAGCATCACCTGGTGTGGAGACCTGACCCCAATCATCTCCCATTCCCCGAAAGAGCAAAGCAATGCGCCATTTCCCCTCGGGCAGTAAGAGGAGCTGTGTTCTGCTCCCTGGAGGAGCACGCTGCAGGGCCTGCAGTTGCAAAGCCTTCCCATAAAGCACGTTTGTTCTGGCTAAATAATCCTGTCCTCAAACGGATCCTCATGTCAGAGGACATTTCAGAGTGCATCATAACTCATGTGCGCTGGCAGAGCACAGAACAAGTTGCTTCCCCAGGCGCAGCATGTGTAAGCACATGGTGGCACAATGGCTGTTATGGTTCTGAGCGTGACTGGCCTCTACAGCCAGTCACCCAGGGGAAGAAGCCATTTATTTATTTATTTATCCATTGGTGTATCCATTCCCTTCCTACAGCTGTGCTGAGTGCACGGATGACTCCCTGACTCAACGCACTTGCAAATGTGCTTGGGGTTTGCCAGGCAAATGGGGGTGTGGGGTTCCCCGGGAAGGTGCTCATGGCAGGAGGGACCAGCCTCTGCTGCCCAGCCCTTGCATGTCCCACTGCAGGACAGCCTCGTGCTCCACATCTACATTAGGGTTGTGCCTCAAGTGCCCCAGGGGTCTCCCAAAAACAGAGCCCCTCGTCTATGCAGAGCCCGCAGCAAAGCATTGTGCTTAGTGTTCCAGGCAAATGCGGGCAGCTGCATCTGGTGTCCAACTTTTTCGGTCCTCTCCATCCCTCCTGTTGTGGGGTGGCTGTGCTGGAGGAGCCCCTGCCTGCTGCCATCGCTCCCTCGGCACACTGTGGGCACCGCGCGGCCCCGGAGCGCGCTGTAAATAGTCGGAAGTGATGAATGGATTTCCCCTTCCTCTCCATGTGTGCTTTAGATTTTTGGCCGGATACAGCATGGGCTCGGGACACACCAAAACATGAGGCTCACTCCCCAGCAGCCCTGGCTTTCACGTGGGAACAGTTCGATTTGTGGAGCAGAGTGAGGTTTGCAGGTGAAGCTTACGGTGATTTCCTGGGGAATGCCTTTCAGTTGCCAGGCAAAGAGCCCAGATCCCACTGGAGGCCAGGGGCAGCCTTGCAGGAGGGTGGGTGTGGGACCCCCTGGGGCTGGGGGGGCAGCAGGGCCATGCCCTGCGGTCCCTGTGCCACTGCCCGTGCTGGCGCTGTGCATGGGAAAGCACTCAGGGAAAGCCAGGATTTCTGCTGCTTCCCGCTTCCTCCCAGACACGTTTACTGCAACATGGAGGGTTTTCTCCCCCAGGCAGTGGCCACCCCCCCACGCCAGCTTTTTGTCGCCCTGCCTGTGCCCCCACTCAGCTCCTTTCAACCCAGACAGTGGCCCCGCGATGGGCCACTGCAGGCATGAGTCCAGCCCCGGCATAACACGGAGCCCAGGTGGGGCCGTGCTTCGGCACCCCGGCTCGTGGCAGCAGGAGGCCAAGGTGTCACGAGGTGTGTACGGCCTCAGCATTGCTGCACGCCACTCGCTGGGGGAGAGTCTGTGCAAGGCAGCTCCCGCCAGCTCCTGGAGTCAGGGCCGTCTCCAAACAATGGGTGGAGAGCAGGAAACGCCGCATGGGAAACAGGATTTGGCTCCACCGCCGCCGCCAGCCACGGCCCCTTGGCCCCTTTCCTTTCCCTGCTCCAGAGAGCCCTTCCCACAGCCATCAGCCCCGGGGCTGCACCGAGGGGACAGGGATGCTGCCACCCAGGCAGGCTGGGGCATGAGACCTTCTGCAGAGCGGGCAGGGAGGGGGGTTGGGACACCTCTCGCCAGGCTGGGGGCTCAGCATGGCTCGGGGAGCCCTGGGCATGCAATCCTAGCCCTGGAGGGGTAGGTGCCTGCTCCCAGGAAGAGCTGCCACCCAGCAGGGGACATCAGTGGCCTCTTCGCCACCAAGCCCTGCTCCTGAGCAACCAGGTGGTGATCAAGCAAGTGGAGACGGGGGCATCTTCCTCAAGTGGAGACGGGGGCATCTTCCTCACCGTGCCCAGGCTATGTGCCAGAGGAGGTGGTCCCAGCTGCCCCAGACCAAGCAGCGGGGTGCAGGCGAGATGGGGGCCATGGGCAGGGAGCAGGGGTCCTGAGCTGCCGCTCACGTGGAGCCCCTAGGCAGCCGCAGCCTCCGGCTCTGACACCCGTGGCTGGGACATGCTGGGGATCTTCTGACCTCTGCCAGATTTGGGACACACTCCAAGGACATGGGACTCCAGGTTTATCTTCTACTTCTCCTCCCATGGTTGGCAGGTAAATCGCCCCTTTCCCTCTGCCCCGGGGAGCAGCCCCTGCCCCAGGGAGGCTTGGTGGGACGAGGCATCTGTGGGAGCTCGGTAGCACTGAGCAGGGTTTGGAGGGAGGAAACATCCCTTTGTGATCGGCCATTTGGAGACCGCAGAGGCCAGCAGTGCCCTCCCCTGTCTCTCCCAGCACAGGGCTGGGGTGTGGGCAGCTTGCGGGAGAAGTGGGGCCCCAAGACCCCCATCTTGCTGAATGCTTGGCTCGTGGCAGGGGGCTGAGCCCATGGAAATCTCCAAAAGGAGAGTGGAAATGTCCACTGCGTCACCCTGATGGGTCTGCGCCTGACTTGGCTGTGCCTCTCCTGGGCTGGGGGTGGCAAAAATGTCCTGGAAAGGGGGTGGCATCTGGGTGATGGGGTCTGGCCCTGAGGCAGGGCTGTGATGGCCATGCCCTTGTCCAGCCATGACATGCCCTTGTGCTCTCCCACCCCAGGGGCCATCCTGGACATCACCCTGATAGCCAACGTGCGGAGCCTGTCCCACTCTGACTTCTTCCTCTCCTGTGTCATGGGGGAGCGGGACGTGAGCTACCTGCAGATCGAGCGGGAGAACAAGATAGTGATGACACACCCCAAGACAGGCTTCCAAAACTACCGCAACCGCAGCAACCATGTCCAGGCCAGGGGCTTCTCCATGGCTGACCTAGTGGGGATCCTCTACTGCATGGGGCGCACCCCAACCGAGCAGGCACAGGTGGTCTATGTGCACAACAGCCACAACGGTGAGTAGCTGGCGGGGCAGCAGGCAGCCCCCCGCCTGCTAGCTGGGTCCATGGGGGAGCTTCTTGCCCTGTGCTTCGCAATCCCAGTGCCGTCCAGCATGGGGGGGGGGGGCAGAGGGGGATGGCTGTGACCCACAGGCTAGGTTTGGGGTCCACAAGAACTGGTGGGGTGGAGTGGGGAGGGATGTTCATCTGGAGTAGTGTGGCTGAGCTCCATGGAAGTGTGTGGGGACAGGCGGCAATGCAGGCAGCCTGCTGGGCTGGGAACAGTTCCCAGGAACAGGGCAAGGTCCAAGAGGAAGTCGGCCACCCTTGGAGGAGGCAGGGGGGGTCTGGAAATCATCAACCAGGGTGGGGGGCAGCCCATCGGAGCTGTGTCAGCCTCGTGCCCCTACCACATGCTCCCAGGGAGGAGGTAGGGCCAGGGCACATCTCTAGCAGCTTCCCCAGGGGCTTGGTGAGAACCATGCCACAGCAGCATGTTGTCACTCTAGCAGTGGGGTCTCACTGAGAGGCACTGCCAGGGCGCGCTGCAGCCAAAGGCAGCACTGGGCTCTTGTGTCCTGCTCTCGTTTGGGGCCATATAAGCTGAAAGGCTCCCCCAGTCTGGCCAGTGGCAAGGATACCACCTGGGGCAGCACTCTCCCACATTGCCCCCCCAACCTCTGCTCCCTCCGTGCTTCAGACTTTGCAAAACTTTAGGGCTGAAACTTTTTTGTGATAGGTGTTTGCCTCAGGATGCTTTCTAGCTCTTTTTTAGAAAGTTTTGGCTAAAGCAGTTGACTTTTGCTGAGAATGAGAGGTGGGGGATAAAAGTTTCCCTGCCTGTGTTAAAGCACAGCTTTAGCACACAGCTGTAGCATCTCCAAGTTGGGGAACAGAGGCTACCGGTGGGGTCCAAGCATCCCCCAAGGAGCAGGGACCAGCCTGTGTCCTTGGCCTGAGGCTCAACCCAGAAATGGCTGCAGTCTTACCAGAAATGGAGCCTGCTGGTCTGGGCAAGCAGAGCGGCACTGAGGCGCCGAGGAAGGGAGGCAGAGTCACCGGGAGAGACTGTGGGGGACAGAAGGGACTCTGCACCCCCAGATGTACCTGAATATAAGTCACAGAGGAAGGTGACAGCCCTGGGGCTCCATAGGCGTGACAGGGTGTCCCATGGAGAGGGTTCCCAGTCAGCCCCCTGCTCCTGGGTCAACACAGCCAGGCCAAAAAAGCGCTGTGGAGGAGCTGGTCGGTGTCTGGATCTCAGCCCCTGCGGGCGTTACAAGTGCCAAACAAGCTGCTGTTGCTCTGTTTAATTTAGAGAAGTAGTAAAAGAAAAAAGGAAAACATAAGCAAATAAATTACATCTTTGCAGGGTGAGGGAGGGCTGGGTACAGCACCCACCAGGGAGGCTTGGCACGTATCGTCTCTCCTGTCAAGCCCAAGAGCAACCAAAGCAGGCTGGGGTGATGAAACAGCGGGTGGGGAATGCTGTCAGAGGAAAGCTGGCATCTCCTGCAAGGTCATGCATGAAGAAGAATGATAAACTTTGGAAGTTTTGCTGTACAAAGTAAAGCAGATCAAGAAGATCCTGAGAAGCAATTTTCAGAAGGGTTTAAATCTGGCAATAAACTGTTTTTTACAATACCCAGAGCAGAAAGATGCCCAGAAAAACAGTTGCAGAAAAACAAAATTATTTTGGTTTTCCATCCACATGCACAATAGAGAAGTTGGGAAAACTTGCTGGGGGGTCTGACTAAAATGCCAGCACTGGTAGCAGGAGACAGGTGGATGGAGCAGCGCGGCATGTCCAGGCCAGTGTCCTGTGGGGCATGAGCGGAGGGCGGGTTGCAAGGCTGCTCCTGGGACGCCAGCCTTTCCTAAAAGCTTTCTGGGTAGGGAGTTACAGGCCTGTAAATCCAAATTGGCACCAGGCAAATTAGTAGAAACTGTAATAAAGGGCAGAAGTTGTGGTTATGTGATCCCTGAGAAAGAGGCAGCTGAGTTTGCAGAGGGAGGGTCTCTGGGGTAGCTGTGAGGATGCTGTGGATGACCCAGTTGACACTGTCTGCTCGGGTTCCTGGAGAAAACTGGGAAAACTCCCTTTCAAAGACTCTTTGGGAACAACTCTGCACCCAGGGGGTGGCATGAGTAAATAACTGACTAAAAGAAAGGGAGCAAGAATAAGAGTTAATTTGTTGTTCTAGTGACACGGGGAAGTCCCCACCGGCGTGGCACAGGGTCTCTGAGGGGGCTTGTGCCACCGGCTGTGCTTACAAACAGCAGAACAAGTGGCCAGGCCAGCTGCTGCCCCCACGCTGCCGGGAGAGCCGGGGAGATGGATGAGCCCTTGCAGGGGGGGCTGCAGACGCTGCTGAGCAGGGCTGGGATGACGGGTAAAATTCAGCGTAGGTAAATGCAAAGCACTGTGTTTGAGGATCCCCAGGGGACGTGTGAGGCTCTCGCTCCAGTGAGTGAGATGGAGCGAGACAGAATGAGGCCCACACCTGTGTGCCCTTGGCAAGGGACTGCAAAGTCCATGGTGGAAAGATCGCAGCGAGAGGGATAGGCGGGGAGGTGATTCTGCGGAATTACTAGGACGCGGGACCTGTGGTGCCCTTCCCCGGGCGCCTGCGATGGGGGCTGCCTCCCTCCCGGCCCCCGGCCACGCTGGGGCTGGATGTGCCTCAGCTCCAACCCGGCGTGGCCGCTCTCGCTGTGTGCAAGCCGGCGTGCTGGCAGGCTCCGGGAGCAGCGCCCGTCTGTGCCCTCCCCCGTGTCTGTCCTGGCGCACCCGGCGCTTGGTTTCCCAGGCCCCGTTTGTGCTCGGAGCTGGGCTCCGGCTGACTCATGTGAATGCGCACGCCGCAGCACCTGGGAAATCAGGAAAGCAGCCGTGAGAGGGCCACTGGTGCTGAGGGCTGGAGTGCAGCTCTCCGCACATCTGCCTCCCCTCTCCCCCCCCCCGAGCCAGCAGCCAGCCCGGGGCACCGGGCACCGTGTGGATTTGTCCCAGCTGTCACTTCCCCAGGCTGCAGCCACGGGCATCCTGCGCCCGGCTGGGGCTGGCTGGCCATCAGGCAGGGTGTCCCATCCCAGACCTTGGTGTGTCCCTGTGGGGGCTGGAGGGTCCCCGCAGGAGCTCAAGGAGTTGCCAGCTCCCAAAAT
>JAVJGJ010000030.1:22772588-22784832 GCA_035590215.1 Microhierax caerulescens
TGAGGTGGAGGGGGCCCTGAGGAGCGGCCTGAGGGGGGGGTGTCCTGAGGTGGAGGGGGTTCGGCGGCGCAGCCGGAGGGGGGGACCGGCGGGGGAGGGCTGCAGCCCGGCCGGTGACCCTGCGCGACCCCGCTGACGCCGCCCGCCCGCAGCGCCATGGCGCAGTTCCTGTTCGAGGCCGACCTGCACGGGCTGCTCAAGCTGGACACGCCGATCCCGAACGCGCCGCCCGCGCGGTGGCAGCGCAAGGCCAAGGAGAGCGGCGCCCCGGGGCCCAGCCCCGCCGGCGTGTCACCCATGAAGCCGGCCAATCGCTCCTACAGCTCCAGCAAGACGCCGTCCCGGACACCCGGTGAGCGGCAGGGAGCGGCGGCATGGGTTAGGTGGGGGCAGCGTGGTCCGGGCTGTTTGCCTGTAACTGTGGGGTTCTGGACTCTGTGCCAGGCTGCCCTAGTCGGCTTGCTGGTCAGGCAGGAGGAGGTGGGCTATGCAGCCAGGCTCCTGGGAATCGCTCGCCTTCTCCTGCCCAGCGCGAGGTGGGCAGAGCTCTGTGCTCTGGGGCTGGCTGAAATGCCCTGCTGGCACTGCTATGCGTTAGGAGAAATGCGGGTAAGACTGCTGTAACGATTTTTGCATCCTCCCCTTACCTGCAAACTCTGGGGTTGTTGCGCTAAACCAAAGGAGTTGTCTCCTGGCAGTCTCTAACCAGAGCTTCATGCGATTATACAGGGAGGTGCAAAAATGAGAGTTGTGACTGGATGCTGTGAGCTCTGCAAGTCCGGTGTGTCTGAAACTTGTCTGGTAGATGTGATGTGGAAGAGTGCCAGATTTGCTGTTTCTTGCAAGCTCTAATACAGGCTGTTCGATAGATGTAAGATAATATTTATGTGTGTGAATGCAGGTAAATCTGGATCCAAAATCCAGAACACTCCAACAAGGGCCGGGGGGGATCGCTACATTCCCAACCGTAGCACTATGCAGATGGAGATGGCCAACTTCCTCCTAACCAAAGAGAATGACCCTGCTGAGGAGTCACCTACCAAGAAGGTGAGCATCTTGCTAAGATGGCTACAATGATCACTACCAAATGCCTAATCCTTTCTGGCCTTTTACAGAGAAGCAAACTGTAAGTTTAGCAGGCATGTGGGGCTGACAGCCCCAGCCATCGCTGCTTCCAGCTCTGGGCTTCAGGAGCCTGGGATGAGGTGGAAGCTCTAGAGCCTGCAGATGGCACAGGTACACAGGTGCTACACAGGAGCCTGAGTGTAGCTGCTCTGTAGGGTTGTTTCCCTAGGCACAGGGAAGAGTACAGAGCAGTACACCTGCTTCCACTCACTCTAGCCTGTGCTACTTCTGGTAGCAAAATTCAACTTTGGGCTAATGAGGCTTTAAAATGGAGCAGGCTACAGAGAGCCTGTGCACTGTGAAACTGCTGCTGGCAGCTATTTCAGGACAATGTCTACATGGGGAGCTGTTCTGGAATGTCTACACTCTGTTCTGAAATCTGTTTATGAAGCATTTAGTCCCTTATGGCTGTGGCTCTCCCCACTGGCAATGAGACACTGAACTTGCCACTCTTCTGTATGAAAACATGAGCAGGACAGTGTGCCAAAGTCTAAGGAAAGACTTTGACCTGCCTGCCTGTAGCTGACTTGCACAGCACTACACCCACTAGAAGGTGGCTTAGGTGTGTGCTCTGCCAACTGCAGTTCCAAGTGCAGCATGGGCTTAGTGTTTAAAGTGCCTCTCACTGAGGATGGTTTGTCTCTGTAGGAGCAACAGAAAGCCTGGGCAGTGAATCTGAATGGCTTTGATGTAGAAGAGGCAAAGATCCTCCGCCTCAGTGGAAAGCCGCAGAATGCTCCAGAAGGTATGATACGGGGTCTGTGTGAGTTGACTCAGCTGGAAAGATCTGGGCAGGGGAACAGCAACACCAAGGCCCTGTGTGTGGACACAGGAGAGATCAGCCAGCTTCTCAGAGCTCCTGTGCACACTGGAGTCTCCTGCCTTGGGGTTCTTGAGACTGAAAGACTGCTTAACAGCTACAGTGAATTTATTTACAAAAGTTGAAAGACTGCCAATTGCTTACTTGTACTACAGGTGGCAAACCTTCCTGAGGTCTGCAAAAGCTTCAGATTTCTGCTGTGCACTTTGTAGCTTAACTGTCACTGAACATAATGGGAAACAGAAAACCAGGTGCTTGTCAGTTAAACTTGTTGCTGTGAATCAGGACATTTTGAGTTCACCCTGCTTCAGCAGTTCATCCTGCCAGTGATGTTGTCACACTGCACTGTTCTGAGTGTATCTTTTCCCTTAGGACTTCACTTTCACTGGAAGGGATTTCTAGTTGGGTGAGCAGTGCTTAGCTTGGAGGAAATAGTAACTTGTGTTAACAAATCTGTTCCTCTGCACACAGGCTATCAGAATAACCTGAAAGTGCTCTACAGTCAGAAAGTGACACCTGGATCCAGCAGGAAGAATGGCAGATACATTCCCTCAATGCCAGACAGGATCCTGGATGCACCAGAGATCCGCAATGACTATTGTAAGTAGGCTGAAATGTTGAGTGCTGGGCATGGAGGTCATTCTGCATTGGAGTGCAGCTCCTAGGACAGTGTAACTGGGCTGTTCCAGTATCTTAAGCACTCAGTCTGGAATATAGTGTTCCCATGTAGCCACAATAGGAACAGCAGTCCAAAGTGCTATCAGGGCTAACTGACACCACTAGCAGGGCATGGCAACACCCAGGTGTCCCTATACCTGTATGTGTATTTCACACACACATGTGTGTGTATGCCTGGTGCAGGTGTAAGATCTGACATCAGCACTGGTGAAGAGCAGGGCTCTCCAGGTAAGCAGTGTGACCTGCATTGTTCTTCCAAACTGCAGATCTGAATCTTATTGACTGGAGCTCTCAGAACTTCCTGGCTGTGGCTCTGGACAGCTCTGTCTATCTGTGGAATCACACCTCTGGGGAGATTATCCAGCTGCTGCAGATGGAGCATCCAGATGATTATGTTTCCTCTGTGTCATGGATTAAGGAAGGAAACTACCTTGCCGTTGGCACAAGTAATGCTGAGGTCCAGGTGAGTGCAGGAGTAAAACTAGAGGTGTTGTCTAGGGATTGCTGGGGCTGTGGGGCCCTGGGACAAAGGCCTGGCTAGCACAGGAGGAGCGCAGTGCACCCTGACTTGTCTTGACTGGTGTGGGGTGGAAATGTCCACAGCCAGTGACCAGCTGCAGCATGCAAAGCCGAGTTTGGTTTTGGGGTTTTCTGACACCTGAAGGGAGTTAGCTTCTGTTCATGTTAGCATGCATGTAGGCATGCAAGATACAAATGATCTCTGACAGCTGAATGCCAGAGCCTGTGCAGGGAGGTTTCTAGGGCAATGCAACAGGGCTGGGTTTCTTCATCCTCTGAAGAGCTTACTGCTCTGCCTCTCCAGCTATGGGACATACAACAGCAGAAACGTCTCCGAAACATGACCAGCCATTCTTCCCGTGTGGGGTCTCTCAGCTGGAACAGCTACATCCTCTCCAGGTAAAGTAGTGTGTTGGGGTGGGTGAGGGACTGTGTCCAGCTGTTGCAGATTCCTGTCCTAGATCTGTGAGTGGTGCAGGTTAGGGATGGAGAGGGGAGTCTGTCCTAGCTTGGGATTCTTACTCAGCCTGTTCTGTTGGGACTATGGGGAGGTGGCCTCCCTTCTCTTGCCCTTTGTGCTGAAGTTGTGAAGAGTTTCTGCAGCTGCTTTGTTCACACCAACAGGCCAGCAATGCTGGTAACACTGGCTGAAACCCAGTGGCAGGTACAGCAGTCTTGCAACAGGACAAAAATGAATTTTGATGAAAATATTTGCCAGCCTGACTCTGCAAACCTTCTCTCTGCAGTGGGGCACGGACTGGCCACATCCACCACCATGATGTCAGAGTGGCTGAGCATCATGTGGCCACACTTGCTGGCCACACACAGGAGGTGTGTGGACTCAAGTGGTCTCTAGATGGCCGTTACCTGGCCAGTGGTGGCAATGACAACCTGGTGAACATCTGGCCATGCACCCAGGGGGACAGTGGAGACTTTGCTCCTATACATACCTTCACTCAGCACCAGGGTGCTGTCAAGGTGAGTGCAGGGCTGCAGTGGACAATGTCTGTGTGCAAGGCAGACATGCAGCAGTGGCTGTGCACAGGTTGCCTCTTGCATGTCTAAGAATTAACCCTTTTTTCTCAGGCTGTGGCATGGTGTCCATGGCAGTCAAATGTTCTAGCCACCGGCGGTGGGACTAGTGACAGACATATCCGCATCTGGAATGTGTGCTCTGGCGCCTGCCTCAGTGCTGTTGATGCCCATTCCCAGGTAAGACACAAACTTGGAGACAAACACCTTCTAGCAGGACACCTATACAAAGCTGCTGGTTTCTGAGGTGTGGGAAAGGAGGGAACCATACTCATCTCTGGGTAGTAAGAATCAGCACGTGTAGTTTGTCTTACCTGCATTACTGCCCCTTCCTAGGTCTGCTCTATCCTGTGGTCAACAAACTACAAGGAGTTCATTTCAGGCCATGGCTTTGCACAGAATCAGCTGGTTATATGGAAGTATCCAACAATGGCCAAGGTCACTGAGCTGCGAGGTAGGCTGGGCCCTTTTGCCTGGGGAAGGGAGGGCTGCTAGAGGCTGAAGGCAGATGTAATCCTTGGTTTGAGCAGACTGGTGATCCAGCCTGGAGCACTGCTGATGCAGAATGGTGCCTAGCGTGCTGCTAGAGGGAGGCACTCCTGTGAGCTGCTGGAAAAGCATTGTTGCTCCAAATGCATGCTGAGGAGGTGAATTCATGGTGTGGGGACAGCTGAGCAAACTGGTGGGGCTCATGGCTACATTTACTCCTGTATCTGTTCTGTTAGAACCAGAGGGACCAGAGCATGTGATGATCAGGCCAGCCCTGACTGCACACCTCTTCCTCCTCAGGTCACACTGCTAGAGTCCTGAATCTGACTATGAGCCCTGATGGTGCAACAGTGGCCTCAGCAGCTGCTGATGAAACACTGCGGCTCTGGCGCTGTTTTGAGATGGACCCCGTAAGGAAGAAGGAGAAAGAGAAGGCAAACAGTGCCAAAAGCAGCATCATTCACCAGGGCATCCGATAAGTTCACAGGCCTGTTGTGGGAAGGGGAAAAACTTGGTTTACACACTGTACAGTATTTTAATTATTAATAAACTGCTTTAACTTGACTTTTTTTTTTAATGGATGTGATTGAAAAGGCTGTGGCTTGCAGAACCAAGCCCTTCCTCACTGAAGTTTGGGATCTGGGTGAGTGGTGGGGCTCTTGTTCTTGAGGGAGAATTGGCAGGCAGCCTGAGCCTAGCACAGTCCTGGAGTCCTAGGAGAAAAGGATGCTGTGACACTGCTGTGCTTGTCTGTCTGTCCCAGCTAAGGCAAGTACATCATAATCAGCTGCTCCACCGCAGGGAAGCCAGAGCCTGGGTGACTTCCTAGCCCTCTGTTCCTGGGCAGGGTGTGAAAACTGATTACTTCCAGCAGTGAGGGTAGGAGGAAGTGGCCTCAACATGCCTCAGCTTCTACAGACCAGTGAAGTGGCTCCTGCTTAAGGCAAGGCCCTCTGCTCAGCAGCTGTCTGCTTTGGTGCCAGATGTGGGGAGGAGCAAGACTCAACTGAAAGCACAGCATATGTGTCCCCATCTTCTGCTGTGTCCTGTCTCTTGGCCAGGTGCACCTTACTGTGCCTCTGCAGGCAACTACCAGCAGTGATTGCCTGTGCCGGAGCAGTCTGGGGACTTGTTCTTGGTAATCTGAGCTGCAGCATTACCTGCATGCAACAGTTAAGTCTTGTTCTGCTACATGCAGCCTCTGTGTGGCAGCCAGTGGTGCATGTTCTTACAGTGCTAGGGTAGAACAGCTACTTTTGCAGCAAGTGTAGTACTGAATTGAGGAGTCAAATGCTACTGGAAAAAAAGGGGGGTGCAGGGGCTGGAAACATACAGCAACAGCAGTAATCATGCCAAAGGCAAGAAAGGGGCTGGCAATGGTACGAACTCTGATGCAAAACAAAAGGTTAGTTTTGCTGTGGCTAACTTGGACATCCATGCAAGAGGCTCCCAAAGCACCATCCAACCCAGTACAGGGCCCTTAATCATACATTCCTCCAGCAGCCCTGATCTCAGCTCTGCCCTCCCCTCCCACTGAGGGGACACTCTGGTGCCAAGCTCAGGCTGCATCTGGGGAAGCAGGCACCACAGCTCAGCTGACAGCTGGTAGAGCCTGATTCCCCAGCACTTGGTAAAATACATTTTTTTTCAGGCTGTTTTGCTAGTGCTGGGAGCATATCTGAGCCTTTACCTGAGTAAAGCTGTGCTGCTCTGCAGCTCTTGTGACTGAGGTGGTGGGGCTGCACCAGACCCATCAAACCTGTCCTTCAGCTGCACCAGCTCTGCCAGGGACACTGATTAGCAAAGCAGCTCAACAAAGCCCATGCCTCCCATCAGCCTGTGATTAGCTGAAGGTGGATTATTAACTCTTTTCACCTTCCTCTCAGCACGATGCCATGTTGTACCTGGCACAAGGCTCCTGCTCTGCCTCCTGAAGCTCTAAGCCAGCTGCAGCCTTCAAGGGTGGGCAGCACTGGCACCCACTTGTGCTGTGGCTAGCTAGTGCACACCCCACACCCACCAGAGCAGCCCCACGTCTACTGCTGATATGGGGGGCAGACTCAAGCAACCACTTGCAGCAGGGCTGTTGGTACACCCCCATTTGACCTCAGGGGAGGTTCAAGGGAGGAAGAAGCAGTTCTCCTTCCTCTTCAGAAGCAAATACTAGAACAGCAGCTGGATCTAATGGGGAAGGGGATGCAGCCTAATCAGAGCTGTGCTGCCTCAGCTGTAGGAGTGCTGCCCCACACCCCTGCAGTTCAATGGTGGGAGTTAGTATAGACTTGTCCTAGAGCCACACAGCAGATTAAGGCTTCTCGTGGTTCCTGACCCTGCAAGGAAGGCTTTACCTGCCTGAAAGCTGGCATGTTTTCTTCACTCCCAAAGTTTACCTTTCTCAGAGGGAGCCTGCCTTGCCTCTCTCTTTAGCACATACCCTTTCCTAGAAGCCATGCATTACACCACTTGAACGTCCTCTGTGCATTACTAGAAGATTATGATATTGCAGCATCTTCCTTTGGCCCCATACTAGTCCTATGCCTGGGAGAGAGGAGGAGCAGAGGCAGGAGCTGGCAGGGTCCCGCAGGCCCAGGAAACGCTGCCATATACGGTGCGAATTCAGCTCGGAGCAGCAGCCCAGACTGACCCATGACAGCATATAAATTACCAAGTGCCATGGCCAGCCCATGGAAAGATCACAGCTAACAGGAACAATTGGAGGAAGGGAGAGTAGAGCACACACAGGGAATCCAGCATACCAAGCATATGTAGTCTAAAGAATTGTTACTATTTTGGGCAAAAGCAAAGACAGTCCTCTCTTCACCGAGAGCCAGCTGAGGCAGGGGAGAAGGAGGCTAGACAGGAAAGTTCCATCTCAGCTGGGCTGTCATCTACAGCACCTCACGTAATGACTTCTAAGCACAGAATTAATGTTACACACCACTTCAACAGGGACCAAACAAGCTCTGCTGCCAGTCCTTGACCAGAGAGAAGTAGTGACAACTAGGAGAACACTACACAGTGCAGCAGGCAGATCCCATTTTAAGGCTTCATACATATAAGGGCACCGAGTCTTGTAAAACTGGATGACACCCACCTGCACTCAGGCGTATTGGTCACCACGGGTCACTCAAAGAGGTTTTTCTACATTTCAGAGCATGGCCTTGAGGACTGCAGCAGCTCAGGCAGGGGCAGCAGGGCCTTCCCTTACATCAACCCCTGCTCTAGGGCTTTGGCTGGACATCTGCTAACCCACCCCCCCCCCCCCCCACTGCAACAAAACCTACAGTGAAACTCAGCTTCTGGAAACCTGCTGGTCTAAGGTGCTCCTCCCAGCCAGAAGCCCACCCCTCTTCCCAGGCTTGAGTCACCACATAGGAGGGCTCCTGTCATGAGGTGATGGGGAAGGCAGCGCTGCACCCTAACAGTACTGAGGGAAATCCAGACTGCTCCAGCCAGGCACGATGCACTTCTGTAGTACGAGCAAGGCAGCAGCAGCAGCATAAACCTCTTGCTGATCAACCAGAGCTGCGTTCTGCACAGCCCCGCGCTGCAGGGGCATTCACAGATGGCAGCAGCTTCAGCAGACGCAGAAAGCAGACTGCTGTTTCCCCATCACCTGGGTTTCCAGGGTCTCTGGAACCTCAGCTCCCCAGGATTTCTGAAAAGCAGCAGCTCCCCCTGGGCAGCGGGCCCAGGTCCCAGCCCACACCCACACTCCACCCCAGCCATTCTTTGCCAGGGTGGAGCCACTTTCACAACAGGAGCCTTGACACACTTCCTGCCCTGAGCCCCGCTCTACCAAAACACTTGGAAACAATCTGCCATCTGCTTCATCAGCACAGTGCTATCGCCCTCACCCCCCAACACATAAACCTGCTATGACAGCTGCTTCTTCCAGCCCTGCCTCCAACCACACTGGGCAGGACAAGCACCTGGAACAGTTTCTGAGCACAGCAAGCTAGAAAAAACAAGAGGGCAGAGCCATTTCTCCTTCTGTCTGTTTATTTGTGATAGAAGAGCAGCCCAATCTGACAGGGCCTGGCTCCTTCACCTCATCCTCAAGGCCATGAGCACGATTTCAGTTACAACCAGAGCAGGTGATGGGCACCAGGCTCCACACTGCCCTGCTGCAGGGCAGAGTACACCTTCACCCAGGCCCAGTCAGATCCACAGAGGGAAGAGGTACTCACTGTTACACCACAGCAGGGCACACTACAACCATCCTCTGCTGTGTTCACACTGGGCCAAGCAGGGCTGGTAGCCAGCAAGGGAGCCCAGGAGCTGATTCTAGGGGCACTTATTGCTCAAGTCTTGAGTTTGCAGAAGTGGAAATGGTCCAAGACAAGGCTGAGCTTGGCCTCCCACACTCTGGAGCAAGCCACCAGCTGCCGTACAGGATCACAGAAGTGTGGCTAAAGCACACACCAAGCACCCAGCCCAGGCACAGAAAGCAAGGCAACCTGGGCTTATTGTGTGGGGGAGGAATTTCAGGCAGTCACAAACCCTGCAACATACTAGGCACAGGGCATATGTACTGTACTGGGCAGGTCTGGACCCTTGAGTCCTATACACACTGCCCCTACATTCTCCACAGCCATGCCTGAGCACAGATACGCCAGGGCAGGACCCCCAGCCTAGGCACACAGGGACCAGAAGGGACATGCAGCACTGTGGTATGGAACAAAATGGCACAAGGCATGGTAGAGCAAGAGCACTCACACTTGGGCTGGCAGCAGCAAGCAGCCAGGGACAAGTCTGCTCATCCACACAAGCTCTCATGAGACAGGGGAGAGGAGAGGGCACCAGGACAGGGACCGGTCTCTTCTTTTGGTCCTACTCAGAAGGAAATGGCCCCCAGGCAGAAGGGCCAGATGTAGGCACTTGGGGGAAGTTCCTTTGGAAACACTGGAATGGGACTGGAGCCCCACAGCTGTGATGCAGGCAGCTGCCTCTCTGCTCAGCAATGCTAAGAAACAGCACAAGCCCTCCCAAGAGCAGGAGAAGTTGCTCATGGCTGCTCAGAGCAGAGGGGCTGGGCATGCAGACAGAGGACAGCAGGGCTGGACACAGGGGTACAACAGTCTGTAGGCACTTGACTTGACTTATGGCACCCAGGAGCAGGGGAACAGGTCCCAGCTGCCTCTGCCCCGGGGCTCTCATTGGCTCTGGGAGGGCCTTGCCCTCTAGTTGGCTTTGACCTTGCCATTGGTGACAGTGCCGTTCTCATGAATGCTGCTACCGTTGTGCTGGGCTGCTTGCTGAGCCACCCTGGGCAACCGTTTGCCCTTAGTGTAGGACTGGTACCAAAAGTTGGAGAAGAGGATGAAGAAGATGGTCCCATAAATCCAGATGAGATGGATGAAGATTGGGAACTGGTACTGGCAGCTGGGCATGAAGTAATACTGGGAGATGTGGACGGAGACAATCACAAACTGTGCCTGGGAGCAAGGCAGAGCAGGGACAAGTTATTCATGGGAGCAGGGTCAGGGATCCCACTAGAAACCACCTTTCTAAACGAAACCAGTAGGCTCCTTTCCCACTCTGAAGCAGAGGTCCTTACAGTGAGGCACAGTCAGCAGCAGTTGGAAGAGGCAGGCACAAGTCTCAAGGCAGCACGTGCCCCTCACCCTCCCACTGTGGCTGCGGCCAAGAGGCAGAAGTCTGAGCAGCACCTATACACTAACCAGGCTGACAGGGCTACTGGAGGCCCACAGTGAGCCAGAGCAAGCAGCGACAGAAGAGACAACTACAGCTGCTGGCTGCACCTTTCATAGGTACAAGGGGTGGCTGCTCCTCTCACATCGGAGGCTGAGGGCACATGCTCTGCTCCACAGCACTGACTCACCAGCTGGATGGCTGTGATGTGCTTCTTCCACCACAGGTACTTCTGAAAAGCAGGTCCCGCTGCTGAGAGCCCATAGTAGAAGTACATGACAACATGCACCATGGAATTGATCATGGCATGGAATGAACCCATTCCCCCTGTTAAGACACATTTTCATTAGCGTTAAGTCAATCATCCACAGCAGCCTGCACTACAAGCAGTTCTTAGGAGCCCAGCAGGGCCAAACAACCCTTCTCAGCATGCTGGAGTTAACCCCACCCTTTCCCCAAGCTGTGCACCCAGACAGTTTCCATCTTACCTGGACCAAACTTTGCTCCCCACCACCAGCTCCAAGGCAGAACAGAGTGGTGGAAGAGGTGCAGGAATGTGACCTGTTCATTCTTCTTCCGCAGGACAAAGATCACCTGCAATGAGAGTCCAACAGCATCAAGGACCTGCAGCCCCGAGAGCAGCTAGAGCAGGCTGAGCCACTAGCTCATACCATCTCAGTGATGCTTCCCCCACCTCCAAGCTTACTGCCACCACACAGAGTGGTCTCCTCAGCAGCAAGGCCAGACAGACTACTAGGTCAGACTGGAAGGGCTGAAGAAAGCACCTCCCCCAAGCACACTGGCCCCAACTCCCTGCCCAGCTGCAGTGACTCCTCAGCAACTCACTCACCGTGTCTGTCAGTTCGATGAACTTGGAGAAGACAAAGAGCCAAGCAACACTGACCATCTGTAACAGAACAGGTTAACATTTTAGACCCACCTCAGCCTGAACAATCCCAGTGACCAAGGGTCTCCATAGAGTAATCTTGCAGTGAAACCAAGGGCTAGGAACTGTAAGTTCTCTGCCTCAACAGAGGCACCTGTGACCTTGCTGTCCAGACAGAAGCACTAAAGGCCACCCCCACCCTTACCCGGAGAGGAATGAGAACTCACCCTGAGGGCCTTGGGGTCCTGTGAGAAGTCCACAGGGTCACATCGCCACGTGTACCCAGTAAGCCACCCTGCCATCAAGAACTACAACAAGAGCATCATCAGAGTGAGGCCCAACACATCACCCACTGCACTTCCCAAGCCCTGCACAGAAGGGTGGAGAAAAGCCTGCAAAAGGGCTCCCCATCACCCATGCAGCATGCATGTACTGCTTCATATATGCCAGACAAAGCCTACTGCCAACAACTCACCTCATAGACTATGTAGAGTGACAGTCCCACCAGAAAGAAGTTGTATAGGACCATGAACTTTTTCAGGTTTAAAGGCTTCCTGTTGGCCATTAGCCGGGGACCCAAGGACAGTACAAAGTAGACATATGCCAGAAGGATGCCCAACACAAGGAATGGGGACTGCATCAGTGGATAATCAGCAATGCGGGGGTCTGTGGAGAAAGACATGATACAGAGTGGTTAGCATCCTCACCCCAACCTGCTGCCAGCAATGCTACTGCCAGAGAGGAGGCAAGGACTTGGCAATCTTGTTCTCCTAGGACAGGAGTACAGGTAGGCAGGGCAGCCTGGGAGCCAACCAAATTCAGTAAGGTACAACCTGAAGCCACACTGCAGGGCAGCCTGGAGGTCTTCCACTCAGGAGAGCAGAAGTGCCCCAAAAGGCCCTGCACAAGCACTGAGGCAACACAGCCTCGTAACAGGCAGCCCAAAAAAATCCCAGAGCCATATCTATGTCAGGGCAGAGGCAGGACACAGCTAGACCCAGATTGCTTCAGGGATGACAGCTCCCCCGCCCCTGCAACAC
>JAVJGJ010000030.1:22786336-22797083 GCA_035590215.1 Microhierax caerulescens
GATCTGTGTGTGGTTGGTGGTGGGGGACCCCGCCATCACTTTGCTCTAAGACAGAGAGGGAGAACGGAGTGAGTGCCCACAGCCTGGCCCCACTGCTCCCCCCACCACCCCCAGCTTCCCCCGCTCACCATGGGCACCTTGTCCAGGTGGCGGAAGCGGGGGGTGTCGTGCCGGCACAGCCACACCAGCAGCACCGCTGCTCCCCCCACCAGCGCACAGACAAAGATGCAGATGATGATGACCACGCCAGAGCCGGGCACGGTGGGGGGCTGCACTGTGGGAGCGAGATGTGCACCCTGTTAGCCTCCAGCAGCACCGAGCCTCGTGCCTGGCCTCCAAGGACTGTCTGTGGTGGCTCCTGGGGCGAGAGGGGACTCAAGAGCAGCTCCAACTCCCCCCTCCATCACCATCCCACCCCTCACAGACCTGGCACCCAGGTCCCATGTCACCTCCACCCGTGGGGGACCAGCCCAGGGCCCTCCCACTCCTCCCACCGCCCCACCCTCCTTGACTGTAGTGCAATGCAGGGGCTGGGGGAGAAAAGGGGAGCTCCCCCGCAAGGAGGATGGGGCACCCCAGGGGAGTTCTGGGTGCTCCAAGGGACCTGCCCCACCCCGTGAGTGCAACCCCTGACTGAAGGTGTCTAGGGGGGACTCAGGGGCTGCTGCCATGCCCATGGCCACGGGCAGGTCTGGGGGCTCCCTACCTGCACAGTGCCCCCAAAGCCTGGCTCTCACCTGAGCTACCAGCCATGGTGCCAATGGTTGGTGTCGTTTTGGAGCTGGTGGCCAAGGTGCTGCTGGGACCAGGGCTTGCTGTGGGCACTGGTGAGCTGGGAGCAGGAGGGGACCCCGAGGCCCTGGGTGAGGACAGGGCTGGCACTGTCATCGAGCTGGATGGATGCCCTGTGGCCAGGGAGCTGGGCTCAGCTGGGTGGGACGGAGACGGTGCCGTGGTCGTGCTGGATGGAGATGTTGCTGCTGCCGAGCCCGGTGTCCTGGACGGTGCCGTGGTCGTGCTGGATGGAGATGTTGCTGCTGCCGAGCCCGGTGTCCTGGACGGTGCCGTGGTTGTGCTGGATGGAGATGTTGCTGCTGCCGAGCCCGGTGTCCTGGACGGTGCCGTGGTCGTGCTGGATGAGGGTGTCAGAGGTACTGTTGATCCCATTGTCTTGGAGGGAGATGATGCTGTGGCTAGGGTGGATGAAGATGTAGGTGCTGCTGGAGTCAGTGTCACAGCAGTGTCAGCCAAAGGTGTTGTAGGCACCTCTGAGCCCAGTGTCCTGGACGGAGATGCTGCCGTGGCTACAATGGGAAGTGTTGTAGGTGCTGCTGTGCTCACTTGGCTGGACCGAGATGCCACCATGCCTGTGCGGAATGGAGGCACACCAGCTACCCCCAAGTCAGAGCCGGACAGAGACACATCGGGTGTCCCCACGCTGGTGGCTGTGGCTGAACTGGATGGAAATGGTGACATGGCTGTCCTCGAGCTGCTTGTGGACACCGTGCTGCTGGCATTGAAGCCATGTCCTGTGTCTAAAGTGTGGAGGAGAGAGCTGCTGAGCAAGGACATGGGCCCTGGCAGGGGCATGTGGTGCCCTGGGAAGGGCAGCGGCGCCTGCTCCAAATCCCAGCCTCGCGAGGCTCATTTTCCAGGTGGTTTCACCATGAACAGAGCATCAGAAAACTGGGATTTAGCCAAATATCGGATCCCAGAAATCCAGGGTCAGGAAGACCCTCCCAAGCCATCACAGCATGGGTATGTATAGCACTGCTGGGGACAAGCAGAGCAACACAGTGGTGGCAGGCACGCGCCACAGCACAGGGACATGTGCCGTGGCACAGGGACAGGTGCCAGCCCAGCCTTCGCAGCGCCCACCGGCCACCCTTGGGGCCAGGCTGTGAAGGGGGACTCGGCCATGGCCATGCGGGACACGGCAGTGTGTGCCACGCAGTGCCGGTGATGCCCTTACCTGCCAAAGTCCTGTTTACACAAGAGGAGGAGCAGATCCAGCCTGGCCCCATGGGGCACACAGGAGCAAAATGCCCCACAGCAGAGCTGGCACCCAGCACCCACACCCAGGGGGACTGGTGTATGGCTGGGTCCTCGTTGTCCCCACAGCCACCAGGCCCACCAGATCGGGCTGTCCCCACGCAGCTGCCACCCCATGCCAGTATGGCCGTGAACCCAGGGCCAAGCACCCAGCGCTGGGTGCCAGCTCCCATGCAGATGGATGAGCCAAGGCACCTCAGGGCACTGGGGGGGGGGGCTTCTGGGGTCCCAAGATGGAAACAGGGGGACCACAGCACAGCACAGCCCACAGCAGCACAGGGTACTGGGGTGCCACTGGAGTGCCAAGGTGGTCCAGAGCACCCACAGCACCGCAAACACCAGCCAGTTTGGCAGCAGCGGGGCCGCATCCCGTCCCACGGTGCTGCCAGCAGCAGGAGGAGCAGGGTGCTCGCCTCCAGCCTGGTGAGCCCCCAGCGGCCTCCTGGGACCCCCGGGTGCTGTGGGATGCACAGACCCTGAGGGCCCACAGGACCCACCAGGGACTCCCATGGGGCACGGTCGCACCCAGAGGACCTCCATGCCTGGTCTCCCCCCTCCCCAGTGCCACCAGGAAGCACACAGCCTCTCCCAGACTAGCAGTCAGGAGGCTCAAGTCAGACTAACCTTCCTCCCAGTAAGGTCCCAGCTGAAGTATCCAGCAGCCTCTGCCACCTCAAGCCCTCCCCAGCCAGCACCAATCATCACTCCTTCAGCTTTGCTGCAAGAGTAAGAGCTCAAAGTCCTTTTTGCTCTAGCTGGGACCCACACAGGACAGCAGCAGACATTATAAAGCACCTACACAACAGGCTTCACCGGCAGCAGCCTTCCCAGGGGGCTGGCACACACCATTCTGGCTCACCATTCTCTGCAAGTCACTTCAGTGCAGCAACAGCACTAGCTCTGCCTGCACAGTCATACCCTCTCTGTGCTCCTCCAAACTAGGGAGTGCCATGCAACCTCTCTGCAACAGCAGTGGGGTGGAACACAGTCCCCCACTTTACCCCCAGCCCCCAAAGTACCCACTCCTCCAAGCAAGGCTCTAGAGCAGCCTGCACAGCCACACACCCCACTGACAGTCCAAGAAGTTTTGCTGTGCTTCAGAAGGCACAGAAGGTGGCCCCTCATGCCACCTTGGCAGGTAGCTGCAGCAAAGCCCATTTGGGACAGATCCCCACACCTCAGGGGCACCAGCAGCAGACATGCTCACCTTTCCAACCCAAGGCTTCAAGGGGTTTAATAACAAAGAATACTTACTTGTAGTATCACACTGACATAAGTAATATTTAAGGTCCTGGGCGCTACCAAGATCATCCATTCTCCACACACAACAGAAGCCAGAAAAGTGTAGCAGGAACTACATCATCCTTGAGAGCTACTCAAGGCTCCAGCTGTGGGAAATGTGTAAGTACAAGTCCTGAAAGCTGCTGAATTTTATGTTGCTTTAGTGGCCAAGAGCAAGCTCTGAACTTGTCTGTCTAGTTTCAGCTTTGAACCACTACATCCAGCTACACCTTTATTTGCTAGATTGAGGAGCCCTCAAGAGTTAGCTCCCAGCACAGGTACCTGACTATTCAAGCTCTGTATTTATCTTATCAAGCTGAATGAGTCAGCCTTACTACAGGTCCAGGGCAGAGACAAAACCCTGCAGAGTACTTGCCTATTTTGGGCAAGCTAGGATGAGAAGATCGTATCAGTCACCCCCCACAAGCTCAGAGCTACATGTCACAGTACAGGGACACACCAGCTCAGGCACTATGGATTACTTTGCTGACCCTAATGCCAGCAATGCTGCAGCACCACTGGCCAACTAGAAACCCAGGTCAAAACAATTTGGGGTCCCAGGACACTGGAGACTTGGGTGAGAAGACTCACACTGCAGCTTTGCCCCGACAGACCTGCCAAAGGCTGCACAGAGCACACAGCAGACAAGAGTCTTCCCAGCAGCAGCCCTGAACCCAGACAGCTGTCCCCCCAAGCAGTGGGAGAAGCCCACTTCAACCCAGCACTAGCACGTAAGTCCCTACCAGTATGAACAGTAATGTCTCACTGCTGTGCCTTATGACTAGGAATGCTGGAGGAGTGTCACACGTGCCTCAGGGAGACAGGAGGCATTGGACTTGTCCTGAACACAGGCTCTGGGCAAGCACCAGGACTTCCACCAGGGCAGGACTAACAAAGTTATGCCCTTATGAGAAGGGCCTATGCATTTTCCACAGCCTTCCTAGGCAGAACATCCTGCTGCATTCAGCTAACAGAGCAACTACGTATCCAGGGAAGCACCAAGGTCTTCATGTCTTTGCAAGACCTCGTACCCCCACTGGCATGCTACAGGGCCCTGCGTCAGGGAGGCTGCAGTGTGCCTTGCTCAGTGGACAGATCACCCTCCTGTCTCCCAAGAGGCAGCCACTGGCCTCGAGGTGATGACAATGAAGCTGCAAAGGGGGCATTATAAAGCAGGCCCAAGCATCCCCTTCACGAAGCAGGAGGGTGGGAAGTGCACTTGCCTGCCTGACCATGATGGCTCCACACCAGCCTTTCTGCTGCTGGCAGGGGTTCTCCAGCACAGAGCAGCAAGTGCCTGGGAACCTGAATTCACCTCTGCCATCTCCTCCACGCGCAACACCAGCAATTCATGTCTCTCTGCACTTTGAGGGGTTCACCATCCAGCCAGGCATCTGCTCTTACTGCACATCGCACACTGCAGCTGTTCACAACTCAGTGGTTGGTATCTGTCCTCTCTGCAGAGGGGAGACTTTACTCTCTTTTGCCTCCTCCCAGATCCTGATCCTCTTGGACAAGGGAGGAAATGGGGAACCCAAAGCCAAGCCTTCAACAGCCAAAGAGAAATCAAGCAAACAAGTCCAAACATCCCAAAGCACCAGGAACCCTTGGGACCCAAACACACCCTGCATGATACCTAGAGACCTTGCAACACATCTTCTTCCACCTTTCACCAACAAGGTGTCACCTCCCCACCTCAGTGAGTTCCCACCATTTGCAAACCAGAGTATCAGGCCACGTTCTGCCCTAGTAACCAACATCAAGGATTAGATACTTGCTTACGCCAAGCAATGTGTACACTGCATATTTCCAACGAGCTATACAGCTAATTAGTACAACTTCAGCAAGAACAGCAAGGCCTTTAAAAACAGCCCCAGCAACGCAACAGCAGTCAGGCCACAGCGCTGGGAACCACGACACTGACAGAGAGCAGGACCCAACCTAGCTTTCTTTGTTAACAGCCTCACAGCATGCATCTCTCCGCACACAGCATCCACCTGCAAGCAACGCTCAGCCTCAGCCATACAACACCCAACACTCCTGCTCCATCAGCATGGCAGTCAGAAATCAGTCCTGTAAGAAGTACAAAAGCAAGCTACCCCCATCTCCCCACTAGTTTAATTACAGGCAGCACCAAAACAGCCTGGTAGGTGGCCACAGAGCTGCCACCTCAGGGAGACCTGGCACAGGGCCCTTGCTCAACGGGCTAAAGCAGGCCTGGCCACTGTGGGGCTCCCAAGGAAGCAGCAACCCTCAAAGGTCAGGAGATAACAAGTTGGCCAAGTATCAAACCAACCTGCATCCCTGACCTACAAGCTGGCAGCAAGACTTGCTGCCTGATGTAGCTCTGAGTTCCACAGCCTCTCAGGAAGAAGCATCTTCCTCCCCCAGCTCCATCACAGCACCTGCCCAGCTTCCTGGAGCTCCAGAAAGGCATTGTGGGGTCCAGTAACGACTGCACAGAGCCCAGGGAGTGTTTTCCAGCACAGCTATGGGGACTTGTGATTCAGAAGCATCCACCAGCAGCAGCTGCTGCTCTGGAAGAGCGGGACTGACCAGCCCAGGGTCTGCTGGCCCCAGATCAGGTACAGACAGGGCTGTGCACAGCACACACAGAAGTTGGCACCACAAACCATCACCAAGAGCTCTCAGTCACAGCTCCAGAAGCTTTCCTGAGCTTATGCACAAGTCAATCCAGCAAGATGGGAAACACAAAACCATGTCTGCCCTCAACACCACACAAGCAGTAAGGCAGTCAGAGCAAGTCACCCCAGTGAAGGAGCCTGGCCAGCCCTAAGCCGCTAAACCCTGTTCTTTACCAACTCCGCAGAGGGATCACTCCAAGGCTGAAGTTTACAGTGAAGCACAGAACACTGGATTTGGATCTCCTCCTTCTGCTGCTGTGTGCTCTGGTAGAAGGGAGAGGAGCCTGTAACCAGATGCTGCATACTTGCTTCACACATAGCATCTCAGGACACCAGCTCTAGCACATGCAGAAGAGAGCAAGCACTCAACAGGCAAGTGTATTCAAATACACCTGCATTATTGCTCATGATTTCAGCCATCTGACTGAAGGCTCACTTAAGGCACTGTTGCCCACATGCTACTAAAGTCATGTTTTTACCCTCAAGAGGAATCACAGCCGAAAGATGCCTGTGCACCATGGCACAGAAGACCAGTCTGGCAGAAAAGCATGAACTGCTGTGTTTCAAGCATGGAAAGTCACACCAGCACATTAGGGCAGAGGAGGAAAACTGCTCTCCTAGCCTGGCACCTTGGCTCTGAGACTCTGGGACAGACTGATCAGAATTTGAGAACAACCAGTCTCAGAACTCTCAGCCCACAACATAACCACAAAGCCTACAAAGAAACTTCATACTAACACCACCAGATAAGTTTTCCTACTTGAATCACATCCATTTGTCACTTCCTCTGGCTCAGCTACTTCATGCTGAGTGTCAAATAACACGGCTAACAGCCTGGTACCATATGCTCTGCATCAGCACACCCTGAAGTCAGTACAGGACTGTGTTACAGAGAAGGGATGCAAACTCTCAAATCCTTGATAGGCAACAGCTCTGGCAGTAGTCACACTGGCTGAGCGCTGCTCCTGGCACATGGCTCCAAGTGGCAGGAGGCGACCTGTCTAAAGTTAAGGAGTTTCCCCATCTTCACCAAGTGTGTGTTAATACTCTACCATTATCTCACACAATGGCTGTAAAACCCTGAGGCCTTTGGATAGCATCCTACAATCTGAGATTAAGCTCTCCCCTTACCATGCTTGTTGGAAGCAGGGAGAGCAAAAGCAACTCCCAGATTAGCAGGCAAACTCTGCAGAGCCTAGGCAGTCAGCATGGCACCTTGCAAGTTTTCAGGGGAAGGAGCAAGCCCATTGCAATAGGGTACCAGTAACCTCGTACAAAAAACAAGGCAGGTAATTAGAATTCAAGGTCCCACAAGAACATGTTGCAGTAAAAGGTCTATACGCCACAGCGCACACAATGCTTTTTTCCAGGGACAGCACCTCCCCAGACTGATCAGGCAAGCTATTAAGAGTAGGTTTACTCCTTATCACATTCAACACTAGTAGCTGTATATTCAGGGCACTGATATCAGTACAGATGAGAGCAGCTGGGAAAAAAAAAAAAGCAGGGGAAAGGCCACGTTAGGTTTAAAGTCTGACATAGCAAGGAACAAAGGAGTAAAGTGAAGGAAGAGAAGTAACTGAGGACAAGATGCCTACAGAAGTGGAAAAAAAAATATTTCCTTTCTGAGCTAACCACACTGAGCCATGTCCACTTTTTTGTGCAGCACCAGGGGAGGAGTGAAGGAAGTAGAGATGGCTGGGGCCCCTCTCTGAAGTGATGACACTCAGCAGCCCCCCGCAAGGTGCACGGGAGAGCACATCACGAAGGACAGAATAGGTGACACAGGAGGGCAGATAGGGCTAAGTTGAGCAAGGCTGACTCCCGACACCTGCTTCTAGAAACAGGTCAAGCCTTCTGAAGCCCTCTAGCAGAGGAACACAGAGCACCCCTACCTGGAGGCAAGAAAGGCTGTACCAGAGCATTCACCTCTGTGGTTTTAAACATTACGCAAGTGCCTCACTACAAGGCCTCACCTCTGTTCCCAGAGCTGTGTCTGTAATCATTACACAGTAATGATTAACATGCTCTGCCCCATCCAGGCCTGTGCATTAATTGGACAAGCACAGCAAGACAAGATGGACAACAGAAGTCCACAAAGCAAGTCCTAAAACCTTTCCAACAGTTCTATCTGGGCCATTCAAGAAGCCCAAGTGTGAACCCGGAGCCACTTCTCGCCAAGACAAGGGATCACTGCCTGGAACTCACCATGACATCAGCTTTGGGCCTCATTACCCTCTGCATCAAGAGGGCAGTGCAGTCACACAACCACTTTCCAACAAGAGAAAGATCTTCTCTAACAATACTAGGGAAGTCAGACTCCAGCAGCACAGTACAGGCACCAGCAATCCCAACAGGCATAAGGCTTAATAGATACCACCTTTAACAGGCTTCATAGCCCTCCACACACAACAAAAGCAGCATTAGGGCTGATTATCTCCCCACAGGTGTAGATGGGCCATGCAAAGCCAGGGCTGTTGGTCCTACTGCTGGTCCTCTAGAGACAGGGACAGCCTCTTAGAGGTAAGCAGAAGAGTATGAGATATAAACCTGTGTGTATACAGAGCAAATTATTAAAAAACCACCAGGGCAAGCTAGCCAATTTGATCCACAGGGTTAAAGCAATCCTCACAGCAAGACTGGAGAACGTGCTGCCACAATGACAGCTTACTATCCACCCATCCCACAGGGAAGAACCAAAACTTAAATATCCCATGAGATGCTAAGGGAAATCAAGAACCATCAGACCCAGTTACCACCTCTATCTCCACACCACTAAAGTTTCAGATAGCATCCAGACACAGGCCTGCTGGTTGGGGAGCTGGCTGTGGCAGCTGCAACTTGTCATCTCTGAACAACAGCAGCCCCACAACTTCTGCAGCGAAGAGCCCTGACTCCTCCCTGCAGGAGCCCAGGCTGCCTCACCTGTTTGACGGGCAAGAACCAGACTTTCCAGCCCAAGTACTCCCACCATCTGACAGCCAGTAGGGCACACACTAGTATAAATCCAATACAAAGGCACAGAAAGACAGATGATCTCTTGGGACATCACAGGCACCACTCCCAGTATCTCCCATAAGCTTTTTCCTAAAAGAAGGATCTCAATCCAAATGTTGACTGTGCTATAACCCCAGCAGAAAAAGGGAGTGATCACCTGCAACCTTTGAGGACAGTGCCAAGCCAAGCATGCAGCAATGCACTTGCTTCCAGTGCCAGCTTTAGAGCTTCTTAGGAATACAAAGCTTTTCTCCATCAGGAAATAAAACACTATGCACATTGAATAAGCTCACCTATTTTCACATCCAAAACATGGTGTGAGAAACCTCTAGGCCAACATCAGTTTTTACTCTCCTAGTCTCAGTTTTAACAGTATTTTCTCTCATGTTATATTTCTGTCCTGAAGGACCATATAATGCCCCTCACTTAAGAGACTTTCACGAAAGAGGTGAGAATATGATACAGGGCAGGACTGCAGAGGCCCATCTGTGTGGGTGGCATGGCTTAATCACAATAGTGAGATGCAGCAAGCAGATGCTGCAACAGCTGGCATTGTGCTACTTCTCATAGGAACCGGCTATCAGCAGCAGTTCACACCCATGAGCTAGAGGGGCTTCTTAGGAAAGAGACAAATAAGACACAGCAGTCTCAGCCAAGCGTTTGACTCTCTAAACCATCCTCAAGAAGCTGCCCAGCAGGTCTGGTTGGAAGGTCAGCTCTATCCAGCTAGGAATCTCCCCTGGCCACATTCTGGCAAAAGAGAAGGTGATCAATTTGGGGCAGCACGGCAGGATGGATGCACTGCTGCACAGGCAATCTGGGCCTCCGAAAGGGGAGGAGATCCTCTGACAATACACTAGCAGGTAAAGCACCAAGTGTTATCCTGCACTGCCCAGTGACCATGGAAAGGGGTATTCATGCCACTTCTTCCTGAGCTTAGAACTCCAGAACCAAAGTGGTCAGTCACGGGAAGAGCAGCTGAGAGCACCTGCGGGAAGCAGCCTGGGCACTGAGGCATACAGACTGCCATCCCTAAAGCCTCCCCTCCTGCCGCGATGCCTGTGCATTTACGCTGTTCCATTTAGCCTGACAGAGATCAAAAAGCAGCAGCTTTCCCTGCTGCCCCTTCATTACAACAGGGGTACAGGCCCCCATAAAAGACCCACAGACCAAGCCCAGCACTACCTGCGGAAGGTCAGATGAGCCTATGCCCATGGTTATTAAACATGCAGCCACCCCACAAGTGCAGACCCCTGAGCATGACTACACACCAAACCCAAGGTGAGCTTGCAACCAAGCTACTGCTGCCACCAGGAGGGTGACAGTGACCACCTCCTCCTCCTCCCACCCGAGTTCCAGAGCAAGGGCCAGAGAGAGGCCAAGCACCTACACAAGCCCCGCTCAAAGCTAACATTGTGTCACAGCAGTGGGGGAGGCCTGGTACTGCCACCCTGCCCAGGGGAGGAGGGAAGAGCCCTCTCAATGGTACATTGATGCCGAGGGCTGTGTAGGAGAAGGCTCTCCGAGCGGCCAGCGCCGCCACCGCCACCGGAGGCTGCTCTTGCCCTGCTGCAGTGGGGCCCCAGCAGAGCCCTGAGCCTCGGCTGTTCCACATCCCCACCGCCTCCAGCCAGCCCAGCCCAGCGGCCGCACCAGGACGGAGCACCGGGCACAGGCCTCGCTCCCGCACCCCGGCGCTGGCGGGAGGAAGCGCCGCGCCCCGCAGGGACCCCCTGCGCGGGAGCGGGCAGCGCGGGCGGCTCCCGGCGCGG
>JAVJGJ010000030.1:22801867-22822991 GCA_035590215.1 Microhierax caerulescens
TGGGCTGAGGCCAGTTGTGTGAGGTTCAACAAGGAGAAGTGCCAGGTCCTGCACTGGGGTCACACCAGCCCCACGCAACGCTACAGGCCTGGGGCAGGGTGGCTGGAAACTGCCCGGTGGGAAAGGACCTGGAGGTGGTGGTTGACAGCCGACTGAACATGAACCAGCAGTGTGCCCAGGTGGCTGAGAAGGCCAGCAGCATCCTGGCTTCTATCAGAAACAGCGTGGCCAGCAGGACCAGGGCAATGATTGTCCTCCTGTACTTGGCACTGGTGAGGCTGCACCTCAACACTGTGTTCAGTTTTGGGCCCCTCACTGCAAGACAGATATTGAGGTGCTGAAGCATGTCCAGAGACGGGGAATGGAGCTGGTGAAGGTCTTAAGAGACCTTATGAATCCTGTGAGGAGCAGCTCAGGGAACTGGGATTGTTTATCCTGGAGAGGAGGAGGATGAGGGGAGACCTTACTGCCCTCTATGACCGCCTGAGAGGAGGCTGTAGCGAGGTGGGTGCTGGTCTCTTCTCCCAGACAACAAGCAATAGCAGAAGAGGAAAAGGCCTCAAGTTGCACCAGGGGAGGTTAGATTGGATGTTAGGAAAAAATTCTTCACTGAAAGGGTGGTCAAGCATTGGAAGAGGCTGCCCAGGGAAGTGGTTGAGTCACTGTCCCTGGAGGTATTTAAAAGACATGTAGATGTGGTGCTTAGGGACACAGTTTAGTGGTGGACTTGGCAATGCCAGGTTAACGGTTGGACTCAATGACCTCAGAGGTCTTTTTCAACTTACACAATTCTACGATTCTATGACTGATCTGCTGTTGGGTTCCTGCCTTCTGGCCTCTTTGGAAGCAGGGCATGTGCATAAGCACATGCAAAGAAAATCCCTCAAAAATAACGGAGGTGAGGGTGAGAGAGAGTAACGTGACATGTTATGACCAGGCTGATGTTCCCAAAGTGTCTGGAGAGAGACTTTTGTTAATGGATAATCTGCTTCCATCTTGAATCCTGCCTGTTTGACCTGAAATCTGGGAGAGAAGCTGTTTGCAGCCAGCCAAGCATGTTGCTCTGACTCCAGTCCAGACTGCCAAACCAGAGATGACTGTCACACACCTGCACAAGAGTGTCCTTCCTGCAACAACCACTCCTGCAGCGGGCAAAGCCCTGCGGGTCATTAACTCTGCACCTGCAATTCAGGAAACAACCTGGCTGTTGTGCTTTTGGTCACAGCAGCCTGGGCTGCACCAGGCTCCAGTTTGGGAGAACTTAAGCTCCTTCCTTCCTCCATTGCTTATTCTGGAGAACAACACACTATTTCCGCTGTAGCTTCACTGAGGGTCTTGCTGATCCTTCTCAACGTGGAGATCAAATCAGAGGTGGGTGTGAGCCTCTACTCCCCTCCTGTCCCGTTTTTTCCTCCACCAGACCTTGCCTTCTGCTTTCTCCTTGCTTCTTGCAGAGCCAGGTACGCCTCTCTTGCTCCTTGATGCTCTGTCTTGGTGCAAAAAGCAGGCATGCACTAATGTAACTTGCTGAAGGCACAAGACTGAATCCATCATCAGTGCAGAGGATTATCAGACTATCAGATGGGAAGGTCTGGAGTAACTAAGCAATGAAAAAGGAATGAAGTTCAATGAAAGGTTATGGCCTTAGAGATTAGTAATGATAATTTCTTCTGCAAGTGGTGAGAGATGCTGGTGCAGTTTCTTAGTGTTGTACCTTCTCTGGTGCCAGTCTTGAAGAGTGGCTTATGATCACCATGCAGCTGGGTGGGGAAAAGAGGGGTTTCAGCCCCTCCAGGTGCTAAGTTTCTCAAGTTTTATGACAGATAGAAATTCTCAAAATCCTGGCTTTCTGAGGAGCTAAAATATATTTTTCATTGTGTCAAATTTATATTCTCTTATTCACTGGATTTATAACTATTAATTTATTTTTTAAAAATACTGAAAAATTGAATCAGGAACTTTTTATATGGCAAAAACATTGACACTATTCAACTTGAAAAATCTAAAAGGTAATAAAAAGACCAAATTAATTTAGTGAAGTTAAACACATGCACTTAGGCCTCTAATTTTTCAGTAATGTATTTAACATACGTAGTTAGAAAATTCACCTACCTTATTACACTTGGGGAGTGAAAAGATTATTTCCAGATCCTCCCATGCTTTTCTTCCTAATCCTGAAAAACCAGAGATTTTGCATGTGATTAGACAAAAACATTGAGTGTAAATTGGCTCTCTAATGTTTAACCCTTCTCCCTTTTTCCTGAAGTTGGACCCTAAAGCACTATCAACCACATGCCATGGCTTACACCTTCTCTGTGGCTCCATGACAAAAAATGACAAGTTGATTATGCTGGCAACTGCAAAACGTCCAAGAAATGCTCCTACACCACCTCTGTCTATACTGAGAGAATAAAACAAGGCTTTCCTGGCCACTAAAAATGGAGATAGATGACAATACTGGAGCCTAGAAGGGACCATTAAATGCCATAATGTCAGTTTGCAATTTCAACAAATGGAGATGGGCAGATATACTATGCCTGAGCACACATGCTTTTCTAAGCTCAAGCTGATGTTCTGCCTCCCTCCACGGTTGATATCAACATTAAGTGACTCATCTTATGCAAACTTTTGTCTGTTATTTATGCTGATTACATCATCTTGGCAGTAAAGGCCAATTACCCCATCACTGTCAGTGTTGCCCTCTTCCCCTTCAGCCAAAAGAAATACCTTCAGTCCTGGAATCCAAAGTCCCTAGAAGCCACTCAAGTTACCAGAAAACAACTCACAACATTTCTGTATCCAGCAGGTGTGAGATGACCCTGCTGTAACAAGACACTGTATTTTTTCTTTAAAACATCACCTGGAAAACGGCATACTGTGAGATAACAAGGAAGTTAGCAGCATCACCCAGAAGCTTGCAGGCACTGGTGCTGGTGCACAGGAGCACAGAGGCTTTGATGGCAAACTTTCACCCTAGTGTGTTTAATTGCTGGACTTTGTCAGCCAGAGTGGGCAGCACACATGGCTGCAGTTTCCTGCTGGGATGAGAATTCTTTATGAGCTGCATAAAAGCCAGTAGCCTCTCCAGCCTGAGCCCTGACACCCACCTCTGTGGGCTGGCAACATCACCCCAGCAATGCATAACACTCTGGGGTCCTCCACAGACATGCCAGAAGTCTCAGCCCACTCTGGACCTGCTAAAACATCTCCATTTGTTTCTGTGGCCTATAGGATAACCTTATGGAATAGTGATGCTTGTTCCAAATCCACACAAATGCTGGGTGGAGAACAAGCAGCAGAGCCACAGCTGGAGCAAGGTGTCCAAGAAGACTAAAAGCCTGGAGAAACCTGTTCTTCAGTGCCTCTGCATGGCAGCAGGCACAGAAGGGCCAGCTTAAGGATGAGAATGGACTGGTGGGAAGCTGGAAAGGGTCAGAGGTTTGGGGGCTTCAACACATGCAGCACAACAGGAGTCCTTGATTACCAGTGCAAGCGTTTGTGACTGCCCACGTGCAGCATGCTGTGGCAGAAGACCACAGCAGCTCTGTGAGCTCTGTCTCTGGTAGGAATCTAAAAACTGCCCCTTGTCAGAGAGCTTTCAAAGCTGTCTCATGGGCATATGCTCCTGAAGAGAGAAAATGCAGGCGATGAGAAAGCCCTGGTCCTGCTCATCTTCAGAATCGCCCTTTACATCTGTGCCATTTCATTTTATATCCATGATTTAGAGCCCGAGTTGATCAGCTCTGGCAACCTGTCCCAGACTGCCTGGCACCTGAGAGAACAACTTGGCAAAGCCAGTTGACTTTTCCACCTCTGGCAGGCAGTTGAGATTACAGTCAGATTTGGTGACTTGACACCCACATGCTACGTTCCAACGTGCCAACTGCATCCCAGGGCTGCCCTCCTAATGTGTCGTGCAGCGGCACCATGCAGCTACGCAGAGTGAACAAAGCCAGAAGAAAAACCCCTCCCAAGTGTTCCAGGCTTCGCTGGAGACTTTCCTGGGAAGACTTTGCCTTGACTTGAAGTGGCCACAGAGTCCCAAACAGTGGCTGCCCAGTCCAGGGGTCTCAGGTGCTGCAGCTCAGCTGTGGGGCAGCAGGGCTGTGGGCATGCGCTGGTGCAAGCTGCCAGGCATCAGTCTGAGCATGCTGCTGGTCTCACTATGCAGGGACTAAGCCACAGAAAAGACATTGTCCGAGCAGAGGATTGTTCTGGGAGAACAGGCCACACAAAGAGGGATTGTTTTGCTGTGAAATGAGGCCGTGTTTTAGCTCCAGCCGGGGCTGGGCTTTTTCTGCCTGTCCTGGCTGCAGGCTGACAGGGGACACTGCCTGCTCCCCAGTGGCTGCTATCGTCCTTGGCCTGCCTGGCATCTTCTCTGTTTCTGAGGTTCTCCACTGGTGCAGTCAGCAGCACAGTGCACGCCCTGAGACCCACAGTGGGTGGTGAGGAAAAGGAAATTGAGGGCTAAGAGAACCTGTGGCAGGTCCTGCCAAGGGCACCATCACATGCCTGGCGAGTCCAAGGGGCACGGAGGCAGGAGAGAGCAGCAGTGGGGCAGCTCCCATGGTGAGGAGCTGCAATGTTCCTCCCAGACAGCCAGGAGCAACTGTCCTCTCTTAAAGGGACAGATACAACCAGGAGAGAAACAGAAGTATGCAGTAAAATGTTCCGAGATGGTGGGCAGAGAATGTAGTGGTCTCCTTTCTGGAAATACCTTTCCAAGAAGTGTTATTGATGGTGAACATCACAAGCCTCTTTGGATGCCCTCATGCCTGCACTGTGTATGGGGACACGCATCTTGCACTTGAGCTCCAGGAAAACACAGCAGAGAGCACAGGACATGAAGAAAGGAAGGAGAGGGAGCTGCACGCTCAAAATATGGGTTGGAGCATTCCTATTAATTCCTACTTTCTATTCCTTATCTGAGTGAATGCAAACAGTTAAGAGCGTCGGTGGGTGCACCCACAGAGCCTTTGTGTGAGTCATTCCTGGCTCAGCAGCTGTTCTGGGGCTTCAGCAGCCCAGGGCTGTGGGTCCTGCTGCCCAGCTCCTCCTGCTTGCACACCCATGCTGCCCAGCTCCCTGGCCAGCCCTGAGCTCTGCGGTGTGGGGCTGCACATGACGTGTGCTCCCCAAAACACCATGCAGCCGAGTCACGGCCTGGTGCATTGTTCTGCTGACTGGAGTGAAACAGGCTGCGCTGTGATGGTGAAGATGACTCTTTCTATCACTGTGATGCCCATGGGAACCTAAATATACGAAATTGAGACAGCCAAAATTATGGGTCCTCAACCCCACTTATGCAGAATGCATTTCTCGGGGGGATACAAACCAGTCCTGCCATTATATCTTTAGGTAGTGCTCTGAAGCCCTGTCATGCTGCTGCAGCAGAGCAGGAGACAAGAGCCACCTCTCCCATCCCACACAGCAGGAGCCTGACTTCAGTACTGCATCAGTACCAAAACTAAACTCCACGTAAATATCCACAGCACATCTCAGAGCGCAGTCCCCGCAGGAGCAGCACACCGCCGTGCTGTATGCCAGGGCAGGCAGAGCCCAGGAGTGGCACGTGACAGTGGGAGACAGACATGTCCCACCAAGGCCACCTGGCAATAGGCATAGAAGGGGGAGGTCTGGGTTCAGGAAAGGAACATCCCGGGAAATGCTGCAGTTTCACAGACATCAGTGACGCCCCTTTGGCCCAAAGCATGGCCAGCAAACACTCAATAGAAAAAAATAATGCAAAAGTACCCTGAGGCACAGTCTCACCAAGAGGAAAGGAGCTGCCATGCCAAGCGAGACCTTAGCACTACTGCTAATTCAGTGCAGAAACTGCTTGGACACAATGGTAGTAAAGCGAGAAGCCTTATGGCAAGCGAGTAAATCAGTGACAGAATCTGAGCAGCACTAACAAGATAGCCACTGCAGGAACCATGACTCTTGATCCCCTGACTTTGGAAAATATGCATCTCAGAAAAATACAGGCAGTAATTTCCTTTCTTTAAAAAGTATGCACCAAAAAAAAACCCCAATGCCCCCAAACAAATGGCAAAAGCTGCTCCTTTAGAGGAGCCAGCCAGCACACTTTGCATTATTTGCTTCTTCATGTACAGGATTAACCCTGAGCAAATAGCAGAAGGTTTTCATTAAATTTTAAGTGCAGGTTTCCACCAAAGGAATGTTAATGGATCCAGCCAGAGAGCTACAGTATCATAAGGACAACAAATAAACACTGGAGTCACATCAGCCTGAACTATCTTTATGGTATATATTACAAATATTTCAAACATCCTGTGTCTGAAGTGTGTGCTTTTACTACCACCGCATCAATGTGAGGTATGAAGTAGTAACATTTTACTTCTAAGACAGATAAGATGCATTACACTTTGTTGGAAGGAGGAGCTCCACGGGATTTTCCCAGAGTGCCTGTATATTCATTTGTAGGCACTAGCTGTCACATAGATATGCTCTGGCTCTCCTGGGGCCACCAAGCTCACAGTGGGAGCCCAGGGAAAAGTGGAGAGCCAACCTGGGGTTTCTGCTTTTGCCACTCAGACGTTTTCTCTCTGTTTGTACCTTTGACTTACAAGTAGTTCTGAGCTTTTCAATGGCTGCTTCAGAGGCAAGTTTTGCTGCTGTTTCTGTGTGTTTATCATTCCTCTGTGAGCTGCAAGGTGAAGCTGTTTTGGGAGTGATGCAGATGCAAAACTTGGCTTACTGCCTTTTGGCAGCACACACCCCATTATGTTGCTTCTTAGCATAACAAAGTGCTCAGGCTCCTGCAAGGCAATCACCAGAAGACTTCTCCTTTGGTCCCAGATGTTTCTGTCAGAAAGGTCTTATCCTAGTAGGAGGATGGAAACCAGTTCCCCTGCCCACGCTGAGACCTTGCCTTCCTGCCTTAGCTGTGGCATGGAGAGTGGAGAATTGCAGAGGTTCCCCTCCCTCAGCTTTCCCCCTGATCTATTTAGCCACATCTCTCCTCACAACTTACATACTTCACCTTCACTGTAAAGGCTTAATGACACCCACTGAAAAGATCTGTAAGTTAAAAAAATAGACAAAAATGTTATACCTTTCTTTTTTAAACAGAGCAAGACAGCTCTGTGCACATCTCTGCTTGGGGATGGGACAAGAAACAAACACGTGGCAGATGTTAGTTATGCTGATCAGTGGATGCAGAGAGATACAGGGAAATGATGGCACTACACCGAGCTTCCATAGGTGAGCCAGCCCAGGGCAGCAGCAGGACAGGCTGCAGGCACCACCCAGCATGGCTGGATGTGTGATGTGGGCTGGGAATGGTGGGACTGCAGATAGCCGGGCAGGAAGGAAAGGCAATAAATATCTCATTCCTGCATTTGGGAGGAAGCCAGATGAAGCATTCCTGTCACAAGGGTGAAACACTTTCCACTCTAACAGTAACTCAGGAAAACGTTAAACAACAGTTGCATAAGGCAAAACCTCAGCACTCTGGGTATCCTGCATCTCAAAATTAAAAAAAAAAAAAAAAAAAAAGTAAATGTTTTTAGAAATCCAAATTATTAATGCTGACATTCAGTACAACAAGGAAGCCTGGAGAAACTCCAGAGAACAAGCAAGCTAATGTTATGCCAGCATTTAAATAAAGTAAACAGGATGGCCTTGTAAACAGGTGTGTCTATTTGACAGTCATTCCATGCAAAATAACGACCAAAAAATATGTGATCATATTGATAAAGACTTAACGCAGAGAAATATAAATACCAATCATCAGGGATTACAGACAATGAACCTGTCAAACTAACACAATAATTTTTGTGGCACTGTATACTCTTAAGTATTGGAGAGCAAGCTGGCTGGTACTGCAGTGTGTGCGTGCGATCAAGGAACATGAGCACCAGCAACCTGGCCAAGTGCATGGTAGCAGAGGAGATGCTCCCTGGGGAATTGACACCAAGAATGTTTCTAGCAGGGGGTGCTAAATAGTGTAAAGCTGATGACCTAGAAGGAAATGAAGTCATGATGGGTAAAGCATGCTGTTCTGGGAGCCAGGGGCATGTCACTGGTCTGGAGCCCTTGGGGTCCCTAGGGCAAGGTGGCCGTGAAGTGAAAGATGTCCATCCCGCCACACTAGAGCCCAGTTGGTACTAAGGGGGAGCATAGGGGGGCAGAACAAATCAGTGCCTGTGCTCTCCATCACACTTCTGCACCCAAGCTGGGGCCCAAACAGCACAGCAGCACCTGCCGTGCTGGGGCTGAGCCTCCTCCCTGCTGAAATTATCCTACTAGGAAAAGACAAGTTCAAAAAGGGATTGGACAAGGCAGGGAAAAACTCTTGAGGGCTTAGTGTAGCAGCACATCCCACGCTTGTGGGGAGAGCTTGCTTCCCCAGTCGCCTGTTTGGCCCCTGCCGCAAAGTGGCACAGACCAAGCGCGGGCCCTCACCCAGCAGGGCTGTGCTTTTATTCTGACACAGTGCACCAGGAACGGTGAATCCCTGTTGAACTTGCAGGCCACAGTTACAAGCAGTGGACCATAAATTTCCACCATGACTTTATGGGTAAAAGGCCTGTTCTTGTTCCCTGCTTAAACATTCAAGTACTGGCAGTGACTGGATAAGAGGTTAAAGTCGCTCTGCATCTGAAATTCCCATTCCCACAATTAGAATAGCGTGTCCTAGTCCAGTGTCCCAAAGGACATAGATGCATAAGAAGATTTGAACATGAGCCAAGAAGTGGAAAATAGGAAATATGCCTTAAAGCAAAATGGACTTTTCTTCAGTTCAGTTCATCGTAAAAAAGGATCAGGAAAGCTTGATCATAATATCAAATTCCTCTCTCTGGGACTCAGGGTCTCACTCACTGGCCGAAAAGATCCAGAGACTAGAAAGGAATTAAAGAAATGCAGCCTCAGTATAAGGTGCAATAAGAAAACTAACTTTTGGAACAACCTACCAGCCACTGTAGCAGAGACATATCCGTTCAAGATCAACTGTTTTCCTAACGACATGCCTTAAGTTATACAAGAAGTAATTCAGGAGAGCCTGTGTCATGCAGGAAGTTACGCTGGTGAGCCTAGCCGGCCTCCCCAACTCTATAATCTATGGAAAAAAACCCTGCCTGCACTTCCTTTCCTCCTGTCCAAGTGTGTGAAAGGTCTGACCTGCCCCACTGGAGGCGTTTTCAGGAGAGCCAGGTTAGCATGGGCAGCAGGCAGCCACGCTCTGCCTGTGTCCCATGCCGCCCAAATCGCCCCAGCCAGCTACTGGCCCCGGGGCTTCTGCGCTGAGACATTTCAGCTTTATAAGGAAGCCAGCCTGGGGGGATGAAGTGAAGCAGCACCCTGGCGCTGAGGCTCCATGGATGATGAGTGCCAGGAACCTGACGTGTTCCTTTGATGGTTTTCTGCCTTCCTTCCCAACTGAAGCAGGGACATGGGTAGATAGGGGACAGCCATCCTGCAGTGCTCAGCCCAGCACAGGGCACAGCCCTGCAAGCTCCAACTCCCTGGCCGTCAGGCTCCACACATTACACAAAACCCTCACACTGGAGCCAGCAACATTCTCCTGCCTTCACACCAGCTCCCTGCTGCAGCCAGTGGCCCTGAGAGAGCCAGGAGCTCCATGTTCATTAGGCACAGAAAGCAATCTCACCAGTCTGGCTGGGCTGCTGCCATTGCAGACGCGTCACCGGGCTCATTCGTAGTGGAGTGGCTTTGCTTATCGTATAAGCTGCTTGTGCTTCCAGGTCACTTTCTGCTTCCCAGCTCGGTGCTTCTCAAGGGCCTGCACATCAAAATGGGTCGATAGGTGCCCTAGTCGCAGCTTTGTGGAAGGTTTTGTTTTGGGAGAACAGTCCACAACCTCCACAAATAAGCTGGATCTGATTAGCTCAGAAGCAAGCAGTGCAGGAGCAGCTGCAGGCTGTATCTGCTGAGTGGAGATTTCCTCACCCATAAGATTGCTGACAGATGCTATTGAGTAAAACACAGTGCTGGCTTTCACAAGTCAAAAGGGAAGTCCAGGCAAGAGGCACAGCAGTTGTCTTTAGGATGCTCTGTGGGCATGCGTCCCCACCCTTTATTCTCAGAGGAATCTTTCAATAAGCAGATTCTATTTTACAGCTCAAGGGCAGAAGGTAGAACAGAGATGGCTTCACAATGTCCAGTTCCAAAGAGAAATGGGCCAGACATCACAACCTGGCCAACTCGGAGATGCCACGGTCCCGAGCAGATTGAAATACCTTTCTGAAGCAATGCAGAAATCCTGAAGTAGCTAAGAAACTTCATAGGAAACACAGCAGCAGAGAACTATGGAAGTGAAATCAGATCCAGTTGGGATTTGTGGCAGCATCAGAATACAAAAGCTTCGTGCTTCTGTTCCTGAAATGCTGCCTTCTTCCTGCAGGCCTTGTAATAGTCTTTCCCAGTATTTTGCTTTCTGAGGAATAGTCATAATGGGTTTACAATAAACAAGATGTTTACTGCTTATGTTTGTGCCTGCTGACTCACTTTATAACAGCTTACACATAAGCCTGCAGCTCCAGCACTCAGCCTCCAAAATTTTATACGTATTTTAGCTTGGAGCTGCTCCATAGCCTTTCCCAAAGGAAAATGAGTCTTTATGACCTGAGAGATGGACACCAGTGTCTCACAGTGTGCATAACAAGGTCTTTATTCAACAAGAGGGAGTAAAGAAAGAGCATGCCAAGTGAACAAGCAGAAACAAGGAGCAAAGTGCTCCATGCAGCTCATCAGGTTCTGTATCAGGAAAGGGTAGTTGTCCCCAGGCCAAACCCGAAGGAGATGGGATCAATACCAGAAGCAAAGTCCCCTGCTCTGACTGAACAGAGAAGTACTCGTGTCCAGGAGACATGGCCACTAACAGCTTCACACAAGCCAGCCAACACTAAATAAAACCCAGAGAAGGGTCTTATAACCCCTATCTCCTTGGATATGGTGTGTGGATATGTGAAGGGACTTGGAAGTCCTAGAAAGAATCCAAGCGTGGTGGCTGCAGCAGGAACAATGCTGGTTAACTGCTGTTCCCTGGGTCTGGTTCATCTCAGCTCACCTCTGATATGGATGCATTGAGGCAGATTTGATGTTTGTTTTGATGCCACTCGGCATTTTTCCTGGAGAGAGAAAAAAGAGAAAGTGCAAAACCAGCTATATGAGAGAACATTTGCTCAGGAGCATGCAAGACAACAACCCTGTCTGGACTTTTCCCATTCCACTCCAGGTACCACACTAGGCTTACTTGCTACAGCATCTTCCAGCTTCTGACCTAACACAATCAAGCTCTTCTACAAATTGGCATCTTTCTCTGTTGAGAAATCTTTTTGACAATTCCTGTGTCCCACTGCTATCCCCTCAAATTCTATCCTTGTTCCATCTCAGCCAAGCCTTTCTCTTTGTCAGGAGGCTCCTACAGGAGTGTAGGACTTGTTCAGTCTTACAGAAGTTGCTGGCAGCAGCACTCACGGAAGTACCAAGGACTGACCTCCACTTCCATTTCAGAGGGGCAAACACAAGAGCCTGTAACCCATTCCATGTAGCATTTTTTATAGTTAGGGCATATATTTAAATTACTAAGCCTCTCTCAGATCTCTTAATTTCTCTTAACCACATCCACCTCTTAGGCATTATTACTGTTTGCTGATAGCAATCACACACAGGAGTGTGTTCAAAGACATCGTACTAGCAGCTTACAATAAGTGTACAGCGCTACACAAAACTAAGATGATGAGAAAAATATACAAGACGACAATGATGAAAAAGCAGCACAGACGGAAATTCAAAGAACGCTCCTTCAGAAAGTGGAATGTGTGTTCAAATTACAACAGAAAAAAAGGACAGCTTCTGAAAATCAAAACTGTAGTGCAACAGAACAAGAAAAGATTTGATGAGCAAATGGGTAAAAGAATAAAGATTATTAAACTTCCTCAAACATATCCAAAGCCAGTTATTGCCTGCAATGAATTGGCAGGCAATCTGATACCACTTCAGTGCTAACAATCAGTACGCTAATACTGTTAGACATTACTCCGAAAGGAAAAGTGAACAGGACTGTAGTTCACCCACATCTGGAATACTGTGAGCGGTTCTGGTGTTCCCAGTCATGAAAACAAACAGAAAAGTTGCAGGTAAGAGTGACAAGGATGGTCCAAGATATAATTTCCACACAAAGACATACTAAACAGAATAGGACTCATTAGCCGGAGGGGTAAGATGGAAAAAGGAAGGAGGACATAACAGACTTCCAAAATAATGAAAACTAGTATGGAGAAAGTAACTGAGAAATTATTCACCACTTCTCACAACACGGGTAAAAAGGAAACATGCAATAAAATTATCAGGCAAAAGATTTAACCATAAAAAGGAATTTTTTTAAGCAAAGCATGCAATAAAGCTGTGGGATGTACTGCCATAGGTGGTGTAGACGTCAAAATTAAAATTCAAAAAGGAAATGCAGAAACTGATGGCTGCTATACCCACTGGTCTCAAACCAAACTGATGCTTAAAAGCCCTAAACAACAACTGCTGTCAGGATATACTTTGTTCTCATATTCCTTCAGTCTTGACTATGAGCACTATCAAAAGCAGGACAGTGGGACTAACCTTTGGTAAACCCCAGTATGGCTGCTGTTACCAAAAGGGAACTTCCCAGTAACACAGGCTGGACAAGTGCTCTTGTTACCAGCACACTCCGCTTGATGTACAGCAGCAACTGTCTTCCCATTCTGGAGACAGCGTTTGTGAGTATGCAGCCAGGAATCACAGGGACCTTCTTTGTTTCCAAGTCACAGTGGAAATTACTTTCTAACTTTTATATAAATACATAATTAACTTAGAATTAATATTGTTGCTCAAGTTCATTTCTGAACAACAGTCATTATACAAGCAAGAAATCACCAATTAGGATATCTGATATCCAAAATCTCAATTAACATGAACATAAGACTGACAGTATAGGGTTAGGCCTGTAGGTCCCCCACACCAAACGCATTCCTGACAGCAGAGGACATTTAAGGAGGAATACCAGAACAGGGCAAGCCTGCAGCGATACCTCTGCAGAATACTCCCTCTGCTTCTAATATACGGTGGCTCAGGGACTGGGGAGTCAGAGATGGTATCTTCAGGATTAACTGTTGACTGATTTTTCATCCAGAAATTTACCTACTGACTTTTCCATCTCATATAAACCTTATCTACCTATTACACACTTGACAATGTGCTCTACGATGTAATTATTTAGTATTCAGTATCTTCCTTTTGTTCTGAATCTACAAGCCAATATTTTCATTGGTGCACCTTCATTGATCCTTCTGTATGATGGGAAACAGTGGTCATTCCCCAGTCACCTGCTGAATACAAATGGAGGTTTTATAGGCTTCCATACTTTCTTCTCCCTACTCCAAAGCTATCCCCAGCAGCAGAGATCAGAACTGCACATAATATTGCAGGTGTGGGTGCCCAATGGATTTATACAATGGCCGAATTATATCCTCTGTTTCTCTGTCCCTTTTCTAGTAATTCCTAATATTTAGTTTGCATTTTTTCCCCAATTGTACATCCAATTAATGTGTTTACAGAACTATTATATCATGTATCTATTTCCCAAATACAAGTAACTAGGTTAGAGTCCAAGTGCTGGACATGCAAAGTCAAATTGCTATGCCTATGTGTTTCACTTTATATTTAATACAAATGTAATCTACTATTAAGTGAAGTCACTTGGTATATGAAATCCTTCTCTGCACAGACAGATTTTTTCCTTACCTTAAATAACTCAGCATCATCAAACCTTTCCACTTTATTGCCTACCCACAACTCAAATCTGACCACAAAAGCCCCAGAATAGATCCCTGCAAAACTGCACTGTGATCTCCCCTCCACATTGATTCCTATGTTCACTAAATCTGTTATTAAGATGGTATTGCAGGGTGAGTTAAGCTGAAGCTGGATGGCTGGGATCCATTTCAGCCTCTGAGCTAATTTTAAGCAGGTATTACTCCACTGTCACAACCTGACTCATGCTATTAAGGCAGAAAGGAACCTCTTACTCAGTTGTATCTAAAAGGTGACTGGGGAAGAATCTCTGCATCTGCATTTGTCCTTCTTGCTCCCTGCATTTCAACTGCTTTCAGATATGCAACTTATTTACCTGGCTGTCCTGCTTGTGTCATCTGCACTCCTGCCAGCATTGGCTGCTGCTGAGCTGGTGCACCTGACATTGGGACCTGCTGCATGCCTGAAGCACCTGCAATGATGGCACCAGCTCCTGGTTGGCCTGACTGGACAGATCCTCCAGAGCCAGGGGGTCTTCGGTTTGACAGTCCTTTCCCAAAAGCCACAGCTGCTACCAGAGCATTGGTATCTGCAGGGTTGAAAGTCTGCTTGTTCTGTCGTAAACCTGTAGAAAAAGAAGTTGTTTTGGAGCATTTTAGCAATCAATTCTAAACAGTAGCATAGCTGGTCCCAAATTTACTTTTCTGTTATTTTGGTGCATGTCATAGAGATCAGCTTCTAACAAGCTGTCCTACAAAAGTCTCAGAAGGGTCCAAGAAGCTGTGAAATCCAAAAGACAGTGGTGATCCAAGAGCTTCTCCACTGAGAGGAGGACAGAGGGAGCCAACTCCTCCATGCCCATAAGAATGTTCCCACTGAAGGCTCTTCCATGCTGAAACCTACAGCAGGTAACAAGCACTGTGTTCTAGATAAGCAATGGCAACATCCCCTTTTGGAGGCTCATGAGCAGCATGGTGTCTGCAAGTTTTTCTACCAGACGACTGTCCAGTTACACTATGAATCCTGGAAACCAGACAGAACCTGTGCTTGGGTCCTTGCCTACACTATGTTTCAAAGGTGACAACTGTACATAGCACTTCCAGGAATAGCGAATAGCTGGTGGCAGAGACCATTAAAATAAGGATGTCCAGCATCAGAGTCAGAACCAGAAAAGGTTGACCACAAGTCTGAAAGAGCCATCATCTGGAGGATGTCACACAATAGCCTGCCAACAAATACATTGTGGACTCACTCAGAACATAGCTAAGGGTTTTCCTATTCACTGCCAACACACTTTCACAGCTATTTATATTAATCCAAGTTGATTGGGATGCTTTCTTGGTAAATACTTACTGCCTCCTCAAAGGGAGATGTGGCAAAGGGTTGGAACGACCTTCCTGCCAAGCATAGGTCACACAAGCAGGACACACTGCACCCACAGGACCCCTTTTCAAATTAGGGGGCTCCAGGACAGCCAATCTTGCATCTGCTAGAATGCTTTCATCTATGCTACTCATCTGTGTTTCCCATGCTTCAGGCTCTCTGATTTACCTGTTATGCCACTACTCTCTCAAGCCTGCTGCTTGGACCCTGTACCCCACTTCCACCCCAGTGACATACCTCCACTTTCAGATTCACGCTCCTCCTTACTGATTTTCTCCAGCAGATTTGAGCACATTTTGTTCAGACTTTGGATCTGTTTCTGCAAAATGAAAACCATCAGAAATCACCAGAATACCTCCAACTGAGTACAAGTCAGCAAGGTACATGAACAAGCTTTCTCTGTGTAACCAAACATAAGCATTTTGGCAGCAGAGCCTAGAAAGCCCTGTGCTAATGCATGCAGGAGGGCACTATGGGGATGGGATAGGCTTTGCCTTTCTCTGACTCATCTGATGGCACCTCCTGTGAACTGCCAGTGGGGTGGGTACCCTTGGTTTGTGAAACTGTGGAGGAAACCAAACTTCAGCTAGGGTCTGCTAGAGGAATCTCAGACAGAAAAGGACACAGCAGAAACAGAAAACTGTCAGATGGGAGGGTGAAGGAAGCAGAGTTAAGGGGCATCTTGTGCCCTAGGACTTGAAGGCAGAAGTATCAAACTCTTTTTCACCTACCTGGGCCACATCAGGGCTAATTCGAGCTGCATCTGTGATCAGTTGCTTCTCCTGCTCCTCCACCTCAGGGTCAGGCTTAGTTCGAAGGTGGTCAGGCACCACCTCATGGCTGAACACCGGCACACGCCCCTCTGTCTGCCGCTGCAATAGTTGGATGAGCAACACTCAGAACCTCCTCGAGCCCAACACTCAACCAGCTCAAAAGAATGGCACAGGCCATGGTGCTGGAACAAGGCTAGCAGCATGCTGTGGGGAAACCTTGATCTGGAAAGCATTAGGAAGTTTCAACAATTTGTCTAGGAATCTGCACTGTGCTGGTTTGGTCAGGGCAACCTGCAGAGGTCTGCAGTGCAACCCCACTAGCATGGCCTCGATCAGTTGAAATCTTTTCTCACTCAAGCAGAGAATAAATGCTGACAGTGCATGCTGGAGGTTCTGTAACACACCTCACGTGGGTCAGATGACAAACTGCACATCTAGATAAAGATATCCAACAGAAACAGCACAGCTATGGCAGAGAAAACCAGGAGCTTGTAAGAAGACCCCAGTTACACAAGAAGACACTATCTCTCTCAGCCCCAACATCAGGAAAATAACATATTTATGAACAGGAACACCTCCTGTAAAGTATATCCAATGCAAGTGTGAAAGCCCCCCAGCAAAGAAGCTCCCTGGCAGAACTAATCATCACCTTTTCCTTCTTTACACCCAGGGCTGAGGAATGCCAAGCACAAGGAATGGCAAGCTGGAACAGATACACAAGCACATCCTGATAATCTAGGGCCAACACCCAGGGAATTTTCTTACCATGATCTCCTCATCACGGTCCGGTGACAGCACTAGGGGTATGATAACCTGGTTTCGCAGTAGTGGGGTCTTCTCATGCTTCAGCACTTTATTCAAGGTGTTCAGCTGCCCTGAGAGCAATGCGAAGCTGTCCAGAACTGAAGGCCTGGGAAAGCAAATCAAGGGGACAGAACACAGAAAGGGATGCCACAGATGGCTTTTATCTCTTCTTCACTCAAATGGCTGAGAAGCAAGGAAGTAACACTATTGCTCATCAAATTGGCCTAGTCCAGTCAGTAAGCAGCAAAACCTGGGGCTGAATCTAATCTGCAGGTACAGACAAACCCCAGTCCCTAGTGCAAATAGCTCAAATGCTGCAAATAGCTCAGGGACATTAACAAGCAGTACCATTGGAAGTGGCAGTTGTTTGGGATTTCAGTAACATACACAGAAGCAATGCTTTCCTTATCACTAACTCTCTCAGTGCAATTTTAGAGCAAGGTCTGAGAAACAGTTTAACTCCTAAGCAGTACAGCCAGGAGGAACAATATTTATAGTTTGGCTATCCAGACTGAGCAGCAAGGAAGCAAAATAAGTGGTAATCTTTCAAGGAGGTCCCCTTCAGCTTGCTCTCTCTGGGGGATTCATCACTTCTCCTACCTCCTGCAACATTAATGATAAACACTAACTGCCTGTGAAGCTTTGCTGCAGTAGCAGACCCTCTCTAAGATACTGTATAGTCTATTAAGCTGTAGCTATAACATCTTTATGCTCTGTCAGGAAGAGAACGCCACCTTGCAAGTCTCTCAAACTGTCTGGTAAAACATGCAGAACCAGGAAAACATAAAAGCCCAGTTCATAGCAGAGCCAGAAAAAGCCAGAAAGGTCAAGAAATGCATAAAGAACCATTGCTCATTTTATAGGGTGTGTGGGTCCCTAAGATATTTTGTTTGAGAAGCTTCTAGCCACTGCAGATGCAAGTCTAGTTCTCATAAAGTGTCTGGATTAAAAGGTGTTAGCATGACTCTCTTACTATACAGCATGAAACCAATGGATTTCAACTGGTTTTCTGGTGGAAGACGTGTAGCGGTTCCTCCAACAGAAATGTGAAAAGCAAACTCAGGCCTACTGACAACAGGCTAATGCTTTTCAAGCGTCCTTTGAGCCAAGTCTTCAACAGCTTCAACAGTTATTAACAGTGCCCCCAGCTCTGTGAGCCACCTTACCATGTGAGTCGGTCATACTCATTCTCCAGCTTGTAGATAAAACTGACCAAGGAGTTCTTCAGGTCAGCCACCTGACTGATGAGCGCCTCCAGGGTCAGCTCCAGCTGCTTCTCCTCTCTCTAAAAAAAGGCAAGAAAGACATGGGATGACGACAAAGCTTAACACCTTCCCAAGGTGTTGTGGATCCACTTGCATGCACAGTCCAGTCTCTCCTACATAGAGCCTCCTTTTCAGGGGAAGCAAACAGAGACTCTGGAGATAAAAATCCTATGGTTTCACACTGACGTCTTCCCTTTGGGCTGGAACACTCAGACAAGAGACTTGTGCCCATGACAAACCCTTGACTACCTGTCCTTTTAAGACCTAGGTGAATATAGTGAAGACATTCTCATTTTACCACAATGGGCAGTCACCAAAGTTAGCTTATGCCACCTTTGTGAGGCATTTAAACTAACCCAGCTCAAAGTAGATCAGCATTCCCGTAACTTTTTCTGACAGCAGATGTGGCACAGTGATGTCTTCATCCAAAACAGCCCTTTGCAAAACGAGTATCAGGTTGTTGTTGGTGGTGTTTTTTTTTTTTACTATGGCCTAAAGCCTCCAGTTTCTGCTCCTCATCACATTCTTTACTTTCTTCCTGTCCAAGTACCACTTCCGGCTGCTAAAGAAAACTGGCAGCTCCTATTCTACTCCTGCTGTAACAGAGATTGCACATACTAACACATGCACACTTCACCTCCTGCCTTTTGCCCTGACTTATTTTGTTTAAATAAGCTTTTCCACTGACATCCCCAGGTGAAAGAGGACGGTAACAGACAAAGTGTCAGGACAAGGGACCTGTTGCCAAAAACACCAAAACAAGGTGTTCTTGTCAAGTCAAGGATACTTGACTCTTGCAAAAACCCTCTGGAGTCTTATCTATTCTAATTTATTCATTCTACAGTATTGCACAAAATATAATTAAAGTCCCAGCCCTAATGAACTGCTCATGTAAGTCGAGAACTGTACAATAATAATCCATGAGTAGGGTGGGACAAAGCAATCAAATAATAGAAAGGGAATGCCGACTGGAAAAGCAGATAGAGTGACTCAGGCTGTTGGCACGCTTGCTATTGGGTTTGTTGTTGTTCTGTTTAAATACACTAGACCCGTGTGAGCTTCACTGGAGAGATTATCAGGTATCATTTTCACAAGAACACAAAATCATTTTATATTATTTGTAGCCTGACAAGACTATAAAGGCTTCTTTTGGTAATCACTGATCAGACTTCACTTCATTTATCCACCTTAGAAGAAACAGCTGAGTTAAGTTTGTTAAAATTTGATCCCCAGTCCATGAAGTAGATTCACAGAGCGGACTGCTGGGTGTTTCACCTCAAGATAAAACCACTCTCCTCCATCTTGTGATAGGACTAGTCAGTTCCTGTGCAATTAAGAAATGAGTCTACAACTGTTTGCGTGCACTGTGTTTGTGCAAGAAGATTAACTAATGCCTGTATTACAAGTTGGGCTGGCAGCCAGTTTTACTGCAGGGGTGCCAGGCATATGCACCCACAATTCACCTGACCCATTGCCTGCACTTATCCACGAAGCCCTATTGCACACGTGTTGCTCTTGCAGCAGCAGCATACTCCAAGCCTCCTTCTTTCATAGACTCTCTCCAAAGCCATTAAGAGCTGGAAGCAGATGTAAGCACTGCAAAGCATGCCTGCAATAAAACTGACCAGTGTTTCCAAGGAATGCTGTGCCTCTTTTAGGAGTTTGTTAGCAATACAAGATTTCCCTGAGGTAGTACAGATAGGGCTAACAAACTTTAAGGAGTTTGTTAGCAATACAACATTTCCCTGAGGTAATACAGATAGGGCTTATGGGAGAGGTGGCTGAAGGACCTCCTGATACGGAGCAACCCTGAGGTAAAGGTGAAATTCAGAGTAGGTAAATGTAAAGCAACACACATGGCGAAACAAAGGGGCAAAAAAAAAACCAAACAAACCTGACTATCTGTAAACAATGACATTCTCTGAGCTGGTAATGTTATCACTTAGAAACAAAATCATGGGATTATCTTAGGGTAACCCATGAAAACATCTGCCCAAGGCTCAAGAAGCAGTCAAGGATGTAAAGCGATAATAGGTTTTATTAGGAAAGCAACAGAAAACTAAGCATCATTATGCCATCCTATAAATGCATGCCTCATATCTCAAATATTACATGTCACTCTTGTCCCTCCAACTGAAGAGAGATATAGTAGGAATATGTACAGATAAAGGCAACAAGGGTGATCAAGAATATTCATCAGTTCCATAGATGCAGCAGTTAAAAACAGAAAAGAGTACATACAAATGGCTGAAAAGAGGAGAGACAATAAGAAACCCTATAGATGAAGAATTGCAGGACAGCCCATCTTTGCTTTCTTTTCTGGTAGGACAATCAGGAGACTTACACTAAGCCAGCAGATAGTGGTTTCAAACCAACCAAAGGAGGCAGACCTTTACAGCCTATTAACCTGTTATTAACCTTTGCAACTCTTTTCCATTAGACATTACGGATGCTAAAAATTCACAGTGCTTCAAAAAGTAACTAGATTCTTCTTCTACCCATGAAAATCAATTCAAGGCTATTAAACACAAGGGGTGCGCTAGCAATAGCTCACACAGAATAACATCAGTAGCTTATTTTCCCCTCACTTCTTTTTGGCATCGGCTTCTTGACTAGTGGCAAAGCCAGGCTGCTGGGCAGGTGGGCCTTTGGTGAGGTAACTCTTACCACGGGCTGCAGCAAGGGCCGAGGAGAGGAGCACCCAGAAATCCTCACACACGCTCACCCTCCCGCCGTGCAGCCAGAGGCAGCTGCCGCACAGGAACGCCTTGCGCCAGCTGCCCGAGGACGAGCCCGCCCTGGCAGGGCTGCCGCAGCCCGGCGTGGGTCTGACCCGTGGGGGCGGCCGGCCCGAGGACAGCGAGGAATCAACCGCCGCGGCCAGCGGCCGCAGCCCCCCCCAGCGCCGGGCCAAAAGAGGCCAGGCCAAGCCCCGTGGAGCTCGGAGCGTCCGTGGGCGGGAGGCACCGAAACGCGGGGTCCGGGCCCAGGCCCACCACGGAGCGGCCCTGCAGGCCGGCCGGCCTGCCTGCCTGCCTGCCTCCTGCCCGCGGCAAGGCCCCGGCAGCGGCCCGAACGGGCCTGCAGCACCAGCCCGGCCCGGCCCGCCCCATGCTGCCCCCA
>JAVJGJ010000030.1:22823404-22836241 GCA_035590215.1 Microhierax caerulescens
AGTAGGCAGGGCATGTCTTCCTCCTGATGAAGAAAGACTATCGCATCTCCCGCAACGTGCGCCTGGCCTGGGTCCTCAGCCGGCTCCATCAGGTCATCTGGGCAGTGCCCGAGCCGGAGCTGGTGAGTTGGTGTCACCGCGGCCTGACGTGGTGGAGTAAGCTGGCTCGGTGCCACTCACGAGCAGCTGGAGCCTGCAGAAAGTTTTAACCCGGTACCCTTCTCTGGTTTTTCCTTTGGCTTGGCATTCTCTCGTGTACCGTTTACTTGTTACAGGTAAAGTCAGAAAATGAACTTGACGTTCTCAGCATCCTGCCTAATGGGTGGCAGCCAGATGAGCCCGTCCAGCCCAGGCCCTACCTCCTCGTGCCCTCTACGCGGGTCACCTTCCTGGCCCGCCAGTACCGATTTGTAATTGAACTTGACCTGAGCCCTTCCACGGGGATTGTGGTAAGTGCAGAAACTGCCTCTTTCGGGTGTTCTGCATTGAAAAGCTGGACCCGGTTCTGTTTGCTGGAAGGCTTGTTTTTTTCTGTGCTAGTTTTAACTTTTTCAGAAATCTTGCTTTTTGCTGGAGGGAGGCATGCAATGCTCCTAGCTAGGCAGCTTAATGGCAGATGCTGCTTCTCTACTGAATGGTCAGTATGTGACTTTGTAGTTTATGGGGAGCTGTCACTTTAGTCCAGCTGCCATTGCAGAAGGTTGTTTGCTGTTGGCTCTGTGTGGTGGGGCAACCAGCCCCAGACTGAAAGTCCTAGAAGATGAAGAAGCCGTTCCCTTTCTCTGTTTCTGTAGGATGACTCAACAGGGGAGATAATTTTTGATGAAGTGTTTCATGCCCTTTCCCGGTGCTTGGTGGGATTGTTACGACCCTTTCGTATCCCTGGTTCAGACATTATCTACCAGCCAGAGATCTTTGTCACCATCCAGGCATATTCCTCCATCATTGGCTTGCAGTCCCATCAGGTAAACTTCTGCCTCTCCCTTGGCATGGCTCAGTGTGTGTGAGCAGCTCTCTGTATGGGCTTCCTGTGAGCACAGAGAAAAGTGGTGGCATGTGGTGGCTGGGCTCTGTTATCTGCAATGCTGCAGATTTGTCTTATTAAAATGTGCAGCCTGGTGCAGTGGGGAAGCGTATGTGAGCAGCTTCTCTTTTCTGGGCAGGAAGCAGAGGTCTCTCCTGTGAGAGCAGAGCCCAGCAGAGATTGCCACTCACAGACATGGTCTCAGAGTTGGGCCAAAGGGAGTATTTCCCCTCATGTTAAATGTGTGCTTCTTGCTGTTGTTGTTTTGCTGTTTTTTTAAAAAAATCTGTTGACTGATTCTTTTTGGCCTGTTATAATTAGCTTGAAGCATTCAAGAAGATCTGGTGTGCCCAAAAGCTTGTCTACCTCCTCCAACTGTGCAGTAATGGTTTATTCAAAGATAATTGCCTCTTTCTACAAGCCTTGCTGTCTTTTTGCACTGGTATAAATATGTTTCTGCTTGCTGGAGAGAGCAGCTGGCCTCAGTAGTGAGATTATCAATGAGATTTTACTTGAGCCAGGGCAGGTTTGTTTAACAAATGGAGGTTTGGTTTATGGTGCTGGTGTGATTTTTGAAGTTTATGCTTGATCCCTTCCACCTCACAGTATTTTCACATTATTTGCACATTTCTGATGGTGTATTTAATCCCTTTGCTAATACCAGGAAAAGTGTGTGGTAGCAGGAAGAGCCTGTTAGTCTGTGCCTCCTTCTCGTCTCTCCTCAGTCTGCCTCTGCCCAAACCTTCCATGAGGACACAGCCTTTAATGGGCTGTATAGTGCTTGAAGAAGGCGGCCCTTGCTTTGGTCCATTCTTAGGTCCAACCAAAGTAAGGTGCAAAGTAAGAAAGAATGCAGGGGTTTCTCCATTTGCTGGTGATAGCTTGTCCAGCTATCCTGCAGGTGCCATTGTGCTTTGCTCCTGCAGGTGCCATTGTGCTTTGCCATCAGTGTCTTCCCCTCTGTATGCCAAATCAGGCACTCTGAAATTGTTACGCTTTTCTTTTTTGGATCTCGCTAAAGACCCATTTATTGTGTGAGACCAGGAACTGTAATCTCTGGGTACAGCTGCGTAAGCTTTTTGTTCCTTTTATGGAGGAGAAGGCATGTAAGTGTATCACTTAGCCAGGAAAGCCTAACTATAGTTTACTTTTCACATGTCACTATGAGGTGTTGCCCACCTGAGGCTGAGGGAATAATGTGGATAACGTGCAGCATCCCGCCCATCTGTTGAGTTATTTGTGCTTTGTATCTTCTTTGCCTTGTGGTTCTGGACAGAGATTGCCTGCACAATGGTGGCATCTGTAAACACAAAGGTCAAGTCTGTCAGCCTGGGGAGTTTCTGTGGTAGCAGGCTTACTCAGCCTCTTTTGTAATGTCCAGTCTAATTTTTTCTTTTCTTTATTTCAATTTTCTGTTCCTTTATCCAGCCACTTACTGGGAGATAATCGGATCAGTCTATAGGTGAGTTAGATTAGAACAAACAGGCTTTCCTTAGAAACATCAGACCAGAGTTAATGGCTTGTAACAAGAATCCCACATCACTTTCTCCTGACAGCTGCTTATCCTAGAAGAAGGCAAATGAAGTAAAAACTTCTTGCCCAAGAAGGAGATTTGCCAAAGAGTGATGTGAGCATCTGCTGTGGAGTGCACTGCAGATGCCACGAGACACCATTGCTTGCAGGCAGGCAGTTGGCTCTGAGCAGGAATAGTGAGAAGCAGCCTGTGCTCTACTTGTACTTCGGCAGGGATGTGTCTGAACCTCACTGTGCAGAACTCTGTTCCTGTGTACCATTTTGGGGACTGGTACTACAAAACCTTACCTTGATGACTTACATGTGTGTCCTTGGGCCAGGTACTATTCCAGGGCTGTCAGCTGGATGAGACAAAGCGAGAGGCCTTTCTGCACCAAGTTTACACACAGCTATGTGCCTTTGAGAATAAAGTGGCAGAGATGCTCCAGCAACAATACGAACCCAAACCACAGGTGAGGAGGGCAGAGGTAGTTGGGGTCTCTTGGTTTCCTGGAGATTTGCACTCTGAGACCCCTCTGGGGTAGGGTGGCAAGAGGAACAGCAGTGTAGGTCTGGAGAAGCTAAGGTGTTTGTAAGGTAATTTAGTGGGATCCAGTAATGAGACATGAACACTGAGGAAAGCAGAACCCCTAAGTGTTTAGAAGGACTGATGAGAATAGTTAACTTCCCCAAGATTGTGGTACAGTAAAGCAGCCTGACTTTTTGTACATCATGGGACAAACTGTAGGATGTGCTTGCTTTCTGAAGAACATGTTGGGAGCGGTGATTATGACTGTCCATATCATTAAACTATAAACATCTGTGAATATGCCCTTGGCCCTTGTTGCATTTCTTGAATGAAAATACTTCCTTGTTACCACAAAAACTGAACAGCAGGTGCAGTTTATCTGCAGTGCAGATACTCAAAATCCGCAGCAGATTCTGTTTAGTGGCTACAAGTGTAGGTATCAGGAAGTTAATGATAACTCTATAAAATACAGCTTAGGGTGAAATTAAAAGTAGTACAAGTGGTACTTTGTAGTGATTCAGGATGTCTATGGATTTCTCATTAAGATCATCTCTCCTGATCTTGGAAATGAAGAATGTGAAGGTTACATAGTTGCACTGCCATGTTCAGGTGGCAGTCACAACAGTATCTATGGGCACCCTTCTTGCAGTAAAAGGCATTATTGGCCTAGCGGAGGTTATTTAGTCCTTATTTAGCATTAGTTATTAGAGTTTGGGCAAAAAGGAAAAGAAAAAGTCTCAAAATAAGATGAGCAAGAAGCTGCTGATGAACTGTTGCAGTTCTATATCTGAAGTGCTTCAAATCTTGTATTCTACCTGAAATTTATATCTTTGAATGCTAAGACACTCAGTCCTGGAACAGAAAGAAGATTGCAGGAAGTAAATACCTTTACCAATGTGTTCAGATGGTGGTTTTATAGTGTTTTGTATGCATTCCTGCTTGATGCAGTATTTTTCTCATGGTAAACTACCCTTTAACTTCTTCCATGCAAATGGGGGAGAGAGACGCGCTTACAGGCCAGAGGGACTGGCAGGTCCTGCCACAGGCTCTAGGGTGGAGGTGGGAGGCCCCAGGGGAAGGCAGGGCCTGAAACTTTTTTTACTTTTCAAGTTGCATTAGCTGTATAATTGTCAACAAGTGTCTGAATTGAAGGCATCTGGCAAATTAAAATGATGGATAATCAGTTTTTTTGCTGACAGCCAGACTGCTCCCATTTGTGCAGAACAAAAGTTTAGTTCTAATTTTCTTTTCCCAGCTCCAGTCATTTGTAGTTTTGCAGGGGAGGGTCTCACCCATTCTGTGTATTAGCTGTAAAAATGAAGCAATAGTTCATTACAGGGCTGAACTGCCAGAGCCTTCTGGAGATGAGGGGACTTTGAACACAGTAGGTTCCTCACCAGTGTAATTATACAAATTTCAGGCTTTGCTTGGGGGATATTTTTCACAGAAGATGCAGGAGAAGCCTATCTGCATTTGCTTATATCAGCACTGCATAAGAAGTGCTGTTTGAACAGAGTTGAATATATAGGTGCTAGACATTGTCCTTATGGGGCTCCTGACCCTCTCTGCTACAGTGTTTCATAACTGGGACATAGCTGAGTCTGCTTTCTCAGCGTTTCTGGGCTTTATTTGCGTAGATGCCGAATAGCTGCAGCTTCTACTAAGCAACAAGGATAGAAGAGTTATTTACCATGTCTTTAACTGGGAACTTCTTTGCTCTTGTAGAGGAGCTTTAGTGACCCCAGAAACTGACCTTTCTTTCCCCTTCTGTGAGAAATCAGCTTATAATAAAGCTCTGAGCATATTGTCCCCTTCCTCCAGTCCCAAGCAGCCTTGCCCAGCTGTTTAAGGGGCCCAAGTGACCAGGACCTGGAAATTAAAGCTAGAAGTGGAGTCTGCTTAAGTGCTCCAGGGCTGTGGTACCGTGGGGCTGCTAGACTGTTTGGGAGAGTGAGAACTAGAGTTAGACTGAGATCTGCCCCGTGGGGCCTTGTGGTTTGGTTTTTTTTAACTTTTCCAGGTGGATTTGTCACCCCTGAGCCAAGAGAGCCCTGGTGATGTGCAGGAATCATCTGGGAGGAAGCCCAGTGTGTCTGTTGTCACTGCTGATGTTGGCCTCGTCAGCATGGTCCGGCAGGGGATCCTAGCGCTGCAGCTGCTGCCCTCCAACTCCAGCGCAGGTTGGCTTCATCCTCTGGGTTGAAGTTTGCCCAGTTATTTACGAAGGATTGTGTTTCTCCTGCCTTAGGCTGAGCATTTTATGAAGGCTGGTGTGTGGACCCTTCTGTCAGCAGCAGCTTTTGCCCTGCACTCTGTGGGCAAATTGTGGTTGTGGGAATGGGGAGAGCAACACTGTGCCACGTGCCACATATCAGCCTCAGGGAGTTTGTGGGGAAGCACAACTGTGACTTGCTCAGGACAGCCCAGGGTGTGCAGATCTGTGCCCTGCCTCAGTGCTTTGCTGTACCTAGTCAGGAAGTTTGCCAGCTCCAGAATGCCTTGGAAGCTCCAAACCAACCTCAGGATTTTCCTTTCTACTTTTGCCTTGCCTAAATTTTATCTCTTGTGGATATATTGGGAGAGGGGTAGTTGGTTGAGATGGAAGATGTGCTAAGATACTGTCTTGTTTACAGGTATCATAATAATTACGGATGGTGTGACTAGTGTCCCTGATGTAGCTGTGTGCGAGACTTTACTCAACCAGCTCCGCAGTGGCACAGTGGCCTGCTCCTTTGTACAGGTATGTCTGCCATTAGCAGGGAGTGTGGGGAAAGCTGGAGGAAGGTGGGTTATGGTGGTTGTTGTTGGCATTCACCTCCAGAAGGGAAGAGGGAACTTCTCTGCCTATTTGAGGCCTTTACTAGTCCTCTGCCTTGTCCTCAGCACTGCTGTACTCTCAGGTATCTTCTTTATCCATCCCATAGGTGGGCGGTGTCTACTCGTATGATTGCAGCTTTGGCCACGTTCCCAATGTGGAACTGATGAAATTCATCGCCATGGCCACTTTTGGTGCTTACCTGTCCACGTGCCCGGAGCTGGATCCTCTGAGCCTGGATCTGAATGTGTATCACAAGGCATTTCTGCTGTACTCCTTTCTGCGTACTGGGGAGTCCCTGAATCCAGAATACTACTGTGGTGAGGAATGCGCATATTTCTCCTCCCAGCAGATGGGTGTCTTACTGCACCTTTCTTTGGGAACTCCCCCAGGCTTGCTTATGCTGATGTCTTGCTTATGTCTCCTCCGCGACGTGCCTCTTGTAGGCTCTGGGCACTATCAGGCCATGCAGGAGCATCTGTGACTCCCCTGCTAGTTCCAAGAACCAGGTGGATCAGAGAAAACTAATATCCCATTTTGCACCATTCCCCTTTCTGTGGACTTCACTCAGCAAACTGCAGTTAGGCCCACTGTGTTGGAACTTGGAAGCTGTGAGAAGCTCTCGTCCAGCCCTTCTTGCACGCTGGCTAGCTTGCAGATGGGGACGTTCTGGAGAGCTTGTCCTAATCGGGCTTGCAGATGGCAGTTTGGATTGAAAAACTAGACCCCTGAGAACCATACCAAATGCCTCTCTTGGTTGTTCTTATTTTGTGAATGTTAGTGACTGAGAGAGTGTGCCAGGAGAGATTAGTTACCCGTAAAACATGGAAACACCCTTTCATGCCCTGGCAATACACTGCTGCCATCTGTGCTTTGTTTAACTTGGCAGCAGAAGCTGCATACAGTGACAAGTTTGAAGAGAACTGGCATGGGACTTGGAAGTATTGCATCTTAAGAAGATAGGTGTTAGTGGTTTAAACTCAAGGCTTCCACATCCTGATACCTTTTAGAAAGCACCTGGGAATTCCAGGTTTTCCAGGGAAAGGGGTAAAGCCCAAAACGTTGCTATGCAGTTTCTGCCGGTCTAGGCTAAATGTGTAACTCCAACATGTGCCTTGTCACAAAGGCTGTCCCAGAGGAAGCAGGGCCTTACACCTGCCCCTGCCCCTCTCTCAGGCCTCTTGGCCTGTTTGCTGTGTTGCAGAATCGGGAGTGGGTGTAAGTGGTGCCTGAAGGATGTACTGTTCTTCAGGCCAGTGAGTGTTCCTGGCAGCTTTTATAAAGCACTTTGGGAGGGCTGTTGCTGTAGGATGAAGAGCAGAGGAGTTGCTCCCTCACAGACACCATCTCTGCCATTTGCAGTGTCCCAGCACAGACTGTTCAATGAGCACCTGGTGTCTGCAAGCAGCAACCCTGCTCTGGCCATGAGGAGGAAGAAGCACACTGAGAAGGAGGTGCATGCTGACCTTGTGAGCATTGTCTCAGTCCGGCTGCGTGAAGGCTACAGCATCCGCGAGGTCAACATCACGAAAGGTGACTGTGCTGCTTTTGGGGGCTGGAGGCTCAGATAGGACTCTGTTCTCAACTGTTTAGAGGAAAGTGCAGGGTCTGCCATCTCAGCAGAGTGGCTGCTATTGTGGAGGAAGGAGCCGTTTTCTCCAAACTCTGAAGTTTGTTTTCATGAGTAATTACCTGACACAGGACTGTCCAGTAATGTGCAATTGTGCACTTGCCAGGCTAATCCACTGTGGCTGTAAGTGCCTGGGGAAGGACAGACAGACTGTGACCCTCTGTATCTTGGAAATGAGTCCCCACAATTGCAAGGTAACTAGTGACAGAACTTGGGGTTTTGCAGAGTTTTCTGAGATTTCCTCTATATTTATGCTTTTTTCATCCCTTTCTAGTCCTTGGTGGACTAGAGCTACATGCACTCCAAAATCCCAGCACAGAGGTGAGCCCTTTGGTACAACAGATTTAACACCTCCAAACTGCAGTCTTCCAAAGGAAGAAACTGGGGGAAACAAGGATATTGTTAGGTGAAAATGGCAGATCAGTCAGGACCGTGACCAATACTAGAAGAACATAAAACCATCCAGTGGTTCTGTTCTCTCATCTGACTTGCTAGAGATAATAGCACCCGGAGTGTGAGAAGTAGCGCTGAGTAGGGACCTTGAGGGGTTTGAGTATCCCAGGGAGTGCCAGTAAACCCTACCTAGCTTTCCATCTCCAGCTGTGACTAGTGGTAGTGCTTAACTGAAAGGGAGATGAAAAAATCCAATGCAAGTTATGAATTGCAAACAAGAGAAGAAGTTATTATTGACTGGTACAATGACCGACAGAAAGCCTGGAGGATGGGATTCTTAAAACACAGTGTAAACATATATGGTGGTCCAGTGTCTTCTCTATTCTTTTGGGGATATTAGTACACAGGATATGTTTTATATCAGAAAATCAGAGTCTGTGATATAACTCCAAAATCAGTCCAAATTTGCCATATGATGTTTCTGTGAATTTACTGTGGTCTGCCTTAAAACAATGTAGATATCTTAAGCCACTGCTCTACTTGGAAGATTGTCCCTGGGTTTCATTGCTCTCCCTCTAGCTTCCTTTCTAAACTCACTCAGACCAAATTAGACCCGTATGACTTTAATAACCTTAATTAAGTTTATCCTCCTTCTTTGGTATTGCACAAGTGTATTTAAGAACAATGCCTTTCTCCTTGTAACCTCTCTTCTGGGCAAGTTAAGCAAGCCAGTGTTTCAGCCTCCTCTTGTGAGGGCAGGCTTTCTGTTCTGTTTATTCATCCTAATAGCACTTCTTCCCTGCCCCCACCGCCCCCCATCTGTTTGCCTTTCACAGTTTGGACTCATTTTGCTGGAAACAGTTGATAAGAGTGTTGGTAAACGTGGTTTTATCAGTGCCTTGTCAGCAATGCCAATACTTCCCTGCCTCTGAAGTAAAAGACTGTATCTGATAGACCAGGAGTCACATGATCTTTCTCCATGATTATATTGCATTCTTAGCGCAGAAATCTCTGTCTCTTTCATGCACCTTCAAGCTGATTAGTCCTTGGGGGTGTTTTATTGGGTTTTGTTTGTTTAGTAGTCCTTAAATGTGCTGTTCCTCAAATAGTAGTACTCTGAAGTTAATCTCATTCAATTCAGCTCTCTCTGTTCCTATGTGATGACTAGAAATTGCGGTTCTTCTGATTTGATGCTTCTTACAAATGGGATGGATCTAGACCAGCTTTTTTGGGAAGGTTGCTAACAATTATAGAGTAGGATAATTTCTAAAGTTGGTCTTCCAGGAATAGTTCTAATTTCTTGTTTCGAGAGCTTTCTATTATAAGTACAATCTTTGAAGGTTCCCATTGAGACAGCTCTTCTAGTAGCAACTGCAGATTGCTTTCACTAATCTGTAGGTGTGGCATGAGATACTTCTCTTAAATCCATGCTGATTAGGTCCATTGCACTCTCCTTGTGTAGAAATGTCAATGAAACAGTCTTGGCAAGTCCAAGCTGTGCTCAATATTGTGTATTTTATCCTTCTATGCACCAGTTCACTTACAGCTTGGACAGTGCTGGAGAAAGAGGCTTTCTTTAATCTGGCAGGATTGATGAAGTAGTCTTGTTGACTGCAAAGTCCTATATGGAAATGCTGGAAGATGTAGCAGGTGTGAATCATTCAAATAGCAATCGGACAAGTTCACGTTGTACCTTCTTGTACAAAGGTGTAGCTACAACCTCTGGCTCAGGATATCATAAAGCATTAAATTCCTGGATTCTGGAGGAATGTATCAGAAATATCGACACTTTCACCATGCTCACTCTACTTTCCCCTAGATATCTTCCTGCTGTCTTTTAACCCTTGGAATGCTAAATGGATTGGTGTTCTGTTTTTACAAAAGCAGAGAGCAGAAGAGTAGCGGCACTGGATCAGAGTTACCTTCTGTGGTGACCAGCTATGAGCAGGTGCACAGGGAGGAGTAAGAATAGGGTAGCTGTGCACAGTATCTCATTTCTCCTTTTTTCTTCCCTTTGAGCACTCTTTAGGTCCTTGCAGCTCAGGGGCTCCCTGAGCTAGAAATACTTCCTGTGTATTTTGATGAAGATTTTTTAGAAGGGATTTTAAAATGAAACGTCTGACCTATCAAAAATACAGTGTGTATTTCTGTGCCAGCCTTCAGAATAGCAGCAGATAATGTTACTTTGGAAAGGGTAAATGCACTGGGGAGCTGCTGTCTGATCAGAAAAATTGTTGAACTAACGTCTTAAAGTAGAATTTATGAAAGATCAAGACATTTAGACATTCAGCATTGCCTCTGCTAAGGAAAAGCATGTTTGGCTAATTATGTCTCTCTGGGCCATTCTGTAGATAAGTGTATAACAAAGAACAGTTAATTAACCTGGATTGCCAAAAGCTTTTGCCAAAACTTGCCAAGTAAAGGCTGTTAAGGAGCCAGCTGGCTGTGAAGCCAGAGGAAAGAGTGTAGTTGTGGACTTTGACACTGTCGCTTTTCTGCTTCGCTTTGCCAAAGGCAAAATAGAATAAATAGCTAGCTTTGTGCTCAGAGTTGCCTGGAGAGCTTGTTTGTGATATTTATAAGAGCTCTGGTTACCCTCGCTATTTGATTTTTAGATATTTAGGCAATTAGAAGGCTACTATGGTTAGTTAGGCATGCAGAGGTGCTTGCGAAAGGAGAATTGGAAGGTACAGAAGGGAGAGAAGCTGTAGGTGAGAAGTGTTGGAGCTATGGCGTGTAATAGAGCTCAGCTCTTCTCCTGTTTCTTACTGGGACAATGTGAGAGGATTGCCCTTTGCTAAAAAAAAAATAATAATAATCACCGACCATTTTGTGTTGCTGTGTGTTGAGGAGAGCCTGGAGGACATTTTTTCAAAACCTCATCTTCCTCTGTGAATCAGTCCAGTGCCAAAAATGGCTGGGCACGAGCTGGCCAGTGAGAGTGGCTGTTCCCAGTGTCAGGAACTGGGAAGACAAAGTGAGTTTTCTGAAAACCAGGGCTGGACTTTATGAAAGAAATCAAAGCAGCAAAAACTTTTCTTAGCTATAAAGTCAAGACACAGAAATAGATTGCTTTGCAGTAAGAACAAGCTAAAGATTCATCTATGTATGACTTAAGCTAAGTAAATATTTTGCCTGTGGTTTTAGTTTTGCTTGTGTTGGATTGTAGGAGTGAAGCCAGAATGACTAATGGAAACACAGGTGGAAGTAGGAAATATTTTCATTAATGATCTAGGCAAAAATGTAGGAATTTGCTTATCATGTTTGCTGTAGATGAAATAGAAAAGCTTTGTTATGAGAATGAAAATACTGCATGGAAAGCAGTGGATGAGCATTAAAGTGATATGAGTGAGGTGACAGTATGAAATGGAAAGAGACAAATTTATAAATACTTGTTAGTCTCTCTGATAAACTAGACAATCTTCATATGGAAACAGCAGATGGTGCAACCCTGGAAAATACGTTTATAGTAATGGAGAGCACTCATTATGGAAAATATTAGTGACCTTAACTAAAATCCTAGCGATCCCTCCAATGAAATACAGGTGAAATACAGCATACACCTTTGATCATCTTTGTTTGGGAATGATAAATCCTTGAGGTGCAGGGAAGTCTGGGACTGTTAAGAGGAATGGATATTCTGTCATAGGCTGCTGACTATGGCTTGGTTTAACCTGCACAGTAACAACTGAAACTGGGTACGGATTTCTTGCCCTAGCGCATGCTCCTTGTTAATGTTATGGAAATGAAGCTTCTCAGAATAAAAATAACTTAATCAAAAGAGCTACTGAGCATGAATTTGGCATGTGGTCTGTAAGGTTTCTTCTACACATGGCAGGGGAAGAGTACTCTGATGGAGCCTCTCAGCAGGGACCATAGGTGCAAAAAGCAAGATGGTTTTAAAATGAAGTGTAATCACCCTGTGAAGGGGATAGCATGATGTGCCTATGACAGCAGCAAATGCAACTCTGCAGGAAACATAGGATCCAGGCTGATGACCTGTTCGGACGGTTTCCAGCACATCCAATCACTTATCTCACAAATGCTGCAAGTCCGGCAAACTATAGAGCAGGCTGGGCATCAGAATAGATGATTGAGCAGCTGAAACAGCAGCATGGCACTGTTTTAGAGTCATGTGTTTCGCTGGGTTGTTTCAGTACAAATACATATGCACAGTCAGCAGGAGTGTGACAGTTTTCTGCTCTTCTGGCTCAGTGAGGCTTGCTGTCAGGTGCTTGTGTTAATCTTGCTAGAGATGCAGTGGCCCACTTAAAGAAAAAGGTAAAAATGTACAGTTTGAAGGATGGGTGAACATTCGTTCTTCTTAACTTTGGGAGCAGAAGATGGTAAACATGGGTCGTGAATCTTGATTTAGGATTTTGCCAGCTACGCCAATTTGTTGCAAATGAGTGACTTAGCTTGAAGAGTTACCATCAAAGGTATTGGCAAAAGTGGTTTTAATGTGAATTTATAAAAGTGCAACTTAACAGAGTTCAGTGGCAAGGTTCATTCTGTTACTTACTACATGGAAGAAACATACAAAGGAAAGTTGAGTCAGAATCGAGCTAGAATGATTTACACAGAGACTGAGATGCAGAAGTGTAAAGGAGACTCTCCCACTGTGTCACACCGTTCATTCAGACTGGGCTCCCTTTCTAAAACTGGTGGAGCTTAGGTGCAGCTATATCCAGTCTTAGTCTCAGACTTGGACAACTGTTTGTGTCTAAAGGAATTAACTACATGGATTTTATTAGTATTATTTTAGCATGCTATCAGACACTTTCCAAGGATCTGTTGCAAATGAGGGGCCTCTCCACCTTTGGTAAGGAAGGATCCCTTAGTCTCAGATAAGGATATTCAGATAAGGAATCTAAAACCTTGAGAGGTGTCCCTGCCCAAGGGGAGAGTCACCTGGCGAGCAGTCCAGTTGCAAC
>JAVJGJ010000030.1:22836341-22917323 GCA_035590215.1 Microhierax caerulescens
CCAAATTCTATTGTAATGTTTATTTTTCATTTTTTCTGCCTTTTTCTTCCCCTTTCTAATTGCTTTGTATTTTCTGTGTTGGTGGTGGGGATTCATGGTAGGTGTAATGAAATCTTACACTGTTACAATTCTGGTATGCTTTTGCATCAGAGTTCTTTCCCCCAGCTGTCCATCTCCACTGCTTTTCTCCAGGACTGCAAAATGGTCATCTCCTCCACGGTTTTGTTCATAAGTAGTTATCAGCAAAATCAATGTATAGCATCTTTCAGAATAAGAAGTGATGCAAAAATATCGAGTTCCAACAGATAAACAAAGTGAGAAGTGCTATCAGTAAATGTGGCAGATGACTCAGTATTACTGCAGACCCACAGTTGCCATCCTCTCAGCCTGTCTGCTGTGTGAATCAAGTATAAGGACAGGTGTGGTAACTGTCACCTTTTTGAAAAAAACTTCTGATTGGAGAGCACGTGACCAGAATTAACTCTGTGCTGGGGGGACAGAACACCTGCAGTGCCCATTGTCTCACTAGGAGGGTCTGCTTGGCCAAGGGAATTGACCAGCTTTGCTGTGTCTTACCGGCTTTCTCTGCAAGGAAAAACAGCAAGAACGTGAGGGGAGCCTAGAACTGTGCTGATTTAATGACTTATGCACCGTGCTTGCCAATTCTCGCACACCCACACCCCAGTATTAACAAATGTTTTGTACTGCTTGCAAAGAAAATAAGAAATTATAGTGGTCACTCTAGAATTTGGTTCTCCAATGTCTTTTCAAATTGCCATAAACTTTTCTGCCAGTTTAGAGTGGCTTGCTCTGATTTGGAGATGAGTTACACGTGCTGTGAGCTGCGGTGGATGATTCCATGGCTACTAAGCAGTGGTGATTCCTGTTGCAGTTTTTCATGAGTGCAGTGTGTCCTCTAGTCCTACCCTGTAACGCCTCAAGTAAACATGATAGTCATCAAACACCCAGCGCACCTAAGATAAAAATAGATGTGTGAGCAGAATTAAAACAATGACGCTCAGTAATGCCATTTGTGCTGAAGACAGTATGTTCAAATTCTACCATAAAGAGGAAAGGAGCATCTAGGTAAATTCTTCAACTTGCCCAAAGACCCTCATTTTTGCTAGTTGGGAATCTATTCCAGCTGTGGAAGATGAACAAGTAAATTCTCCCTTACCCCTCCAGGTATATTAATTTGTGCAACACTTGTTCACTGTTAGCTAATAACTCCGTGTGTGAGGCCATATACATGAGGCGATATGCCACCTTTTAACAAACTGTTTACTGAAATGATAAGGGGGTTGCAGGAAAAAATATTGCCACAGTGCACAGGCTCCACGTTTTTCTGGCTGTTCCTCTGTGTGCCATTAAATTGTACATTTGCATTTTGAAGCTCTGCCCTTTTGTTTGACTCTGCCCAGTTTGTTTGACTGGATAAAGCTTTATTTATTTATATTTATGTAATGTTTATATTTTAGAATTCCCTATAGCCACAAACACTTGACAAATGTTTATCAAAATCTTTGCAGTTACTCTCAACTTATTAATATGTAAACAAAATTCCTGATGCTTTAAAGGGCTAACCTGACAAATGTCTTCTTGAGACATCATGACAAAACATAAAAATAGCTACTTGGTTCTTTAAAAATATCCCAAGGCTATAAATTTGCCCATCAGAAGGCTGTATTATCTTTCACACCACAGAGAAACACAGATGCCTTCTCCAGTGTCAAAACTAGATGTTGTTATGCCAACATGCAAAGCTTCCAGCCAGCTCCATTTCTCCAGACTGCATATCTTTCCAATTTATTCAAAACTCTTTGTGTGATAAACATAACTGACTTTAATTATTCTAGTTAAAAGTTTCATGTCACTCTAAGCAGAAAGTGTGGAAAAGCTGGGATTGCAGACTGGTTAGAAAAATCAAGGCAGAATGAGGATTTTTTTAGGCAGCCTAACAGAATTTGAAATGTAATAAAGGTTAACATTTTTATTGAAAACCAAACTTTGGTTATTTTTGAAATATTAGTAATGAGCATAAATTAATCAGTCACAATTGAGCAGTACATAAGTGTCTGTGTTCACTGGAAGCTGAAAACCTTCCATTTATTACTGGGTTTAGTGGTTATGTAACCTGTTCATTGCATCAGTGTAGCTCTCAGGGTAAAATGCCAAGTGCAGGATGTTCCCTAAATATCCACATTTTTTCCTTATAGGATCTTGGGATTCTCGGTAGAAGCAGAATGAGACAGAGTTCAGAAGGCACTAGGTACTAGTGAGAATTCCTTTGAATGATTTCATTTTACTAACACCTAGTTCTCATTTACTTGTATTGCATTTTATATAGAGTTATATAGAAAAAAGTTTTTTGAAATAACCTGAAAGATGTGATAAAGATTTATGTGAAGACTGACTTCCCATTACAATTCAGGAGTTGAAGATGGCTGAAAGAAAGTTTATTTTATTTTTCCACTTATTTGGTATGGAAATTCAAGTACTGTCTCTTGTGTTGATGCCATGGTTTTGGTTTTTTCCACTCCCCCCTTCCTCCTTTTTTTTTTTTCCTTTTTTTTTTTTTTTTAATGTGCAAAGGAACAGGATTTTTGATTCTCATGAATGTTCAGGAATATATTTGGGCACTGAAGCCATGGAGATAATTTTTAATGATGATCATCTCAGCTTAATATCATTATTCTTGGTGAGGAGGTAATGTTTCAGTCATATGTCAGTAAACCCACTTAGGACGATGTACAGATGTTTAATGGTACAGCAGTAAAAATAGACAGAGAGGCTCACATGTTTTTCATTTTTTACATATGATTCAAACTCAGCCACAAAAAGCCCAATGAGTTTTTATAGCTGAAATGCAAAAGCCCTCAGAGAAGGAGGACTGTATTTTTAAGGCTCCAAAGGCGAGATAACTCTTTTGACATTCAATTTCCACCAAAGTAAGCTAGCCGCCTCCTCACTGTCAGAGCTGCGGCAGTTGTGTGCCACACAGCAAGCACGTGTGGGGAGCAGAGCAACCTTTATTCCTTGTGCCTTGAAGGTAAAACTGTTGAACATATTTTAGACCTGCATCTCCATTCCTTAAGCTGTGGAGGGAGAGCCCAGTTTGTGTAACAGCAGTTTGTAAAAGTTCAGAGTCCAAATAGTGAAAACTATACGGTGTTAAAAGAGAATCCCTTATCTGGATGTCATTAGCAAAGTGCTGTCTGACTGTTGCCAGCAGCGTACATACACCTCAGCCACAGCTGTGCTTTCTAAAGCATTGACTTACACTTTTTCAATCTGCTTTGAAATAATTTGTTGAAGGCAAGAAATTACTTAATTTGAGCTGGTACAATAAAGATAGGTATGTAGATAGGTATTAATATGCTTTTAAATTGCAGTCAAAACAAGGGAAGTGTGATTAAATCTGCAGAAAGATTTCAGTCTTGGATTTGGTTCTGTTCTCACAGTGATGGAAATAGAAAGCATCTAATGGAAAAAGAAAACCACCCCAAAAAATTTAAGGATATGCTAACACTTCATGTTTCAGTATGCAGTGGAGTGATACCTTATAATGTAGCAGGTGTATCAGAAGCAGTGTCAGTGCAGTGTGAAGCTTTGCAAAGCGGGCATGCACGTGGTAATGGAATCCAGGAGATGGCCTTGCATTCGTTCAGGAAATTGGCTTGTAATAAATGCACGTGGTTTAAATGAACATGAAAGAAAGACGTATACAGCGAAATTGGCCAATTTGGTTCTGTATTCTAGTGGAATTAAAAAGCTGGAGTTATATGTAATCACACATCAAAGTTGTGTCATACAAATATACACAATCATATTACTTAGTAGTATATTTAATAATTGCAAGAGAGATAAGATTTGCTTGCAAGTCCTTTTCATGTAATCTAATATAGACCTCTTGTTAGGCTGTGTTACGTGGGGCAGGAATTTAGGTCATGTTCCTAGATTAAATGGCTGAAGAAACCTGCCTGCCTTTGGTTATTAGTTTGCTATAAATATGAAACACTAGTATAATGTTCAATGCTCGACCTGGAAGGAAAGAGTAAGCAGAACTACAGGTTGTAAAATAGTGGCAGCCAGGCTTGCTGAGCAGACACATGCATTCTGTCCTGAGAGCAGGAGGGAAATAGGACGCAGCAGGACAGGTCGGCACAACGGAATGGGCATTCATAGTGTCTGAGTCAGATCTCAAAATGGGCAGGTAGGGTAACAGTCATTCAAGGTGGTGTCACGAGCAGCTGCGTGGATCAGCTTCAATTTTTCACAGCAATGTGATCTCATTCCTGAAACCACTTTGTGGTCCAAGTGTAATGTTCATAATCCCTTTCCTGCTTGTATGGGAGGAGGGGATGGGTGAGTTGGGCAACGGCTGGACCCTTTTCTCTTCTGATGCATCCTGTATCCCTGAATCCTCAAGAAGGATGTTCATTGTCTATATACGTGTTTGCATGGAGGTGGCAGCCTTGTCTATGGGACCATCTGTGAGACTGCATGAGAACTCAAAGCACACTGGCTGCTTTTGCTGAAGTTTGAAACATTAACCTTTTGCTTGAAAAAGTCATGTTGGATGTCTTCCTGAAGGGAGTCTTTTTGGGAACAATTCAAGCAGTTCAGCTGTCTGTGGATATGGGTCCGGGGAATGATATGTTATTTGGCTCACAGCCGGTGGGAAAGGATTGTTTTGTGGCGCATATGTACGCACAGTGTAAACTTTGGCTGCAAAGTGAACGCTAATTTAGGCATTTTCTAACTTCTGAGTACTTTGCAACCTTCATAACTTTAATGGAAATATTTATTAGTTGTATATGTGATAGAGAATCTTGCCTCATAAGAACCCTGACTAGTATAAAATCCCATCAGAAATAAATTGAGAAGGTTTTCTACCAGCCAGAAAGTAGATAGTCTGTCTTTGTGCTGTATCCATTCTGAATTTCTCTGGAATTGCAACACATTTGTACCTTTGAAGAAGGGAACGGTATATGAAGGTCCTGTGAAAGGGACAGGTTCTGGGAGAAAGCATGAAGGTGTCATGTGGGAATGGGGTGGTGTGGAGCACAGGTTAAAGAGCTGCCTCCAGATCCTGGTCCTTGGCGCGCTGCTTGCTGGAAGCCTGAACTTCCTGACTGTGGGGTAAAAATACCTTTTCTTACAACACTGAAGAATGGTAGCAGCTAACAGGAGAACCTCCATCACTGAGCTATTCTACTGGTGTGGTTATGATGAAGGGTTAAACTGGTTTCTATCTTTTAGGGGAAAAAAAAAATGAGACTAAAGTAAAATTTGTTTTTTTTGGAGATAAGACTTACTTTTGAGCACAAAAGGCTATGAAAACCTCATAAAACTTCTAACATTTTTTTTGTTGGAGAGGAAAGATTTATTAGCTCTTAAAAAATAATGTAGATTTCCTGATTCCTCCATTTCCTACTTTTACAGAACTTGTTTAGCCAGATTAGATATGGAAAATCTAAGAATATATAGAAAACTTAAATTTTAGAAACAACAATATTGCTTCAAACTAAAAAAAAACCCATAATGTATCTGCTTTCATAAAAGGTACTGCTAGTCTTGCAACTGCTAGCAATAAGCTGGTTCTATCTGTTTAACTATTTGTGGATGTCCATATTTTTGTCACAGAAATATATGGTTGCTTGGGATCATGTACCAAATAATAATGCATACGCAATGTGAAAACATAGCTGCAATACTGAAGTAGTCAAATTATTTAAATGTTATTTTCCTGCTAGGAGTGTGGCTGTGCATAAACAGATGTGCATACATATGTATGGCACAGCATAAAGGTTTTAATTTAGAAGAACTGAAGAAAGCTCCAAGCCTTGTACTTCCCTTTATAATTATTAAAATGGCTTGTATATCAAGAGAAGGAAGAAATTCTTTGTGTAGTGGTTAATTATGTGAAAATAATCTGTGTAAATGAAGTACAACTATTCAATATAAAAGTCACACTGGTACTCTTATTGTAGAAGAACAATGAATTTCTATCCTCTGTAAAAAGGATCATTATTTTCATGATTTTAGCTTGAAATATTATTACCCTCATCTGAAATACTTTTATTATTTAGCTGTAAGTTCATCTTGGAAGGTTTCTTTAACTCTGCGCTGATTTTAATTTACCTAATTCATCATTTAACTGATGTGTGATATTGACCATCATACTACTCAGCTAAAATTAGGAAACCACATGGGAAAACATGACGCTTTACACTTCTTACCACCACATTAAAATCATTACCCATAGTGTTGCAAAGCATTGTAGTGTTCTGCCAGTTTTAAAACATGAAAACATGATAATAAGTTTATTCTTTTCTTCAGTCTTATCTTTATTGATTTTATTATTGTTATTTCTAAAGGATGTTGTTTGTCTTCAATTTTGCTGTTTACTATCAGAAAAAACCCTACCAAACAACCTTAAAATGCTGCAGCCAACACCAAGCCTTCATCTTACTGGAATTTTGATTAGTTTTGAATCATTGTGTGTAACTGTTTAATTCCTTCAGATAATTGTTTTTTACAGGTAAGCCTGTATACAAATAACGTGCCCTTGCAGCTGTGTTTGAATATGTGTTGCCTGTTTTCTGACATAGGAGGGATCACATTTTCAATTGTTCTTTTTTCCTGAAAAAGGTTTTATTAAAATTACTAATTTTTTTCTTTTTTCTTTTCCTTTCTGAATCAATATTTTTTAATTTGATAAATTTGTAGCTTCCTCTAATCAGATGGCATTGGTTTACCATTAAAGTTTTGAGAGGTGGCTTCAGACAATAGGACCAACAAGCAGGGCACTGGTGTGCCCAGCTCTCTGCTGAGGGATCCTGAAGGACCTTGACGGGAGTTCACCTGCCAAGGTCAAAGCTTGTACTCGAGTGCTTTGTTTGAGAGGCTCCCAACTTAATGCCTCCACCTTCCCGCAGAGCACCCATACCACCAGGAAACACATTTGGGTCTGCTCAGGCAGAGGGGGGAATGAAGATGGGTTTCCCCCACCTTAGGTGAAGGCTGCACTAGGAGGTGTCTGTGTAATGGAATATGGGCTAAGCAGCTTTTCCTTCGAGATGTTTCAAGAGAGTTGAAACAGCCACTGATACCCACATGGTGTTTGATCCTGTCCCTCCGTATTAAGCATACTGTAAAACTGCACAGGGGATCAGAGGGGGACATGGGTAGCAAAATGCCTGGGCTTTGAAACTTAGCAGCTTTATTCGTCAGCTGCAGGCCAAAGAGATCTTTCTTCCAAAGCTGAGATGCTTGTTTTTGTCCTTGGAGTAAAGAGATGCTTGCGAAGGGGCTTTGAGGATTGCGACATTGCATTCGTATGACAGAAATCCATTTCTGGATCTCTATGTGGTCTTTCAAAGGGACTCCTGAAAGTCTTTGCCCCTCTGTAAGGACAAATATGACAATTTCCGAGAACAGACAGATGCAATTCTTGGCCAGGATTGCACCCAGCTTAGCAACAGAAAGCAGAGGTGTATAAATCTATTGGCAAATACCACTCTCTTTCCTGCCCGCATCATTAAATTCATGGGCTGTATTGATGCTACGCAGGCCAATATTCAGTCTGCCCGCAGGGCCGAGTAAAATGCTTCTCAAAATTATGCAAGTACTCTGCAGAGAGCCTGTGTGCTGCGTTTCGTTTCTGTCTGGCTCCAGTAAACCGATCCCTACTCCCACACCGTTTACTCTGCGGAGAAGAGCTTTAAACCCAAGCTGCTGCTCTTCTTTTGCTCGGCGGGTACCTGGGGCTTTTGGGGCTTGGTGTGTAACCAGGACAAGGTTATAATATATAATATAATCACCGGACAGGACCCTTTGCTTCAGACACTTTTGCTTATATGACGAGCTGCATAAGTCTTTAGTGTTACACTGACAAATGTATGAGAAAGTACATTCCTGGAGCGTACTTCATGCTGTGACTGAAATTGGTTTATGCTCGTAAGGGTATAGAAGTAGTAATAATTTTCAGTAGTGCTGTTATTAGAGTTTCTATAATTAAGGGGTTCAGTCAGATTTATTAACACATTTTAAAATTCTGGCTGAGTGAGAAAGTGGGGGTGGAATTCCTATGAGCTAGACATTAACTGAGCTGTCTTACTAATGGACTTGTCATACTAATAATTACTTTTCTTTCATCGATGTCAGAACTTTGTTTATGAAATCTAAAGGATTTTGTCTAAAGACATGAAGAAGCACAGAAAAAACTACTTGGTGCATATGTTTACGGCAGATGACATCTTTTGGTTGATCTATTTTACTTACTACATATTTGTTATAGCTTTCATCCACTAATGGCTTACAGTGTTTTCCCTTTGAAATTCTGCATCACAAGACTATCATAAGTGGATTATCTCCCTAGATCGATTTGACCTAGATGGCAATAATTTTGCTGTCTGTTTGCTTTGGGTTTTTCTCTTTTGGAGCTTTTTTGCTGTTTTGTATTTCAGCTTCCAGGAGACTGTATGGCTGAAAAAACCCCACTCAATACCCAAAACAATTAAGTGTAATATTCTTTCCCATCTGTATTTACAGTCCCGGCAGGAAGAAGTTAATAGCTGAACAGATGGAGTCAGTACAAACTACCACGACAGCTGTTAGATTTTGAGATTATGACAGGGTGCTTAGAGCCCAGCTCTGGGCAAGGAAGACACAAGGGCTTATGAAGCCAGAGCCCGGTGGGTAAGTGTAGAGAGGGGGTGGAAAGCTGTTACCCATGAAGAAAGATGGAATCACAAATTGTCGGTCTTGCGGGGCCATCTTGTTTGTTTTGCTTCAGTGGTAAAATTCCTGATGTGGAGAGGAGCAGCCGCAGCCTGCCTCGGTGATGCCTGGCACAGCTGGGGATGTGCTCTCTGTCTCAGATAGTTAACAAGAGAAAATCAGCTTCTTTTCCCAAAATCCTGAAAGGGTCTAGAGCAGAACAAGAAAACAAGCTGTTGGTCATACTTTCCATCTGATCCACGGTTTTATTGTGTAAAATAGGAAAATCCCCCTTCATGAAATTATCCTCAAGTGTTCCTTAAGCACATCATATCATTTGACTGAAAAGTTCTGTATTAAATAAAACCAACCCACTACATGTTTATTTAAAACAAAAGAGAAAATAATATTTAGGCCTGGTTAATGATCCAGAATATTTTACTGGACATTGTGTCAACAAATCAAATGAAGCAAGGTTTGGAAACTTGACATAATATGTGAACAGAGCTGTGCCACGGCAGCTATACGGAAATACTCCCCTTCTGAAAGAGACTGGGAAAATCCAGTGTGAAATTTCTTTGACCTAGTTTTATTTTCCCATTTTTGTGTAGCCTGGAAACTCTGTATCCAACATAATGTTGCCTTTGTATAATATCTGTATAACAATGTTCCTGACAAATACCAAAAAGGGTATTCCTGACAAATACCTAAAACTTTGCTGAATGTGTATCTCTTCAAGTTGGACATTTTAGAGGGTGATTCCAGTTGCAAATATTACTGAGCAAATCTGATTGGCAAACGTCACATGCCTTTCCTTATTTCTTTCTCTCTCTGATTTCTTGAATGTGTATATTCTCTGTGGTATGTGAAGTACAGCTGTGTTGGTGCAAAAGTTAGGCATTTGGAAGTATTCTGCAGCTGAATTTCAGTGTAATCTCTATAATAATTTGTGAAATAAAGTATAAAAGGTTCCTCTTTGAAGCGTACTCAGGTATATATTATACCCTAATAATTTCACATGCAACAGCACCTGGAAACTTTACCATCTGGGAAATAACTGCTTGATTTTGTTCACAGACTAGGTAGTTTAAATTTTTAAATGTGAGTTTAAAAGTCAAGGAATATATTGGTAGGTCTATTAGAAAATATAGGGCCAATGTGGTCCATTACATTGATCTGTCTGTATGCTGTACAAATGGCTTTTAATTTCATATCTTATTATATATCTATAAACGAGCAACTTTAATTGTTGATGTTCTGAGAAAAAAATTAGTGTGGGTTTTTAACATAAGATTGTAAGAGAGGAGAAAAGAGAGAATAAGTTTGTACTTTTTACTAGCAAAGAAAAGACAATAAAAACTGTGATTAAAAATGATTTCTACCTTAAACCAAATACCTTCTCATGATCAAGTTTCACATATAGTAGCTTTACTATTTAAGGACAATGAAGAACCAGAACAAATGGTATACGTGAAACAAAGCATAGAATTATGATTTCCATAGATTCCTGTATAATTCATGTGCTGTGGGGTCTGATATTGCTGCCTATTGGCATTAGGAGTTAAGAAAGACCATGTAGTGTTACTGACTTTCAATAGTTTTTCCTCTTTTAGGGAAAACAAGGTCCATAAGTAGGTAAGACATGCAATATACGTTTGTAAAGCCAATAGTTCACCACAAGCAAAGGCATCAAATTTTCTAGTTTGAAGAATATGAAACATTTGCCAAAATACCTCACTTGGAACTCCTGAGTGTATTTCTACCCTTCTAAAAGATTCGTAATTTAAAGAAGCTCCATGGCATTCGAAGGGATATTTTCAGGGGCTTCTGTTTCTTTTTTGAAGTGTTATTTATTTTCCTTGCACAGGTTATGAGTCAAAATTATTCATCAAAGTAAATGTTTTTAAAATCTTATTTATTTTCCACTTTTCTAATGAGTTATACTGATGGATGGTGTTCAGTAGTAACTCAGAAACAGAATGCGCTTACCCAGTGGTTTAGTGCTTTGCTAGTGTGCGCGTTCTCCCACCATAGCTCCCCACCAGCAGTTCTTTCAAGGAGTGGTTTCTTCACCTCTTTTGTTTTCTAGGTATGCATAATGTTAGCAAGAGTTAAAGGCACAATTCCAAATTTCTATAATCACTCCATTACCTAGATTACCAGTTAATGTACTCTTACAGTCTATGATGCCTTGTCTCGTGGGAAGAACTGTGAAGTCCCTAAAACAGCCTCAGAGCTGTCAGAAGAAGAGAAATACACTAGTTCTCCTGCTCAGTTGTTTAAATGTGCTGTGTGTTTGTTCTCATTCGAGATCACCACCTCCAAATCAGTAACAATTCCTTCCTTCTTCTCAGTTCTGGGTATAAAACTAATTTTGAGCTGCTTGTGTCTATCTGGACCTTATGCTACCGTCTGCATTGAAAGTGTTTGCTATTATATATCCAATACAGTATTATTAGCTTAAAGTGCAGACTCCCATCATTTGGGTTTTATTTGTGCATTCCTTTTCCTCTGTATTTGCATTTTCTCCGTAATGTGACTAGACTTCTCAAACAGTACATTCCTGGTTTAAGTTTGTAGTTAAATAAGACTTTAGCCAATGACACTGTTTGTTTTAGGACAAAGCTTTGTAGCTTTTGCAGTTTCCAAAACTGTGTCCTTTAGCAGGTTAATAAAGACAGTATAACTATTTCAGACAGACGACTGGAGTAATGTGTCTCAGATCATACTTTGCTGAAAACGGCTTAAATTTATCCTGTTACATGATGGTGTGCTACCAGATCTGGCAAGTACTTTGTTGTAACGTCTTCCAGGTTTGAATCTGATTTTAACTGAGGCTGTAAAGTGATTTACAAAAACCCCATCTGCTAGAATGTATTGGTGGACAACTTAATTGTTTATATTTATTGTGCAGGAACAATATTATGAATTCCAGATAACCAGAGGTGATAGAAACGTGCAAAGGTCAGCCATGATAAGGAAACTTTTTGGCACTGTAACATTCCTTTGGCTTGGGCGTTTGAGTTCACGTAATGTGAAGCCAAGAATGTATGCCTTTCAGATGTAGTCCATTTATCTTCTGCTGTAATGTTATTCACCAGTTCTCTAAAAAATTCCTTGGAGTTGCTGTTACTCTTGTTATCCTTTCTGTTTATGCTGTGAAAACTCTGTTGATATTCCCAAATTCTTGCAAGGCACTAGAATCCTTTGAAGTTTTTCATCTTTCCCCAAATATAGGAATTTGTTTAGTAACATGTTACACTTCTGTTCTAAAGTCTTGAAGATTGAAGTTCACATTTCTGTCTTTATCTCCCACATTATTTTGAATTTTTTCTTGTTCTTGGTGTCAGGATACCACTCAGCCTTCAAACTTGACTAACTTTTGCTTGCCAACAAATAATCTCGAAGTTTTCTAGTCTTTTTGAACGTGCTATTGTAGACCCAAACTGTAATACAGTCTGAAAGAGCTCAGCTCCACAAGACTAAGCCTTTCCTTTTAAAATAGTTACAAACTCTACTTCCTTTTCATACTTTGTCCAAAATTCTCTTGTAATTTTGAGTAGATGTCATATGTCAGTATACAGTACTGTAGTTACTTGTCTAACTAGACCAATGCCTAGTGAAAACTGTTTCAGAACTAGAAATATCCAGAAATACAACTACCTTCTACTTGTCTTCCTTCTTGCTCACTCCCATTGCTTGCTGGTACAATCTCTGATTTTGCTGTTCCCAGATTTCCTGGTACATGAATGCTGCTGGGATTTTTTTAAAGAAAAGTCTCAGCTTGCTTTTGCCTACTGCGATGTGTTTTCCCTTCTTTTCACACAGGTCTGATGGAGATTTGCTTCAAAGGGTCTTTAAGTTCCTGTATCACTTGAGCAACAATCATCTTCACAACTGGTCCCAGCTGCCTCATGCCACTTTCTCTTATCAATCTTTATTTAGTAAGTTCTATGAACAGAGAAGCTGAACATCTGGCTCACCCCTTTTGGAAGATACACATGCCATTCTCAATCTATTGAATGATGCCCAATGCAGACATAGTAATTTGTTTATATTAATTTGCCAATATTTATCTAAATAAATAATAATGGTCATTCTGGAGGTAAAGCTAGCTCTCATTTTCCTTTCTTTCAGAAGCTTTATGTATAAGGATTAAATAAAATACCACATTCTAGTTGCAGTCTCTGATAACCAATTCATACTGTATGGCAACTTGATCAGATGGATCACAAGCCGTCCTTTATTTTTATGAATAAATAAGCAGTTTAAACTGTAAGAAAACAGGTAATGCTGTTTTGCCATGTTTGTTCAGGTCATGATGTAGTGAGATCCAATTGCCTGGTGGTCTAGCAGGGACAGAAAGTGGAGTTTAGTCCTATCCCTGTTTCCAAATAGCTGTCCCATCTAAGAAATGAGCTAACAAATTCACTTCACTGAACTACTGCTCTGTGAATGACGGTCCTTGATCATTGCTGTCTCGATATTCTGCTGCTTTGGTCTTCTGTTTTGTTTTCTGCTTGTGATTTTGGTTTTGTTTAATGTGCAGAGGAGATAGGGTGACATGGGTTGGCAAGGAGAAAACCCGACCTTTAAGGTAGAAATTTATAACCTCAACATTTGTGAGTGCTCCGTGCAAAAAGGAACAGACGTTCTCCTCAAGCAAGCCATCCCCAGCACAAGTAATCTGCTGTTGGGAAAAGGCGTATAATGGAAATAGAGGAGGTCGTCAGACATGTCTGTGAAAGTGTTTACAAGGCAAAATAAATTAGTAAAACCATAACAAGGCAAGCCCAACAGGAAATTACTGAGTCTGTATTTACTTGTCTCCTTTTGAGGTTAGAGGAGTAAGGTGGCCTCTAATAGCAATAGCAAAGGCATGAAACTCATATTACAAATTTATGCCATATGCTTTCTAATGCATGAATATAACACCTTAACACATTTGGGTGTGGAGGTTTTAATGCTTAATGAAAGGCTGTCATGGAGCTCCTCAGGTTTCTAACAAAAGTGAATCACAAGTGAGTGATCAGAGAACTGATGAGCAGAATGCAGGTGCTTGGAACAATTGCCCTTTGCTTGCTTTGTTGTGGTGATAAGATTTGTATTTGGTGCAAGTAGTTTCCTAGATTTCTCTTGAGAGCTTCTCTATGCCAGTAGTTCCACTGTGTGACTTTTTTCAATAACAAATCTCACATGTTTGGTGTGGCTGGGTCAGTAACATATTCGATCCTCTTTGTAAACTAATCCTGGCTAATCCTTATGCCAATCGGCTGTGAACACACTATCCTCTGTCTTCCTCTCCCCAGCTAGCAACTGCCTCATGCTAGGGACCAGAATGGAATGAAAGTGCACTGACAAAAACATCAAGAAAAATTATTTTCCTTCTCTTTGTTTAACTTAATTTCTCCTCTTATTATCCCTTTTCTCCTCTTCAGTGCTGTCTCTCTCTCACCTCTTCCCTGCTTCATCTTAATTTCCCCTTCTTAGGTGTTACAGTAAAAGGTATGAAGGTATTGTGCCTCAGGACCAAAGGACAGCCACAGAAGGAGGAAAAAGGTGCTCTAACTCTTTTTTTATATATACATGTTTAATTTTTCGCTTTGTATATTCTCTTCCTCAGGATCAGAGCAGGAGAAAGAAAAAATAATATCCATATTACATAGATACAGAAGACAGAGTGGGGTTTCAATAGTTTGATACCACATATTAGTGTTTAAAATGTGCACTCAGTAGTCAGATACTCTCTTCCTCAGTATAAAGGAGGGAGATTGATGGTTGGTTCTCGCTCTTACTCTGCTCTGATCCAAGTTCACGTGCTTCCCTGGGTATTAGTACACACTCTGGGTCTTAGTGTTCACAACAGGTTACTTTTTTCTTTAGTGGTATATGGCTTTCATTTCTTCATGGTATTTGGGCTTAATTCCTATGCATTATGTCTTATAATTAATAATACATTTACTATAATTAACTAGTTACTGGAGTGTTTGTTACTTCTAATAGACATGATAGACAGTTGCAGAGTATATGGCAATGCTGTAATAGATAATATGGGGCAATATAAATGCTTCCTTCTAATTATGAGAAAAAGCATGAGTAATTTTGTTTTTTTTTCTGATTTCGATGCTCTGGCCTGGCAGTGGTTCAATATGTTATGGTAGATACTTCTAAAATGAGTGAAAGTTGCTTCAAAATGTCTCCAAGAACATGGAGTGATCTTTTCTCTTTCCTATGAATTAAAAGGAATCGGAAGAAATTCAGGGTTACACAGGCAAAAAAAAAAATTGTTTGGAGAAAATTTCTAGAACTGCTACCCGTCTACTCAAACTGCTAGTAAGGCAAGTAGGGAGCAAACACAGAAAAGTCTATGACATTCCGGTGTCTAACTGCTGTAGTAATGAAAAATAGAGTAGAATATGAGAGAGAAACCTATGTATTGCTGAGAATCAGAGGGCACCAAAGGATCCAGTACAAATATAAACGTGTATTTCACCGTGAGAGCTAGTTCTGTCCTTACCCGTTACGAGCTGAGGCTGGGAGAAGGATTACAGGGAAGAGAAGAAAGCCAAGGCTGTGGTGGGAGGGCAAGGGCTGAGGGAGCTCTGGTGCTTTGGCTTTGACAGTGTGGCTGTGTGCTGACCGATGTGGGGAGGTGAACAGAGCACGATCGGTAGAAGGAAGAACAGTATTGGTTTGGAATTGAAAAATTACCCTTCTCAGCCCTGTCTGCTATACCATCATTTGCTTACTTAGGACCAAAGGAGCAGCCTATTTCTCATACACAAATCTGTCTGCATAATCTCAAGCTGAATAGAAATTAGATTGTATCTCTTGTTCCTTAAAGTCCCTGACAAAGAGTATATCTTAACACCTTGAGTCATATCTGATGCCCCTTTAAAAACAGTCAATAGTGAATCATTTCAGAAATTATTCAGCTGGAGGATATATAATTTCTTACTGTTTATATTCTGTTCCTCAGGATCAGAGCAGGACAAAAAAAATCAGTAGTTTTAAATAATTTTGAAAAAAGGCTATTAATTTATTAGTAAAATAACAGTTTCTGTAGCTGACAAGGTTTTTTCTATTACAAGTTGGGAAGCAAACTCCTACATCTTTGCATAACATTTGTTTAAGATCAGTTATGCAAGAGGAAAATTTCAAAACAGAGTTTCAAGCAGGATTCAAAGAACTCACAGTAAAGAAACCAGGCTCATTTACTGAATTCTCTGCTTTATTACTTGCTCAGGAAATGGAAGATAGGTTTTGTTATGGCTGGAGACACCTCTGTCAATGAATTGAGATAATGAGGTTCACACATCTGGTCTCTGGAAGAGCTAACTAGATGCAGATTAAATTAGGCTTTCTGGTACTTCAGACTCTACTCATGAAGCCTGTGTTATATAGCCTTTACATGCTTTAAATGGTTGTAAGAAAACACTTTTTTGTATTAATCATTGCCTGGAAATTCATCTCATGGAAATGGTCTATTCAATAAAGCTATTAAACCAATTTAACACATCAAAACCTAAAAAGCAGTAAGATCAAACCAATTATTCTGCCATTAATTAGTAAGGTTTACACTAAGAGTTCATAAAGTGCTTTTCACTTGCATATCACAAAGCCCTTTGCAAGCCATCCCCGGTCCACAGAGAGAGACTGATGTGCTGAAGGTCAGTAACAGTAAATGTGCAAGAGGACACGGTTCTGCTGGGGCCCAGTCCTGTGCCCTGGGCAGAAATAGCCCAATTATGCTGAGATGTCTGACCTTTTCTGGAAATATTACTGAAACTAATGTCATGTATTGCTGCTGGAAAACATTTTGAATTCATAAAAAATTCCATTTTGAATTCTTTTTTTAGGGTCAATAATGGTTTTTATTCCAATTGCTGTAAAATTACTCTATAGTCTTGTTCAGAATATTCACCAGTGGAAAAAATGATCTTTCATTTATTTCAGAATAATTTCAAAATGTCATGAGTTGACATAGGAAACCCAGATGTCTTTAATTCTGAAAACTGAGACACGGATTTTGAACAGGAAAGCTGTCTTGTTTCATGTGCCTCCTCAGGAAGGAGGACTACAGAATGTTCCCCAGTTTGCTGCTGTGCTGTCATTTATGTAAGATGGAGCAGGAATGGTTCCTGGGCATCTGTGCAGAGCCTTAGCAAAATCTTGAAGGAATCCAAAGAAAACCAATAACTCCCACAACTCTAACATCTTCATCAGCTATTAAACCATCTAGCAAACCTCTCACAGTAAATCTGATAATTTGTGTTTTCCTTATCCTCTCTTAACTACAGTGAATGCAACTTATCAAAATGCCATCTTAAATACAATAAAGAAATCTTAACTTTAATTTCATCAAAGATATCTTTTAAAAAGTTTATTTGATTTTTACCCAACTATACGTGCCATAACATACTTGCATGACACACTAAACAAGCAACATGGATTTCCACACAGGTGTGGAGGAGACCTTTAAACCTTCAGCTGCGGTGGTAGCTGGGACGTTGCAACACAAACAAGCTACCAGACTGCAACCAGGCTTTACCATCAGTCAGATTCTACTGTCTGTGCTGTTTCACCTTCCTTCAGCAGTCAGACCACACTGCCTCTCCTCAGTCCAGCCACCTCCCTAGTACTCCTCTGTGCTATTTAACAACTTAGTGGGAACGAGCTACAGCTGCACGTCATCCAGGTCAGTCAACCCACTGCCTTTGAGGCAAGGCCACAGCTGTGTATCATCAGTGTTAATCAACCCAATGCCCTCACTCCTCTATGTTGGGGTAATGGTCTACATAGGATCTGAAGCAGAAAACCTCCTTGGAGGACAGGCTGTGTATCGCAAGGGCTCTTGGTTCTTCTGAAGTCAGCTTGAGATACTGTGGAAACAGGATGTGAAGAGCTCTCCCCTGCTCTAGTATGACTATTAATCTGAAAAAAAGCACATTTACAAAGGAATTGCATTGTTTTGTTCTGACTGCTTAATTCAAACAAGGTATGTGATGTTTATTTTATAAATTTGGGAATGTGTTGTTTATAAAGGTGTTTAAATGCATGCACATTTTCTGAGGAAAAACTGTTAAAATAGTCTCATTTATGAGTCACGTAGTATGGACAGGCACAGATCACTTCTATCCTGCTCTCTTGGTGATATATTAACATCCTCTGTTCAGTAACTGGCCCCAGTGGCTAACATGATATTTTTCAGAGTTGAGCCTGTGTATTTCACAGGGAGCACCAGTCTGTATGTACAGATTCAGCTGTAGGTAAGGCCAGAGACCGTGCCTACAGATTCCATCTCTCTGTTTGTGTAAAATTCTATAGGGGTAAGGTGGAAAAAATAATCAGTGTGGTATTTGGATTATTATCCTGTGGAAGGGTTTGGAATACTCCCTGCAAAGGAACCAGGGGGGTGGTGTAGCTCTTATGTTGTGTTCAGGAGCTGATAGTAAGATGTGGCAAAAGGTGTAAGGGTCTAAGAGTAAACAAACGTATTGCCATGAACTCTGACCTGAAGATCCTGATGGAATGTGCTTGATTTGTGTTTGCTGTGGGGACATGCTCTCTTTCAGGTGATATTGCTGCTAGGTTTGATCTTTAGAAATGGAGTATGTAATTTTCCTGCTTTCTGGTATCTGAATGGCTAGTGAACTCATAAGCCAGTGCAGTGGTTTTTGTTACTTGGGTAGGGAATTCCCTTTTAACCTGAAAATATTTTTAGAAACCTGCTTGAAGTACATGATTAAAAGTGGTGGCATTGTTGTATCAGTTGATTGTTTCAGTTCATAGTGATGTTTTTATCCTTGGTCAAGGGAAGGCCCTTTGGATTTTCTTCTGTATTAGGTTTTTTTTTTCATTCTGAAAGGCTCTGGAGTCGTGTCAAAGTCCTAAAGGATGACTGTAACTCGTTATATTTGAGCAGGTGTAAGGACTTTATATTCACTGGGCAAATAGCTGGTGTGACTTGAGATGCTACTGTTCCTCCCTCCAAGCAAGCAGAGAATGTGTCTGAGCTCTGGGCTACAATCTGACATCCGAGGGCAATTCCAGACCAGGAATTTCAGCTCATAAGGTGGCTGGGAGTGAAGGGAGAGAGGGATTTGTTTGGCTGACTCTGACGTCAGAGGTGCATGCGGGGGGGCTGCACGAGCGGGGGGTACCCAGCCCCCTCACACCAGTGAGTATGGATCTGCCGTGAGACTGCTCTGCTCGTGGGGAAGATCCAAGGCACAGATCTTGTCCTTGTTTCTGTGTGTTTCATTTTCCATTCTGGTTAAGATTGTCACTGTCACCAAAAGTCAAAGTCATGGCGTTGCTCTCTCTCCCTTTCGCCTGTGATTGCATTTATTTAAATTTGAGTATAGCCGAGACTTCTCCTGTTTCTGGTTCTGTTGCTCAGGTGTTCGGGGTGGGGGTGGGGGTGGGGTGGGTTCTGGAGCCTGAGAGAGCAAGGTGCTGCTCTGGCAGTGGGGTTTGCTTTGGCAGCACTGTGTGATCAGCTTCCAAACGTGTCTGTGAGCATTTCCAAACCACAGGATGCTCCAGTTACTGAACGCATTAACCACCTGCTTTCTTTGATTGCAATAATAGTGTTACTATGAATCCTTATTGCTGTATAACTGATTTTAATAGGTTCTGGTTTGCGGTTGTTTGTTGTTGGGTTTTTTTTTGTTTGTTTGTTTGGGTTCTTTTATGACCAGTGTTATTTGATTTTACTACATTGGAACCACACTTTTAGGAAGGGATCTTTCCAGAGTAGCAATTTATCTCAAAGAACATTTCAAGTGGATACATCTGTTATATTTTTTCAACTTTGTACTTCCTTATGTAATGGTTTATTTTTTTTACCCAGAAGTGTCAAGTCTAACTGATTTCTGTGACTGGTCTTAGGCTCAGGCTGGTACTTCAGAAATGTAGTACAGTACAGAAAACCAATGCAAAGAGCTCAAGAAACATTCATATTTATTGATTTTTAGTGACAGTAGTTTACATCTAAAACAAGTTGGGCTTTTTTCTTTGGCCTGTCCTTCATTGATTTTAAGAACATGCATTGTATTCTTTTTTTTTTTTTTTTCCTCCTTCTCAAACATTGGTGATGTACATCTAACAGATGGCAAGATTTAGTCTTGCAAGTGGTGTGAGTCCTGTTCAGAATCCCATTCCCTCATACTGTTCCTGAGCCAGCAGCGTTTGCAGGGAGGAGTGGTGGTAAAGGGATGTTAGTCCAAATATACTGGGAGCTGTGACTCTAGAAAAACTGACATGCCTTGGGAAAGGTTTCTTTCTCAGAAAACAGAAAAAATGAGGGTGTTGGGGTTGCAACTCTCATGTTCTCTTGTTTGGGCAAACTAATAGAGAGGTAGAAGAGCTGTGTTTAATGGACTTGCCTTTGAGAGATGTTTGCAATATTCTCTTCACTGGTCCAGCCCTAGTGGTTTCCCACGTACGAGTCAGATGGTAGAGAACATAGTTCAGACAGTTGCTGCAGTACTATTTCCACCTTTTCACCTTTTTTCACTGCAAAGTCCTCTTGCCTTGCACTGTACTGTAGAAGCAAAGTGATCTGCTGCCCTTAGTCTCACCAAGGATCCGAAGTTTGAAAACATTTCCCAACAGTAAATCGACAGTAAACACCCACAGTTCAGTAAATGGTGCATATAGCTGCCAACGAAAGAAACTTTTGAAGGGTCAATCCAACTTCCATACATCTCAAGTATTTTAGCCCTTGCTTCCCTTGCCAATTGGATTCTGCATCACAGTAATGTCTGAACACAAAATCTCTGTGGCACAGAATGGAGCATGAAAAAATCAACCAGTTTAAATCTTCTAATGAGCCAGGAAACTACTTTGACACAAAAGAGCAAAAGTAGCTTGCCAAAAAAGAAAGGTGAAAGGGAAGTTCTTATCTCTTTCATCTTACATTCTCAGTTCAGCTTTTTTGTTCCAGAAGAGTTGGATTTCTGCAGAAAGCATACAATTTTCAGCCTGTCTCTGTAATCAGAACTTCCACAATGCAATTTAATTTCCCAATTACTGCTAGCTGTTTTCTTTCAGTTCACATCTATGTCTTCAACAGATTTTTTCTTTTTTCCCCTCCTAAAGTAAAAATTCTCACTGGCAGATCCTGAAAATATATTGTTCTTATACTGACAGGTAAAGTTATCCGTAACTATGTGCTTTAGAGCGTAATATGCCATGCAGGTAAACATTTTAACGTTTTCTGTTTTGAGGCTTACAGGTGTTGCCCTGTCTAGAAACATGTTTTATGGTATTGATGTTTGTTTTACTTGTCAGTGGAAGTGCCGGGTCTGACATACTTAAACCAGAAGTTTCCTTGTACTTTCCCTACCATGCCCTGGTAAAGTTTGAATTTTCAGTTCAGCCCTTAAATTATCGCGCATATCCTAGCGCTCGGCTAAGCATGAGATGTACTTGATGTCTCCTGGTGTTTTCAAGTCTACCTGAGTTCAAAGTATTTGTGATGTACCTTCAAATGTTTTGCTGTTTGATTAAGGCAAAAAAAAAAAAAGTTAACGCACTCAGATAATCTAAGCAGTCCTGTCCCCTTATCTGTGGAAAGGGAAAAAGCAGAATGTTCAAACAGCTTTTTAAAATGCTGGAGAAGGTGGGGCACTGATGTACATAAACACTGTGCTGTCATGTGTGTTGAAAGGCTCACGACTATTTTAAGTAACTCTTGAGTAACTCTTCAACAAAATGTTTTTTCAGCCGTTATTTCTGACTCCACTTCAAAATCTTGTTTCTAGCATCACTAGCGAACAATTCTGTTGTAGTCACTGTGAAAACCTCTCATGTTCTGCTTCTGCAGTTTTTCATTTTACCTACTGATTTTTTTCCTAGAGAATCCCAGAATAATTCAGGTGGGAAGTGACCTCAGGAGGTCATTTGATCCAAACCACCAGTCTAAGTAGCTCTAACTTCAGATCAGGTTGCTCAGAGCTTTGCACAGTCAAATTCCGATTATCTTCAAGGGTTGAAATTTTAACATCACTGGTAAAAAGCTGTTTGATTTCTGTGATGCAGGACTTGGGCCTGATGTATTTTAGTCTAAACACTTTCATGCTCAACTTTCAGGTGGTCACTAGAACTGAGATTTAAGTAATAAATCTTTGGCTTGGGACAGCCCTCAGGAAAGAGCTGGAATTTCATAGCTGTGCAGCCTCGAAAGGCGTGATGACAAAGTGTTGCTCAGGGCTCAAATGAGGGATGTTTTCCTGTAAAGGAACAATCAGCATTGAATCAGTTCATCACTAGGAGAGTTCGCCAGTGCTGCAGCTGTGTAGTCCACCGATACCAGATTGTCGTGAGGAGTCAGTTTTAAGTACTTCTCAGTGCAACCGTACATTCTATGTTATGTTCAGTGACTGCAGTTTCAGAGGGATCTTGTTATAACTTTGATTTGCTGAAGAGCATCCTAGTATGTCTGTCTTTTTACCAGTCAGAAATTAACCTCATATATAAGGTTAAATGGATGGAATAGTAGGACACTGGCATATAATACTTTAAAAATGAAACCCACCAGGATGTTTTGTTTTGTTTGTTTTGGTTTGTCTTTTTGTATAATGTATACTAGTTGTGCACGTGTCTGTAAAGATTTCAGTGCAGCTATTTTGCTTCCTGAGAACCAAAGTCTAGCACAGCTGAATGGTCTATTCAGAGCTTATTTCTGCTGACTAATTTTATGCATCTAAAATTGCTTTAACACACATTTTAACTATATGAGTACTAGTGTATATGGAAGCTACGTATAGTGTATTTGGATTAAATGTATCTATTTCTGTGTTTACTGTAGATTTTTATTAATGCAAAACTAAGCTATGATAGTATACCTCTTATAGAAGAACTAGGGTAAATGATTACACTTTAGAAATGTTGATACAGAGCTTTTATATTGCTAAAAAGGAAAAGATGACAGAACAACTTCAGACACAGAACTCAATTTTTTAAAAATAATAATATATATTTTTTGTGATAACTCTATTCTTTCAAACTCACATGATATATCTGAGGAAAAAAAAAGATGTGAGTTTCAAAGTTAAAACATCCATTTTATTTTCTCATATCTTTTTAACAGTGGGCAGGGTTCTACGGAAACAGTCTTTCTCCACATTTTTCCTCCTGGGAGGGCTTTATGTCATCAGAGTGCAGTGAGGAATGGGAATGAGCATCTACTATCAGGAAGCTCATTCGGTTTTATTGTGACCTGTATTGTGGAAAATGTGTAGTCATATTGCTTTCCTAATTTCTCTTTCTGGCTGGCTCACTCCCAAACAAGATTTAGGAAGAGTGGACTCATCTGGAAATGTGCTTTTTTCTGTTGTTCTTGTTTTTGCCAGATTTTCAATTAGAAGTATTCAGCAAGCCAAGTAACCTGCCTCTACTCTTTGCCCCCTCCTCCTTTTAATTAAGTTTCTGTTATTTGGAATGTTTTTGTAGTTTTATATAGCCTGACTTTATGTGTACACACATAAATATATGAGAATATTTTCCATGGAAAGGCTTGATGGGGATAGCCCATAATTTTTAGAGAGCAGCGAGAGATGCCAAAGTCCCTCTAAGGGGACATCTATGTAGTTTATGAAGGAATGAGATTCCAGTCCTAAAGAGCAGGGTAGGCTCTTAAATGTGGATCTCTTTCACTCTATATGGACAAATTACCACATGGATTATATAAATCTGTTTTATAAGGAATATCTCTTAGGAAAAGGGATTTGACATCATAAATATCAGTACCTTAAAATCCATAGTGAATTATATGCTCATCACTGGCCAGTGGTACTTGTTTTTTTCTCTTCTCTTTTCCCCCCATAATTTCTTTCGCCCTTCCTAGGAAAATGGGAAAGCTTTTTGAGGTAGTTCAGTTTTGCAGTATTAAAAGCACTGCTCTAAATCTAAAGCATGTACTAACAGCCTCAGTAACGAGCTGGGACTGGTGACTTTCACTGTTAAATGAACAAAGAAAAATAGGATTTTTCACACACAAAAGAAAGCTGCATAAGTTAGACCCTGTCTGGTACAAGACACAGTTTGATCACTGAAAAGCTATTCAGGTATTCTGTGATCATTTACTAGATAGTTTTTGAGGCAGGATTAAGTCATATGAGCCATTGTGCTTCCTGTAAGAACCAGAGCGTTTCCAAAGAAAAAGACCTTAATGCCAATGTAACCCATGGCCCTTCTTAAAATGTTTAAATGAGAAAAAAGAAACCTTTAACTCCACTGTCATCTACAAAATGTTTGGGGCTGAGATGTGCTCATGAAGCAGTTCCTCTCTGCACCTTGAGGAGAAAGGGTGAATAGGCTCTTTGTATTTTCCCTGAGAGAGAAACTAATAGAATTCAATGTAGTACTAAAATGTATACTGAGCAGGGAAGAGGGATGATTTCCCTGTGCATGTGGTGGGCGACAGGTTGGTCGACATCAGGGAACATCCCGCAAAAATCAGAACTAGGAAAATGAAGGTAAAGAGGAAAACCAGCTTGCTGGGACTGGCGTGGTAACGCTCACTGGGCAGTACACAAAGGGAAAAGTAACGCCTAAACCACCCTGTGCAAGTGTGCAGTTGCTGCTCCACTTGAGCGCTCTTCCAAAAGATGGTTTACCTGGGGGCTTAGGGCAAAAGCAAATGGTTTCATCAACATTTCCAATTACTGTTTTGCATAGACATAATTCAAAAGGGGAATAAAACTACAACCAAATTAGACACAGTTCCATTTTAAGCCCCGAGATTTTACGCTTTAAATTAAACTGCTGAATTGCCCGTGTGGCCAGAAAACGGAGAGCTTCTGCGGAACAGGTTGCTGCCTCTTGCGCAGCTCCAGTGCCAGGTGGTGAAAGCACCGTTGGCACTGGAAGCAAAATGCCAGCTCGATTGCTCTGATATCCAGCATTGCTCTGGGTAAATGTGTAGGTCACACAGTTCAGTTTAAAGGCTTAAGGTATCTGTGTTTAAATAGGTCTGTACAATTGTCTCTTGTTCTAGGTAATAGACAATTGAATGAGTCTCTTGTCCAAAGCTCCTGTGCGGTCCTAACTCTGCTGCTGTTCTGAAGATGTCTGTCTTCTGTCACTAGAAAATCCACAAATCCTTGAGGAGGTGAGGAGGAACAGGGTACCAGGCTGCAGCCTAGTTAGGCTATAATTTATAAAAAGATTTATTATTAGGTAGTTTGGAAAGTTCAGGAAGAATCTATGGAATTGACAGTTAGTGATATAAATGTAAGTACTGAGAAGAGACTTTGAGACCTTGTTCTGAAATTCTTCATTCCATAAGTTATCTGGAAAGTATATGTTTTTGCAAGCAGTAATTGCACAGATGTAATGTTGATTCTTCTTGGGCAGCAGTTTAGCCGTGAGGAATGGTACAGAATATACTTGAAAAGTGAGCCAGGAGCAGAGGTATGTGCTTCTCCAAATATTGACCCCAAAACGTTTCTCTTCAAAATTTTGGTCTCTAACTGTAACAAAGTCAGAACTAGAAATAGCAGCTGCATGTTTCATGCTATTGGATCTTCAAAATCCTTTTTGTTTTCTGGTGTTAATTAAGTCATGTTTCTCCAGTGAGAAGCTTACTTTCTAAAAATGTAACGTAAGTGTAAAAATACAGGGAAGTGCTGTACGTTGTACTATGAATATTGGAACCAGCAAAATAAAACATGGCAATACTTGGGTTTCCACTAAACATTCCTAACACAATTAATAATATTATATACTTTTTTTTTAATTTATTTTTAGTACGCTGTGACTCTGATGTCTTGTTCAAGTTCAATGTCATTCAGTCTTCTTGACTACGAGATTATTGTACAGCGTAAAAAGCAGTCTGAAACTGAACCTTGTGTTTGGTAAGGGGAATAATTTTTCCACTAATCGTTTCCCTGATTCCTGCCAATTAATCTTTGCCTTCAGTCTTCAGAGATGAGCAGATAGTGGCCTTTATATAGATAGGTCTCAGGGACCTCACACATTAAACAGGTGTAACACTAGAAATGAGTTTCAAGCATTGTGGCCACAGTCTTTTTTAGCCCCACCAATTCAAAGTACCCAAGAAGTCATCCTGAGCCCACTTTTGGCATGTTTTCTCCACTGTTGAAACTGGGCTGGTTCATCTTCTCACTTCTCACTACTAGCAATCAAAACTGCATGGTGATGTGCAGGGATACTTTGATTCCTTCAACTGCAAGGAAGAAATGCTCAGCATGCCCTGGGAAGACCTGCTGTGATGCAGAGTGTGTTGTCCTTGGACTTTGAGCTCTACAGGGTTTTACTCTCACCTTTCCTGAAGTGCTTGGCCAAGGAGATTACCCAAAAAGTTTGTTGAATCAAACATTCACAAAAAAATAAATGGTGCCTTTTATCTAATCACTGTCTGAGGGGAGAGGCTAAATAGGTTAGTGTAAGAACCCTGTCTGGAAAGACAGCAGGGACATTGATTGCATTTTAGGAGGGATATTTTTGAAATATTGAAGCTGGAGGGTTCCCTGTCTCCCATATTTGATCTACATTAAAGGCTGTTTTCAATCTCAAATGTGTTTCAGATGTCTATTCAAATTATATGCCAGGAACTAAGGATCATCTTCAGTATATCAATGAAAAATCTGTGGTTTTTTTCCTGTAACTGACAGCCTAGTGAGTTCATTTTTGGCCCTGGAAGTCAAATCATGTTCTTCTATTTCATTATCAATAATATGTGGTCAGCAGGTGAAATTATGCTCCCAGAAAAGTGTGTGATCTGTTCTGATGGCCTGGTAGCATCAAAGCAGGAACAAAACTGGTCTGTCACCAGGCAGCATCTCTGATAGCACTGCAGAACCATAGATTCACCGGAGCAGCAAAAGGCTGATGCTCAGTGAAATGGAAAATGGTGTTAGGGCTTCAGAGAAGCCGTATGGCTGTTTGTAAGGCACAGAGTAGGGGAATAACTGATAAGTATAGGCACTGAAGGAATATTGAAAAAGAAGATATTTTTCATGGAGAAATGCATATATCCCCAAATTTTGAATTTTGACCCGAGCTCAAGCTTGGTGCAGGCTTTTTTGCACTATCATTGTTAATATGTGATAGTGGAGGGCTCGTGACTGGCAGCTCTGAGGGGTGGCTGGTCTCAAAAGGACGTTTCCTCTGGGTGAGAAGGACATTTCTGCTGGAGGATGCTCTGTGTGCTCTAGACCTGTACCTTTCTACCGTGGCACGCTCCCTCCTAACTTTCCCTGAGCACCACATTTCTGGGGCTTAGTGGAACAAACTGTTCCAACAAACGCCAAAATCTGTCCCCAGTTTTGCTTGAAACCCTGAGACCTGAGCCTAAAGAACACCAGCAGTGCCTAAGCTTTGCTTGCTTGTGCTACAGGTGTTAAGGAGGCTCTCGTGGCCCCTGTACAGGGAGAGTATAAATTGTGTAACTGCTACTGTCAGCTGCCTTCCCACACCTGTGCCAAGTGCAGGGGCAGAGTAGCTGAGAGCTGGTGCTCTTTACTTGTTCACAGCATCAAGAAGGATTTCTGTGATGGGCGTTGCAGAAATAAATGCAACTGTTCATTTCCATGGACACAAGCCACAAAGGACCATGATACAAAGCCAGAGCATGGGGATGTGTCTATAAATATATATATATATACATGCATGGGAGTATGTGTGTGTATATATATATATATAATTTCTCCAAAGAAGTGAATATAGGAACAATGAATATATATATACATGCACGGGAGTATATATATATATATATATAAATTTCTCCAAAGAAGTGAATATGGGACCAACAGTGCAAATAAATTTCAAGGAGAATACTCTGAATAGCTTAAAGACGTTCACAAAGAAGTATTGTTTCAAACTGGCCAGTTGGATGTGTAAAATCGTGATGATGTGGATTTTTAAAAGGCAGGCTATAATTTCAACACATTTCAGTGTTTATGAAAAGTTGCGATATTTTTCCCAGGAAAATACAATAATTACAGCAGAACAAGACAATAGTAATTGATGTCATAATATTCAGACGGGCTCAACTTCAATGAAGATTCAACCAACTTACGCAGTTTTCATTCTGATTTTCACCAACTTATGCTAGTTTTTGTGTACTTTTATTAATTTTAGTGGCATTACTCTCAACTTGTATTACCGTAAGGGTAAGGAGAGATAGTATATTATGAATAATGGATCAAAAACTGTTTTCATTTAACATTAATCAAGGATGAAAGAGTATTCTGCTATGCCCTTGTTTCTCCCTGTTGACCTGTACTCTTGGGCAGGACATATGTTCTGGACGTTCTCCAGCCTCCTTCCTCTCTGCTTCTGCCTTGTGCTGTGCTGTGATTCTCTGTTGGTATAGAGAGATGCTGTGTTGGTATATATTCTTCTGTCAGTAGAAGACCTGTGATAAAACCATCAGCATTAAGAGAAAGAATCTTCAAAGTATTGATTTGTGCAATATGATACACTGTCTTGTATCGCTCAAGTCATCATGAAAAGGATTTAGCTTCAGTTACTTCAAGGAAATGTCTGGCTGCCAGTGCAAAACAAACATCTCTGATAATTCATGGTCTTATTTCAGCAGCAGAAGAAAGCTGTGGGAGCTGGGGTGCTGAAAGCTGTTAGCAATGGCACAGGCTGTCCTAAAGATTTCTGGGATTTTATTTTTCTTGAAACCAATGTTCCTGGGAGGTAAATTTAATTTATGGCTGAAACTCATGTCTTAAACAGGTTGGAAATCATGTAATAGGTTCCCCAAATAAGTTGTTCTTTCAGGTTATCCTACTTTGCCATTGAAAACTGAATCTTACCTTAATTGTGTTAAACTGAAGTTTGAAAGTATCTTTTTCTTTTAAAGAAAAAATAATGCATTTTAAAGTACAGGTGTTTATTTCCTGTAACTGGTACCTAGTCTCAAAAAAGCCTGAAGTGATTTAATTGCATCTTCTCTTTCTAAAGCCAGGTAAAAATTATGTGGCACCAGTTTCTATTTTCCCTCAACGTTACACTTTTCCATGGCCTCCTTTGGTTTATTGTCCAGTTTGTGCACTATAATTCCCAGAGACAGACACACTCATATTAATTTTAGTTAAGTACTTTTCTATAAAATTATTTTCCCACCTTTACAGCTTGATTTTGCTTGCAGAAACTGAGCCCATTTATTTTGCCTCTTGGCAGATGGCTGGGAAAGAGCAGATAAAGCCAAAGTTCTGTCTTTAACACACCTCCCCCTGCAGCCAAGCAGCAGAGGCAGCGCAGTGACGTAAATTGGTCTGGATTTCACAGGGACTTACTGTGCATAAAAGCAGTGGGGACATGTGCAATGGGCACAAGTTTTTTTCAGTGACACCCAGGCTCCTCTTCTGCATTATGGAGACTGCAATGTTGCTCTATGGACATCAAAAGAAAAAAAAACAACCCAGCAATCCTGATTTCTGCATCCAGTGTATCAATGGTTTGAAGAGTGGAAATCTCTTCCCATGAACAGTTTCATGCTTTTCAGTCTTATTTCTTTGGTCCCATTCTGGGAAGAAGATAAACAATCTGCTAAAAGTTGGTTTTGGGTTTGGGTTTGTTTTGTTTTTTTTTTTTTTTTCTTTTCTTTCATGAAAGATCTTTCAACCAAATTTTGCAGCATGATGGATGGTTCCCTGGAAAAGCTTCTAAGTATCCATTTCTCCCAGAAGAAAGAAAAATTAATATGAGTCTTACAGCTGCTGGACACCCTTTTCTTCCTTTCTCCTCCTACCCCACTTGGGTTGCCAGAAGCAGTGAGGGCACATCTGCCCAGCTGCTTCATAGCCTGTCAGGTCCTTGATATGTTACTGTGCAAGGGCTCTTCTTGTGGTTCACACCTAAAGCTTTTTCCTCTGTGATACCTGTTTTCAAGCTTACATGAAGTCTAACACCAAAGAGTTTGCTTAGCAGTTAGAGAAATCACATAAAAAGCAATGCTAAAAATATTGTTTTATATATCCATAAATGCAAATGCATAAAGCCCATAGAACTTCACAGTAAAGCAAACTTCATTCAAGGAGATTCCCCCTCAAGAGGGTGAAGGAAGGGTAACAATTTAAAAGAAAAAAAATAATGTAGAGAGGAAGAACAGGATGTGTGTGGGATGTCACGTATCCTGATTTAGGATCCTGCCAACTATGCCAATTTGTCTCAAATGAGAGATTTAGATCATCTAAATAATCACTGTCAAAAGTATTAGCAAAAGTGGTTTTAATTTGGGGCACAACAAAGTTCAACAGCAATGTTTAGTCTATTACTTTCTACATAGAAGAAACATAGAAAGGGAAATTGAGTTAGAATCGAGCCAGAATGATTTACACAGAGACTGGAGACACAAAAGGGTAAAGAAGACCCTACTGTTAAGTCTCGAGGTTCAGAGTGGACCCCTTTGCTTTCTAGATTGCTTATGGAGCTTAGATGCACCTAGGCCCAGTCTTAGTCTCAGAGCTGGGCAGTGGTTTATGTCTAATGGAAGAAATATGAAGGGTAAAGAAGGACCCTCCAGTTGAGTCAGGAGGTTCAGAGTGACCCCCCTTGTCTTCTAAACTACTTATGGAACCTGGGTGTGATTAGGTCCTATCTTAGTTTCAGACTTGGAAGTAGTTTAAATCTGATGGAATTAGCTACATGGATTTAATTAGTATTGATTTAGCCTGCTATCAGGTGCTTTCCAAGGATTTGTTGTGAGTGAGGGGTCTCTCCACCTTTGGTAAAGAAGGATCCCTTAGTCTCAGGTAGACCTTGAGAGGTGTCCCTGCCCAAGGGGAGAGTCACCTGGCGAGCAGTCCAGTTGCAACTCAGAGAGAACTCTAAGTAGGCTCATCCAAAGATCTGTCGTTAGTACAAGGCCTTTCTCTGCTCAAGGAGCAACCTTGAGAGGCATCCGGGCTCAAGGGGAGGTCACCGCCGTGCAGCCGTGCTGCCTCGCGGGGGGAGCTCAGAGGAGGCTCACTTAGGCTGTCGTATTCGTGGGATAAAGCGTTTGGCTCGTGGTCAGATTGCATACAATGGGAAAGGGATGCACGAGACTCCTTGAACCCACAACTTTCTTCCTGGATGAATGAGTCTTGGAAAAGCCACCCGCTATTCACGTGTCGGTTGCGTGATGGGTGTTCCAAGCTCGCACACATCAGCGCTCACTGTGTCACTCTGCTCCATCGTGGGTTTCCTAGAGGAGTTCTTGGCCCAGCTGCGGCTCAGGCCTTTACCTCCTTTGGAGCCTGTACCCAGCTGTCACTAGTTTGGTTAAGGGATTGAGTGCATCTGTCACAAGAAGCTTTTGATGGTGGAAGTTCTGGATTGCATGAAATACTATATGTGCAGGAAGAACATGGAATTTAGTTTAAGAATTGGGCATCACCTTCCTGTCCAGAAGTCTGTGTTTCTGCAGTGGAATATATTAACTGCAGAGTGCAGATAAGAAAACTTTATAGCTTAAAGATGCTGCTCATCTGTGCAAAGCAACATTTTTCTTGGAAACAAAGATGAGGGTGTGAAGAAGCGAGCCCACTGCAAATGTCAGCACCTCCTCTGAGTTTCAGTTGCCTTCTCTTGTGTAAATACTACATGTACGTTTAAAGAACTGTTCACCAAATGCTACAGTGTGATCAAAGCCTTTCTCTGCTGGGGGAGGAGGGAGAATGCCTTTAGCTAGAGCAGTTGTTAGATTACTTGTCTTCCTTATAGCAGTCACACAATCTCACAGTACTCAGGAGCCCCTGGTCAGAGATAAAACTCAGATCTGTACCAAACAACTTGCTTCTCTGCTCCCATGCAGGTGGGTCTCAGCTGGAGGTGAAACTAGTACTGCTTTGGAAGCATAACATGAGGATAGAGTACTTAGCTGTGACACCCTGGCCCCTGGACCCATCGAAGCGCAGCACATGGGTGGAAGTGACGATGGAGGGAAGCTATGACATCTTGCATGATATCAGTTGCACCATGAGGAAGCCTATCACCAGTCTGTACCGGACTACAGTCATCCGGCGCTTCTGGAACACCTTGCAGAGGTGAGCTGGACCATCCCTAGCAGTTCCCAGTGCCTGATGTAACCAAGAAATTTCTTCCTTGGTGTGCAGGGGGCCATCCCAGTCCAGGGTCTCAGAGGAACATGCTCTGAGGAAGAGGCATAGCTGGCAACAAGCTTGCCTTCTAGCCGAGGAAAAGACTTGAACCAGCCTGTGACCTAATTTGTAAGATTGCGTCATGAAGGTATTGATGGCCTGAGTCCTGATCCCGTGATGCAAACCTTAACTCTGACTGCCATCCCATGGAGGTGGTGTGTTCTTACAGCACAGCCTTGCAGCTCTGCTGTGCGGTCACACTAGGAGCAACACCTCATGTCTTTAGGCTTGAAGGGCCTTTGGGTTATAGTCATTTCCTGGCTGTTCAGCAGATGCCTTCTCTAGCAACTTCATTCACAACTCTGGTCATCCTCTTTATGTATTAGGCTATTGTATTTGAACTCCTGTAACATGCTCTTTGCAATCAGGCATTGAATTCCAGCATTGCCCTAGAAAGCTATATCGGTGTAGATGTGCTCCCAATGCATAGGGAGTGCTGTGTGTGCAGGCACTGGGCTGACTGAATCGGTAATGGGGAGAGCATGGGCTTTTGTGGCTAACTGCCTCTTCTCTTTCAGCATCAACCAGACAGATCAGATGTTGGTTCATCTGCAGTCTTTTGACACAGTCCCAGAACATTTTACCATTCCTGAGAGCACCAAGAATGGGGTGCCCCTCTTCTACATCCCCCCAGGCTCCACCACTCCGGTACGTTCCCATTTAATGTAGGATAGGTTGTCCCTCCTGCCTATTCTGTCTTACACCAGGGGATGTCGCGTCCCAACAGGCACTCAGAATCTTTTGTAACTCTCAGGCTTTACCTGTTGCACTTTGTCCTGCTCTGTAACAGAGTTCAGGTGCAATTCAGTGCCTGTGAGCATCCCATCCCATACTTTTCCCCTCTGAGACATCACCCCATGTCCTTATTGCTGCAGCTACACCTCTAAGCCCCACAGCGAGTCTCCTAAGTGTTCTGTGAAGCCTCCTGTAGTGATGTTATGTGTGTGACCAATGGGGGGTCTGACACATTTATTTTTGCCGTGTTTTCTCAGTGGTTACCTCATATATATGGAGTTGCTGCTGGCAGTCTTGTGCCCTGGTGACGTAGCTCAGCACTGTCAGTTGAAGATATAGGAGGTGCTGAATAGTTATTGTTTTATAGGTTTATTGCTCTGAGCACTCATGTGGAAGGTGCAAGAGAGATACTTGTCATCTGCACAGTAGAAACTGAACAAAATATGAGCTAATAGTTTCCACTGCAAAATTCAAACTCATTGAAGCTCACTGAGCAGAAGTGTTAGCATATTATCTGTTCCCTGCTAGCAATGTCCTTGGCACTGGTAGAAGATGACTAGCAGATATCAAAGCTAGGGGAGCTTTAATTTAAGAGAACTATCCCCTTAATTTTATTACTAAAGCCTTTTGCTTCATTATTAAATTTTCACTGTGTAAGGTTATGTATCCTTCTGTATATCTGGAGCATCCCACCTTATGGCTAACCAACACTTAATTTCTGTGTCAGCAGAGTGGCTATAGTTGGTGGAATCACAGTGTTACCATACAAACATGTTAGATTGCCCAGTGCCACCCACTGCTGGTACCGTATTTGAGCACTCTCAGACGAGTTATCTCAGTGTCTAATTGCTCTGCTGACACAAGCCATACATCCTCCTCTCAACACCACTACATATGCCATCTTTTCCGTGGTTGATTTACTTGATAAGTACTTAAATTCCTAATTAACTTGACATTTCAGGAACCTGATCTATTTTTTCTTACATTGTACTGCGTGTTTCAATGTGAATGCGCTTCGTTATTCTGCTGAGAGGCAGTTACTGAAAGCTGGGGGTGTAGCTAGCCTTCTAAGCCTATACAGCTCAGCTGCTAGAGAAATTCCAGCTCACTCTGGGTGGAACCAAACAGTTTCTTGCTGAATATTGCCCTGTCATTTTCCCAGGTGCTATCCCTGCAGCACAGTGGGTCTGACTCAAGCCATTCCCAGTTTGCCTCTTACTGGAAGCCTATCCTTTCTATGGATGCCAACTTCTGGCAGAGGTGGCTGCACATGCATCGTATAGTCGTTCTTCTGGAGCATGACACGTATGTAACTTGGCTGAGCTCACACACTGTGCACAGTGTGGGCCAGCCTGGGGAAGCAGGGCATCCAGCTCAGTCCAGTTGCAGAACTGCAGCTCAGCTGTCTTGCAGTGCCTATGGCCAAGGAAGGGCCTTGCTAGCGTGACTTGGTGGATGGTGGAGGCTCATTTATCTGAGAGGGACTGCGGGTTGGGAAGTCAACTTTGCCAAGAAGAGGGCTGTTCTCAGGAGCATAAAATGTTTTTCAAGTCCCTCTTGGGTCTGGATTTCCTGCTTGCAGGGGCTGTGGACCATCCAGTTGGAGCTATCCCACATGTTTTTGTTTGCTACTGGAAAACACCTTGCCTGAAGGCATTGCTTTCCTGAGGCTGGTCCTAGTTGCAGAGTTGTGTGAATAATAGCCATATATTGCATGGAAGGGGATAGAAACAGTAAGGGGGTGTGCTCTGTGCAAGGTGGAGAGCGGGATCCCTCTGCACTCAGCGAGTGTGTGGCTCTGGCCCAGAGGCACAGGCAGGGGGGTGCCCGGTTATTGGCTGCTCTGGAGGAATAAGGCTGAGGTACCAGTCAGAGGGTGGGTTGGAATGGATGTAGCAAAGTCTCTCTGGGCTTTTGGGGGAAGAAGAAAAACTATGGTTCTGAAATGGCTTTCTGCCACACCCTGCAGGCCTGTGCCCAAGCACCTGCACACACCGGGCAACAACGGCCGCTACAGCACCATCCAGTGCCGCATCTCTCACTCGGCGCTCACCTCCCTGCTGCGGGACTGGAGCAGCTTCGTGCTGGTGGAGAGCTACTCCTACGTCAAACTGATACAGGGGTGAGTGGCTCTGAAGCAGTCTGGTGTGGGGAACTGGGCATAAGGCCAGACCAAAGATCCAGTTAGAGCAGTATGCTGTGATGGGCCAGATGTCTAGAGTAGAGGGTAAGAGTGAGATAAGCAGGTATGAAACCCTGCGTGTTCTGAATTGCTGCCACTGTGTTCCAGGCACAGCCCAGAGGGAGGGAAACCACCTGGGGGGTTCTGCACGCTACAACTGATGTGTGTTGCTGCCAAGTTGTGTGGACTGTTGAGCTCTGCAAAGCAGGCCTCACCTTGGTCTGACATGACCGAGCAGCAAGATCTGTGCTATCTCAGCCCTGTCTTAATCCCTCCTCCCTAGTTCTGAGGATCCCACACCTTCCTCATTTTACGTGGTGCGGATCATCTCCAAAGCTCCCTGCATGGTTCTCCGGCTGGGATTCCCAATTGGCACACCAGCACAGGCCAGGAACAAGGTGAGAACTGGTTGGCTGCTTCCTGGGTTAGGAGCAGAGCAAGAAGTTCTGGGTGTGGAAGTGGTGGGTAGATCACAGGTGACACTGTGGGCGGGTATCCTCTAATAACTAACTCTTACGTTAAGGCTTTAATGGGTGTGAATTTACTGTAACAGAAAGGGACAATTTGGACAGAGCTTTCTTTGTTAAGTCTATGAAAGATCTAAACCCAAAAACTCAAAGAATAGTTGGTCACATGAATATTTTTTTTTTCCCACTGCTTAATTCAACTGTGGGACTTGAAATGACTTGAAGGTTATCTAGTCTATCCGTGTGACCAAATCACAATCAATACCCTCTGTCAGGAGCAGCAAGTACTTGACTCATCTGTAAAGGCCTCTGCGATGGATGTACTGCATGTTCCCTAGTCTATCGGCTTCAGTAGGTGGTGAATTGCACGTGCACGTTGTATTCTTTGGGCAAGAAATAGTTATTATTAGTAGTATTAAATTGTATTAATTAATAAAATTAGTATTAAATGCAAACAATGCCCCACATGAGCAGTACAGGGAAAGAATGTAATACCCAGACAATGTTTTAAAGATCTGCAAGCCCGCTAGATAGGCTTTTATGTACCAAAAGAAATGGGCTGTGCTAGTCAGATGCAGGAGGTGGGGTTACTGTGTGGACTGTTTCTCCAGCTCTAATGGCTGAGACAAGTCTAACTGTTCCTAGGTAAAACAGTAAGTATGTGGAAAATGTCCTGCTATTAAGTTGTGTGAACCTGTTGTGATAAGCAAGAGGTTTATCATTAAACCTTGATTTTTTGTCTTCATGAAAGTAATCTTTGTTTTGTCTCGCTTAGCTTTAGTGTTAGATTAGTCTGAGGAGAAACTGATAAAACATGGGAAGGACCATCTCTTTCAGAGATAATGAACCCAGATAACACTAAATGCTCTGGCACTCTGGAGGATCTGCCCTTTCATGTTTTAAGAGGATCCAGGCTTTGGGTACTGGTTGCTGGGCCAACGCGTGGGCTGATAATGCCAAGTGACAGGTTTTAGGAAGGAGTTCCCTCTGGCAGGTGTAAGTTAATACCTGTCTCATGAAGATGGTGTGAGACAGGCGCCATACCCTGCAGCTCTGGGCAAGTTCCAGATCACTGCAGCAGGAGCTCTATGTAGATCATAAATGGTATCATGCATGATCTTTTTTTTTTTTTTTCTTTTTTCCTGCCATAGGGCTGATTAGCTACCCGGTGTAGAGGATGGCAGTAGAACTTTAAGTTCTACTTATTTACACCTTGTTTAAGGGGAAGGGGGTTTTGTGTTGAGCTACTCAAATTTCCAATGTTTAAGGGAAGGAAAGCACCTCATACAGTCTGACTTTCAGAAGGCTTTTGGTGAGACTTGATACATGGCACAACTGTAGAACTGGAGTAGGAATGGGGTGTCATAAAGCAGAAACTGTCTTAGAGAACAAGGCAAGGAAATTGAAAAAGTGCTCTGTTCTCATCAAAGCAGAAGCTGTTTGTGGTTTCCCTACCCTTTGACTAGTAAACAGATTGGGAAACTCATCTGCAGGTAGGTAAGCAGGTAGTGAGCTGGGAAAATCTGCAGGTGGCACAAACCTATTTGGTTTTGTCTGCCCTTCCATCCTGTGCGTGTTGTGGACACCTAAGCAGCACAACAGTGGCTGGAAGCCAGTATTAATAACTGCAAAACAGCAGACGCTGGGTTTGGGAGCTTTAACACCATCAGTAATTCTGCATTACCAGTATGAAACCATGAAGGAGACCCAAGTGGCATTATAGTGCAGGAAGAGCTGTGCTTCACATTTGGATTTGGGGACACTCCTCTCCTTGAAAAAGACGTAGTAATGATGGGGAAAGTTTCTGAAATAATTAGTGTCGAGGAGGGAGATGGAGACTGCTGTTCTCCTGTTGGCCTGCCATGGTAATGGAAATTAAAATGAGTTGAACAAAGATCATGAAAAGAAATCTAACCATGGAAATTTCAAAGAAACCACTGGGGCATTGTGGGCAGCAGGTGCTGGTGTGCTTAGAACCATATTCAGAGCTGCTAAAAGGAGTGATCAGGAAGTAGTTTTGAAAGTATCTTGGAAAAAATTAAGCTAAAAAATAACCTAAGCTCTTGAAACCTTTTACCATAGAGGTTTGACACATGAGCATGATTAGTGGGGGAACACATCAGCTGTGGGAACATTCTTGCTCTGTCTTATATGTACTAGTTTACATTTACTGTAGGCTGTTGAGGAGAGGAGGAGGGAAGGAATGAGGGTAGGTACTCAGTCTGCTTCTGTGAAGGAGCTGGCTTGCCGTTAATTCATTTTTCATCATGGTTATGGAAGATGATTTATTCAGCCTTGAAATCGTCTTTGGGGGTTTTTTTGATCTTGCTTTTGCTTTTAAAAATATTTGTAATTGTTAAAACATGGACCTAAGAACCTTGTGTCATTTTGATCTCAGTCTTGCTAGTGCTTTAGAAGTAAAATGACCTTTCACTCCTGCTCATCAGTATATTCAAGGAATGTTCTATTCCTTTTACTCAGGCTCTTGTTATGGAAGCTTATTTTGAATAGCTTATGTCTCCAGACAAAGGTGGTCATACTTACCTTTTGCTTTTGCCATGACAGATAGTGGAGGAGTTACGGGACCGAATCTTGCAGCTGCGCTTTCCCCACAGGGTCCAGAGCAAGGAAGCAACTCCAAAAGCAAAAAGGAAAATGTTTGGCAGTAGTTCTCCCTCCAAGTCTCCACCTGTGGCTGGGGCCCAGTCAGCCCTCTCAGACAGACCCTGCCTTGTTGTGCTGCACAAACCATTGGAGAAGCTACTCATCAGGTAGTGATGGAGATCCAGGCCATCAGCACAGCCTCCTTGCCCTGGGAAGTGGGAGAGAGGAGGGTCTGTGGGTGGTGCTGCCAGTTGCAGGATGAGAGTGCTGTTGTGAAGCTGGTGCTTGTTGGGGTGTGTTTGGGTTGCGTGGCTGGGAATGGCACACAGCCATGTACACAGTGGCACACAGAATGTAGTCTGGGAGGGCTGTGACTTGCAGCGCAGAGCCTTGCTTGACCCACAGATTTGTTACTCCTAACTAACATGATGCAAAAGCAAATTTAGTTACTGCTGTCTGAGCAGGATCCTGTGCTGGACTAGCCATGTTTTGCTGCTGGAGGGCTCTGTCCTGAACCCAGCAAGTGGGCTGTGAATCCAGGCCCTGAGCAGAACATTCTTTCCACCTCAGCAAGCCACACTTCTGCCCTCTTGTAGGTATGAGAAGCTGCCTTCTGACTATCGAGCCCCCTTCATCCTCAACCTGGAGCATCCCCCAGTGTCTGGCCCACTCACTATGGTGGCCAATCGTACTGCCTCTTCCACTCTGGCCTCGCTGTCCCGCTACTTCTATCACCAGCGTTGGATCTGGAGTGTCCAGTCGGGGCTGGCACCAGCTGTGCCCATCACCGCTGTAGCCCAGCTCCTTTCCACACTCACAGAGTGAGTTGCACACCTGAATGATGGTGCTTTCTCCAGCTAGTCCTGGGGGTGCAGAGAAAGCAGGGTGGATCTTATTATACACCTGAAGCTGCTGTGCAGAGGGTTTTGGTCCTGTGTACAGCTTCTAGAGCTACTTTGGCCAGTGCTTTACCCAGTTCTGCAGGTGAGGAAAATGAGAGTTCTGGAAAAAAAATATAAAAGGGCAAGAGGTGTTACTGTGCCTGCAGTATGCTGATCTTCACACAGGCTGTCCTGTGCAGTGTCACATCTCTCCATTCTCTGTGTGTAGCTTGTCTTGGGAAGGAAGGTGTTAGGGGGTGAAGGGTGCCATCATTCTTGTGTTTAAGGCTTGCAGTATGGGTGGAGAAGTCCACTGTGTCTGACTGCCTCTCTGTTGCCAGGGTTCGTCTGTCAGAGGGTTTCCACTTTGCATCCAGCGGGGATGGAATTATCAACATGGTGCTGGAGCTGCCCATACAGGTAAGCCTGGTGCTGCAGTGTGGACGCAGTCCTTCATTGCTTCTTCTAATGTGGATTCAACTTCCTGTGATGGGATTTCCCATTTGCTTCCAGAACACACCCCTGATGTATACAGGGAGACCTGCTTCCTTCCTGGAAGTAAAGCAGCTTGTGTGTTGGCCATTTTCCTGTCTTAATCTGCAGTTGGAGTGCTGCTTTGCTGGGGGGAGTGCTGGGCTGGGACAGGCTCCCTTTCTCCACCACTGCTAGTGAAGCTGGGTGGTGGGGCTGTGTTGTATAGGGGGGCTCTGAGTAGGTGTGGGCTGTTGCTGCTGGCCTGGCTTACGCAGTGTCTCCCCTCCAGATTGATGGCTCAAGTGAGAGCAGCAATGGCAAAGAGCAGCACACCTGTGTCGTCCAATACATCCTCTTCCCACCCCACTCCACCTCCACCAAGGACAGGTGAGGCTGTTGCCCTGCTCCCAGGGAGGGCTGGCAGTGGAATCACAGCTCCAGACTTGCCCTTTGCAGGCAGTGTGGGAAGAAGTCCTTCATCTAGTACATACAACTGGCTGTCATGGATTGATCACTAGTTAGCTGGGGCTTTATCTGCAAACCTAGGGTTTGTGTGGCTGCTCTCACGGCTCTGAGAGGAGCTGCAGTGGGCTGCTGGCTCTGTGCCATCTTGCAGGATTTGTCTTATGTCTTTCCTCCAGCTTTTCCACAGATGATGACAACGATACAGAGGTAGAGGCCATTGAGGTGGACACAGAACTGAACCTGGTCACTGAGTGCTGGGTAGAGCCACAGAGCGGCCATGTCCACAGCACTGCTGAAAACTGGAAGCACCTCCATGGCTTGCCCTACCAGAAAATACCTAAAGCGGTGAGTCCCTGAAAGGAATAAGGACATGGGCTCTTTTGTGGAGGTAGAAGAGGTTTATTGCAAGTGCACTGCAGCACTGCAGGTGAATTACTGAGGGCCAGAAGAGATGGGAATGCTGTTAACAAGAGACTGAGATTTCTAAAAGAGGAACTGGCATGCTGGACAGAAAAGGTTTCTGGATTGCAAGGCAGTGGATGTAATGCTGCTTTGGGATAGGTGGGAAAATACAGATTACTTTGTCAAGAGCCATTCCGTTGGAGGGGAACAAACTGGACCAGTGCAGGGATTGCAGGCAGTACTGCAAATGCACCTCTTGAACATGGTAAAAAGAGGCTAAAGGGCTAGTGGAGAAGGAGGGAGCAATGAGTGAGAATAGGGCAAGTCAGGGGATGAGATTATGGGCGTTTCCTCAAGTCAGGGGATGAGATTATGGGCGTTTCCTCTCCTTGCTTTTAGACTGTTTTCTCCTGCATTTGAGGTTAATAATTCTGCTGAATATAGCTGAGCCTTGGCTGTTTATTGCAGCTCTATCCCCGGGACCTTGCGTGCATTGCCACCATGTTGACCTTTGAGTACATCAGCCAGTTGTGCCAGAACAAGGAGTGGGTCTGCCCTCCTTCAGACACCAAAGCTGCTGAAGGTGAGTCCAGCATACATGTCCTAGCAGGTTTGATGGAGCAAGAGGCAGCTAGGCCCTGAATGTCTTGGGGCCCATTAAAGGTTTCTGGAAGGTAAAACAGGGAACAGGTATTTTGACAATGACTTTCTAGACGTTGGTGGCTGTGGGTCACTGTTGAACTTGTGCTAAGCTGCCAGAGAAATGCCTTCATCCTGGGAAGGCCAAAAAAAGCATTGAGGCTTTCTGCCCAGGCTGGAGAGGTGACTAGGTGACCCTGTTTGACCAGGGGGGTTGGAGCAAATGACCTGCAGATGTCCTTTACAACCTCATCCATTCTGTAATTCTGTGAGAGGGGCTGACTTCTGGAGCACAGGGAAGATGAGCTCACCTATACAGTGATGGGCAGGGTATGCCAGGGCAAATGGTTGTACAGAAGTTGTAAATGATGTGAAGGAAGAGCTTCTCTGACACAGTTTCCAGAGCAGTTAGTGGGATGGTTGCTTTCTGGTGGTCCTGTTCATCTCTGGACCCTTTGTGAATGTGCCATTAGCCCACAAAGATAGGGAAGGGGACCTTAGGAGGTCTGGTCTGTCCTCTTTATTCAGGATAGGATTGTGTATCTTATTTGACATGATAAACATAATTCATTGAGAACTCCAGGAGTATATGTGGGAGTTCACCCTTGTCAGGCAGTCTGTTCCGGAAGCTCATTATTTTTTGCTTTCTTGTCACTAGTTCACCTTATCCTAGATCTTTTGTTTGCTTGCCTTGCAGTGAATAACACAGCAGATATTGGGTGGGCTTGAGGGAGCCAGGATCTTCCCAAAGGCTGGGGGAAGGACCTCAGGGAACCTTGTTGGCTCATATCACTGGCCCTGTGGGAAGGGCAGATGGCCAGGAAAACTCAGGGCCTGGTCCCTGAGGAAGAGGACTGGAAACAACTGCAGGGATGTGCAGACCCTGCCAGATGGGAGATTTCTCCTAAGAGCAGGGGAGTCCTTGTCCCCAACTGTGCTGGTAATTCAGGCTGCCTCTGGCTCCCAGCATGGTTATTGTTCTCCAGCAGTGTTACCTGTGGTACTGATGTTCATTTCTTGTCCCCTGGCAGCTCTGGGCCTGAGCTGTTTAAGGCCTCATGGTGGCTCCCCATCCCTCCTTGTGTGAAGGTGGCAATAAGCCCAGGGAACTCTTACAGCGAGGTACCTCTCTGTAGGTAGCTCACAACCTGCTGCAGCCTCCAGCAGACTTCACCCTTCCACCACATTCATTCACATGCCTCTGCCCTCCTGAGCAGAGGGGGCTGGGCAGTGTTGCTGTGTACCTTCACTTACGCTGCTTGCACTGTGTTTAGGGCTGGCACTATGCACATGGAGACGGCCTGGGAGGGTGTGTGTGTGTTGTGTGTTGTGTGCTGTGCACAGGCATGCTACATTCCTGATTCTTGTTGCAGATCCAGACATGGGGGCTGGTTTTCGAGTGCACGAGATTCCATTCCAGTTCAACCTCATGAAGCTGTTGCCTAGGTGCCAGCAGGTTGAAATGTTCTTCCTAATGCTGACAAAAGGTAGGTGCCTCTTTACCACCTGCCTCTTCTTGTCCTCCCTCCATGCCTGTGGGCACCCTGTCCTGTGTTTGCCTCCCTGTGCAGCAGGTGTGAGAGCTGCCATGCCTCTTTCAGTAGTTCAGTGCTATTCTTCCCATCTCTGCCGCCCCAGGGCTTTCCAGGCATATAGCTGTTTTTCTTGGGATGATAGTTTTGGAAGAGTTGCTCTTGAAAACATTAAACCCCAGGTGTTACTCAGTGGTGGTGGTTTCTTGTCTGTAGCCCCAAACATCTCCAGAACAGTTACAGTATCAGGGTGAGTCAGTGCAGGGTGGCTAATGGTGCTGGAACTCCAGGGCTTCCTCAACACCCTCCAAGTCAGCCTTACAGAGGTGCCGGGGGAGACTCCTGGCTGTATAGAAGCATCACTTTGCAAAGGACAGTCTCCTGGGGGCCTGGGCAGGTGGTGGCTGTGGAGGTGCTGTCCCTGAAGCTGCCATGGTTCTGTTTTGGAGCAGAGAATGAGGAGGTGACCAAGGACTCTTCGTTTGTGCCCAATGAAATGCTACTAAACCTCTTCCATGGCTGCCTGCAGCATGACCTCAGTGATCGGGAGATCCCCATGGCTGATGCTGATCATGTGGCTTTCATGGAGCAGGTTCTGCAACGGGATCGTGATGGCCATCAACCCCCCTTCACACTCCCTGTTATTAGAGGTAAGGGCCAGGAGTGTGACAATAGTGACGCTGAGAGTTGGGGTGTTGCAGGAGCCTTGCTTTCAAGTCTCTTCCTCAGCTGGTGTTTCTCAGGTTCATTTCTCTGTGCTCCATTTCAGAAGAAACTCTGAAAGCCTCTGGGACCCTGGAGCAGCAGGATGCTTCTGCATCCTATCATCTTGTTGGCAGCAATGGCACCAGGGATATGACAGGCTCCACAAGTACTCTGCAGGTACTGCTACGCTGCTGTCCTTCTCCTGAGCCCTCTCTGAAGGCAAGGCAGCAGCTGGTGAAGAGGAGAGTTAGTAGAAGGCTTGAGGACAGATCGAAAGGCTGGTGTTTTCCCCACGCTTGGCAGCAGTTTAAGCTGTAGCCTATGGTTGAAGCAAGCAGGAATCTGGTAGGTGTGTGTATAGTTGCACTCACCATGGGCTTAGCCTGTTACAGCAGCACTGATGCTGTGCTGCATATTGCTCAGAAACCATGGGCAATCACTGCCTGGAGGTCAAAACCAGCCCCAGTAAAGCTGGCTAAGCATCTCCTGACTGTGTGTGCTGTGTTTCCTGGAGCCAGGCTGCTCTGAGATTGCTGCAGGGGGTGGACAGGGTGATTTCATTGCTGTGCTGACCAGCAGTCATGGAGGAACTTGCTCTATGTAGTTGCTACCTGCCTCAAGGTAGGCCTGTGCCGTGTGCTGTGAGCTTATCCAGCTTCTGCTTTTTCATCAGAGCCTTGGCAACACAGAGCTGCTTGAGGATGACGTGACCCTGAGTGACACAACAGGGCCCTTTCCCCCACAGTGGCGGTGTTATGCCAAGCTGGTCAACCCGCAGCACGTGTTCCTGACCTTTCTGCCAGCCACCTTCTCAGGTGAGGCCGCCTGTTGTGGGGAGCAAGAGGAGGTGGCAGTCCCAAGTGTCCCCTCAGGAAAACGGCAAAAGCAGAATCAGCCATGGTAGGATGGAGGGAAAATTGAACAGCAGAGTCTAGAGTGAGTCTTTTTGCACCATGGGGCCAGGAGCAGAGTGTTAAATGTCTTGTTTTTATTTTCTTGAGTGTGGTGCTCCCCACATAGTGTTTTCAGGCAGGGGACGTGGCTTTGAGTTGTTTGCTGGCTGCAACCATTGGACTGTTTTCCCAGTAGGGTTGTTAATGAATGGAGCAATGAGACTAATAATGGGATGGTCTGGGAGAGTCCCTGCTTCTGGCCATTGTCACTGGTCTGGATTCCACTGAGCTGCTGGTGAAGGCTGGTAGGCTCAGCTGGAAGTACTCTCTGGAGCTGCTCCCACACACAGCAGGGACATCTGCCCTCTTGGGAATGAAAATGGAGGGGTTAAACTGTTCTCATTGGTAGAGGGTGATTTTATTTTCTTTTATTCCAGATGTACAGAAGCTGATGGCTTGTGGGTTGGACAAACCTCCGAAAGATGAAAGTCGGTCTGGAGAGGATACCATGGGACCTGTCTGTGCAGAGCGAGTCAGGGTTGAGGCTGAAGAAGGGGATGCTGCAGTGCCGTTACCTACCCTCAGCATAACACCAGCCCATGGTACTACCTGCAGGACAACCCCTTGCTAAAGTATTAGCATTAGTATCCTTGCTATTCCCCTTGCTATTCACAGTTGGGCACTGCACTGAGTGGTTGGGTGTTGGCTGAGAATGGCCCCTGACGTTTGGGTAGTGAGAAGCTTGTAAAAGTGATACCTACCTGTGGCTTCTGCTGTGAGGGCTGTGACCTCTCAGACCAGGACTGAGGAGCACCTTGAAGGCCTTTATCTCAGGATTGTTTCTTTTGCAGAAGTGAGCCGTGACCCAGGGGAACAGGGTGGTCCCTCACGGAGGGATGTACATATCTCCTTCTGTCACCAGAACTCGCAATCTGAGCTAGGCGAGTGCCGCCGATTTCGCTGCCCCATTTACATCTACAGCTGCTCTTTGGAATTGTTACGAGAGCAGCTTGTCAGCCCACGGGCACACCGTCCACCCCGAGACATCTTTTTCAGGTAATACCATATGTGATTCCTAATCAGGAAACAGGACCTTTCTTGACAAGAGGCTGGCTGTAGCCGTGCTTTATTCTCTTGGGTCTCTTTGCCTCTCTGCTTTATATCAGCCACTCCCTCTGCATGCCCTAGGGCCCTGCTTTACCAATGCCAGAGCCATTTGTAGTCTAAAATGTGTTTCATTGGTGCTGAAGGCCATGGTTCCTCTTTTCCAGGTCCCAGTCTCTGGAACGTCCTCCTACTGCTGCTTGGCTAGACCACAAGCATAAAGAGTTGGTGAGTTACTGCACGCTGCTGCAGGAGCACTCCCACCAGTGCTATGTGAAAGGTGAGGAGCGGGACAGTGGGAACTGAGACAGGGCTGGGGTTGGGGCTGGACCTTGGATGAAAGCAGTGTCTCATTTTTCTTGTGATCTTACACTGAGCAAAGGGAGGAGCCGTAGGACTGATCTCCCACCAGGAAAGATTTAAAGATGCCTTGGTGCATTCCCTATGGGCCTTGCATAGGCTGTTCCTGGACCTGGGGAGGGTACCTTCTGACATTTTCCTCTCACCTTCAGGGTGGCAGATCCCTAGGGTGCTCTGGGATGACACAAGCCTAGGCTAACATGTAGGATTAGGCATCCTGGCTGAATCTTGTCTCCCGGCACCCATACTGGTTGCGAGTCTGTGTTGGAACTTGGTGAAAATCTGTACACAGCCATTGCCTGACTCCCGTGGCCTTGCATCCTTTGCAGTGGGGCACTCAAACACTGTGTTTGGTCTGTAGGGCTGTTCAAGAGCCTTCAGCAGTCACACAGCATCAGCTCCCAGGACCTGCTGACAGCCATGGACTACTGTGAGGAGCTGCTCCAAGAGATTGATATCACCAACTTCCTGCTGACAGTGTGCAGCCATGTCCGCTCATTCCGAGAGAGCCACCAACATTTCTGTACACACTCCAAGACAGCCAGCTTCCAAGTGGGCAGCATAGAGCAAGAGGAGGAGCAGAGCTCTAGGGAACGGGGTGTCTTGGTCTCTGAATCAAGGTAGGGCCCCACCTTCGTCTTGCTTCTGTTCTAAGCATTGGGCCATGACAGATCTTTCTTCAAGCATCTTCTACTGCCTGCTAGAAGAAATGATGTTGGGCAGGGTCTAACAGAGCCATATGTAAGAACAGGTATTTCTGGTGGGATACCCAATGTGGTATGGTGTCCACCAGGACCTTCTCTTTTTTATAATCTCTGGTGGCATCTATCCTTTTGCTTTTCTTGTAATCTTAGCTCATTACTGTCCCATCTGTCCTGAAGTGGAGGGCAGTATATCTCCAGGTAACCCTAAGACTTGTTGTTTCTGGACAAATTATACATCTGCTGCTGCTTGATTTGAGTTTGCTATTAACTCTGGAGAAAATGACAGGCTTGTTATCTTTTTCTAAAGAACAAAGCCTGATTTTTTTAAATTAAAACTCTGGAAAAAATATCACAAGGGAAATACCAAGGCAGAATTGGAATATGCTTGATGTTAAACTTCTGTCTTTCTAATCCTTAGGGTATTTATGACGTTTGTATAGCTTCTGGAAACTTATGCAGGGGAAAAAGTACCCTGCTGTACCTTAGTGGCTGTCAAAGCAACACCCTCATTAGGTTTTTTGTCCTCTATTTGCACTTGACTATCCTCATTTCCTTTATGTGAATTCACTAGCATTTGTTTGGAATCCCCAGTCCTATTTCTTCTTATACTGCAAGTCATCAGAATGAGGCTGTGGTTTTGAAGAACAGTCAGTGTTTGGAAAGTGAGATGACTTGTTCAAGTGCTACTTCCCCAGAGAAGAACTGTGGGAACTTCTTTTTTTTGTTTGTACGATTATGAATCACCTATCCCAGTGCAAACTGTATAAACTTTACTGAAGGATGTACAGCTTGTGACACATTGCACCCAGCTCTGCCATTTGTATTACTAATTCAAGTATCTGGGAGTACTTTGACTAACCAACATCCCACTCCCCACATTGCTTTTTCTGAGTTTAAGGACTGATTCTGTCATGGAGCTGCTGAGTGGGTATGGGCCTGAGCTCTGCGCTGTGCTGCCAAGACACTAGGGGTGCTGGCATGGTGGTATTTGCTGTGAAGTGCCCTGGACTGGGTGTTGGTGATTCAGATTGATCCAGGCCTGTCCCTGCACTCAGCCACGTGTCTCTTTCCCAGGGTGGATGTGTAGTGTGGTGTAGAGTACCTGGCAGTGGGATCAGCATGGTTAAACTACCTCTGGTCTGGCTTCAGACAGCCTGAGCACTTATGTGGGTTAGTTGGTGGCAGGAGGATTTCTGCAGCTGTAGGGGTGGGGGTTGTGTAAGTCACATTGTGTTTACACAGATGAGGTGTGGGGAACTGTGAGGTGGGATGCTTGCAGGGTAGATAATACATATAACTACTCTCGTTTCTTGATTTGCCTGTCTGACCTGACCACAATCCTGTCAGTGCGGAAATGGAAGACTACAGTGAGCAGGACTCCCATAACATTGCTAGCCCCACAGAGGAGCCAAAGAGCAGTGTAGGTACTAGCTGCTGTTCAGAGTTTCCCCTCTCGCTGCTGGAAATTGGACAGCCCTGCCAGGCACACCCTGACCTGCATAAAATTATCCAGGTGAGGAATGTGGAAGCTTGTCTTTGCTCCTGCAGAAGGGTGGAGTGGAATGTCTGCTTATTTGGGATTTCTCTTTTAGGAAAAATTCCTGGAAATTGGAAGTTTACATTTCAAGCCGGTGCCATCAAATCCTCACTATTTCTTCTATTGCCCACCCTCAGCCAAGAAAGAGGTAGGCATGGTGCTGCCTTGGCAGGCACCTAGTCCTAGTGGAGGGAAGTAGCTTTGCTTGGTGTCAGATCTAGATTTGGGGCTGGCAGGTGCATGGGTAGACTAAGCCCCTGGGCGCCCATCAGCAGCCTTCTTCACTGCCTGGCATGGTTCTAGTATCTGCCCTTCCTCTCTTTGTCTCAGGAGGAGGCATCTCGGGATCAGGCAGACAGGAAAGGCAGTGAGGACATGGAGGGATCAGAGGCAGAACTGGCAGCTGAAGAAGGTAATATTTGCTTACTCTGTCCTGGAGAAGAAAACGTCTGTAACCTTGTTGTGGTGATGCCTTTCAGAGTTTGGCTGTGTCTGGTGGGGTTCCTGGGGATGTGGGCCTGGTTTGCTAACAGGGGACTGTTATCGACAGGAACTGTGTCAGGGTGCTGCATCGCCACAGAGAGTGACCCAGAGCTGGAGGTGGAGTACCGTGAGAAGCTGGAGCATGAGTTCCCAGACACAGATTCCCTCTCAGACTCCAACACAGTGAATCAGGATGATGACTCCTTTAGCGTTTTGGGAGGGGACTCACTCAATGAGCAGGAGCTCCTGGAGCAGGAGATGCCCCCGCTCTTTGTGCACCTTACCTGCTCAGTGAAGCTACGTAGCCAGCATAGTTCCATGCCTGTGCAGTCGTTGCCAACTTGTCTAGGTAAGAGCAAGCCTTGCTGTGAGGTTAAAGGGCAGTAGAGCTTCTGTCAGGCCCCTGCTGGGTGAGCAGCCCCTGGAACAAACATGCTGTGTCCTAAACAGCAGTCCCTCAGGACCAGCTCTCCCTCTATGGAGCCCCCCTGGATCTCCCGTCATCAGACAAGGGCTTTTTCACCAGGTCTCCCACTTGCTGTGGGATTGGTCATGGAAGGTTGAAAGAATGATGGAGGACGGTGGCTTTCTTGAGCCTGTTCGGGTGTGTGGGACAGCCACCTCTTGCAGTCTCTGTACTTACCATCAGGCTCTGTATGTGTGTAAGCAGAGCTGTTTGTTGCTTGATTCCCTTTGTGATTTCTGCTCAGGGGAAGTTCTGGGATGCCTGGAAAGTTGCCAGGGCTTGAGCACCATTGACCTGGGGGACCTCTGTGTGACCCTGGACATCTTTGTGCTGACACTGCCCCTGGAGATAGAAGTTGTGAACGCAGACATTCTGCACAACAGGTAGGTGGAAAGAGGCCCAGTTGCTAACCAACCCTCTGCCTTCCTTCGCAGCCAGCCAGTCTCCGCTCCTCTCCGTGTGCTGAGGCTCAGGATTCTCCTTCTTGCAGAGCCTGCCACAGCCCTAAGAAAATGAAAATTTTTCCAAGATAGGCTCACCTTCTCTAGAGGTCCCTTTTCACTCTCTGGAATCTGTGTCTATCCTCTCTGGCTCAAAAGCTGATGCTCAGCCTGCTTGCTCTCTCCTTTGACAGATGCACCTCAGAGAGCAGTGTGTCCTTCACACGCTCTCCAGGGCAGCCATCCTCTTTCCGCTCAGATGAGGATATCATGCACAACTTGGAACGGCTCCCGTCCACAGGAGATGAGAGGTATGCCACTGCAGGTGTGGCAAGTCCCTCACGTGTTCCATTTGCTGCCTAGGAGCTGCACTGTGGCAGCTGCGTGAATGAGAAGGACCGGCTGGTTAATTCTTCTTCCCCTCTCTCTTAGGCACCCTGCACTTTCCAACCTCCCCGGAGTGCACAGGCAGGCTATTGAAGCGACAATGAATGAGGTGAGCCAGCCTTGCCTGCTCCTTGCTTCCAGCTGGAGCAGCGTGGCCACAGTGCACAACTGCTGTTCCATGCTTCCTAGCCTGCTCCAAGCTCAGCCTTTGCCAACTGAACTGACTAGCTGGCCTTGCTGGTACCACGCAGGCCATTGACCTTGTGCTCCCCAAAAGTGTGGGCTTACCCTGACAAAATTCTTACTGCAGTTGGGGTGGGACAGGTAGAGTTCTCTTCTAAAGGCCTTTTCTTAGGTATGTAGAAGGAGATGAGAGATGTAGGTGATGAAAGGGGCTGCTGTCATCCCATCGGGACTTGGACCAGAATTGGGGCAGCTTTGCAAATGCACATCACCTAGGTCTTGCTCTGTGTCCTTGCTCTGCTCAGATTCGCTGGCTCCTGGATGATGAGATTGTGTCTGCACTGCGCCACTCACAGGTCATCAGCACCTCCATCCTGCACCGGGTGGCCACTCACATCTATAACTCCAAGGGGCGGCCCAGCTGCCACAGCGAGGTAGTGCTACTCCAGTTTGTCTTTGGACCTGAGCACTCTCTGGAGAAGTTCAAAGAGGTAAACAGAAAGCCCTGAGGCAGCATCATACACTTAGCTAGCAGGATGCTTATTCTTCCCTGTATTGCAGGAGTTCAGAAGAATGGCTCTGCCAGGCTACATGCTTAATGCCGAAGGCAGTGACTACCACTACATCTCCATCAGCCGCCTGCACTCCAGGCGGGCAGCTCCAAACCCTTCGGGGACGCCCTGCTTGCAGCAGTCAGCTGGAGGGGGCACCAGGACAGCCCTGGGCCAGGCAGGCCAGGAGGGGAGCAGTGAAGCAGAGGCAGAAGGCTCCGAGCTACACCGTGCAAGCTGTGTCCTCCCAGAAGAAGCCCGGGGTCTCTGGGGGTGGCCAGAGAGTGAGACAGGCATTGTGCCAGACACAGGAAACCTCGTCGTCGGGGGCAGCCACACACAGGATGAGGTGAGGAACACTGAGCTGGTCTGTTGGTGGGATGGTGTGGGACACTCTGGTAACAGAAGGTAGAAGGATGCCAGAATATGATGGGACATTTTTTGGTGCATGTTTTTCTGGTCATTTTTGCAACCTTGGCTTGTGTGCAGGTCCCAGGAGAAGTCCTAAGCCTTGAGCAGAGCAGAGCACCTGGCCATGACTCCCTGGAGGAGGCAGCTCCAGAGACAACCATACAGTCACTGCCATCCTCATCCTCTGAAAAGGGCAACAGTGAGAAATCACTATTGGTGACACCATCTGCAGCAAGCCTGGCTGACTCCGTAACACAGGGCAGGGAAGGTAGGAGCTGTGAATGTGGGCAGGATGTACCTCAGCCTCGGGAACTTTTAAGGGAAGAGCTCATTTCTGGCTGTGGCATCCAAAATATGGCTGCTGTTCCTGTTTCAGTCCCGAAACACCAGAATTGGTACCCAGGACTGTTGGTCTCTTCCTTGCCAGGAAGAGGTGCTGGCAATTCACTTCTTAACAGTACTCAGAGTACTAAGCTGTGCTGCTGCACTGCTATCCCTAATGACGTGAAGTTCCTGGTGACTCCAGTAACGGCTGCAAGGGCCCCATTCCCCAGCACTCTCTTCTTGGCCTGTGGTGTGATGTTTCTCCCCCGCATGGGTGTGTGAAGGGGCTTAGCAAATGCTTTCATGATCAGACACTGTCTCTTTGCAGGCTCCAGCAAGCAGCGTCCCAGCCGCGTGCAGAGCCTCGTGTCGAGCCAGGGCAGCATGGACTCTGACCACCTGGGTGAGTCTGCCAGGGCAGGGGTGACCAACAGCATACAGCCAGACACTGGCAGTGACATAGTAGTGCAGGGGTGGGGGGACGACTGTGTGCCTGGGCTGGGGTGACCCCCGTGCCCTGAGGACAGGGCTTGTGCATGGCTCTGATCTCCCAGAGCCTGCTGTGCCTGGGAGGGAGGCTGGCTTGCCAGACCTGGGGCTGAAGTGAGGATACATTGCAGGTTACGATGGGGGAAGCAGTGACTCGGAGTATGAGGAAGCGCTAATGAGTGACCAGGAACCCAGATGTCCCCTCATGCCAGATTTCTGGCTCATCATAAAAATCCTGCAGGACCGAGTGGAGGTGTATTACCACACACGGTAAGGAGGGTTCCCTCACTGGCCACTGCTTCTCTGTAGCAGGACCTTACTGCCACTCAGTCATCTCTGGACAGGATCTCCTCCCTGCCCAGTGTGGGTGGGGAGCTGCAGGACTGGACTGATGCTCCATAAGGGGAAAGCTGCCATCCTTCCTCACTGCGTTCCTACTTGCAGCATACAGGGACAGTCACTGTCCAGGTGCCCTGCTGACCCCTCTCTCCCCTTCCTTGTAAAGCAGCCTGAGTGTTGAGAAGGCAGCGTCAGTAGAGACAGAAGAGGAGCAGCCAGGGGAGTGCCAGAGTCTCAACCAGGTGGTGGTGAAGAAGATCAGTGAAATCTGCAGGGTTGTCAATCAGGTAACAGATCTGCAGAGCTGCCAGTTTTGAGATGGCTTAGATGGGATGGGACCTCTGGAAGTTGTCTGGTCCAGGCCCAGCTCAGAGGAGGGCCTGGGGAGCCAATTCAGCTGGTAGAGTCCCAGCTTGGGGGTCAAAGGAAAAGGGACACAGCTAGCTCTAGGCCTTTTCTCTGTGTTGTCTTCTGTGGGCTGTGCAAGCAATAGAACCGATTTTTTCTTTTCCTTTGAAGCGCTTGCTGCTGCAGGACCTGCATGACAGCCACATATGCAACTCATTACTGGTGGCAGAAAGTGAGGAGGACATCTGGAAGAGTGAAACACCCTATACTTCATACAGGCAGCGTGTCATGCCAACAGACGGTACAAATACTCCCTTGGCCATGTCTCAGCAGCAGTGCTACTGCCTGCTCATGAGTGACTAAAAAGATGGTGACTTCCATGCTATGGCCCCAGCCATGTCCTACATTCTTTGTAGATTACTCTGTAGAGGAGAGCTACCAGCCCCGGGACTACCTGGCTGCCACCATGCAGTTCATGCCAGGGCACTTTGCTTGTGATGTTGTGTGGAGCACACTCATCCATGTGCATTCACGACTCAAGATGGGCCCCAACATGGGGGTCTCGCGAGGTGCGTACAGCCCAGGTTCCCTCTCATTTTGTGTGTCCAGAGTCTGGCTTCTGGCTGGGTTGGCACACCAGAGACGGGTATGTGGGATAGCTAACATCCCACATTGCCCACAGCTATCCAGGCACTTCGCTCGGTGCTCAACGCCTTCTCTGTGGTCAACAGGAAGAATATGTTTGTCTACCAGGAACGTGCCACTAAATCTGTTTTCTACCTCCGGTAAGAAGCCAGCGTGACTTGTTGGCCTGACCCTGCCCTGCTACATGCGTTGCGCCAGACCGAGGGCTCCTTGGGGCAGAAAGTGTCTGCCCAGCCTCAGGGACCCTGCTGTGAACCAAGCAGCAAATACCAGATTTCTGACGAGTTGGAGTCACATCAAGCCAGGCCCCTCCTGCTCTCCCTGTGCTAAGACTTTACATGGGAGGGGAAAGGATAATTTTTTTGAGGGAGCCAGAGAGCAATTTTTCCACAAGCTCCATATAGTAAGGACTAATCCCAGAAAGTGCACAGGGGACAGCAAGGAAGACATTGATCTTGTGTGGAGGTATGATGCTGTTGTGCTTGAAAATGGAGGCTGACATGTCTTTCTCCTGTATTCAGACTGACTGAAACCACCTACAGTGGGAAGGTGTGGGAAGCAGAGAACGTCTTTAGTCCAGCATCTCGCTCGCTGGCACTGACACGCAGCCAGGAGCCCATTTACACTGAGGATCTGACGGTGAGTCTGCTGTTCTCCGGGAGTGGATTTGGGTGCTCTTGGTCACAGGAATGGAGGGAACTCAGTAGGTCCAGCAGCCTGGATTTTATGTAGGATAAAACTTACACTGTAGATTTGTGGAGCTGGGACAGCAGTGGGTGGGTTCTGCTTGACCTTGCTGACAGCCCAGGACAAAGATGGAGCTAGAATTCACCTGGAAACTGCTGCCATGTGGCTGGTTTTGCTTCTCCAGGGTTCTCGTTCCTCTCTGGATGCTGCCTCATGCCGTAGTGTGGACTCTGCCCGTCCTGTGGGACAGATAGACAGACACATCCAGCTGATGGTACATGGTGTTGCCCCAGCAGGTAAAGTGTTATAGCACCTGGCAGCAGCTGAACTGTGCTGATGTAAAGCAGAGCAGTAGAACTCTGCTCCCTGCCTTCTTTGCTTGAAGAGCAGAGAAGGTATCTCCCTCCTGAGGAAGCTGCTCTGCCTTAGCTCTGAGCTGTTCTCCATTCTCCCTGGATGGGAATGTTAGGAAAGGACCCATGGCCTACAATGAAACCTCCTGCAGACTGGGTGGCTTGTGCCAATTTTCCCTATGCAAGAGGGCATTTGTCTTCGCCTGCTGTATCAGCAGTCTCTTGTGATTGTGGAGGGGTAGGAAAAGATGCCTGAAGAAATCGGCGGTGGGGAAAGACATGTTCCCTGCGGGAAGTGATTGTGAGGGTGGTGCACCCTGAACAGGCAGGGAGGGGTGGCTGTGGTCATTCTTACTGGATGGAGTGAAAAAGCTACTTGTACCTCTGCTTACTTGTCAGGGCCTGAGATCACAGATGAGCTGGTGAAAGTGCTGCGCAGACGCCTGGATGAGGCCACCCTGGATATCATCACTGTGATGCTGGTGCGGAACTGCAAGCTGACCCCAGCAGATGTGGAGGTACCTCACTGGATATCTGCTCTGCTCATCCCAGAGCCTGTAATACTTTTTGACCTGCCTTAGCCTCTCCTGCCCCAGGGAAGGGAAGGCCAGGGTGGTTTGCTGCATCCCATTCCCTGATGTGGTGCTCGCTCAGGCTAAGCGTTCACCAAGGTCTATGCTGTGTGAGTGCCAGGGCAGGTGTGAGATCCCCTTTGCTGGGGTTTGCAGCATGGTAGGGCCTCCCTGTGAATACCCCTGGAATAGCTGCCCACATCTCTCTCAGGGTGCTGCTACGGGCCTGGGTTCTGCCCACCACACTCTCCCTCCACCTAGCCAGCTGGCATAATTCAGATCTGTATCAGAGCCCCAGGGCATCGTGCTTAGCCTCAGCTGAGTTTTAAAGACTTGTCTCTGCAGTTTATCCAGCCTCCTGGGATGCCACCCACAGAGGTCCTGCAGTTTGCGCTGCCACCCTCTGCCTTGCCTTGGCTGCATGCGGTGGCCTGCTACCTGCGCCAGAACCTGCTCATCTTCCTGCACACCCCAAAGTACACGGACAGCAACGTGGAGCACCACTTCAAGGTGAGGAGGGCTGTGAGCCAGGGCAACAGTCTGCCCAGCCTCTGCCTGCTCCTGGGGGCATTTGCTGGGGCAGCTCCATTGCCATGTTCCCAGCTCTGCCATGTAGTGTTAGGGATGAACTGACACTGGATACTGAAGCCTGGAGGAGTTTCACAGGACTGCAAGCAGTTCCTGTTTGGACTGGACTTCCACACAAGTGGTCAATTGCTGTGCAAAAAGCAGCAACCAACAAAGTTCATGCCCACAGTTGCTTCTTAGGAGCATGGGAGAAGGCCCTCTTGCAAAGTTGAGCTTAGCTCCTTGCATGGCTCTCTCAGACGTAAGGACTGAAACATCAGGATTAATAGAAGTTTGGGAGCAGCTACCCACCCCCTCAGCATGGCCATAGCAAAGATAGAGGGGGGAGGCCAGATGTGTAGTGCTGTATAACTCTGCCTAGAGCTGTAGGGGGTTTCTTCAGCCCAACAGTGGCGAAGGCTGTGCAGGCAAATGTTTTAAGTAGGGCTGGATTGTTTGCTGCACCTGGGGATGAGCTCTGCAGACACGTCAGCCTGTGCTTCCAGTTAAGGCAAGTTCTCCAATCTCTCTTATTCTTCCTTGCTCTCCTTAGCACTACTTCAACCATGGTGGGAGCATCCCTGATCAGGATCTCTATCTGTACAACAAGCCAGGCGGCCAAGGCACTGGTGGAAAAGGTATCATGCTCAACTCTTTTCTGAGTTTTCTGGGCATGGGTCTGTGTGTTGGGGAGCTGCTTCCCATGTCGGAGAGCTCTGAGTGACTGGGGAGGGCTGGTGCTGGGGTAGTGTATTCCTCTGATGGCTTGGAAGTGGGCAGGATGTGTGCTTGGGGGACTGCACACCCTTGCATGTGTGGTGGAGTGAGTTAAGGCATCCCACAGAGCAACTTGCTAAGCTTGGCCTGTTGCTGTAGGAGCAGTTCCAGGTTGCAGTAGCTGTGGGGCAAGACACAGCGAGACCTCAGTAAGCATGGGGCACAGAGGCTCAGTGGGGCTGGAGGTGGGATCAGAGACAGTTGTTGCAGGAGCCTTGATGCAAAGGGGCAGCTGGATGCGGCGTGTAACTGAGCATGGTCTGTGGGGGCAACGTCCTTGCTCTTTTCTCCAGACTGCTGGAGGAGGGATTGGATAGGGCCCATCTGCAGCAGGCTGTCATGTCATGTTTTGTCCAGGCCATGTGGTCTGTCACCTGGCCATCGTGTGTCTTGTGCCCCTTGTGCACTGTCTGAATGTTCTTCTGTTGTGTAGGTACCATGTCGGACCTTGTGCAGCACCTCTTTCCACCCTCCCACTTCCAAGGTAGCACCTGTGGCTCCAAGTGTTACTTCGATTCCCTCTCCTGCGCAGCTCCCTGGCCCCTTTGGTCCCTGCTGTCCTTGTTTTCCTTGTGTTGTGGCTTCAGCTCTGACTCCTCTGTGTGTTTAAGTGTGCCCGTCTGTTTAGCTGAACCTCCTCTTTTCTTGCTGGCTGGATAAATGAGCAAACAGAACCTGCTGCCTTGAGATGGCAGCTCTGCAGTCCCCAGCTGCTGAGGGTCTGTGTGCTGCCGTGTTAGCTTGCAAGCAGTGAACTCCAGAATCCTGCACCCTTTTTTCCCACAGGTCCAACCAGGCATCTACTCCCTGAGCAAGACGGGAGTCATGATGCTTCAGCTGTGGTTTCATGCTCCAGGGTGTAGCATCATCACTGTCCCAGTGGCTGTGTCCTGGGATGGGGGGTTCCCTTGCATACCAAAGGGCTAGAGTGGCCAGGCACCATAGATGTGTACTTTGTATTTCAATGAGCCTGGGTCAGCGAGGGCTCAGGGTCCATCACAGATGGGAGGTAACAGCTCCCCAGCACCCAGCTCCTCTGCAGAGTCCAATGGATGACTATGTAGCCAAAATCCAGTGCACGGGGCAGTAAGGTCCTTGGCAGCTCTTGGTAGCTTACCTCTTCCTGTAGTCCTGGAGCTCAGGTCTTGAGTTTCTTAACCTGTTTCTTACCTGTGATTTAGGAGTTGCATTTCAGCTTCTCTGTGCTCCTGTAGCAAGACTGGAAGCCTTGTCCCCTGCAGTGGGGAGGCGAGCCTTCCTGCTGGTGGGGCAGGGGCAGCCATCATCTCTGCCCCGAGAGACTGAGCTGGCGGCAGGGTGCTGAGTGCTTGGCAAACCAGCTCTGTCTCAGGGAGCACCTGCAAAGGAGGAGTCTGCTCCTGCAGCTGCTGATCTGGCCTGCTTGAAAGCACTGCCATGGATGCTCCCTCACAGGAGTGTGTCCCAGCACAAGGAGGATGTGGGACATTGTGCTTGGTTGTTCTCATGTCCTCACCTCAGATAGACTGAAGCAGAACGGAGATACAGGAGTGGATGTGATAGGGAAATGTGCCAGAGAGGGGGAGGCTGAAGGGCCTTCTCAATGTGGTTGTTTATCCAGGAGGAGAAGAGGGGAGCGATTACATGTTGGTCTACAACTACCACTTAAGCATCCAGTGTCATTTTGTGGGCCTGAGACTGACTGTCAAGCCAGACATATGAGGAGTTTGTGCCCTTTACTGTTTAAAGAAGGAAAATCTGCTTGGTAGAGATCATATTCGCTGTCATGCGGGGCATATTTGCTGCTTTTGATACCTCTGCATCAACACCCACATCCTGGAGAGCTTCCCTGCTTCAGCAGGAGGCTGTGTGAGGTGGGAGAGCCCCCATGTGAGGCTCCCTGCCCTGCTCTGAAGGGGGATGAGTGTGCATTAAGTCCTGGTCCCTTCTACTTTTAATATTTAGGAAATTAGAAACTTCTCCATTGTGAAATTAGAAACTTCTCCATTGTTTGCTGGATAAAGGGTTGTTCCTGTGCCTGTCTCAGGGAGAGACATGCTGGAGGCTGTTGTAGAGCAGCTCTGAAATGAGGCAGCTCCTGTACTTTTCTCCAGGTGGAAGGGTGCTCATAGATGTAGATTTTCCTTTCTTCAGTGTGAGTGCAAGTGAGCTGTCCTCTGACTTGAATGCCCTCCTTTCTGCTTTGGGAAATGCTCTGTCCATCCCAGTGCCCTGTCCCTTGCATCTGGCATGTCTTGCAGGAAAGCTTGTTGCAGAGCTTAGGTTTCATTAGGAATGATGGAGACCAGGTGGTTGTGCTGCTGCTTAGACCTGGGCACTGTCATGGCTGAACTTCGGGCAGCAACTAAGCCCCAACATAGCTGCTCGCTTACTCCCCTCACAGTGGAATGGGGAGAGAATCAGAAGAGTAGATGGAAGTCAGAAAACTTGGGGGTTAGAATAAAGATAGTTTAATAGGTAAAGCAAAAGCCACACATGCAAGCAAGGCAAAACAAGGAATTCATTCACTATTTCCCATTGGCAGGCAGGTGTTCGGCCATTTCCAGGAAAGCAGGGCTCCGTCATGCGTAATGGGTTACTTGGGAAGTCAAATGCCGTAACTCTGAACGTGCTCCCTTTCCTTCTTCCCCCAGGTTTATATACTGTCCCCCCTTCCTTCTTCTTTCCCCAGCTTTATATACTGAGCGTGACATTCCATGGTATGGAGTATCCCTTTGGCTAGTTCAGGTTGGCTGTCCTGGCTCTGCTCCCTCCCAGCTTCTTGTGCTGCCTGCTCACTGGCAGCGCATGGGATATCTGAAAAGTCCTTGATTTAGAGTAAGCCCTACTTAGCAACTGCTAAAGCATCAGTGTGTTATCGGCATTGTTCTCATACCAAATCCAAAATGCAGTACTGTACCAGCTACTGAGAAGAAAATTAACTCTATCCCAGCCAAACCCAGGACAGACACGGTCTGCTGGAGCTGGATTTGTCTCAGCACAGGGAGGGCACCCATACTCCACATGGTGCTGTGGATCCAGTTGGGTACAGTTTTGTTGCTCTGTGGCAGTGCAGTCTGGTGTCACTCCTATCCTTGCTGGGATGGGGAAGGACAGAGCATGGGCTCAGCAGTGTTATGGGGCTGAGGTTGTTTGCATCTGGTCATATCACCCTTCGGCAGCCTTGGGGAAGCTTTGTCATCCAGCTACCTGAGTGTGGCTTAGTCAGTCAAGGGGCCTTGAAAGGGAGTGAGAGCATCCAGGGTTACAGCAGGGGATTTGGACCTCACAGCTGCATCCATGCTGCTGCTTCCTTGGTGCCCTGGCTGCAGAGCTGGGCCGGGGGGAGTGGGGTCCTGTCTCTGCTCTGGTCCTTAGCAGGGCTTCTCCTTCTGCATGGACCTGGGCATGTAACATGTGGGCTGTGAAGCAAGCACCACCCTGTTGCTCTGCATCTCTGAACTGTCCTAATGTGTGTGCATAGGGCTCGGTGTAGAGAGGCTACAGGTAGGGCCTGAATTTTACTCTGCAGCAACTCCTGGATATTACTAGGTGTCCACGTGCTTTGTCCCCAGTCCTGCTGACTGGAGTGCATGGGGAAGGCACCTGATCTTATACAGGTGTACAGTGAGGAGGGGGCTGTGACTGTCATCTGCAACAAGGTGTCATGCATACAGTCTTCCCCTGCAGGAAGCCTGTAGCCTGGAGACAGCTGCTGGAGAGTGTCTGTGCTCTGTGCTCTGTCCCTTAAGCGGGTAGGGGTGGTGAGCCCCGTCCTGGATCTCTCTGCATAAAGTCCCTCCTGCAGCAAATGGGGATGCTTTTCCCTTGCATATGGGGCTGACAACCTAGGAAGCTCCTGCAGGGCAAAGCAAAAGCTTCTGTGACTCTGCAGGAGAGAGATTCCTGGAGTGATGGGGACACCCTGTGCCAAGCACCATACTTCTTACCCCGGCTCCCCACAGGCACATCTAGCCTCTGCTCCTCTGGCTGTGTCCCCTCCTTTGGGCCCTGCCTGCTACGTGGCACTGTGCAACCCAAGTGGTGACATGAGGGTCCCAGGTGTGGGGTGGCAGGCTGTAGGCAGGGCTTGTAGGGGTGTATTCAGCGCTGGGCTGACAGAGGCTGCCTCGGGCTCTCCCCCGCAGGAATTGCATGCATTGCACTGACGTTTGTGGATGAGCACGGCAGCCCCACCTCGCTGCCCCACGGGGACAGGCCTGACCCTCAGAAGCTGCCTTCCTCTTCGCCCGTTGTGGGCCCACTGCAGGACACCGACTTCGAAAGCCTCACTGCAGTCAGCCAGCACCAGCCGGAGGCTGACACCCTGCATTCAGGTAGGGAGCGAAACGGGCCAGAAGCTGCTGATTCCCTGCTGCCTCTAGGTCCCCTGGGGCAACTAGGAGGGCTGGTGAAGGTGGGGATGCAGAGCCATGCAGGACTGCCCTTTCCCCACAGAGCCCTGCGTGCTGGTGCGCCTGGATATCTGGGAGAAGGGCAACATCAGCCTGCTGCAGCTGTCGGAGAAGCTGCGCGGGGCCCTGCGCCACGCTCTCTGCGATGCCGTCATGGAGTTCCTCGTGCTGCCGGCCCCACTCTGTGTGGAAGCCACCTGCCCCCTGGGTGCCACAGACCTGGAGGAGCTGAGCTCTGCAGGTGAGAGCCTGGCCAGGATGGCCACCTCGAGCCTCCAGCCAGCCTCGCTCTTCCCTCCTGGCCTGCAGGAGCTTAGCTGTGCTGGGGGGACTCGGGTTTGGAGGGCTGGGAGGGAGGAAGCTGCTCTCCCCTCTGCAAGCTGTGCTGCGTGATGTCTCTGGGAAGAAGTGTCATAGAAATTAGGGTTGGAAGAGGTATTTAAAGGTCTGTCTGCTCACCAAGACTGGATCCACTTTGCTGGGTGTTACGGAGGGCTCTTTTCTCTCCAGCCAGGCTCTGGCCAGCCAGAGTGGGGTACATGGGCATACCAGTGGTGTCGCAGTGGGAGGCTCTGGGGGTCTGATTTGCTTTGTCTCTGCAGGAGGCCTAAGGAGGACCATGTCAGAGACCAAGGGCCTGGCCCTGGCCACTGGTGGGGCTGGCAGGAGCTGTCCTCCACCCTTGAACTTCACCTCTGCCCCTTCGTCCAGCTCTGGGGAGCCAGTGACACCCACAAGCAAGCTGGGACGCCGCAGCTTCTGGGACATGCTGGTAATCTTACTGAGGGACCAGTGGGGAGCAGGGCCTGTGAGTCCTCATGGTGTGTCAAGCCAGGAGGAGCGGAGAGGAGGGATCTGGCTGGGGTCTGGAGGCTGGACTGGTAGTGGGGACTTTGAGATCAGGACACTAGGCTGTGCATGTGCACAGCATTAACTTACCCCCTTCTCCGCAGAGTAAGGCAGAGTCCTCAGAGCTGGGCAGCCCCAAGACTACTGATGACATTGTGCTGGAGAGGCCAGAAGAGGCTCGCACGAGGCGACGGCACAAGACTGAGAGTGTCAAGCAGCACCTGAGCCAGGATCGGGCCACAGCCACAGCTGAACTAGAACAGGCACAGAGGCAAGCGCAGCCAGGGTGTTGCTCCCCTCCAGCTGTTGTACATTGCTCCCCAGCCTGACATGCTGCTGGCTCTATGTGTGGCTCAATCCTCTGGATCACTTCCCCTTTCCTTGTAGTTTCTCCCTTACACAGCCAGTTAGGGGAGCTGCCTTCCACACATAAAGCTTTGATCCTTATTGTTGGAGTGCTGTTGGGAGCACTGCTGCTTCTTCCCTTCCCTGCATTGTGGGGCCCTGTGCAACACCTGACATCCCTATGGCTGCTGACCCAGAGGGACCAAGCTCAAGGGCTGTAACAACACAAAAAGAGGCTCCCCAGGCCCTGCTCTGAAGCCAGGAGGGGACTGTTGCACCTATGTACCCTCACTGCTGTTGGCTGATCTGGTATAACTATGCTTCCTTTCCCTCTTCCTAGGCGGCGAGCCTGCCAGTTGGAAGAAGGAGATGTGGGTACCATGCACCCACTCTTCAGTCAAACCTGCCAGCAGTGGATGGCATTCATGAACAACTTGGGTATGTGTCTCAGGCACCAGCTCCTCCAGATGGGCTGGGAATGAACCTTTCTACTCGGAGCTCCAAGGACAAGTCTTTCATATGGCACCAAGCAATCTGCCTTCATCTCTTGCTTGTCTCTACCTAGTACGAACCCTGTTTCTCCCTGAACTTCAGCAGGGTCCCATTGGTCTCAGGGCTTTCATTTTTGGAGACGCTCGAGACTTCTCTTACAGCCCTGGGCAACCTCATGTAACTTCCAGTCTTCCCCTGCTGGCTTCAGGTCTAGGTTCTCCCTAGCCTGAAGCACCTGATGACCATTAGGTTATGTGTCTAGAGCTTCAGCTATAGCGTTACAAAGCTGTGGCATGTGTCTGCACATCTGAACAGACCTGCTAAGGCCTGTGGTTGTATCTGCCATGCTCTGAGCCCAGGGCTTGCCGGATTTGGATGCAGCTGCTTTGGAGAGACCTGGCTCCAACAGCAGCTGCTGTAGTGATTTAGCTCCCAGATGTAGCAGGGAGGGAGAACCTGAGCCTCTTCGATGTGCTTTGGGGCTGTGAAGCTGCAAGGGAGACCCCCACTCCTGCAGGGAGAGAGAGAGGAGGAGGGATGCCGTCATAGGGTGGGGTTTCGGGCAGTGTGACTGGCCTGTTGCTGCTTTCTGGATACCTCTCACTTCAGTCTCTCACACCTCCTGCTGGCAAGGTAGAGCTGTCTTCCTCCTCTGATAAGGAGTAAGCCAGGGAACAAGGAATAATCAGAGGAATAAATTGCTGTGCTCCGGGCATGCAGGGAGTTTGGTCCAGGTTCTGCTTTAGGCTACAGCCTGCCACCAGGAGTTATTCCAGCCTTTGCCTTCTCCTCCTCCCTATAAGGTCCTTGTTCTCCATCTCTGCTGCCACAGTCCCTGGCAAGGCAGGAACTTGGCCTGTGCTGGGCAGCAGGCCTGCAGCAGGGCTCCCTTAGCCTTCTGCGCTGCCCAGGCAGGCAGGGCTTAGCTCTGGGGTAGCTTGGCACCTTGTATGACAGTGCTGCTTCTGTGCAGGGTGCCCATCAGTGCAGCAGTGTTCGGTGGAGATTGTGTCCCGTTTCCTCCTGTCCTCCATCCTGGTGGAAGTGGTGAGCCTGGTCACTGCCCTGGCGAGCGACACCACGGTCAAGGTGTTTGAGCAGATCTGGTGAGTTTTGCGGTTCACAGGGGGCTGTTTGGCACAAGCAAATGCCAATCAGCTGTGCCAGCCTCTACTCCCATGGCTCTACTTGTCAGCCACCTCTGGTGCTCTTTGCAGCTACCATCGGGGCACCGCCTTCCTGCCGTATAAGCCTGGCCTGAGTGCCAGCCCTCGCCCTGCAGCCGTCAGGCACTTCATCCTGCTGGGACGCAACTTCCAGCAGTGGCGTTGCAGCACAGAACAGGGTAAGTGCCCGGCCAGGGTCCACGGGACTGTGTGTTAGGGGCATTTGAGGTGGGAAATGTATGAGCAGGGTTCCTCTCCTTGCTGGGACAGACTGCTTGTGCCCTGAGGTGGGCAGTGGATTGTCGTATTTTGAGCTCCTGAGACCTTATTCTCAAATTGGCTTATAACTCCTTATTTCAAGACAAGCTGAACAGTACTCTGGCAAAACGTTCTGTCATGCCACCTTAATGGTGTGTGGGATGTAAAAGCAGGATGAACTGGTACTGAGGGTCATAACTCTGGCTCCTTCTAGCTCACAAAGGGCTCCAGCGCTTTGAGGCCATGGAATTCAGCTCAGCAGAGAGAGGCTCTGATCCCAGCCTTGGACGAGACCTGGTGCCCCGGCAAAGATTTCTCTTCATGGAGATCATCGACAAAAAGGTAGCAATGGTGCCTGTGTGGTGGTGTCTCCTGAAAGCCAGGCTGTTCCCAGCTGGCCCAGGGCTAGAAAGAGGAGCAGAAGAGTACCTCTGCAGGCAACCAGCCTTTCCCCAGGCAGGTGCCCTCCAAAGCAGCTGTGCGAGATGTTTGCTTGTGCTGCAAGCAGAGCTGGGAGTTCCCTGCCAGTGCTCTGGGGAGTGCCGGGGAGCAGCAGCAGCCTTGCTGTTTCTGACTTCAGCTGCCCCACTGTGGACTGTCACTGTCCTTTCCCTACCCACAGCAAGGCCCACATCAGGCTGGGCCCTTGTGCTGGCAGTGCAAGTACCACCACCAGTGTGACTGTTAACAGCGAGGCTGCGAATGAGCAGTTGCCACTCTCCCTGTCCCAGCCTTGTCATCTGAAACTGGCTGCAGCAAGTACCCAGAGCACCTGGGGCAGCCGGTGTCACCATGCAGCCCCTCTCCGAGCAGGTCCTTCAGCCTTCTTCCCCCTCCTCTGTCTCCAGCTGACGCTCTACACCTACAACTGGTCTCCAGACCTGGGGGCCAACCTGAACTGCTCCCTTACTCGCCTGCTGCAGTGGCAGAATGCCCGGTCCCACATCGTGCACTGCCTGCTCAGCCAGAAGCTGGGACTCTTCCACCACCACTGCTTCATGGACACACCATGGCATGAGGACAGCAAGCAGGTAGGGCACCCTGCCAGGCAGGGCAATCCTTTCCCCTTCAGGAGGAGCCTTAGCAGTTTGGGGGTCTGCAGAAGTTTGCAGGCACTTGTGTGCTTCTGTGTGCTGGTTGGCAAGGCATCCCCACGTGCTCATGTGTCCATCTGTAGCTGCGTCCAGCCGGGCTGTTGCTGTCTGCATTTTCAGACAGCCAGAAGTGGCAAGGGAAGCCAGGTCCTGCTGCTGGCAGCACTTAATTTGTGACTGGATTATTTAGGGTGGAGGAGGCTATGGAATGGGCTTCCCACTGCACATTAGGGCCATGCTGGGCCAAGGCTTGCTCTCCTTGGGCCTGATGATGGAGAAGGCTAACAGATATGTCTGCAGATGGCCAAAATTGGATTTAGTCTGTTCTTGTGGGTTCTTGCTCCAAGGCTGATAGTAAGGAGGCTTACATGGCTGTGTCTTCTTGCTTAGGAGCCAAATCCTTTCCTGAACTCCACTTTGGAAGTAGATGCGCTGATCCGGAGCTCCAGCCCCCCACCTAGCAAGGAGCAAGGCCGGCTGAGCAGCTCTGCCCGCAGCCTGCCATCTCTGCACTTCCATCCCGATGTGGTGCCCTTTGATGAAGCTCTGCGGGATGTTACCACCATCAAACGCATACCCCACGGGCCTGACTTGGGACCTTTTGACCCTGTGTCTCGGCATGGGGCCCAGTTCTTGGAAATCAAGAGCATGGAGAGGAAAGGTAAAGCACGGGAGCCTGTCTAATCTTCTCACTCCTGGAAAAGAAGCTCAGAAAGAGCAGAATGAGTTCTGGCAGAGGGGACAGTTCTCAGCTGTCGGGGTGATGTGAGGAATGGGTTATGTGTAGGGTGGGAGTGGAGTAGCAATATCTGGAGCTGTGACTTGATACTCTTGTGGGTGCTTTCTCTCCTCCAGAACTGGAGAAGCAGATGAAGATTGAAAATCTCTTTGTCACCTGGCAGCAGAGGTCGGCGCAGTCCAACATGCCTATCAGTGTGAGTGCAGCCCGGGCAGGTGGGCGGCAGGCTGGGCCTTCCTACAGCACACCGGGAGCACCAGCTTCCCAGTAGCAAAGGCAGTGCTGGAGCTCAGAGCAGGCTGTGTGTTGGGGATGGTGTTTGGCAGTGCAGCACGTGCTCTCTGCTTGAATTTCTGGGGATGCTGGGCTCTAGCAGCACATCTAGAGCACGGGGCCTCGCTGCCCAGCACTGGAAAGAAAGGCTGTGTGTTTGATCTCTGAGCAGCAGTGCAGTGTTGCAGACAGCTTGTTCACAGACTTGATGAGGGATGTATGCTGTAACCGTATTCCTCTTGCACTTTGCAGCTGGCAGACCTGGAGACCCTGAAGCAGTCCTCACGCCTGGTTCACTACTGTGCTACCCCCTTGCTCTTTGACCCGGCCTTCCGGCAGCAAATCCAGACTGACCAGCAGGGCAAGGCAGAGGGGAAGGTGGGTGTCAGCAAATGCCGGTGGGGCTGGGCTTTGTGCACTGAGGCAAAGGATGGCTTTGCAATCTTTGCCCAAGATAGGGCTGCTCTGAGCTCACTCCTGCATTACAGGATGAATTTGCACCCTGTCAGATGGAGGCTGAGAAAATCCTTGGGTCCTCAAAGCCTTTCTCTGCAGCCGCACCATCCCTGGGGAAGACTGACTTTGTTTTTCTATCCAGGGAATTCAGGGCTGAGTCTAGTGAAGCTATCAGAGAGCTATTTCTGGTACTGATCTGTTGGGGGGCGGGGGGGCAAAACTTCCCTTTATGCATTCAGCAGCCAGACCTGGTAAACCTTTTCTGGGCCCAGCAAATAGCTAGAACAATTGAAAGCAAAGCAGCTGAATCCTGAGCAGGTTGTAACCTGACAGACTCTAACCAGTGTAGATCCCGTACCAGCTGTTTGTGGTCTGTATGGTCAGAAGGGAAGAACAGGCTATTGTAATTTATCTAGATGTCAAAAAGATTCTGACAGGGTCTTTAAGCAGAGATTGCTACAGAAATTGAGCACTGGCATGTGAAAGGAAAAGTATCATCACAGAATGAAAACTTCACTTTGTTTTTGGAACAGAGCAAAATGAAAATTGGTTATTCAATTTGACGAGCCGGGCAGCAGGGGTTTCAAGGTTGTGTATTGGGTTCTGTATCTCCAGATCATTTATCGCAGTACATATGAGGTGCCAAGCTTTGCAATGCTGTGTGGCTCTTTAGATTGGTTGGAACAGAAAAAGACTGCAAGGAACTTGAGAGGGACCTGAGTTGCCTGTGAAATGAGAGCTATTGTGGGAGCTGGGACCTTGCTCCCAGTAAAACAGCACAATGTGGAGAGAAGTTTGAACTCCTCCTATATTGAAGGAGTTCAATATATACTAACTGCAGAGCCTGTACAGAACAGACAGCTCACTGAATTTCTTCAATTCGTGAACAACTGGATATAAAAGACAAACTGTTCAGAGTGCATCAGAAAGGGGTGTTAGACATTCCAATACATTTCTGAAATATTGGCGTGTTAGTGTCTTCAACTGGACAGTAAGTGTGAAACCAAGCATCTTGCAGCAAAGGCATGGAACTAGAGAGACTTGGAGGTCAGAGAGTAGCCAGAGAGATTCCATGTAAAGAGACTGCCTCTGGGGTAGGTGAATGAAAGACCAGATGGAAATACATAAAAAGAGCCACAGGCTTGGAGTAGAGAGATCAAGAAAAGAAACCTCAGTCTCTCACAGCACAAAGACAAGGAGTATTCAGGACATCAAAAGGAGAACTGAAAATGGTTAAGAGGAAACACTGTTCCTATTGAGTGCTACTGAACTAGAGTAAATCTGAGAAGTCAGCAGGATTCGTAAGGGGATTGGACTCTTACCATGACAGTAGGGAGCTGAAGCTCTGTTGAGCCTTGCGTGAACCAGTTGTGAGCCACTAACACTTTGTGGAAGCTGTTCTGTAGGGGAAGATGAGACTTTCCCTTTCTGCCAGGGCACCATTTCCTGCAGTCTGTTGCAGTGCTGTTAGGTCTGTCCACGGCTGAGTAAATCCTGGATCTTGTGTTTGAGCACATGCACTGGGACAGTGTTTGGGGAACCAGCTGTTAATGCTCTCTGTCAGAGAGGAGGTCTGCCCTCTGCTCAACCAGGGCACCTGGTGGTGTCCCAGTGAGTGTCACCTGCTGGGGCCAGTCACAGCAGGTCTCCTTAGGAAATTATTTTCTCTTCCAGAAGCGCCACCGCTCAAATGACTCTACAGCTTCAGGGAGAGACCGCAGCCACAGCTGTGACTCAGCGGAAGCACTGCCCTGCAAGGTGAAGGAGGAGCCCTGGCTGCAGGAGATGTGCAATGCCTTCTTGCAGCAATACATCCAGTACCTGCAGAGTATGGGCTTCATTCTCGTCCAGGTGCGACCACCCTCACCCACCACTCGCAGGTCAGTGACATTGTAGGAACCCTGTTGTTGGAGAAGGGCTGACACACTGAGCTATGCCCTGGTTTGATGCAACAGGAGATGTTGGCTCCCCTGCTCAAGGCTGTCTCTGCTGTCATTTCCAGTAGCACAAGCCGGATCCGAGCTCTGGCAGCCATGGGTGTGGAGGGGAGAGGGTCCTTTTCCTACACAAAGCCAAAAGCAGAGGGGAGTCCAAAGGTGAGTTCATGTCTGTTAGAGGGGTAGAACTGGAATGGAAGTCAAGCTGTGGAGTGGAGCAGTTCTTCTGGTTGGCTTTTGTACCAGTTTCAGGCAGAAGGGATGTGAGAGTGCAGAGAAAGCACCAAAGCCAAAGAAAGTCTGTCTAGACCAACTCCATCTTTGGGATGTTGGGTCAGTGAGACCTCTTTGTCCTCCTACGTGTCCTTCTGCAGCCATTGGAGCCCTTACTGGGACTGGGCAGAACCAGGGCAAATCTCAAAAGGACAGCAATAACTTGTGGGGGGCTCAGAAAAGGCTCAGAAAAAAAAGAAAAAAAAAAAAGGGTGACCTGGGGCCAGGACAGCTGCCTTTGGGTGTGATTCTGGAGGTTTACCCATGAGAGAAGCCACAGCATCTGAGGTTAAGGGCAGCTCTGGGAGGGACAGAGTTTTTAGCTAGTGACATGCACACTGAAGTTGAAGAGGTCAGAAGAGATAAACCTGGAATGGCTCTACTGTGAGAGCAGGCTGAGGTTCCTCATGTCTAAAGAAGCGACAACTAAGAAGGAATAGGACAGAGCTCTACCAAATCACAGCTAACCTGGAAAGAGGCGGACTCCTTGCTGTCTTACTTGATGCAACACCTAGGCACCATCAAATGAATGTATTTGGAGACAATTTCAAAGCTGAAGGGAATGTTTCTTTATGCAGCAGGTAACAGTGGTCATTATCAGAAGGTTTTGTGAACAGTAAGAGCTTACATGAGTTTTGTGAACATGAACTTACAAGAGAGAATAGGTAAGTACCTGCAAGAGGAACCCATCTGAGTCACTAGATAGGCAGAAACCACCTGTGGCTCATGAAATCACCCAGGGATGATGGGAGCGCATAGCATTTGTTCACCCTTTTCTGACACTTTCCTGGCACCTGCCTTTGTCTGATGTTCTTAGGAGATTGTGGGCAAGACAATGCCTTACCGTTAAAATGAGAAGAGAGCAATCCACTCGCAGAACTGAACAGAGGGCAAGTGAATTTGCTGGCAGCTAAGCAATGAGTCTAAACTGGATACCTCTGATAGCTGCTGTGTCAGGCAGATGTGATGGTCTGGGGAGAGCTCAGCAGGGAGAGGTGGAAGTGGGGTATTGTGGGCAGCATCACCTCTCAGCTCACAGTGTCCTCAGTTGCTAGAGACACCCTGTTGTGAGCAAGGAGGAGGTGAAGGGAGAAGTGTGCCTGGTGTGCTCTTTCAAAGACTGTTTATTAGGTTCATTAGAATTCTTTTCAGTCAGCTCTGTTCTCCTCCCTCCAGTGAGGGTGCTCAATTGATGAGGCTCCTCTATTTCCACCTCTGGCTACAGAGCCTCGTGCCAGCCTCATACCCTGGTGTGCGGGCTACTCTGCTGTGCCAGAGATGCTCTTCAGCTTTGTCCTTCTCTTCCCAGAGCACAAGTCCTGCTGTTGCCACTTATCATCTACAGAGAGCTCTTCCGGGTGGGATTGTGCTGATGGAATTGGCCTTCCAGGTAAGAAAGAACAACAAACAAAGTATGATCTGGGTGTTCAAGGACAGTCTTCAGAGATGACAAAGTGAGCGATGAGGAGGACTACAGCACAGGCATGTGATTCTTTGTTTCTTGTCCTGCCTCTTCCATGGTCCTACAGGACTGGATCAGCTAGAGATGGTTCTGCAGGGCTCAGAGCAGTAAGAGTTCTTGGGGGGGGGGGTGGGCTCATAACAGATGCAAGGGCTCAGCATCAGGTGGGGTGCTCTGTGCTCAGCCACGTGTTGGCTGGGCCAGCTTGGTTCACACCAGAGGGGAGACAAAACATGGAGCAGGAGTCTGGGACCCAGCCCAGAGGGTGAAGCATGGGGGCTGTTCTCCTTCCCTGGAGAGGTCCAAGGCCTGTGCTAGGCTCATGTGCTCTCTTCTCCAGGGCTATTACTTCTGTGTGAAGCAGTACGCGCTGGAGTGCTCACGGATCCCCATGGGCCAGTCTGTGAACTCTCAGGTAATGGCTTTGCAGGCACAGCTGGTCCTCCACAGGGTCAGGGGATGCTTGCAGGGAGGCAGCGATCTCTGGGCCAGAGTGGGTGTTTCAGGTGTAGCAAATTCTGGAGAACTCTGCTCCCTCCTCGTGGAAAAGTAGAACCACACAGAACCTTCTGCAGCTACGTGCCCTCCATGGCATGCTGCTGGAGCAGCTCTGGAGTGCAGTGAAAGGGAGCAGGAGGTTTGGCAAGAGGATGACTCTTCTTCCAGCTTGGGGAGCAAGACAGAGCAGACTGGGGAGGAATAGGAGCAATTCTGGCAAAGTTGACTGCTCCAGGGAAAGTCAGTGCATGGAAAGCCAAGCTCCCCTTGCAACAAGAAGGAAGCAGAATGGGAACAGGGATCTGTCAACATGGTTGGCTACCCTTTGCCAGAGGAGATCACTTTCTGCACCATAAACTTTAGTTCTTGGTATGCCTGTGGCTTGCTCTACAACACCATGGGGTTGTTCTCTTCTCTTTTGCTGTGTCATGGTGTCTCCTGCCTGTCCCCACTGGAGGCTGGCCAGCCCTAGCCTGTCTGAGGCAGGAGGCATGCATGACCGTGCTGTCCTTTCCAAGGTGGCTCTGTAGCAAGGCTGCATCTTGTACATGCCAAGAGTGGCTCTCCTAAGCATCCAGGCTGCTAGGATCTTGTCTGAGGGTTTGCTGAACCTTTCTTGGGAAGCCTGCATGTGCACAGGGCAGGGTTACCAGGCTGCAGCTGGCATTGCAGGGAACATCCAGGCTTTCTCTGGCTGACCTGGGAAAAGACTGCCTGGTTTTGCAGTGGGAGGGGATGGTCCTGGGAGCCGCAGGCAAGAGGCATGCGGCTTGCTGCAGGGGCCTGGCCAGCCTTCCCACACACTGGGACTATCCCAGAGTTCCCCCAGGTGAGGCAGCTGAGCCCCCTCTGCCCCTTCTCTCCCGTTGTCCCACCCTGGGCCTGTGCAGGACAGGCTGGATGCAGGAACAGGGCTGGGCAGTGCCTTGTCTCTCTTCCCACTGGCTGTGAATCTCTCTCCATCAGGGCACTCTTACAGCCAGAGCTCGCAGCAAGAGCTGCATGGGACCCAGCTCCGTCTCTGAGTCTGCGGTACGTCCTCTCCTCCTGCTGCTATGCTGAGCACAGCAGGACCTGCCAGTGCAGGGCTGAACCTCCCACTGGCTGTGCTTCCACCCTTCCTGCCTGGCTGTCGGAGCTGCCTCTTGCCTCCTGCGCCAGTGCCTTCTGTAGCAGTACATACCCCAGTGGGCAGCACAGCTTGGGAGGAGGATGGGGTGGGCCCCAGGTGCTGGCATGGGGGCAGCGCCTTGTGTGTCTTGCTCTTTGCCCTGCCTTTCCTGGGGCAGAGCTCCAGGCTCCTCCCTGGGCTTGTCCTGGCTTTGCAGGTTGCCCTCTGGCTCGTCAGCAGCAATGCAGGCAACACAGAGAGTGAGGGCAGCCTGTTCCTCCTGCCAATGCCTCCTGTCTGCTAGTTTTCCCAGCTTGGCCCCTTCTTAAACCAAGGGATTTTAATGTGGGTCAACTGCTCAAAGATGTCAGAGAGCCAGAAGACGTTAAAACTGTGGTCTCCTGGCATGAGGGTACTTTACCAGTGCTGTCCCCTGGCACAGTAGCTGCAGTTGTGCTGGGTGTGTGGCCAGGGGTGAGTGTGTGAAGGCTGGTGCTGCCCCAGTGAAAAACCAGCATGCTGTGCAGAGGTGATGGCTGTGTGCCAGAGGGGTCCTCTCCAGGCACAGCTGTGACACCAGTCACCTTTGGATCTGGCTTCCCAGCAGCCAGCCTGGGTCCCTGTTAGTTATTTGAGCCCAGGGCATTAGCAGCTCCGCTGTTGCCCATCTCTGGGTCCAGCCACTCCCCACAGGCCCCTGTGCTGCCTCCTGCTCTCAAGGGAGGTTCAGGGAGTCAGCCTTTGCCTGTAGATCCAGAACTTGCTGGGGCTCCAGCCCCAGTGTGTCCTGTACCCACTTGGGTAATAGGCAGTGCAGAGCAGCCCTCAGCTGTGTCCTCCTTCATAGCCACGTGGCTCAAGGAGGGGGATGAACCTCATGTCAAAAGGGAGGTAGTGCTGATCAGTCTGTGCTGCTGCTGGAGACCAAAAGTGGGATCAAGTGTGAAAGGAGCTACCAGGTTGGGTCCCTTGGGGCCAGGCCTGCAGGTCTGCTATTTGCGCTGTGCACACAGCTTCTCGGCTGCATCCTGCTCTGGTGTCGGGGCAGGGGTGGCTGCGCTGGCTCTGCCATGCCTTGCTGTCAGCAAGGCTTTGCAGGAGGGTGTGAGGTGCCTGGTAACATTCCTGCCTTGACTCCCTGTCTCTCTGCAGCTCTCTATGCTCTTCACGGAGGAGTGTGACAAGGTGCGGGACCTCATGCATGTGCATTCATTCAGCTATGACTTCCACTTGCGTATAGTCCACCAGTATCTGCTGGGTTCCCACATGACTCTTCGCCAGGGCTACCATCTCACCAGCTTCCTGGAGGATTTCATCGCCCACCACACCGACATCCCCAAATTTGGCCGCAACCATGTTTTCCAAGGTGTGTAGTGCAACGTGTGATCATTCTAGGGTTGATTGCCAGCCCATAACTTCACAAAGGTCTCCAAGTGCTTTACAAATAAACCTGACCTTTGGCACATTCAGGGAGATGACAGGGAGAGGGTGACATGAGGGGGGTGCAGCTCCAGGGTAAGTCCTTGCTGTCCTGTTGTGGAAGGGAGGTGGGTTGCTCTGTACCCCAGAGCTCGTAGGACACTGCTCTGCCCAGGTAAGAGGCACTGAGCATCTTCCTGTGATAGCAACATGTTCTCTTCCACTAGGCATGCTGGCCCTGCCCACCAACATGATCACTGCGCACCAGCTGTACAACTATATCGCTGACCATGCCAACACCTACCACATGAAACCCTTGCGCATGGCCCGGCCAGCCACAGGCAGTGACAACAAGAAGGGGACGCCAGGCACAGAGCAGAACGAATACGCACTGGTCTCTATTTGGAACAGGTGAGTGCATCTGCTGCAAGTTCCTGGAGCTGCCAGAGATGTGGGTGCCCCTCAGTCCTGGGGACACTGGCCCAAGGTGCCAGCAAAGCTGACTGTTCCACAGAGTGGCAGGCTGCCCTTCTGCCCAGCTTTTCTGAGATGGCCAACAGGGTGAAGTCCATGTGTGCACATGCCGTTGACATTTCTCGTAGCACTTCTGAGGAGGCCTGCTGTGTTGAATTCCCCATGCCCCATAGTTCTGCTGTGACCAAGAGCTCTGGGGGCACAAAGCGAGGTTCTCTTCACACTGATGTGCTTTTACTCCCAGCTCGGGCTCCTACAAGGACTCTGAAGGTCTGCGTCATCATGATGACTTTGATGTGTCCCTCCTGGTGTGTCACAGTGCAGCACCGTTTGAGGAGCAGAGTGAGGCAGAGAGACGCATGCTCCGGTGAGCACTGGGGGCCCAGAGATGTGACACCAGCGCTTCCTGGCTGGGGAGGAGGGCTCTGGGAGGGACTGGCTCTGTCTGGGACGTCACAAGCAGGTTTGGTGCTCTCTGAGGATCCTTGCAGGGAACGAGGCAGTGTGCTATCTGTCCTTGTCTGGGCAGAGAGCACCCTTGCTGGCAGGGACAGAGGCCCATGGTTCATTTGCAGCCCAGCTGAGACGGCAGTAGCCCTTCCCCAAGTCACAAGTGTCTCCTTGCTCTCAGCTTGCGTTTCTATGTCATCATGACTAGCCAGCGGGAGCTCTTTCCTCGGCTCACGGCTGATATGCGACGCTTCAAGAAGCTGCCGCGCTTGCAGCGGGAAGTGCTGGAGCCTGTGGTGGGCCGAGCAGCCTGGGAGGCAGCGGAGCCAGAGACGAGCCTGGGGCAGCAGCCAGCAGAGCGGGAGCTATGGCAGGACGTGGAGGACAGCAGCGAGTTCTACACAGGGGGCACGCAAGTCAAACTGGGGCCAGGGCTCTTCTACACCTCGCCGCTCTTCCCCTTGCTGGCCTCCGAGGTGGCCTCAGCCCAGAAGCAGCTCAGCAGCATGGTGCAGCTGGCCAAGTGCCACTGCCGCAGGGACAACCTCTGGAAGCGCCTTTTCCTTCTGGAGCCTCTGGCCTCTGACAAGCTGAAGCTAGGCAAGCTCTCACTCGTGGAGCTGGAGGAGTTGCTTGATGCCGTGCATGGGAAATCCATTGCTGATGTCGACCCCCAACTGGTGAGCAGCAGGAATGGAGTCATGGTATCCAGCAGCCACTGTTCTGCTCTGGGGATGGAGTGGGGCACCGGGTGAAGGGCCTGCAGGGCACATCTGTTCCTGCTTGGTGGGGAGATAGAGGCAGGAACATAGCTCCTAGCTGGCAAGGGAAGGGGGAGGCTGCGTGGACCTACCTATGGAGACTGAGTAGTCCTAGGTCAGCATGCCTTAGTGGGCTGTGAGGGGTGCAGATGATTTGGGGTCTGAAGGCTGCTGTAGCGTTATGGCTGGAGGGAGGCTGAAATCAGTCCTTTTCCATGCCTGCAGGGATGTTTCCTCACCATGACAGTCTCCTGGTACCAGAGCCTCATCAAAGTGCTGTTGAGCCGCTTTCCCCAGAGCTGTCGGCACTTCCACAATGCCGAAACTGGCACGCAGTATCTGGTAAGACACAGCCTGCCACCCCCCTGCAGCCTCTCTCCCCTGCCCAGTGCCCCTGCCTGCTATGGCTTCTCGCAGTTTGAGCCTGGCCCGTGCTGTCAGGACAACATAGGTGCCATCATGATGTTGCTCTCTACTCTGCTACTGGTGCAGCGCGAGCTGTGGTACATCAGTGTCTGTCTGCCCACCCCCAGGCAGGCAGGACGCTGTGCACCCCCAGAGCCTCGTGCCATTTACAGCCCCATGGTTTGGCAGTGTCACCTGTGAGCCAGGCAGACTTGCTGGCTGTATCGTGCCACTCGTCCTGCACATCAGCATGTCCCTGGGTGGGTGTTGTTTGTATCCCTGTCCTGGGATTTGTACTGTCTCCTCTCCAACATATGCTGTGGCTCTCCTGACAGGTGGTGCTCAACCAGAAGTTCACGGATTGCTTCGTTCTTGTGTTTCTCGATTCGCATTCAGGAAAGACGGTAAGAACTTGGGGAGCATAAGAGCGGCTGCATTGGCTCAGGCCAGGGACCTCTCTATATTCATCCAGCAGTGGCCAAGGGCAGCTGTGCATGGGAGAACAAGAGCAGGTCAAGAAGCTTGTAACTCCTCTCCTAAATACCATCTCAGTATCTGACAATCTAGTTGAGGCCCAGCCTGAGCTAAAGTGGCCTTTGCATTTATTTAGTATCCTTCTGCAGCTTTATTTCATTTGGTTAATTTCTGGCATCCATTATTTCTCCTGACTTGCAGCTCCATGAGACACTTTACAGTCTAGGTGAAGAGCTACCTTTCTTGGCTGGTTTTTGAAACTCCTGCTCTTCTTATGTGATGCCCCTATGTTCTTGTAGTGGAAAACAGTGAGCAGTTGATCCTCTTTTCCTTCACAGGGTTGCTTTTGGATCATGCTCTCAGCTGCCTTTCTGTTCAGGCTAAAGAGTCCTTCTGTGTTCAGCCCAAAGCCAGATCACACTGGGTCTGGCTGGGAGGAGTCGTCAGTGCTGCAGGCTGCTCCTGCCTGGGCAGAACGGAAGGGGACATTCACTCCGAGGGTCCCAGCAAACCTGCATGGGCCTTGGCCTTCGTTGGACTTGAGGGCAAAATTACTCTGCTGTCACTTGTGCTCCCAGGCAGGGCGCAGGGTAGGTCACAGGGAGCGCAGCTCAACGTGAGAGCAGGGCATCTACAAGATGCTTCAGCCCACAGTGAGGCTTTGCACTGTGAGACTGCAGGGTAACTGATCCTTTTGTAAATAGGTCACGCTCCATCTTAAAAGCAGGTAGGGGAGACAGAAGAGGTGGTGCCTGTTGGAAGGCTGCTCAGTGCCTCCTGCTACCTGATGGTGAAGAGCCCTTCCCATTTTCTGCTGGAGCTTTTGTTGTGGCCAGTTCCATCCTTTTTGTGCCAGTGGTAGCTCAGAGCTGAAACTGCTCTTCACTGTGCAGGTACCTGCTTCCTCCCTGGTCCCTAAATTCACCTCCACATCTGAAGGTGGAATTTTTGCTAACTCGGTGTTGCTGTGTTAAGCAAGCTGAGCTCTTGAGTCTCGCTTCCTTTCCCCAATAGCTTTGTGGTCGTTCAGTGCCCTTCATGGCTCAGGACAGCCTTTGTAAATTCAGATGACCAGGACTGCACCCAGTATTCCTAAGGAGTCTCAGCAGAAGGCTCTGCTTTTCTGTCCTACCTAGTGCTTCTGGTACAGCTTAGGGTGGTATTTGCCTTTTCATGGTCTTGTCCTACTGGTCATAGATATGCACAGGCCCTCCATTACCTCTCCCATTGACTCCCATCTTATAATGGAAATCCTTTGTGTTCCGCACACATATTTTGCACTTAACATTCATCCCATTCCTGTGGCCTCTCAAAAGTCTCTAGGGCTTTTTTTTTTTTTTTACATCATCCCAATCCTCTTGTGTAGTAGTGCCTCAAATTTTATCAGCACGTTCCTCGTATTTGTGCCAGACTCATTAAAGTACAAGGCACCGTGAGTCCCAAACCTGAAGTTCCTGAAGGAACTCCATTTGTAACCTCTCTCCAGCCTGCTGCTGCTCCTTTCAGCACTGCCATATTCACTTTGTAATTTTTGTGTTAATTCCTGTCTTTTCAGCTTACCTAATTTTCCCATGTGGTACTGTATCAAATCCTTCCTGAAGCTCAGATAAGATATACCATGGTCCCTTTGTCTAGAAATATTACCTTATCAAAGAGAACTCTACTGTTAGCATATCGCTTTGGTAACACTGAGCTGCATTTTCCTCGTGGTTCTTTCTCTCCAAGCCTGCTCTAAAGCCTTGTACGTTGCTGGAGTTAGGTCCACAAATTACTTTCTCTTTCCTCTTAAATAATGGTGGCGCACTTGCTGCTTTGCAGTTACACAGCTGTTCTCATGGCTTTATGAGCTTTTTAGGGGATCCTGGCTACTAGACTAGGGGACTAGGCTACCACTACCTGCTGTATTTCAGCTCTGGAGAACATCCAGTCCCTGTGTCTTGCCTTTGTGATGCTGATCTGAGCGCACTGAGTCACATTTTTCTTCTCACTCAGCTCCTGCAACCTTCTCTTCTGAACCCTGTTCTCTGCTCCCCTCAGCCTTTGCCCTGCCTTGTCAGTACAGTCACTAATGAGAACGGAGCAGCCTGCATTTATTTTTAGGATTGCAGTTATTACATTTAATCTCCTCCCCTTCCCCATTTGTTGCACTCCTACTCTTTGCCTTAGAAGAAGAAATTTCCCTCTAATTTCCCTGGAAGCCCCTATTGCTGTGGAGGCAGTAGGATCCCCTCCTCTCCTTAAACTGCGCTAGGGTGGAGTTGGTGGAACTACAGATGCATGGGGGCTGGGACAGAGTAAGTGAACAAATCCCTGCACCTCATTTCCACCAGAAAAATTGGGAGGATGCTCAAACAAGCCCTTCACAGGAGCTGGCACTGTTTTAGCATTGTTTGCGTTTTGGGAATTCTCCCTGGATCTGCCTGACAGCACCAAAAAAGTGCCCACACACCTGGGCTAGGGACTGTACAGTGCTGGTCTGAACCCTGTCCCCTAACCCGCTTCTCCTTCTCAGCAGAGCCTCACCGTGGTTTTCCGGGAGCCTTTCCCAGTGCAGCCCCAGAACAGTGAGAGCCCTCTGCCACAGCTCGTGTCCACATACCATCACCTGGAGTCAGTTATCAACACGGCCTGCTTCAACCTCTGGACAGGCCTGCTCTAGCAGTGGCACCCACATCCTGGAGCACCACATGTACCAGACCTCTTGGTGTGGCAACGGTGAAGAACAGGCCTCTGGGGTTAGAACCTGTGCTCTGGCACTGCAGGCAGTGGGGTACTGACCAGAGGAGCCTGGGGATACACACCTCCATCGCTGGCTGGCTGGCATGGCCCTGTGTGCTGCTTTCAGTGGGTTTGATACTGAATGACCTTGAACCGAACCGCAGGGGCAGAAGCTTGGCTGCTGTGGCTTGGCTGAAGCAGAGTGACTCTCAGGGACATGGCTTTGGCATCTGCATGCCAGGTCTACCTGCTGGGAAGGCACAGAGGAGCAGACACAGCATGTCTTCTGCACTGGGCAGCACCACACAGTGCTTTGGCTTTAGGCAGAAAGAATTCTGGACTTCAGGGCTCAGGGCAGTGAGGCTGCCCACTTCTGGCCCTTTGGTTTCATCAGAAGAGCACTGAATGGGACAGGACGGGTGAACTGGGCTGGGGAAGGTTTTATGGAGATGTACATTGAAGTCATTGATGTATCTATGAAATAAACTGAACCAGATCCCCACTCACATGCCATAGGCAAAGGATAAGGAAAACCTCCCATAGGCGATGCAGAGGCAACTCTGATTGTGGGGCTGGCTGGTTTGCACCAGGGTCGCATGCTCGCTCTGGAGCAGGAGCAGCAGGGCACACAGCCCTGTCTGTGGGCAGACAACCCCAGCCTGTTACCTTGGTTCGGGCAGCCTGCAAGGGGGCTGCTTCCTTCACTTTTCCCACCTGCTGCAGGGTCAGCACTGGCCCTGGCAGCAGCCTTGAGAACTGCAGGACTGGGAAGCGCAGAGCCCTCTTCCCACAACTTCAGACACCAGCTGGAGCTGGACTGGGAAAACTCACACCTTTTCCAAGAAGTGAATGCTCCCCTCAGCAGGGGAGACTGGAAACCTCTCCCTGGACACCCCTGCAGATGGGAAGTTAAGGTTCTCCTGTGTACCTAAGTCACTTACAGTGGCACCCAAGCCATCCCCAAATACAATGTGCTGTGGAGGTGAGGGTCCAACTGCTTGGGCTGGCCCAGTTGGGCCTGGGAAAGGGAAATATGACATAGATGCTCCTAATGTTGTTCTGTGAATCATCCCACCCACCACCACCTCGTCACAGAGAAAACAGACATGCCTCTTCTGCTAAGCCATTGCTTCGACTTTTATTCCCGTGGTTTCTCGTTTTACTCTGGAGTCTTGCTGGTCCCACCATGCTGCAGCCCTCGGCTCTCCCAGTATGAGCGCAGCCAGCCCAGACCTTCTAGTGTGTCTCCTGCAGTGATAGACAAGGTCTCCTGCTGGCACCCCCAGGCAAGCTGAAGCAGCTCCAGCTCTGGGCAGGGATCTCGTCCCCAGGTGGGGACTCTGATGCCCACTGCATTCCAGCCCCCAGGACCTGCCTGTCTTCGCACAGCTGGTCCTCGCTCGGGCCTGCCAGTGGGGCTCAGGCCACCTGCATGCCCACTCACCTTTTGGAGCATACTCGCACCCCACATAGCCAGTGTAGCCAAGGGACTCCAGAAGCTCAAAGATGTAGGGGAAGTTCAACTCCCCAGGGCTGTCGGGCTCATGCCGCCCTGGCACCTGTGCAATCTGGATATGACCTAGGGAGGAGATGGAAGATGCTCTGCCCAAGGCAGCCCTGCGCCTGCAGCCTTCTCTAGGCATGAGACAAGGTGACCCATCTCATGCCACTCCTGCCCCAATGCCACAGAGGAGCCAGTTTGGGTGCAGGGCATTACCAATGAGTGGAAAGTATGTCTCCAGGTTGCGTGACAAATTCCCATCCATGATCTGGCAGTGAAAGAGATCCTATGGGAAAGAGATGGATGGTACAGCTGTTAGGCAGTGAGCAGTCAAGGACAACTGTCCTGCAGTCCCTGTTCCTCCCTGTGTCCCCAGGAGGGGAGAACAAGCCTACAGCTTGGGACTCCCCTGTGGGCCCGTGCAAGGTTCCCTGGTATGGACCCTGAGGATCTTCCATGCTGACTCACCAGCTGCAGCTTCAGGTTGGGCCGCTCCACCTTCTCCAGGATGGCAGCAGCTAAGGGTGAAAGAAATGAGAGACCATCACCCCCAGGCTGGAAGCTCTGTGGTGAAGCTTTGAGACCCTCCCCCTTCAACTGTGCTCCCTCAGAATCTCCCTGCAAGTGAGGCAACCTTCTGCCTTTCAGGCTTTGGGATCCTTCTCCTCCCTTGAAGGAGACTTTGGTGAGAGACATCTGCCTTACCTTGGTGCAGGGTGTTCAGATAGTAACGAGGGTCAGTGATACGGTTGTTAATAGGCTCCACCAGTCCAATCAGGTCTTCCTGTAACACAGTAATGTCACCCTGCAGAGCATCCTGTCACCTCTGCAGCAGGGAGTGCTCCTTCCCCTGCCAGGCTGGTAGGGGATTCTCCATCCTCAGTACCAAGAGCTGCACCTGGACCAGGACCCATTCCCCGCCTACCTGGGCCAGGAGGTCAGCAGCGTATCTGAGATTCTCGATAAAGGTTGTTTCCATCTTGCCTGCCACTGCTGCCCGGTCTGTGCCCAGGGGAACCCGCCCAGCCATCAGGTGGATCCTGCAGACACAGAGAGATCAGCCACAGGCAGCAGCTCCAGTCTCCAAGCGGCTGGGTGGATCTAATGCACCTTGCCCTGTCAATGGAAAACAGGGCCAGGCTGGGGAAGTAGACACAGCAGGAGACAGAGGAGCCATGTCCCCACACAGGAGGCATGACCTGCAGCCAGTGAGCTGCAGGGACGCCAACACACCCCACCTCACCTCAGCACACCGAGGGATGGAGGACTTTGAACTTTTTGCCTGACAAATTGCAGCCTTTGATTCTTTCCTCTGGTGCCAGCTGCATCCAGCTCATTCACTCTGAGGCTGGAGCCTGCGGTCCTGCTGCTGGGGGCTGCCCCGAGGCCAGCACGATGGGCAGCTGCCTCGGACACCGCGTGTCACCGCTTGCTGGCTGAGAGCAAGGGGGGGGACACAGTGGCCAGGCAGGCGAGAGCAAGGCTCCTCGGCAGCGCAGTGGGAACAAGCACCTCTTTGCTCTGCCTGTTACCAGAGGGCAAGTGGGCCTGGGCAGCCCCTGGCCCGTGCCCTCCACAGGGCTTCAGGCTGCTTTCCTACGGGACGGAACGGTGCACAGTAAACGGAACAGAGGGGCCACGCCGGTTCTGTGGAAGGGGTCGTGCCAGGCTAAGTGCATCTCTAACACGTCTCTGCTGCACCGGCAGCAGCGCGGCCTTCAGTAAAGCAGCTGTTGCGGTGTCCTGGGGGAAATGACTGGTATGACTGGGGAGGAAAAAGGGAGCGTTGTTGTTGTGGGGACACGGGGGCAGGAGCATTACCGTTGTGGGGACACGGGGGCAGGAGCATTACCGTTGTGGGGGGCAGGGCTGGA
>JAVJGJ010000030.1:22942908-22954686 GCA_035590215.1 Microhierax caerulescens
GCACTTCTATCTTCAGGACGACAACAATCTTGTTCCCTCTGTAACTATTAAAATGTAATCTTGTCTTGAATGATATCATTTTGATATGGAAACTCAGTCGTACGCTGCACAGAGCATGTAGTCCCGCTGAATATTTTGTGAATATGCCACAGGAAGAAATGTAAAGCCATTCACCCTATCATCTGCAGCTTCCTGCAGATTAAAAGACACATGGTTTGCAAGCTGAGAAAGAAATTGAATTCCTTGCTTGTTTTATTCTGAATAATTTGACCAGTTGTATCTTGGTGATTCTCCTGGTTCCAGGTGGCTGTTGTCTCTCAACAAGAAACATGTTTGCAGGTTTCTAAATGGGGCTTGGAAGTGATGGGGAAAGAGGTCAGCTTAAATCAAGATAAATGCAGCATCACAGCAAGTGAAGTTATATTTCAGTTGCACTCTCGTAGTAAGAATACTGAGCCCAGGCTTGCTAAAGCATCAGCAATCACCAAAATGAGACTATCAGAGAATCACGTGGAGTTGGAAATGACATCTAGATTGGTGATTTTTACCATACCAGTTTCACATTGATGCTTGTGGAAGCATAAAAGCTGCCTGAAATCCCCTGCAGAAAGTTTCCAACGAACACAGAACACGGAAGGTAAAAAGCAAAATTGTCTGGTTTTGCTGAAATGTGGACACTTGTCCTCTGAAGGGATTGCATCTGCCTTCTCCCCTTCCTCTGGATCTTCCCCCAGGCTGTGCTGTGCAGTCTTTAGTTTCTCCCTGTATATTGTCAGCTTTTGCCTTCCTTTTCCTTGATGGCACTTTAAAGGCAGGCTGTGGGCTGAAAGGAGGGAGCGGCGGCTCTGGGATGCTCTGGGGGGGGTGTACTGCCAGCGGCTTCCCCTCCCTGTGGGCTTGTTCCCTGCCCACCACCATCTGCTGTGTCCAGTGTTACTCCCAACCCTGGGTGTATTTTAACAACTTGGGAGCACTCGAGGACCCACAGGGACGCATCCCTCAGGTGCTGGGCTGCAAAGTCAGCATGTGCAGTCAGTGCTGATGCAGCACAGGGACTGCCAGCCTCTGCCAGAGGGCTTCTCCTAGGCAGCAAACTGAGTTTGGATAACAGGTAGGAAGGTTCCTTGCCAGCAACCCCAGCAGTACAGTTGGTTGATGGACCCCAGCCTGGTTTTCCCCAGACCCCCCCCTGCCCTCCCGCAGGCACTGGGCTGGCTGCAGAGAAGGTATCTCATCCCAAGAGCCATCCCAGGAGCGAAGCTGTGACCCTGTGCAGGTCCCTCTGCCCGGGGGCAGGACGTGGGGTGAGGTGTGTGGGCAGGGGGGGCCTGGGCACAGCCTGCAGGAGGGGGTGGCACCACAGAGATGACCTTCAGGCGTGGTGGCAATATCAGCCCTGCGGTGGGAGGCTGAGCGAGGAGGCCATTAGGAGTGTCAGATGTCTGCGATGCCATTACACGAGCGATGCCTGTCTCCACACCCGGTTAATTATTAATGGGGTCCGTGTTGCTGCCAAGGGGGACGCAGCCAGGCTAACCTGGCACTGCCGCTCCGTGCAGTGGCTGCTGCCAGAAGTGGATCTCCCACTCGAGCACGGCCTTTCCCACAGCAGCCCCCGCTCCTGCCACACAGCAGCGAGGCAGCCCTGGGAGCAGGGAATCCCGCATCCCACGGAGGAGCTCTGCCACCAGCCAGGGACAAACACATGTTCACAATAACGCCTCTCTTCTCTCCCCTGCAGACTTTGTGTCTTTTTTCTCTTCTTTTTCTCTCCTCCTGGCTTTGCCATATGCAATAAGGAGTAAATAAAGAACACTGATGTAAAAAAAAACCCAAACAGGATCAAGGGAAAGGCTGGGAATCCTTTTCCTGGGATTTCACTCACACCAGCCCTGGGGCTCTGGGGGTCCCCACACATGTGGTTTGCAGAACTATGGGGCTGCTTGCTCTGCCCCCTTGATGCTGCAGCCAGGAGGGACCAGAGGCAGCCAGGAAAGCACTGGGGAGCCCAGCTGCTGTGATGGCATGGGGATGCCACTCAAGGCCTTGTTGGGGCATAGAGGAAGGGAGTGACTTGGACAGGCACAAGAGGTGACACCCACTTCAAGAAACACATTCAAAGCACTGTTTGGGTGTTTCACGATATTTTCCTCCAACAGGTCTCATGCAAGCCCCAGTTTGGCTTTCAGCTGCTGCTGGAGTGGCTGGGGGAAGAAGAAAAAAAGATTTCTGAATTTCAATAAGAGCTCCCTTATCTCCACCTTGTCCATCAGGGCTGCTCCCCGTTCTCTGCCCTCCAGCCTCCTCCATGCAGTAATTTACATGGTAATGGCCACTTCAGCCCAGGGTTAAATGGGGAATTAGCACTAGTGCCCTGCGGGCAGGGGCCAGGGGTCTGCCCCAGCCTCCTGCCTGCAGCAAGGGTGCAACAGGGAACCACAGTGGTTAGCACAGGTGAGGGCATGGGGAGAGCCCTGGGCAGTGGGCTGTGGGGTGCCCCAAGGCCACCCAGCACACCAGTGTGTGGGGCGTGTGGGTGGCACGAGCCTCCCTGCGGGATCACTCCAGCTTGGCACTCAGTGCTGCTTCTTCCCTGCTCTTGCCAGATGGTGACTGGTGCAGAAAGGCAGAAATGTTTAGTAGATATTTCTGTTCTGTATTTGGAATGAAGCAGGAGGATATATTCATCTCCAGATGATACTGTGGATGGAATATAAATCCTGCCATCTGTAACAATGGGGGATGTGAGGCATGATCTCCTCGAATTCAGCATTTGCAGATCATCCGGACAGCTGATGCTCAAGAGTCTAGAAGGAACTAGCTCAAGCCAACGCTATGGTTTAACAGATCTTAGAAAAATGGGCAAATTCCAAAAGACTGGAGAAATGTCAGTGTAGTTCCAGTGTTTAGAAAATTTTAAAGACACAGCCCAGAGACCTGCACATCAACCAGTTGGTTCAGGGTTTTTTGTGGGGTCTTGGTTTGGGCAGATTTATATGTCTGGTTGATAAAGGCAAGTGTATCAATATAGCAAACCTGGATTTCCCCAAAGTATTTTGTTTATTACTACATGACATTTGGACTAAAAAGCCCATGCTATAGAAGGAATTATCAAGGCACACACTAGATGGGCTAAAATCTGTCTCGGGCAGATATCACCGTGTGGTGGTGACTGTGGAAACTTCAGAGGATGGAGCTGTCCTGAGTGGGGTCCCTCAGGGAATCTGTTCTGTTGCAACAGTTTGTATGTTTTTATCCAGTGATCAACCTGATCATAAAAAAGCTGTGATGGTGAAGTCTGCAGATGATGCAGTGACCGGCAGGGATGTTAATAACGAGCAGGCCAGGTTGCTGCTCTAGTATCTTCTAAATTGCCTAGTAAAATGGCTGTAATACAACTAAACATGTTTTAATATGGCTGCATGCAAGGGAAGGCATCTGGGAACAAAGACTGTAGCCTTTATCTCCAGGATGGGGCTTGGAAAGCTGTGACTTGGAGGAAGGCTCAGGAATGATTGCAGGTAACTGCTCCTACATGAGCTCTCATTTCATCAGCATGCTGAAAGCAGCTAACACCTTCCTTGAATATATAATGGGAGGATATCGAACAAAAATAGGGGAGTAATCTTGCCCGTGTTCACTTTAGTGTTGGGATGATTATTATGAATGTTATTGCCAACTGAGGTGTCCAGAAGTAACATGGACACCAGAGTTCTGCAAAGGAAAGCCATGTGTACTGTCCAGGCACAAAAAAAAAAGCACTGGTATGAGGCTGGAATTGTACAAACTGCTCAACTTGTGGAGAGAAGATTCAGAGATGCCCCTTGACTTTGGTGAGGAGAGCTCCTGACAGCCAGCAGTCTCTGTCTCGCAGAGAAGCAACAAGATCTGAAGGCTGAAGCAGAAGTTAGAAAAATTCACCCTGGAAAGAAGATACAAGATCTTAGCAGGAGGGCAGGAGATGCTGGAGGAGCTGACTAGAAGGCAATAGTTTTACAAATCTCACAACAAATTCCTGTATGTTAGATGGGTAAATCCAGATTCTGTGGAGGCTCTGTAACCCTTCTGCACCCAGGGGTGCTTCAGCCACCCTGGGGACACCAGGACTGCCTGTGCCAGCCTTGAGATGTTTGTGGCCTGCATGCCACAGGGGACAGGAGGTGGCTCAGGGCTGATTTTGTTTCCCTCTCTCCCTCCTTCCCCAGGATGGAGAGCCCAAGTCAGCAGCGCCAGGCGTCAGACACCCTGTGGAGGTGGTTTAGCATGCTGAGCCCTTGCCAGTGGTTCTGCTCCACATCCTCCAGGCTACATCCTGACAGTGCTGGGAAAATGCAGCAGTGTCACCCACATCAGGTACCTGCCTTGTGCTAAGCTGAGCCCTAAGCCCACAGCAGCACATCTTGCGCGTGTCCCTGCCCAAGCACCTCTCCAAGCATCCTGCTCCTCTCTGGAGGATGGAAGTGTCTCACATGGTGACAAAATGCTGCAGATTAAAAGCAGTGGTTTTTTCCTTAGTGTTTTGGTTGTTGGTTTGTGGGGTTTTTTTTTTTTTTAATTAAGAAAATATATCTATTTTGTTGAAATAAAAAAGTTTGGAAGTTTGGTGTGTTATTTCCCCTGCCTCTTCCCGTTAGTTGTTCCTGCTCTGGAGCGGAGCAGAAGGATGGTGGGTGGGGACTGCCTTATGACTTTTCCCTTTCTAGCTGGAATGGGGCCAAACTTCCTCAACTTTGGAAAAGTGACAAGAGGAAAAAAAGAAGCACTAATTCTGATGAACTGGAAAGTCAGAATAAGAAAAACAGGAGTTTGGGGTGTTGATGAGTTTGGTTTTTGGTTTGTTTTTTTTTTCCCAAGAAGCAAAAGACGGCAGGGAAAGCAAACCCCATGAACGAGCAGGTGAAGAGAATGTGACAAAAACAATGAAGAGTGTGCAGAGGTGCTCGCATTTTGAAAACTGAAACAAATTAAGGAAAAGTTTTCATTAGAAGTAAGCAAAATGGAAACAAGATTGAGATTTTTTCATTAAGTTGCTTTTCCATTTGTCTCTGTTTGGGCAACAGCTGGAGCCGCGGCAGTGGCACAGCAGCATCACTTTGGGAAATGAGCTCATCTCCTCTGCTAGAGAAACGTCCTGTAGAGCCCCTGCACCAGGCAGCCCTCAGCAAGAAGAGGGTCCGAGGGGTCCAGAGGAGGTGTCTCCCCATGTTAGAGCTCTGCGTGAGGGTTTCTGAGTCAGGCAAGAAAATGAGTCTGTGATGAGAATAGGAAACTTAGAGGCAGAATTAGAGAGGGAATAAGCAAAATAAGTCAGAGCTGTCTCTGTGCTGAGGCTGGAAACCAAGGGAATAGGCAGGAGGAATAGAGGTTCTCATGCATGAAGATGCTTGTGATTTAACTGGCATTGCAGAGGCCTGGTGGGAGGGTATGTGACTGAAATACCGGTGGGGAACTGCGCGGTGGCACCACGGTGGGGAAACCATGGGGAGGAGCACCAGAGTGCCAGCCCCCCCGAGCAGGCACGCCAGATTGGGGAAAATAGAAAATCCTGGAGATGACAGCAAAGGCAGCTGCCACCGTTGCAGCCATGGAGCCCTTTTACACCAAGATGGACCCTTGGTGCCAACCGCAGGGCGCATGGGAGGCTCTACTGTTGTTTAGAAGAAAAGCTCATTTTTATTCATAATTAATTGCAATGCAGATCAGCGGATGCACATGTGACGGGCTTAGACCTTAAAGCTCAAACATAGGATTGTTGAAAACTTAGTGACTCATTAATAACAGACAGGCTTGTATGGAGAAGATCATTAAGTAAATGAGTTACAGAGGGCTGTGAGAAACTGCCATAACCTGAACTTCAGCCAGAGGCTTTTGGGGTGAAATTCAGCCCGGGCAGCAGGTCGGCTGCCGGGCTGAACACGACTCTTGCCTAAAGATGGGAGGATGAAAAAGCTGGCAGGCACTAGAAGGGCTGTAAATCCCTCTCTGCAGAATAAGCAGCTATTTATGCTGCATCGTTTCCAAAACAAAGAACTAAAACGAAGCAAAGAAAGGAGGAATAAGACATTTTCTGACAGGCGGGAGTCCCTGTTTGCTAAGTTTTGTTGGAAACGCAAAGCAAAAATCATTTCATATTTAGTCAAATACGACACAAATGAAGCAGAAAATAATTCTTTCTGGTAGTGGCAGAGTCGTGCCAGGGTGACTTCTGGCAGAGAGGGCAGAGACAAGACTGCACATGCAGTGACTGGCAGCAGAGCAAACCCTTGCAGAGGGGCAAATACACTCAAGCAAGCAGTGAAACCTTCCAGGGCAGAAAATGAGAAATGGGTGTGCAGCCACCAGAAGCTGGCAATATTGCCAAGCACTAAACCCCATGCCTCCATCTACCCAATATATCACATATTTGGTGATATTTACCTTCCAGCTTCTGAGAAGGCAGTTGCATCATGCTTTAACACCCTTCTTGGAAACTTTGTGGGCTATAAATTTATTCCCCCTCCTCCCCAAAAAATAAATTGCCCAGAACTAGCGAATATATCTGAAAAGATGGGATTATGGAAGTACACTTGAAACTGGTGCTGTGCTGAGCCAGCCCAGCCCCAAGCAGTGGGTGCAAGCATGGGGTGATGGGCACGATGTGATGGGGCAATGGGTACGGGGCTGAGGGGCTGCAGAGGGGCAGCCTCCTGGAGGGGATGCAGCAGGCACCTCGTCTGGGACTGGGGAAAGGCACAAACCACTTTGGAAATGACCATTTGAAAGAAATACAGGGTTACTGTAGTTAAGTGAATTAATCAGGAGCCTGTAACAAAGACCGTTTCACATTCAGGATATAAAAAAGAATAATAACATACAACACTATTTGTCTTTAAACAAGCACCGGGTAATACATTTCCAACAATTCTATCCATATACATCACTTGAGAACCTCTACTAAGTGTGAAATTAGAAATATTTTTGCTGTAAATGCTAAAGGATGACATATAGGGAGATATTCACCCCGTGCCACTCCACACTTTGTGACAGCCGAGTCCCACTTTAGTTTAAAGGTTGGTGCACAGAATGTCATTTACATTAAAAAAAAAAAAACTCAGCTGCAAAGTGGGAGAAACATTTGCTATAATAGGCTTAACCCAGGAGGATTCTCAGATATCTGGTTGGGCTGAGGCTGTCTGGAAAGGGAATACCACATTAAACTCCAAAGATCAGTTACTTCAATGATCTTTCCAAAACAGAAAAAAAAATTCCCACTTTCAAGGGGTAAAGCAAAAACGTAACATAATATAGAAAATCTGGGAGTTATTGAAAGAGTAAGAAATTTCAGATGGAGCTGATTCTGTATCTGTCAGTGAAAAGCCAGCTTAAGGAAGGAGATGCTTTGGTTTACGTGATTTAAATGCAGCTGTAACACATGAACACTGTTCTGTGAAACTGCCATATGACAGGCAGGTTCCCAGCAAACGGAGGGAAAAATCACTGTGAAATGAAGGGCATTTGCTTCAGCAAATAAACTGTGAAGAGACAAGCTTAAATCTAACTTCAACAAGATCTTTAATATGCTATTTGGATGTTGTAAGGGTATGAGAATGCCCTTTGATATTAGTCCTGCTTCTGAGATATTTCACACAGTAATTGCCTACGTCTTTAAGGTACAATGTATTGAAGCTATGGTGATTGCTATTTTAAATTGGGCAATGGCTCTAAAAAACCAGAACCGAAGAGCCAGGCAAGAACTGCGGAGTGGAGAAGACACTTCAGAATGAACTTTAAAAGGTCAAAATTTGGTCTAGCAGAATTACCTGTACTGGCTCTGAGCTGAGCTATGATGGCTTTGTTGCCAATTTAGATAAAATAGAAGCAATAATTAGAATGTCTAGCCTCTAGGATATAAAGCGGATCTACGGAGATTTATGAAAACAATATACTATTCGGCAATATCTATTCCTAAATCTATGGCCAGCATTTCCTCAGGAGAGAAATCCTGTAGACTGAAATTGCCTGGTATTAGGCAGGTAGAGAAGCAGGCACTGGAAAAGCTACAGCCACGGTGACAGAGACCCTTGAAGCGTGCCCGGGATGGCTGCCTGGCACCTGCTGGCTCCTTGCGGGTGCTGGAGGCAGGGAACCCAGCTGAGCCGTGCCGGGGCTTGTCTTCCAAAAACCCAAAAGCCAGGCAGATGTTGGCCACTGGAGTGGATTATCATCTGTGCCTCCATGGAGCCTGTCTCCTGTTCCTGCCGGACAGATGTGGCGTGCACGACGTATCCCGACGGGTCTGGGCAAAAGCAGGGCAGCGAGCTCGGTGGCAGGGTCGAGACCCCCCAAGACCTGTGCTATCCGGGACACCAGCCCGTGCCAGCCGTGCTGAGCACTGCTAAGCACAAAACCACCCAGGGACTGGCACAGGAGGAGGCTTTGCAGAGCCTGTCTTGCACAAGCCCTGTCCTGCCAGTACCACTGCAGCAAAAAGGATTAAAATAGGCTGCAGACTGCTCCTTCCTTAGGAAACCCTGCAATTGCTCAAATCCAAGAAAGGCAGCACTGCCGAGTGCCTCGGGGGAAGAGCCCTGCTCCAGTTCTGTGGGAGTGTGGGATACCCAGGCTGGTCTGCTCTCTTTGGTCTCTATAACCACAGCAATATACAACTGCTGTTGTCAGCATCTAAATTTAGGCTACCAAGCGTTGTAAGCAAGCATGCCACACATAGGGGCCCACTTAAAAGGCTCAGCTTCAGGAGGTGCTAAGCACCGAGTCTTTCCCACAGCGAAACACATAGGCAAGTGTCTTAAACGGCTTTGGAGTCCTGACGTACATGTACTGGGTGTGGGGATGTGTCAGATGCTCTGCTGTGTTGATGTCCCACTGCTCAGCACGCGGAATCACGTCCATGGTGATCAAAAGGCAACAGTTCATCAAGCTCCAGGCTGAATATCCTCTCCCAGTGACATGCAAGTGTTTCTGTAGATGAGTGAAGACATCCAGAATTTTTACCACCATCACTTTGGTGGTGGGTGGTAGCAAACGGAGGCAGCGAGCCCCACACCTCCCAAAAGCAGGGGGACGTCACAAGTCCTTGGCAACGACTTACCTGTTTTCCAGGTCCTCCCTGGAGAGGCTGCTGCACCTTCATCAATCCACTCGCTAGACAGAGCCAGCAGGTTGGTGCCAGGTCCTTTGTCCTGTCCCCATTTAGTTGTAAGCGGCTGACAGATGGTTCTGTCACCCATGGGCAATGACGGCCGGGAGCATGCCGTGCAGGGAGAATTGCAGTGTGAGTAGCCGGGTGGCGAGCATAGCGATTCAGAGATAATCCATGGATATAAAATGGCAGACAAGAAATGTATAGCTAGGAAAGCATAAAAAACAACATAAAAATTACAGGACAGTTACAAAACAAGAACTAAGAAAACAGTCCATATACGTGGACTAATGACCTAATCATTTTAATCTATCAAAAATATGAACTCACCAGATCCACATGAAGGTGAGCAAGTGCCAGAAGGACACTGTTACAGTATATGCTCAAACTGGGCATTTTAAACGTTCTTCATGTGCACAGCTTCACTCTAGTCACACCGCAGTGTTTGTGCATTAATATTTTTATTTAAAAACAAGAACAGAAGGGCAGAGGAATTAGAGAATAAATCCGAGTCCTCCAGCAACTGAAGGCTGAGTTGGGCCGACTCCAGGGTGGTTTGGGTTGGAGAGAACTGCTCTCACCTACCTTCAGTAATGATAATGAAGAAATTGGGGATTCTTCTGCAGGAAGCAGAGGATTTATGAAAGAGCAGCTGGAGAGGCCAAGAGCAAAGGATAAACTCAGAGATGGTAAAAGAGTATCTGACAAAACTCAACCTACATATTGTAAATCTGCAGGTCCAGACACAGTGCGCCTGAGAATTTTAAAGAAATCTCTGAGGAGAATCTTGAAAAACAATCTTCCCTTCATCGCAGGAGTTATCTGGGCCCTGGGAGAGGCCAAACGTGCACCCCCTTACAAGAAAAGGTTGAGAAGATGGGACAGGAATCTGTTGCCCACCTGCCCACAGCTCTCTGGCAGGAGAGTTTCAAACTGTTTTTTTTTTCTTATCCTTTCATCTCTCCCTTTCCTGCTTCTCCTGTTACTGCCTACTAAGCCTATAGCCTCTGCCCAGGGCTCCACAGAACTGCTGGGAGCTCGGAGCCGAGGCAGCCTGCCTGCGGTACTCCTTGCTTGCTGGCGTACGCAGCCCTGTTGCAGTCCTCGTTCGTCAGGAGCAGAGATGTTTGCACTCCACCTTTGCTTTTGCACGTGGAGCCATTTTTCCCCAAATCCGAAGGGACCCAGACGTCAGTGGGGAGGGAAAGCTCACTCTACGTCTTATTTTCAAACTCCAGCACCTCATATAACTCAGCCTTTCTAAGTCCAGTCCCTGGAAAATAAGAATTTCAATAAGCTCCATTCGCAGGTAACCTGCTGAGCAGCCATGCATCTCTCTTCCTCACTGGGTAGCAGATGTGTTGCCCTCATCCCCAGCTCTTTCTTGTGTTGGAAAAGGACTGAGATATGAGAGAGCTGGTATGATTTAGGGAGCAAAAGCTGGGGGAATCATTGGTACATAGTGTCTTGAGAATGGGGAAACTCCCCTTTGCCCAGCTTCTCCCAGTACACAGCTCACACCAGGGGTGAATCACAGAGCCAGTGAGCCAAGCCAAGTGCACAAAAATGTGGTAATGAGGAAGCCGATGTGGGAACACACCTTGAGCCTTACAAGCAGCTCGGGATTTTGGGATCTCTGCAGTAATCAGGGCTGCTTTGCAATCAGTTACTGCAAGGCACCCAACCGCATGAGCTCTTCAGCCCAGAGGGACATTCGGCAGGTGTGGAGGTGGGACTGCACTGCCTCTAACCCACTCCATCCCTGTGTTACAACTGATTTCTTCCCCCTTTCCTTCTCATCCTCATTATGCAGCCCGCTTCTCCATCTCCTGTGTGGCCGTCTCTCTTAGACTCGATCTTGTATATGTAACTAAGTTTTCTTAAAAGCTGAATGAAATCTCTAGAGATTTAAAGAATTTGGTGTGGGCTAGAAATTGGCTGATGAGTCACAGACTCAGATAGTAACCATAAAAATGAAACTTCAAAATTGGGAACAAATTTAGTGACGTTACCACAGGAGACAGGACCGGCACTTGCATTTAACGTTTTGTTAAACACAGAATGAGGTAACACCATTCATATCAGCGTCACCAGCGGGCACTGCGCACAGCCTGGGATGCATCCAAATGTGCCTGGGAACGTTACAGCCACGGGCTGAATGCAATGAGACAAGACCCAGCACTGACAAACAGCCTGGAACGTCAGGGAGAAAGAAGAATGTGGTGGGCTGACCCTGGCTGGATGCCAAGTGCCCACCAAAGCTGCTCGATCGCTCCCCTCCTCAGCTGGACAGGGGAGAGAAAACACAATGAAAAGCTTGTGGGTCAAGAGAGGGACAGGGAGAGATCATTCACAAAGTACTGTTATGGGCAAAACAGACTCAACTTAAACTCAACTTAAAATTACTTTAATTTACCAACGATCAAATCAGAGTAGGGTAATGAGAAATAAAACTAAATCTTAAAACATCAGCCCTCCCTGCTTCCTGGGTTCAACCTCACTCCCGCATTCTTTACCTTCTCCTCACCCGCCAGGGGCTCAGGGGAATGGGGAATGGGGGCTGTGGTCAGTTCATCACTGGTCTCTGCCGCTCCTTCCCCCTCACCCTCTCCCCCTGCCCCAGCGCGGGTCCCCCAGGG
>JAVJGJ010000030.1:22962623-22991227 GCA_035590215.1 Microhierax caerulescens
CTTTTTTTTTTTATTTTAAACCAAGATTTTTCCCAAAAGGAAGGGTACAGAAAAAGGTTCAACAAAACATCATGTTTGAAAATATTTACATGTTCTATATCACTGCTGACGAGGGAGAAGATGCTGTGCAGTTAAGGCTGCCAGGCCATTCTCTAGGATGACCAGAGTATTGTCTCTAAAACGGGAAATGGGGGCTTGGGGGGGCAGAGCCTGAGCCCTGTGAGTATAGGATGGAGTCAGCCTTAAATCAGAATTTCCTTCAGCTTAGCCAGTACGTTAGACAACTGGCATTATTTAGAAAGATACCGTCAAGGTCGCCGAGCCCCACACTCACTTCCCTTCCCCCTTATGCCTGTTTGCAAACTTGTTAGGATTCTTAATCTTTGTTTGCCTTCCTCCCAAATGCTCCAACGTCCTTAGTTTAAACCAAACACATAACCCCCTGCAGTCTTTCACTCCAGCAGCCGCAAGCCCACCCTGTTACACCACCCCTGGCTGCACAGCCGAGCCCCCCCAGCACCCCACCTCCCCGCAGCGGTGTGTGGCCAGCAGGTAAGAGTGCCTGTGCTCAGCACCCAGCACCAGCCCTAAACCTGGTTTTCAAGGAACAACCCCAGCAGGCTGAAATAGCTGTGCATTTGCTGGAATTCAGAAGCAGCTCCAAAAAAAAAGCACAAAACCAACAAAACAAACCAACCCATGTGCACACGCACCGGGGGGTGGCACGAGGAGGCTTGGGGAGGGAAGGGAAGCAGATGGGACATTTAATTCAGGGAACAAACTAATTTAAATCTTTCAAGGAGTTGTTATTATTTCCAGAGTGTTAAGAATGCATTTTTTTTCCCCCTGCATATAAAACGCAATGTCCCTGCTCAAAAAAAAGCACTAAGAAAAGAGCCCAGTGATCCAGAATGAAAAGCAAAAGAGCTCTGGAACGTTTTGATTGTATCCTTTAAGAATGTTATTATTTATATATTTCACAGATTTATATAAATAATCATAAATGTGCAGTTGGTGTAGGTCTCTTGGGTAAAGGCAAAAGCAGGCAGATTTATAAAATGGGTTTATGTGCCAGGGTGATTGTAATGGCTCCTTCTGTCAGGTAAACACATAATTAGGATGTTTTCAGATAAATGTATTATGCCATGATTGAAGCCAATCCAGGCTGTAGTATAAATATTATGTGTTTTTTTTTAAAGTTGTATAATTACATATCTACCCATGGAGCTTCTTGCCTGATAGGCATCTATTTATGCAACACCACACTGGCTTTTCCACAGGTGCTGTAGCAGATACTTGCTGAACATGCAGCCCGGCTGATTTTTAAACTGCAGTATCTCAGCTTTCTCTCAAAATACCAATTCTGCCTCAACCCCTTTTTGCCTAATTGCTTCTTAGATTTATTGTTTAATTAAAACCCTTCTTGGGTTATACAAACAACAAATCCCACTAATGTGTGTTTTTTCCACACACAAATTATTTTCCAAGGGGTTATGTATCTTCAGCTTCAGGAAGGATTCCGTCCTCCTTGGCTGGGCTGTCATTGCCAAGCACAGCCTCGTGGCCAAAGCTGTAAGTTGAAGTTTATGATGGCAGCGTGACAAAGCTGTATCTATAGAGTCAAAGTGGCAATACTAAACGCCATTTGAAAGACTGATGCAGTCTTTAAGCCGATGCAGTAAAAACTCGTCTTTACTTTATAGCATTTTCATACAGAGTCTCACAGCACGTCTGGTCATGCACTAGGGAGGCATAAATAAGATGTGAGTGATGAGCTGGATGAGGAGGCACCCCAAGAAGACCCTGAGGGACATCACCTCCATGGCAAGCCTTTCCTCAAAGCCTTCCTCGCCTGGCAGGGTCCTGTGGGGACAGGCAGAAAGGGACAGCATGGGGACACGCCACGGCACTGTCCACGTGCTCTGTGGCATTGTCTGAGCATCTCACAAAGACTCCACTCCACAAAGATGAGGCTTCTTGACATCTAGTGCCAGCCTGGACATCTACCTCCTGCCTGAGGTTTGAGATCCAACTCCTGTTTGCCCAGTTTGGACAACATGGAAACCTCTGTCAAGACCACTGCACCTGGAGAAAGTCCTAGCCAGACACTCAAGCTTCAGCAGCATAATGGCCACACAACAACAACAACAAAAAGGTGATGTTCAAATATAAGCTTGTATTTGGAAGTTTTTATAGAAGGAACACTGAAAAAATGGAAAGTTTTTTCTGCAAGGAGTATATGCTGCAGTTCCTGGAACAAGAACCCAGCTCTTGCAAGGATTCTGGATGTCTCCAAGCCTTTCAATATTAAAGGGCTCTCTAGCAGATTGCAGCGACATAATAAAAACTAATGAAGATGAAACTGGACAAATTTGGACTAGAAATGAAGACGTACATTTTAACAGCGATCACATTAAACAGGTTCAAAGTGACGTGATGGCCCGAAGCTGGAGCCCACTGAAGGCACAGCAGCGTTACCAGCAGTTGGAGCAGACTCGCAGGTGGGGTGGAGGATGGCTGGGAGAGGGCAGCTGGGCTTCGGGATGCTCTGTGATGGAGCAGAATGCTGGAGGGTGGTGGAATGGGGGAATGCCGTGAGCAGCAGGCTGGAGGTGTAATGCAGCCACCTGCAGGGAGGGTTCTGGGGCCAGAGCTGCTAACTTCTGCATCCCTGTGACTTTCTCCTATTTTTTTCTTCATCCTCAGCTCATGTCCCTTGGCTAAGTGTCCCCTTTTCCCCTATAGCCTCTGTGCTCACCTTCAAGTAGCTCCCTTCTCCCTTGTGTTCCCCTCCAGCATCTGTCAGTGCCTCCAGCCTGCTGCAGAGGGGGAGGCTCAGGTTCTGCATCCTGCTGGGGAATTGGGATAGAGACTTGGGTAGGAAATGGAGGAGAAGAGGGTGTTTGTTGCCAGGGCTGGGATGGGGGGATTGCAGCAACTGTTGCTACCGTGAGGGGCTGTCTCCCTGCTCAGAGACGGGAAACCACAGGGCAGAGATGAATCGCTCCCTGGCACAGAGGTTCTCTCTCGTTTTGCCTCTCTGATGCAACGCACAGAAAGATGAAGTACATCCCCGATTCACCCCGGTGCTGGCTGTGCTGTGCCCCAGTGGTAATGTAAAGCAGCTACCTGAATTTACAGCTGCTTTACATGGCTAGAGCAGAATGCAGCAACCAAAGCATGCAGCGCTTTCGGTCCTGTGGCTGGAAGTATTGATATATGTTTTAACCTAGGGAAACCTTTTAAATTCAAAGTAGGCACAAAGCAATACCCTTTACGTTAGGCTGTAATTTCACATATAATTGAGGCCAGAATAAACTACAACTGCTGCAGAAAGAAATGTCAGTTGTCCAACAAGAAAAGCACACAGAAGGCTTGCCGTGGAAAGCAGCCCTGCCTTCCCACCGCCTCAGCCCTTCAGCCCAGCCCTCACACGCCTGCACCTTGTGCTGGGGCTGGCATATGCAAGGCTGCAGGATAAGATATGTCGAGATTAAAACTTGCCTTTTTTTTTTTTTTTTTTTTTTTTGCCAGATGATTTCTGAATCCAGAACTGAATCTTGATTCACGTTGGGGCTGCTGCTGTAAATGCAATGGAAAACATAGTATCAGGTAGGAGTAAGGCGACATGGATGCTTCTGTTGGTGGCAGCACCAGCTTTTGTTGGATTCAACTGTATGTGAAGCTCAGGTCTTAAAGTACTGCGTGTGCCTGGCTATGCGTGGGGATACCCCTCGCCAGGAAAACGGGGAACGGCTTGTCTCAGGGGCAGCTCTGATCAGCCCCAGGTGCTGGGGAAGGCGGCAGTGGGTGGAAGGAAGACACGGAGGAGAATGGGCTCATCTGCCAGCTGCCTGCAGCAAAACCTCACCTGAGCACAGCAGCTGAAGCTGGCTTGTCTCCCCTTCTTTGTAGCTTCATTTTTATCACTTTTGATTGCTCTGAATCAATTCCTAAGACGGTATATGATGCTACAGTTGGCCACAGGAATGCCCAAGGGAACTTATTTGTATAACTGTTTTACAGATCATTTTGCATCTTACGAGAGTGAGATTTTGAGTGGCAGTTTTATTTCTTGATCACCAAGACGAACTGTTTGAGAATTTAGGATTCTTTACTTGCTTTTTAAAAATCCCCTGATTTATTCCACCTCTCTTCCTGAACTCAGTTGTTCCTTTTCTTTTCCACTCAGAACCGGCTGGAGGATAGAGAGAGCAGAAACTGAGTCTGTCAATTAAACCAGATATGAATCTGATGATCACACCATTTTCTTTCAACATCTTTTTTAAAGTGGAGTTCTTATTGTAGTTAAAAATACAAAGTATAAATGAGGAAGAAACAACCCCACTTTCAGGAAGCTACCTTTCTGCTAATATCTCATGGAATGAAAGGTAGGGGGAAAAAAGGACTATATTTTTCCCAGGTTTGTGAATTTTTCTGGGGGTACCTTGAACAACATCAACAAAGATTTTGGGGAAAACAGGAACACAGAACTGTTCAGAGCAGCCCAGCCCAGACACCTGTGTAGCCCCATGTCCTGTCATGACCAGCAGCGGTTGCTGCAGAGGAAAAAACTGATGGGACAACACGTGGACTGCTGTACACGTGAACAGTTCTCAGCACATTCTCAGCTTGACCTCTAATAGTTAAAGGTTGACTTGCACCCAAAACCAGAAGACAGAATACTGCTGGATGGTTTTAGTCACTAAATATGACAATGCCAAATATTCTTGGTATCAGAGGAATGTAGCGCAGAGATAACATAAAAATTGTGAAAATCTTCAGCATATCAGCAGAGCACATTGAAGGGATGGAAGAATGAAGATTGCAAGTGACACCCACAGACTCCTGGTCACCGGAAAATCTCACAAACTGAAACTTTACCCAAACAAAACAAAGACTCCAGCACAGCAGGCATAGCCCTACTTCTTGGGAGAGAATGGGGAGAGAGAACAAATCACCCGAGCCTGACGTGAGTCACATCGCTTCATGCATGACTGAAAGATGCCCAGATACTACAGTCATGAGCACAGGCCAAGAACCTATATAAAGAAAATTTGGCAAGTGACATGCTAAAGCTGTTAAAAAGACTTGCAGGTGGGAAAATGTGGGGCAGAGAAATAAAAGAGTTCAGTGCCTCTGTTTTGAAGTTTGACTTGCAGGCAGTCTGCACAAGGAGAGCTTGGAGATATAGATGGCCAGTCCCCAGGGCAGTGACAGCCCTGCAAGTGCTCAGCAGGGGAGGGCTTTGGGGTTTTGTCTGTGTGCAGGAGGGAACAGGGGTGGGGAGAGATGGAAGACATAGACAAGCCCGGAGAGCTGCTGGGATGAGGATCAGCAGAAGGGAAAAGGCAGGTGAGGCTTGGTTTAGAGGAGGGCTTGGAGGAAGCCTTGCAGCTTTCCGTAAGGGTCGTCCTGCAGGCGAGAGGCACTCAGGAGTGCCCAGCCAGCCCATTTCATTTGCTGAACATGACTAACCCTTCAGTTTGGAAGAAATTCCATCTCAAGGTGCTTTTAAAAATAAACACAAACACCACTTTGTAATATTTGTAAAGTGAATATTGGAGCCAGATCTCCCACACTTTGAACAGCACTGCAGAAACCCTTTATTCCCAAATTTCAATGAAGTCTCTACTGTGTTTATAGCTTGTTCCTCACCCACTTTATTGCTCTTACTTAAACTTGCAGAAAGTAGTCTTCGAAGTTGGGACACATTTTTCAGGAACAAGTTTCCATATCCATTGCTCTGAACACCTTAATGGGAACAGCGCTTGAAAAGACACTGGTATCATCACCACAAAAGCAATTGTTACGCTGATGGGCTGCACCTTTCTGCTAGAATTGTGAAGGAAAGGTTAGTTAAATTTAAAGAAAATTTATTCCCTGAAATTCTGACTGTCTTTAATAGGGAAAGCTATAACCTCCCTGATGCACAGAAGAGTCCTTGCAGCTGATGTCTGAAGCCTGCACCTGTTATTCCAGCAGAGGTGACCTCTGAAACAAGAAAGCCATTCTATATAAACACCGAGTTAAGTGACTTTTCCCATGTCTCCTCAAATAACACCCAAATATCTTTTCTTGTCAAAATCTTGCACTTGTCCCATAGTATACACAGTAAATCATGACAACTGGTGACTTATTTGAAGGCTGGAGCCCAAAGCAAGAGGTGCTGCTGCTGAAAGAAGTTTAACCAGTCACCAGCCTCTAAAATATTAAGCTATAAAATACAAATCCATTTTTATAAAAGTAGTTTTAAACAACCTGTCAAGATAGCTGGTCCCTTCTGTTTTGGTTTTAGGTTTGTTTTTTTTTGGGGGTGGTGGTAGAAGGAATGAATTGAAGGGGGAAAAAAAAAAAGCATTAGAGGATTGTTTCAGTTTACTTCTATAGTATGTAGATGTCCTGCAATAGAGTAGCAACATTCTGGGAAGCATTTAAGTCCTGTTGAAGCTTATGAGATTAAGCATCACATATCCCTCATTTTGGCCTCTTCCTGGATGCGAATCCTGCCCTGTGAGCTGCGAGGATTAGCCCTGCAGAAGCGAGGAGGACCACTGCTCCATGCTCATGCCTACCCCTGCCGGGGTTCGTCACACCGCGGTCACACTTCACAGCACTGTGACCTTCCCCAGCACCGTGGCATTCCCGGGCTGTTCGCACGGACCGGCCACTGCAGCTTGGTCCCTGCGCAGGGTTCGGCTGCTGAGCCTCGCACCGAGGAAACTCACTGTTGGCTGTAAGAGGGGTACGTGCAATTCAGCCACGAAATTCTACTGCCGAGGTGATTGATGGCTGCCTGTCGCACTCCAGGCCAGCTCTGGCACCTGTAGAACTTCAACCAGGAGATCCCAGTTCTCGCATATGTGGCTGGACAGGTGCCAGACCCTCCTCTGGGCCCTTTCTGTAGAAGACTGGAGCACCCAAATGCTTCTGCTTGATTTCTTGGGAGATCTCAGCTGCAGAGCGGAGCTGTAGTGACTATGCTTGTGCCTGAGGGCTCCTGAGACCCTCCCAAGGCTGCTCTTGCCATTTGCACACAAAAGGCTGAGATTACAGATGTGAGGACGATAGATTCTTTGTTCCCACCACCTTTTCAGGGCTACAGCTCGCAAACACCGAGGTAAGAATATGGGACTCTGTATTTGTTCCACCTTGAAATGTTCAGATCGTGTCTTCCAAGTTAAGAAGCAAATTTGGCAAACAGCAATTGTGTCAGCTTCTTTTGGGATATAAACATCAATCTAATAGATTTGTCCTGCTGGCCTGTCATCTGTTGCAGCAGGCCTGTGGTCAGGGCAATCCTTCTCCCAGTTACACTTGGTGTATCTGCTCTCTGAATTACATTTTTATCTTAGGTGGCTGTTGTCAGAGGGTGCTGCTGTGCACAGAACCAAGGGCAGAATCCATCCTGCAATCAGTCCTGAAGTCGATGATACTGTCAAAGAAAACCACTAGCTTTTCAGTCCTGCAAACTACTAAAAGCTGGTAAGAGGTGGAGTTCTCTGAGGAAGCAGTGGCCGTTTGGGCCGAATCAGTTTTGGTGCTGAGGGAAGAGTGTTTCGGGCTACTTGCCTTGCTTTAATATGAAACATTTGGCATTACTTCATCAGCTACTTGGTTGTGAGCTGAAAATTTGAGGTGGATTTTTATTGCAGAAAGAGGGTGTGGAAAAGTTTAGTCAGCACAAAAGTTTAACCTCGCTAACGAGGTCTATAAATTTGCTGCAGGGATAAGGCAATGCCACTCCCTTTCCCCTATCGGTGCTTATAAAGACAAGCATTTAATCAAAACTCACTCTAGTACACATGATGTGGTGGTATTCTTCATCTTGTACTGACAGTCCGACCTGAAGTTTCAGAACAGAATCATTCTTTAGGTCTCTGAACATAGTCTCCAGTATTTTCTTAACTGCTCTATAGTGCCTTTTAAAATTATTTCAACATGTTCTGAAAACTGAAGATAAAAGTAGGCAGGTCTGAAATGTAATATGAAAAAAAAGAACAAAGAGGATTGGGTTGAAATTTCATTTCCAGATTCTCTTGCTTTCACCGGTGTGAAAGCGAGGAGGGAAGCTCTCGGCCCCCAGATGGATTTTCTGACAAGGCTGAAACCAGCCGAGAGCTTTGATTCAATATTGGGAATCACTCTTCAACAATTGTCAGGAAAAAAAAAAAATAATTGCTGCTTCCCAGAATGAGTCCGAAAACCCAGTCACTCTGCAAACCTGGTCCAGGCTGGTATTGCTGCCACTGCCCAGCTTGGATTCTAGTGCAAATCTGTCCCTTCTTTCCTAGGTTGCCACGATCTGATAGCTTGTGCTTTGAATTTTCTGCCCAGGGTTGCTTTGCTCTGAAAGCTCATGTTTTGCATTTACATGGGGCTACAAAAGCCTGTGGTCACTGACCAGGCTTTCAAAACCATTTGAGCCGACCTGTCCTCCGGCACCTGGCACTGGGGCCGGTGGCTGATCTCATTTCACTGCTCTGCCATCAGCTCCTGTGCAACATTAGCTAAGTCAATTAGCTTCTGCGTGCATCTGGTTTTCATCTATAAAAGGGGAACAGTAGCAATTTCCTACCTCACAGAAATCCTGTGAAGATAAATACATTATCTTAGAAAGTGCTCAAATGCTAGTGTGATTAGCGTTCCTTTCTATCTCTTTGCCAGCCTGTATTTTACAGCCTGGAAGCCTGTGGTCCACCAAACCATAAAAGATCGGAGCTGAAGACCACCAGAGCAACTCCTGGACTGGCTGAGCACAGATGTCATTGCAGTGAAAGCCAGAAAAACATGGTTTCTCAGGGACCTGACAAGAACGGAAAGAAATGCAGAAGCAGCAAACCCTGGCAGGAAACACAGAGGGGAGCAGAGATCACTCCAGCGGCAAGCTCGCTGTATTTTGTATATTGTTTGCTTTAACTTACATGTACACCATGTATTTTAGTCTTTCCATTACCATTCATTTAGGGTTAGAAAAGGACAGTGAGCTGATATTTCTGGGACTTGAACACATGGAGACCATGTTGCAAAGGATAATTACTCATCTGTAAGTCTGCTTTTCTGAACAAGTTTCGGGAAGCCTTCCATGAGCCAATTGCCATTAGTACTCCAGATTTTGGCCCTTAGCAGAAGCAGGAGGTCATTTCAATTTCAGTCTCTGTGACCAGCATTCCCAGGGCCACCTTCTATCATATTTGACTCAGTCAGGAGCAGAAATCTTTTCTCATTTAGTAGCGCCCAAATTACATTTACACACCAGAGCAAATTGTCAGGTGATGCCTTCTTTTTTTTTTTTGGTTTTTTTTTTTTGTTTGTTTATTTGTTTGTTTTTTTCCCCAATGAACTTACCTTTCTCATTCAGTATGAAGAGGAGGTAAATGAACTATGAGAATTATTACGCGTGTTTACATACCTTGTAGGACCTCAAAGGCATCAGTCAAGAGGGGAGCATCACTGTGCTAAGCACTGTGCAAAGCCCCAGTAAAATACACCTGTATCCTGACCAGATCTGGCCAGGCAGCTGAGACAAACGATGCAGAAAGGGAGACACTCATACCTCCTTTCCAGACAGGTACCCAAGGAACAGCAAACTTACAGGCCTTGGCCAGGAAACAGAAGCAAATACCACTTTAGCATTGTGACTGCACTTTTACTACAACATTGGCTTCCTTCATTGAAGTACAAGCTGTAGCAAAGCAAAATTAAGGGCAAGTTGTTACCCTCAGCCTAAATATTCCCCAAACCGGACCACCTAGTGTTGTGGCTGAGGGAGCATCAGGGCTGCCTCTCCAAGGCTGCAGTTCCTTCAGTGGAGAAGAACAGAAATGGGCAACACAGATTGTTTTTTGTTATTATTTGGAGTAAACCAGTGTATTGTAATAATCTTGTCTTACAAAGGAAATGAAAGAATCTTGGGGGTAATATTGAAAAAATGGTGGGCAGTCAGAGTCACGGCCATATGGTCCTCAAGCTGTGCTGTCAAGCAGATCTACAGATGGAAAGTATTATCTTACATGAGCACCAAGTTGAGCATTGCACCAGGCACTTGTGAATCAGACCAGGAGACCCAACAATACAATCGACAACTACTATAAAATCAGGTGAGAAATAGTTATCAGTAAGAATACTCCCTCAAAAAAAACCCAAACAGTTGGAGAAAGGATGAGCTTCCAACAGGCTCTGCAGCTTGCAGATTCAATCCAGAGCATTTAACAAGTTTAGCAACACCTGAAATGAGAAAGGAAGATGTTCTGCCAAGTCTTAAAAAACTTAGAATCATGGTCTTTTCATTTTTTACTGATGTACTATGTTAAAGGCAAGCAAAACCCAGCCCACAGAATCTATATGCTAGCTGGCTATCAAGCAAGCAGGACATAGGACAAGACTATGGGTGTGTATGTTTGCTCCGAAGAGCTTGATCAAAGGGAAGGAAGAACTACAAGGAGCAGTGATCTCCAAATCAGGCACTGCAAATACACCCTGAGACTTTGCTTTCTGAAAAGCTTACCACTGAAACGGCTGTGCAGCCGGAGCCATGAGAGCTACTGAGGTGCTGCAATGGGGTGCTAGAAACAAACTGGTGGATCAGTCTTGGAACTTTAGAACTTTTGTACACCTCCTTCCAGAATATAGCTCTGGGGACAAGATGCCACTGCATCCTGTGGTAAGCAAACTGCTGAAGTGGGTGCCTTTGCTCTGAGGAACAGTGCCCCATGACTGCGAAATCCTCAGACAGGTAAAGGGATAAGAAGCCGACCTCCCCATATTCAGCAGAGCACAAAGCACCGGTGCCTATTTGGCTCACGCTATTCATAGCCTTCCAAGTTTTTACGTCATGAAGGCATGGAGCGCACGGGGGAACAACAGGGAGTTTTTGGTGGTAGCTGTATGTGAAAACTCTTTGTTTTGTGATTCAGATGATTAATGGCTTACACCCATAGGACAATCATTTACCTGCAAGCCTTGGCTAGAAGCTCTAGGGCATCAAAAGTTTATGAGGGAACTCTGTGTCAGTCACATGAATCCACATTTGTGAAGGTGTTTGAGAACCTGCACCTTTTGAAATCTAATAATATCTTAAAATTAAATCTGTCCTGTAGATTGGCCCAACATTTCAGTGGCTCCACTCAAGAGTTCTTAAGCATCTGACAAGATTAGCGACGAATCTTCCATTTGTTAAGCAAACTTCAAAGCCCTGCTGCCTCCATGTAAAAAGAGCAGGGGTTGGGTTGACAGGACCCACCTACAAACTCGCCAGCATGGCCACTGCACAGGGCAGGGGAACAGCTCTGTCTTGTGCTCCGGAGCATCCTGAAGCGGATCCAAATTCTAACACGGAGAGCGGAGCCCATAGGCACTTTGGCAGTGCTGCGTGGCACTCGGCCAGCACCACTTACTCTAAGCTCCGTGGCCTCGCTGTGTAATGCACAGAAGGGCTGTTTTGCAGCAACATTTGGATACCGAGTAGGAAGGAAAATAAGCCCAGAACCAAAGGCTTTCAGTGCCAGAGCTTCCCGTCGTGTGGCAGGGGTGTACGACCGGCTTCAGGGTGCTCAGTTTAGGGCAGAGGCGAGTGGTACACGAGGGACAGGGTGAGGGACGGGGTATGGCCTTGCGGAGCGGGAAGCCCAGAGCTCCTCGGAGCGCTCGAAGCAGCCATGCGGAGGCAGGGGAAGAACCTCCGCTAACTATTTGCTGCTTCTCACCACCCTGCCTGAACGGAGGTGAGGGAACGGCAACAGACCGCTCAAAGGAACGAACAACCGTTACCGCACTTGAGGAGAAATCCTGGAGACCAGGGAGGGGAAAAGGATTACGGTGCGGCGTGGGAAATGGCCGAGCCCCCCGGCGCTGGGGGGCAGGGCAGCAGGGCGAGCCCGCCGAGCGCCCCGGTGCTGCCCGCGCTGACGCAACCCCAGCGCTCAGGGAGGGTCGGGCAAGGAGCCAAAGAGCACCGACACAGCCGGTGCGGTTGACTCAGCCCCTCCGCCAGCTCACACGGCGGCGGAACCCCCCCCTCAATCTCGCCGTTCCTCAGGCCAGGGCCCTGGGCGGGGAAGGGGAAAGGAGCGGAGCAGCGCAGCAGCAGCCGCTCGCTGAACCGCCCGGGCTCGGACCTGCGGGCAGCCGCGGCGCAGCCGGCCTCACGCCGCAACAGGTCTGAGCACCCCCGCCGCTACCGCGGACGGGGAGACCCGCCGGCTGGGCGGGGAGGGCTCCGGGCGGCCCCCCACGGGCGCGCCGCGCACCGCCCGCCGCCATGGCAGCCCGGGGCGGGGGGCCGGGCCGGGGCTGCGGGGGGGAGAGGGGGAGAGGGGGGGGCGGCCGCCGCCTCTCCTGAGCGGCAGCGCCGGGCCGGGCGCGCGCGGTGGTACCGCCGCCGGGGTTGGGGGAGAAGAAACGGATCGTGGGGCCGGCGGGGTGCGGGGCTGGCGCCGGGCGGGGCGTTTGGTGCGGCCGCCGTGGGCTGCCCTCCGCCCCCAGCCCCCCCGCCCCGCTGCCGCCGTCTTTGTGCTTCCTGCCATTACGCGGCGCCCTTGGCATCGGCGTGGTAACTAACCGGCAGCGGGTGGGATGTGTAAGGAGTGGCTGAGGCTGTAGAAATACAGGAGCTTCTGGAAGTAATGAGGGGAGGCTTTTAGAATGGCTCTTGTTCACTTGGCGTAATTTTTAAGATACCATTTAGCTTCAGGAAACATGCAATACGAGGGAAATAATCGTAGCAGTTAATAATTTTAATTTTCTGTAACCTTGTAAGTCTTCACGAGTCTAAGTGAAACGCAATGGAGAAAGGTATGCTGCCCGCAGAAAGGGAGCCTTTCCTTCTATAATTGCTTTTTAAAAATAATTTTAATTATATCAGCTGTTTAAATAAATAAAGACTTGGGCACACGCTCAGTGTACCTAGTAGGTAATTTTTTCCCTCGTTTTTTTCCTTTCTGTTGGTGGCATAAAATAATTCACCGGCATAAAGCTCCGCCGTGGCTGGCAAGGCCACCGGGTAGAAGGGGGAAACGGGGACATCGGCTGGCAGCCCTGGGTGACGAGCTTGGAGACGCAGTCCTCCGGCTGCGATTACCGAGGTGGCTAGGCTGTTACTGCTCGTGCCTGGGTTTGCTTGGCTGTGAGAAACTGCGTGTTGCTGATGTCCCAAGTAAGTACATTGATGCCTCCGGCCAGAAAGTTGGGGAATTTTTCCCCACCTTCAAAGTATATAAGGCAGCGTAGGAGAGTGTCTGATTAAGGCACAATAAAATAAGGTAGTACTTAAATGAAAGAATAATTTAAGGAAGCATGTGATTCAAGATATGCCTGTCTACAATAGGCAGTCAACCAATAAGTCTATAGGTCTGTATCTTCCAGGACCAAGCTTTTTGGACTAAGGAGTTTTACTGATGTGGTTTCAAAAAGAAACTTCTTTCCCTCAAATAGATTGATGTTCATAACTTTTTACAGTAAAATTAACTTTGGCTTTGATCATCAATGATCAAAAGCAATGATCGTCATAAGGGTCTTGGGATTTTTAGTTCTCCCAGTGGCTGCTAACCATGGCAAAAGCCTTGGCTGCTGCTGAAGACTACATTGTTTAAGAGAGTTTGTACTACGATGTCTGTAAGGGCTTGCCATATACCAAAGTGGTATGAATTTAATGTAAAATATTTTGAAAAAAACAAGTTACTTTTCCATCTTTGTCACTTCTTACTCTTGTTTACTTTAAACAAACCTGAGTGGCATGGAACTACAATAAACCTTGTTGCACACCAACTTGCACTAATACTGTCATTGGAAGGCATAACCTATTTATGTGAGAGCAAAGTTTTCCTTTCTTCATATATTGATAACAGGCAAAGTAAATGATGTTAGCGTTATGCAAAAAGTATTTTTCTACTTGACAGAATAATAGCCATAAAACCCTCTAAATCTGTATCACTTCAAGGTAATAATACAGTGGGAGATGGTATGCAGGGGTCCTCAAACTTTTTAACCAGGGGGCCAGCACACGGATTAAGTGGCAGGCAGTCATCTGCGGCTGCTTGGTTTCCCCCCCAAGCCCCTGGTGTGTGTGTGTCAGGGGGCCGGATTGAGGACCCTGGGAGGCTGTATCTGGCCCACGAGCTGTAGTTTGAGGACCCCTGGTATAAAGAGTAGCTCTGAAATGTCACTAACTAGTTGAAGCCTTGCTGATTTGCTGGGGTCACTTTCATATGTATTTGCATTACAATTGAATGTTGTGATTGAAGCACTGGTACAAGTATCTGCCTTGTAGTTAGGGCTCTGATAACAAAGAATATGCTGCTTGCAGGTTTCAACAGGGGTTGAATGGACCTCCTGAGGACCTTGAGGTGCTGGTCAGGGGGACCTTTAGGGCTGAGAAAAATGGGCTGCCAGAAAGTTCAACATTCGCAGAACTTACAGAGTCCTGCGCTTGTTGCTGGTCAGATGGAAGATGACTCCACAGAAAAAACAAAAAGGACCTAGGGTCCTATATCATCTGGGTCCAAGTCACTAGCATACCCTTCCAAGGAAGAGGGCCAGCCCCTTACTTGGCTGTGCTAAAGACAGCGTAGACAGTAGGCTGAGGAGAGTGGTTCTTGCCTCTGTTCAGCACTTGCAAGGCTGTATCTGAATTACAGTGTCCAATTTTCGACTCCCCGGTAGTGAAAAAGATAAGTAACATATTAGAGCGAGTCTTCTGGTATGATTAGCAGGCTGAAGTACACAATACACAAGGGGAAGCTGATAGAACTGGGGCTTTCTTGTTCTCTTCAGCTATCAGAATGGAGGATATGGAGGAGACAAAGCAAGATTTTTGTCAGAGGTGCATGGTAGGGTGAGAGGCAGCAGATGCAGGTGACTATAGGAGAAATTCTGATTAGGTATTAGGAAAATTCTTCCACCACAATAGTCAAGCCCTGGAAAAAGTGCCCAGAAAGACAGGAGTCTCCATTCCTGGAGCTACTCTGAAGTTGACTGGACAAGGCCCTGCACTGCTTGGCTGAAGTCAGTCCTTCTTTGAGCAGGTGTTTGAACTGGGTAACCTGTAGAGGTCCCTTCTTAGAATTTCATTGGAGTTTCATGTGTTAAGCAAGAAAAGATTTTTGCTTCAGTCTCATAATTACCTCTTTCTTGTCTTGTAGTACTGTCCCACCTGCTCTTCAATGTCTTCTGAGATGAGAATTGAAACTCATAGGAAGAGAGAAGTATCTGTGGGCTCAGTGGAGGCTTTTCTGTAATACACGATGCTCCGTGTGAAACACTGAAAGCTTATTAGCATAGGTAGAAACTCCAGCAAAAGGCTTAGGGAAGGATGTAGGTCTGCAAATGGCCTGATGCTTTGACAAGTATTTAATATTCAAACTATACCTGTTTAGTTTACATCAGTCTGAAACTCTTACTGTACGTTCATGACTTGAAGGAAAAGGCATAAAATACCCTGCTTAAAAAAAAAGAGGTATTGTTTCGATTTGGAAAAGAATGAGATAAGTTACGATAGCATTAGCAATAGCGACTGTCTGCTTCCTGGGTTAATAGTCCCATTGTTTTTGTTAGAGCTGCTTAAGGAGAAAAGATACAGTGTTGTCCTAGTTGGCAAATTAGTTCATACAGCTACTTGCTGAATGTGTACTGATGCTAGAATCAAAGTATTGTAAGTTCTGTTTTAATCTTTGTGTGTGTATACTCTTTTTCAGACTGCTGCAAGTGAGGAGAGAACCTCTGGTCACGATTTCCTTGTTGGATATATTTACAGGGGTGTGGAGACATTGGGGAAGGAACTTTTTATGTATTTTGATGAGAAAGCTTTAAGGTAAGAGGTGACAAAAGGCTTCTTATGGGTTCAGACTGTATGTGTTTTTTGGGGGTAGGTTCCTGCTAATGTCAATTTCAGAGATTTGAAAGTTATAATGTTACAGAGAAAACTCAGCAGCCTCTCTGCAACGCTGGAAATACTGGGTAGTTGTTTACATTTTTACATAATTTACTGCTTTATTCGTAGTGTAAGATGCCATGTAAAGGTATCTCAAAAGGACAGTTATTCCTTTAAACACTTTGTTTCAAACACAAAATTGCATTTTCTAGGAACAAAAGTCAGAGAAATGCACACAGTTAGTTACTTGATGTCTTCCATTACAAACTGTACTTAAGTTTCTTTTAACTTTCTGTAAGAAATTTAGACTGAAATTCTGTACTTCATTATCATAGCAATTGAATCATTACAAATTAACCCATGAAAAAAATTGCCAAAAATATTCTTTATGTATCTATTTATGCTCTCTGTCTTTTTTTTAAACATTATTAACAACTCCTTTGTTTGGAACTGTGGTTTCAGATTTGGCGAATGAATGGTTTGGATATCATAAATCTAACTCTTAACTTTCTAGTGAAACCATGTCTCCTAGACAGATGGTAAAACTGTCAAATCGGTGTTTGTTCATACTTTGCAAAGCTTAGTAGGGGTTTGTTGGCATGTTCAGGATTTTGTCATATGCTTTAACCCCTTGGACATCTTGTACTAACCACCGAGGTTGTACTTGGAATATAGTTTACTTTTTCTAGGTCAGTGTGCTTCTGTACTGCAAAATCAACAAAAAAATGCACAGTGTAATGGACTATTAAAAAAATCCCCTCTCATTCTTAATGGTAATTACTACAGAATACATAAGTAAGGCCCTTATATATAATATGTAAGACTTTCATGTAATGCTTTTCTTTTACCCTTCTACTTCCAACATAATTTTAATATTTATAAATCTTTAAAAGGGAAAACAGTGTTACTTCTACATTCAGCATTGTCTTTGTTACCTAACGGCTGATCTTGGACAAAGGTGTAAGGTGTAATTTTTGTTAATTTAAAACTGATAATACAACAAATACCTTACAATTCTGTAAGATAATGTTTTGCCACTGACACTACTGTTATGGGAGGGGGATGGAACTGAACACTCTTGGCTGCAAGTACAAGAGTTTACAGGGGTTGTATGCTGGATACAGAAAGGCAGTGATATATTAGTAGTTACCTGGGATGATGTGTAGACTAATCTTTGGTAGCAGAGGCCTGCTGGTTATCGGATACAGGGCTATATGTTTATTTTTCTTAGTGTTAGAGAAATGTAACTAGTCTTACAAGTACATACCAGTCTTTACATGACAGTTATACAGGACTGCATATATGTTTAAAGCTACCTATTTTTGAAGGATAGGATTATGGTCCTAATCAGTTTTTCTTTCTTGGTATTGTACTTTGTTAAATAGAAACAAAGAAGAAAAAGCAGTTTTTTAAAAAGAAAAAAAGATAAGTCAGTTATAAAGGAAGATAAAGGCAGGGGAAGTAACTGACACAGTTGTTAGATGTTTTTAAAATCATATTTCATGTATTAAAAACTGATTGGATAAGCAAAGGATTATACAACAACAAAACATTTCAACAGACTGAATTACATTATCAGAAGGAAAAAGTTATTCCTAAGAATTGTAAGCATTTTGCAAAAGTTCTCTCCAAAGACAAAGGAAAATCTGGCCAAGTTCTAGTATGGAAAATATAATCCTTTGACCCTGAAAGATCTTAGATAATTGTTTTAAGCTTTCTGGCCAATGCAATGACTTATTGTACCTAGTGAAAACAACCTTCAGTTATTGTTTGATAGTAAGCGTAAAAGTTTCATCAATTCATCAGTTATTGTAGCTCTAGAAACTATTTAAGAAGTCCTCTTATTCATGTCACTTACTTGATAGGAAACATTGTATAAGTTATGTACAGGAAAGGTCTCCTTTACACAGGAGGCAGAAGTTACATATCTGATAATGAAGGTCTTAATTTTCTTGTTTTAAAAATGTATGTTGTGCATCTTAAAGATGTTGATGTGAGGTAGAGGAAGGCTTCAGAAAATGCATTTTACAGCAGTCTAAGATTGGCTGCCAGGATTGTTATTGGGAGAGGAAATAAGGAATACACCTTCAAGGAATGTCTTAGTTCTTTATTAAAGTTAACTCTCAGATATAGGGCTTTCTTGTCATGAGGAGGGTTACTGATACACAGATTCTGTATCTCTGTAGTTTCTCAACGTAACAAAACCAGCTTTTCTCGTCTACTAAGATTACCTGTAAAAAGCTGGTAGTCATGCTGGAATAATGTTAGTCAGACATCTCTTGTGACAGACTGGGCCATGAAAGGTGATTAACTCATTTTATGGTCCTGGATTTTCTCAAGTGGGGAATGACTGCCTGGTGGAAGAAGATAACCTGGCCATGAAATTGTTTTATTCAGTTTGGCTACTGCTTGCCTGACATGCAAATGAAGAGGATACTTCTGAAGTGTTGCCATGTTGTGGATAGCAATTAGCAAACAAAGTTCAGTTCAGTATATTTGCATCCATGGTGGGCAGTAGAAGCTTTTTTTTTTTTTTTTCCTAAGAGTACAAACAAGCAATGAAACCTCCTGAAAAAATTCGTACTTCTGCTTTTTGATGTCCATTTCAACAAGGACATTAAAGTCACTGAAGAAAGTCAAGAGGTTTTATTGAAAATCTGAGGACTTTTCCCTATTTTGCCTTGAAAGTCACTTATATAATCAATGAAAACTGAACAAATTCTCTGATACTTGCAAGTTGTGCAGGAGAGACTTGCATGCTCTGCATGTTTTGCCATGGAAATGTTAGTTACGTGAGAGAGGCTGTCCTGGGTTTAGTTTCTATGTTGTGCTATTAATGTAAATTTGGAGTGATAAATGGTTTAGAAAAGTTTCTAAAAATTATTAATTCATATATGTTTTTTTCATAATTGAAAATGGACAAAAATATTTGAAAAAGAGAGAAGTGTTGACAACAAATCCCTTAAAGGAAAGACATCTACTCCCTTGACTGGATATTGCATCTTGGCCATTAGAACTTGATAATGTGAATTGTCACTGGTTTTTACATCTCCATATAATAGTATGCTGTGCTTCTACTAATCTTATTTTTATGTGGAAAAATGTTTTAAAATAAAAGCAGATCGTTACATAAATTGTAAAACCTCACCTTTTTACTTTAAAATAAAAAATCATCAACTCCTTACTGTTAGCTATCATTGAATAACAGATCCTAGGTTTAATTAGCATGGCTTTCCTATTTGTAATTAAAATGAGAAGATTTCTGTTTTGCACTGTTTCAGGACATCAAAGGTATTGAAACACATTGCAGTGAAATTTTGTAAATTTCTTAAGGTTTTTGAATGTAAATGTGTAGTGATTACTTCTTTTTTTTTTTCTAGTCATGAACTGACAGATCACTAAAGGTAGCCAATAGTTGTGATTCTTACTGCTCCTTTTATATATACAATATACAGGAGCTTGGTAAATGAAAATATAAGCTATTAATGTGAACAGTGTTTCTTTAAAAAGAACTTTCTGGAAGCATTTAGTGCATTACCATTTGGTACCAAGATACAAGAGCTTGGTTTAGAAATAAATTTGACTAGCTAAGCCTCTGCAGTTCTATTCATGCCACTTGAGAACTGGAAATGGCTATTGAAAATAAAAGTGGCTGAAATAACTATCACCTGAACTGACTTGTAAGAAGAGTGTTTTGGGAAAACCGGTTTGTTTTTTAAGAATGAATAAATACTATGAAGAAGTTACATAAAGAGCTAACTTTTAAGACTATGCTTAATGAAATGTTTTTATCTGTTTTATCTGTAAATATTTAAAATAGCAAAGGAGTTAAAAGGAATTACACACACGATGTTGTGTTTCTTTGGTCATTTGTGTAGTTTAATCTGTTAAATCTTTTCATAACTACATAATCCATCTTTTCTGAAATACAATATATAGAAGTAGGACACTCCCCCTCTCATGATTTTTTTTTAGGACTTGAACATATCAGGTGAATCTGTAATAAATAAAATGTATGAGACCATAGTCAACTTTGTCCTTTACTCAAGTATGCTAGCTCGTAGTAGAATGTGTTATAAAACGTAAGACCTCTTAAGGCATCAGTGATCTGTAAAAGGAATGCCTGAAAGAGTCTGTTCCGACCCTGTCCCATCTGTGCATTTTTCCGTTTCTTTTATTAATTTTTAATTGACATGCAGGTTTTGCCTTGGTTGTAGGCAAAGAAAAGCAGACAACAACATATGGCAGGTATTAATTACTTTATGGTGTTATTGGAAGTAGCTTTGATATGATAACAGTGTTGGCAATATGTGGACTGGGATCTTTCCTTTCATACCACGTGACTTTTGCCTGATTTAACAGAAAATTGTCTGGTAAAGTAGCCTCATTCCGTCCGGCCTCCCTGAGTTAAGAACCTATGTTGGAAGACCAGCATGGCAAGTGAAAAAATTCCAAGCGCAGTACACCAGAAAAGTGTGTTACTTGATGATCAGGTCTGACCAGTATAATGAATTATGAAGACAAAACTGCTATGTTTTGGAGAGGTTTTGACTTGGAGGGGTTCTTCTGTAGGAACTGAGCATTATGTAAGCAGGTGGCTTTTTGCTGTATTACTCTTAATGACTAGAATTAATGTACATAAATACTGACTTGGTTAGGTAAGAACAGTCAAAAAAATAGACGTGTAATGCTTGGAAATGTTAAGATAAAATACCTGTAAGAACTCTCTTTCTCTCCAAGGATTCACTTCGGTATGAATGGTTCCATGCGCATTAACCCTGATGGAAGCAAAGACAGAAATGGAGCACTACTAGTTTTGGAGATACAGCTTACAGAAGATACCATTTGTTTTTTTGAGGTGACAGTAGAGTACAGGTAAAGCAGAAACTAACCAAATTAAACACAGCTTGCTTTTTTTCTTTTCATAACATTCTTTTAAGAACATAGTGAAAAATCACATGCAAATTAAGTGCTTGGATGCCGCCATAGACACAAAGAAACAAAACTTTCTAAACATTCTGTATTTATTGGTATGGTAATTTAATTTTGTTACTTTTGTATCAACATTTACATACAGTTAAAGTAGTTCTATGCCATAGTCTTACTAGTGTCAAGCCAGGGAATGAAAGTGGATTTAATTCTGTCCTTAGATGTGAATGCTGAACCCCATTAACTCCTTTCAATTTCCATGCAAGTCTAACTTCCATAACAAGAATAAGGACCTGCAGTGATTACTGGTTTCAAACTTACATGCTCCTAAGGTTGTGTTTTTATTTTTGTTTTGGTTTTGGGAGCAAAATGGTATAATTGTTCTAATTTATATTAAGTGGATGTTTTTCTCTGTCAGCATTGTATTTCTCACTGCTAATAAAAATAACATAGCAAGCTTGATTTTAAATTATTTGAGGCTTTTGGGTGAAAAGGAATACGTAAATTCAAGTAACATATGCATATTTAATATGACAAAACATAAAGGCTTATGTATGCCTGAGACTTCTTGTATTGTATTATTTTCAAATGATTATGCTTAACCTAATAAAATCAAGATTTAAGAAAATATCTCTTTTATTGTCCTGTTGTAACTACTGGACTGTGTAACCATACAGTTCGTTATGTTTGATGGTGCAAACACATGGTCTTGCCACGTTGGAAGTAGTTTTAAAGCAAGGACCTGGCAATTATTTTTTCAAACTAGTATGAACAAAATGAGGATGATTTCTTGTATGGTGCACCCAATGCATGTTCCACGCATGTATTATTTACCTGTGTTTGGGAGGGGTCATTAATGTGATTTCTGTGCCTCTTCTTGTCACTGGTATTTTCATGGTTTCTGTTGCCTGCCTATAATATTCTATTATACTTTCATGTTTATTTTTAAAACCATACTGCTATATTAGCACATAATAAAAATAAATCTTGATTTATTTTTTTTTTCCAGAAATGCAGCTGAGAGTAAGCAGAAAGTGAGAATGATGAAAAGCTTGGATGTTTGTTCTCCAGAGTTTAGCTTCTTAAGAGCAGAAAGTGAGATTAAGCAGCAGAATACCCGCATGTTGTGTGATGTGTTACTGGATCAAGCAGTATTACCTGGAGTGGGAAATATCATAAAAAATGAAGCACTGTTTGACAGTGGTCTTCATCCAGCTGTTAAGGTGGGTGAAATGTGTAAAGATTGGTTTTAGTGACACCAAAGTATTAAGAATGTAAATACTTATATAATATTTTGTTATCTTCTTAGCTTTGGTTTATCAACTGTCATTTCTTAAGTTACTCTGACACAAAATTAATGTTTTCTTATTATACCTGGCAATATTCATCATGGCACTCCTTGGAACCTGTTGCTGCTACTCCTGCCTCACACAGTAGACATATTTTGTGGGGCTAGGCCTTCTCTCCTACAACTTGAAACCTCCCCTTAGTAGGGAATTCATTTAACTTTCAAATCCTGACTTTGTCTGCCATTCTGTTGTGCTACCGTTAAATTGTCTGCCTATAAATAAAGTGAAAGGTGCTCAGGTTTTCTTTGTTCAGTTACTAGCCAAAATAGTTTATGTAGTGGAGTTGATTATTTTTGCAGTTGCAGTTGCTTCTTCCACTTCCTGTCCTGCAAGCTGGCATCATTTGCTTTTCTACTATTGTTTACCAAACTTTTGCCTCTTCAAACCTTGGTTGAAAAGAAGCCTGATGTTTACAAAACAGACTGAGATTACAAAGAATGTAAAGGAAAGCTGGTGAAGATAGTAACTGAGAGGTAACATAATATTTTGAAAGTCCTTCATAGGATCAGTCTGGATTTTAATGGCATCTGCAATGTGAGCTGGTAGAGGAAAAGAAAAATTGTGACTTTTTGATTGCTAAGCCTCTCTTTGTGATGCCTTTTGCTCAAGTATTCTTCCTGAAGATCTCTCACAGGAGAGAATCTTTGATGATAGATAGGTCGTATTGCAATCCATGAGGAGATTAAGAGGGAACTAAGAGTTGTTAACTCCACATGATTCTTGGGATCAGGAACTCTTAGCTCAATATAGAGGAAGAGAACTGAAGTTTTTACCCAATGTTTTGCATGCATGAGGGAAAATACATTGTTTGGTCTTCATGCAGTGAGCTTGTGTAGTATAGAAATTGAAAACGTACTGTTCTACTCAGATGATAATTCCCTGACTTCACGTTATATATATCATAACAGGAATCAATGCAATTCACCATCAGCTGAAGGTGTTCAAAGTACCTTTGCATTACAGGTCTTTCTACTGTTGTCCCTTAGCATTGTAATATTCGAAAAATCATTCTTGTCTTACAGGTTTGCCAACTGACAGATGAGCATATACGCCACTTGGTGAAAATGACACGTGATTTTACCCTGCTCTTTTACAAGGTATTGTCACATATTTCTGAGAAACCTCCAAAACTTGACTCTGGCATGTTAGCTGTATGTGATCATCCAGTAAAAACAGTAAAAAGATGCAACAGAACAAGTGTTTCCATGAATAGGAATGTTGGTTTGTATGCTCTTTATTAATTGTGGATTTCTAAATTATGGAAAGATGGGGAAGTCTAGACTTGTAAGAATGTGCACAGCTTGGCCCAGTTGCAGTAGAAGAGTTTGACAGATGCTGCCCGAGTTTAGTTTTGCTGTGCATGCACTGTAATGTCACTCTGAACATGTCAGAATTGGTGTAGGTTAAGCACACTCCAACAGGTAAGATAACATTAAAGGTCACTATTCAAACTGGGAACTAGAGGTTGCCCCGGGGAAGTATGAAGGTAATTTATGTGGCTTCCTTTATGAGACTTGAAATAGCAAGTATATTTATTTGACTAAACAGATTGTAACTTCTAACAAGTCTTTTTTTCAAACTGAATCAGCATTTTTGGTTGTTAAAGTGAAATAAATTCCAGCTTCTCCCTACTGCCACAATTTCAGAAGGATTTCATTTCTTCCCCTGTAAACTCTGGTTGCTCTTTAACTTTACAAAATAGAAAAAGATAGAAATTGACATATTTCTTGTATGGTTTTCTTCTTTAAGCTGCATGCAGAGAATTGAACAGCAGCAGTGAAATTCTTGTCTGTTTCTCTTGGTATTCATGAAAGGCAAGGAACTAGTGCTGCTAAAAATTCTTTTTTTTTTTTTTTTTTTTTTGGTAGGTAGGCTAGGAGTATGGCACCTAGCTTTCCTAATATCATCTTTCAATGATAACGGTTAAAAGTGTATTTTGTTTAATAGTCTGCTTAAAAGTCTTCTTTCCCCCAACCCACTGAAGGGTAGTTTAGTCTGTTGGCTAGGGAAATCTTTTCATGCTCCAAACTTTGTAGTGAAGTCTACCAGTAAAGAGAAAGCTTCCAGTTCTGCAACAACTGTAATACTAGGAGATTTAAATGTGTCATAGGCTTTTAGACTGACAACAAATGAACAAGCTACAATAAACTGTAGCTCAGTTTAGTCATTTTCAAAACTTTCACTATCTATACTTAGGAAGTGTTCACCAGTCAAGTGCTTTTAAAGCACAGCTAGCCTCCCCCTGCCCCAGATCTCTTAAGGTAAAAGTGCAATGAAAATTGGATAATACAGAGGGTAGTGATTGGTCATTTTTTATAGACTGTTACAGAATGTTTGTAGTAACCTTACTGTATAATTTGCAATAACACCTTACAGATGCAAAGATGAGGAATCTTTGCTTTTGTTCAGATTTAAATAACTGGATGGGAGATAACTACTAATAAGAAACTGTAAACCTTGAGGAGAAATGTTGAGGAGAAAGCAAACTGCTTGTGAATATTCATGCAAATATATATTATTAATTCCTTCTGATTGAATTACTAGATTGTATTGGCAAAAGCATTCTTATTCAGTGAGGGTGATGAATAAGAGCACAGCAGAAGCAAATAATGCTGTGCTCAAGAACACCTGTATTTTGGGAGAACTCCAAGGGTCTTCATGCATTACGGAGCTAGAGCTGTTCAACCCTGCCAGAGCTGGGCTGGTGTTGCTGGGCCAGCTGTGGCATTGTTTGATCTGTGCCCAAGGAACTGCAGTTGTAGTGCAGAAACGCATGTGGCTCTGCAGAGTTGGCTGCATCTCTACTGGGCTTTTTTCATTTGGATATTTTTTGTTTGTTTTTCTGCCAGTTTTAGCTAGAGTATACCTATGCTGGCTCATTGTGCACTGTCTCCTGAAATGTGCCTGCTTGTCAGCCCTCTGAGCCTCTTCAGGTCACTGTGCCCTTTGCACTTTTACTGTATGTAATACAACTTTCTGCCGGGACACAGGGAGCTTGCCATAGTGCCAAGTAGCTTTTCAGGAGCCAACCTGTCTGGCGTGGCCAGGGCTAAGATGAAGCTGAGCAACTTTACTGGGCACTACCTGACTCCTACAGAATCTCTGGAAAATATCTACATTGTGCAGTTCTTCAGGTTTTGAGAAGGTTGATTAGCCCAGATTGTAGAGTCAGGTCTGAGCTGGCTCTGTGGTGTGGTTTTCGTTCTTTTTTGGGTGAAGAAGGGTGGTGTTCATTTTGCGGTTTATGCTTATTCTATTTGTTTTCTATGCTGCATTGATTGGAGCTCATCAGCTCTAAGGACATTCCTTGCAGGTGCCAGGTTGAAGATGAACTGTGCTGAATCAGAGCTAGCTGGTCCAGCTGAACTCAGGCAGTCCCTACCTAGCATGTATTTGCTTGCCCCAAGCTAAAATGTGGGGAGGTTTGTCTTCTGTCTTTTATTCCATTATATGGAGAATTCCAGACACTTACACCTTATTTAAAGTCAAGTCTTTTCATAAAAGAATATGAAATACAGATAATAGCCCTTACGAGTATGCCTTAAATATCTTTAAGTAGTCATTGAGCTGTCAGTTTACATAGTTGTTGGGTTTTTTTATTTTAGCTTCAGTTGAACTATGGAAGGGCTGGCATAAAATTTACACTGGTTCTCTAACTTGCATTTTAAACATGTTCTGGTTTAGTGCCGCAAAACTGGGTCTCCACTCTTCAAACACTACAAAGTATACAAGCGCCCAACCTGTGGTCAGTGCAATGGGAAGATCACTGTATGTCGTTTAGGAGAGAATAACAGGATGACTTACTTCTGCTCTCAATGTCAAAAGGCAGATCTCCACCTCGTCAATATTAGGTAAGATGGTAACTGTAATACTTAAGCATCAAAGTGCTTAGGCACCTCAAAGTGCTGTTACAGTAAGAGGACGTCAGTTCCTAAAGAGAATATGGGTCCTTGTGCATTTTGTATCTAAAGTCACTTGAATTTTGCAAAAAATTTGGCCATAGGTATTTAAAAATCATTAAAGCCTTTGATTCTTTGATACCATTTCCTTTAAAGGCCTCATCTGTTATGAAATAGTTATTTCTCTAATCAAATGTAGGAATTCTAAAACAATTCAGAGTACTCAAAATTATTCACTGCTTTTGGAAAAACTGCCCCATGTTCTTGGTGTTACCAATATCTGGTGTGGGTGTTTACACACAACTGAACTGAATGGCATAAAGTAGGAATTTGTGTGTCTGTTCCTTTTCATAGGGTAGCCCCTTCAGTCCTGGAATATCTAGATAGTTGTGCACCTGTGAAAATTTGTTCTGGCTGTAGAGTTACGCTGAGGATAACTAAAACTTTGGTAAATTCAGAGTGCAGCAAATATTATAGGGCTTAGGACTTTTTTCTTCCTCGTTGGATTTGAAAAGCTTGTACTACAGGTGTGCCACAGAGACACTTTCAGTTTCACATAAATTGTGTTAGCAGCAGCTTTCCTCCTTTTATTTTAGGAAGGCACAAAATGCATTTGATATCACAAAAAGTCAAAAAGTAAAAGTTCCAAAAGCACTTTATTCAGACTCTTACATACTTAAGCTATTCTTGAAAATTTTCATCTGAGATTTCAGATTCTTGTATTTTTATACTGAGCTCTGTCAATCTAATAAAAGATACTGCTTTGCTTTGCAAACTTTGCCTTCATTAGCGTGTGTGTGTATATATATATTTAGGTAAGATTTACAGAACACACAAATCCCTCTCCCACCTCCAACCTTCTGTCAAGATTCAGCTGGCTGAAGGGATTTTGGGTAAAGCTTAAGAATCGCCTTTGAATACTGATCAAATACAGAAGATTCCAGCATGGAAGATAAATATTTCACATGCTGATAGCCCCAATCTGCTGTATTTTCAGAAAGTGATGATGATATATGTTTTGCAGAAGGGTAGGAAGACAGCAGTGTCCTATTGAGTCAGATAACTAGAAAATGTTGCAAGGAAAAAATAATCTTTTTCTCTTGCTGTTCTACAACAAGTAGTGGTTTGGTTTTTTGTAGATTTTTTTTTTTTTTTAAGAAATAATAAAACAGTGGTATATTTCAGTGAAAAACATGGTAATGGTAGCTATATTATAAGATTTGGTTTAGTGCTGTCTTCATCCTAATGGTCAGGTCTTTGTGTTCTACTACTTTGTTTTCTATTATGCAGGAACTGTTAACAAATAAAAGCATGTGTAGCTCAAGGGGTTTATTGGTCATTCCAAGCTTTTCATATCTGAAGACTGAAAGGAGCCCGTGTGATCAGTCTGACTGGCTACAGATCATAAACTGTAGAATTTAACCTGTTGGTTCTTGGGTCAAGTAAGCTTATCATTTTGCTCAACTGAAAAAATGAAGAAAATACCCATTATAAGCTTACCTCATCAAATCCAAATGCACCTTGAATATTCAAAATACACTCTTCCTCCCATATTTCATGTTCCAAAATCGGAAGTGGGGGGAAATGACATGATAGATGGACCAGGGAGATGACGTGCAATTAAACTCCAAATGATATGCTGAATATATTCAGTCTAGGAATGCATTTTTGATAACTGAGTAGGGCAACTGATCTAATAATGTGAAAATACCCATTTTTAACACTTCCAGTTTGGCAATTTTTTTATCCAGCCACAGTATTTTGGTGAATGCTATTGTAATGTCTGTTCTGCCTCTTGACAGCACAGGATCTCTGGTATGTCAGCAGTTCTCATTATCTTCCTTAGTTTTGCTGTTGTGGAGGACATGTGGTAGGTAGTGGATGTCCTGCCATTATCTTAGAAATCTAGCCTGTTAAAGAGATAAGTATGCAATAAGTGATAGGCCCAAGTAATGTCACAACAGTTCTGAAGTACAGTATTTGTATTGTTAACTGAAGTACTTAAATACTTAGCAAAGCCTTTGACACTGTACTCCTGGAGTAATGGGCTGCTCCTGGCAGGGACTGGTGTACTCTATGCTGGGTAAAAAGCTGGCTGGCTGAGCCCAGTGAGTGGTAGTGACTGGAGTTACACCCAGTTGGCAGCTGGTCACAAGTGGTGTGCCCCAGGGCTCAGTATTGGGTCCAGTCCTATTTAATATCTTTATCAACGATCTGGATGAGGGGATCCAGTGCACCCTCAGTAAATGTGCAGATGAGACCAAGCCGGGCAGGATTGTTGATTTGCTTGGGGGCAGGAGGGCTCTACTGAAGGAGCTGGACAGGCTGGACCGATGGATGGAGGCCAATTGTATGACTTTCAACGAGAAGTGCTGGGTCCTGCCCCTGGGTCACAGCAACCCCCCACAGGCTACAGGCTGGGGGAGAGCGGCTGGGAAGGGCCTGGTGGGAAAGGGCCTGGGGGTGCTGGGTGACAGCCGGCTGGACATGAGCCAGCGGTGTGCCCAGGTGGCCAGGAAGGCCAACAGCATCCTGGCTTGTATCAGAAACAGCGTGGCCAGC
>JAVJGJ010000030.1:22991327-23098904 GCA_035590215.1 Microhierax caerulescens
ACCCCTCCAGCCCCACGGCACCCTCCAGCCCCACGGACATCCCCCCAGCCCGGCCCCTACGGCGCTACGGGCCCCCCTAGCCAGCCGCGTCTCGCCCGGGGAAGGAGCCGGCGCCCGGCCCCGCCACCTACTCCGGCCGGGCCTCCTCCGCAGCCTCCCCCCGCGGCCACCCCTGCAACCTGTTGGACAGCCCGGCTGGTCGGGAGCCCGGAGGGGGGTGCCCCGGGGTGTGTGTGCCCCGGGGGGGCGGGCAGTTCTCCCCCGCGGGACGCGCGGGGGTGCCGGGTGGCGTGGAGGGGCGCTGGGGTGGGCGCCGGCAGCCGGAGCGGAGCCCGGAGGCGAGCGCTGCAGGCGGCTGTGATTGCCTTCCCGCACCCAGAAACTGTTGGACCCAACTTGAAGCAGTTCAGATACCTGGGGTAAACTGCATTTAACGAAAGAAAGTCTTTCCGCGCTCTTACAGGAAGATCTGTTCCCGCAGACCTCTTGTGTGGAAAAGATGTGTGCTCTGTTTCCAGGAGACTGACTGGGGCAGCTGCTCTAAAGCGGTTTGGGGTTTTAGATGTAACCAAATGAAGCTGTATGGTCAGCATCAAATAAAAATGTTCTCTTGTCAAGTGTAGAACTGAGCCATAAAAAGGGATTTAGTCCGAAGATAACTGGATAATCAAAGCTTCTAATGTAAGTTACGTTGAATATTTGCTGGTTTAGAGATCTCTGAAGGTGGCCAGCTTGAGCAGGGACGGTGAGCAAATAGTTTCCTTATGCTTGCTTGGTAAATGTTAGAGAAATGACAAATTTAATTTGAGATTACTAAGGTCCTGTGCTGCAGATGGCTTATCTTCGTGTCTGGTTACTGGGTGATTGTTCCAAGCCTGCCACCGTGGCTTTGAAAACAGCTTTTGGCTTTGAAAACAGCTTTTTAAATAAAGTCCATTGCACTCCTTATGATAATGCAGGAAATGCGTGGCTCACGAGGACGGTTTTATGGAGGGAGCGAGCGTACTTCAGTCCGACTTCACTATTTCTGCCGTGGTGGTTGGCTGTGGGGCTGAGGACGTAGGAGTAATAGGTATCTGTACGCTGAAGTGTGTGATCAGCAGTCTGAACTTCAAAAGCAAGAAGTAAAATCCGTGTGGCAAAGCGGCTGGTTTGTGATCTGGATGTGTGGTGGGTGACAGTGTTGGATTATTTAAGTTCTCAGTTTCTGCCTTTAACCAACCATCTTAATGTGCAAGTTTCTTAGCCTACGTCACTGGCATGCGTCCTGGTCGTTGAAATAGGATGACTATACACATGAAGGGGTTAAACCAGTTTATGGCCAAAAGAGTTAATGCATCACTTCAGCTCAAGAGATTTTTATAATTCAGCTTAGTTAGAAATATTGCCATCTGCCCTTTTCTTTGCATGTGTGTGTCCATAAATATGTCTTGGCTAAATACTGGTTGGGGCCGTTAGCAAAATAGTAGAAGCCAAAGACAACACTTTATTTTTATGCATGTTGCCACTGAAAATGTCAGATTTCTGGAAAATCAGAGTAGAAGCCATCTGACATTGTGTCTGCATTTGGTTGTGGCGTGCAGGTATTTTACAATTTAATTTTTTTTTTTTTTTTGTAACTAAGTCCTGCTTTTGGGAATGCAAGGTAATGGTCATTGGCTAAAGCAGAGAAGACAGTCAAAGCTTGTGATTATAAGGAGAAAGATCTAAGCTTGTGGGTAACAGAGAAGAAATGTTTTCCTCTTTGTGTCCACATAATGCAGGGCTGTGGGAAGATATGCTTAATGAGGATGATTATTGCTGTGGCTTTCCATAAATCCACTTGTAATGGAGGCTTTGTACAGTTACTTCTGAATCTGTACATTTAAAAACTGCAAATAGCGATAATGGAGTTGGCTAATAGCAGACTGTCAAGTAAGTGCAATCCTTGTGATAATGTTCAGCCATAGATCTTCGTTTAAGCATTACTTTTAAGCAGAAAATGCTTTGTGTAGGTCATAGTATATGCAGTTGGGAGGAAAAAAACCCCACAGTTACTGCTGCTTGTTGTTGAATCTTAACCAGCTAACGTTAATTGTGCAATGGGTACTTTTTCTCTCCAGCTTTTTAACTTATAGCAGGAGATGTGTGGATTGGTAGGTCCGTTTGATCCAAATTTAGGTAGTAGAAAGGAATAATAATAACAACCAGCTTTAAAAAACTGACTGAAGAGATCTACTCGAGCAGTAAACCTGTGGCTGTGTGCAATTTAAAGTTGGGACTTGCAGATTTTGAAGAATTGCAAACTTTCCTGTAAAGCATTGGAGTGAACTGAATGCCACCAGGCGAGTCTGAGCTGATCTTGTTAGTAGTATTAACCAGGACAGACCTTTCTGTTTCACTTTTTTTTTTTCAGAGCCTCTTAGAAGCCAGGGTTTAGAGTTAAATTACTCATGTCTGTTTTGCAATTTAAAAATAAAAGGTAAGACAGTAGGGAGAATTTTCAATGTGTTACCTGACCCCAGTACAGAAGGATGTAATATCACATACTGTTTTCAAGTAAAGCACTCATAATAGCTACTGGATGTTTTTTATATTGTTTTGAATGAATGCAGTTTTAACTTACGTAGCTAAGAAACAGCTTTTGAAGAAATTTGCAGCATGAGTTGCTTATGTTTATGTTTGGAAGAATTCATTGAGAAATATTTGTGATGCTCACCAGCATTGCTTACTCTCTTCTAAAAGCAACACCTTGACTTCCATCTTTCATACAGTTTGTGATGACTCCTTATGTGGCTTTACTTTTGCTCAAAATCTGACCATAAAAAGTAAGCTTTGTTTCTACAGATCTTAGTGCAGTGTTCAAATCCAAAATGTATGCTTCCTTTCCAGTAAAAACTTATAATTACATGGGGTGGTAGCTAACTGGAAAGTATTGCAAAACATATGTAAGAATACTGTCATACAAACTCTAAAACTGACGAATGACTCACTGTGCCAGTGCTATATCAAATTCTATCTATACACAAGCTTTAAATGACAAGTTTACTTTAGGCAAGGAATATGCAATTTTCTTGTACTTCCCCCCCCCCCCCCCTTTTTTTTCCATCTAATGTCAAGTGAGCTTAATGAAATGGTACATGTGGGCATACAGGAGCCACCAGTTGTAGAGCTTTAATGAGCAAAGGGAACAAGCACTGCTTGGCTCTATTTGTGAAGATGATAGAGACATAACTATTCTGTATATTAAAAGCCAGGTTCATGGTACTGATGCATGTCTTGAGACATTTGTTTCTTTTAATTTACCTCATCATGATTTGTTTATATGCATTTACTAACATTTTTTTCTACTTTTGTTTTCTGTAGAAGGAGGTGCTTGTTTTTTTAGCAGTATGCATGTTCATCTTTACATATTTGTATTAGTTGAGTTTCTAACTGTCATTTCAGAATTTTGGCAATATTTTTGTGAATAAAATTCAGGTCAGTGCCAAAGTGAAAATGGGATGATGTTCAGCTTGGGAAAGGGGCCCATGTTTGTAAGTTAAAGAGGAAAAGACCACACTCTACTGCAACAACACAAGTTTTATTCATGCCTTTGACTCCGTGATTGTGATTTATCGTGAGAAGCTTCACAGAGCTTTGGAGACCCACCCCCAAAAACCCAGGACATGTAAACAGGCAGTAACATCCTGTAGCTGGGAATCTTGTGTGAGTTGGGCAGAGTTCAGGGAAGAGGAGGACAGGGGAGACCGGAGTGGGGTATCGCAGCCTTGTGCTGTTGTGTGTCCCACCTGCATCTCTGGATGCCAGGGTGCCTGATGAAGTACACGTGAGGAAGCCTAGCCTGCAAAGCTAAGGAACCCAGTATCCACTCAGCTATCGGTGGAAGACTTAAAACTCTTCACAACCTCTTCTTTTAATTTCTGATATAGCCATAATCCATTCTGCCGCAAAGTGTATCCCTTCTGCTTTCTTTTCATCAATGTCTTTCTGGACTGTGGGGAGGATGTTGTGCATGTCCTTTGTCTTCACCTTATGTTGTTCACGAGAGCTGCAGTGACCAGTGCCTGCAAATGTTTTTACTGTCTGTAGGAAGTTTGATGGCTCCTCGGGCTGTGAAAGGAGGCTTAGGAAGGGAAGCTGGAGCAGTTGCTATTTAATGCCAGTGTGCACAGAGTGTATACACACCTGTGCATTACTTAATCTTTTTTTTTTTCTTTTTTTTTTTTTTTTAAACAGGTCTTGCTCCTTCAAGGACTCTGTTATCTGAGAACTTTTCTAAAGATCAAAAATACAGAGATAAGTTAGGGTTTTTGGAGCAGAGGATGGAAGCAATGTACATAAAAAGCATGGTTGAGAGCAAAATTGATGAGCATCTCCTGATATGCTTGGTGCTTGAAGGAAGTAGCTCTGTTTGGATGCTTTCATTAAATGCAGTCCACTGTATAGCTGAAATACAACAATACCATTAATCTGGGAAGGAATAGGGTGGTCCCACTTTTATTCCCGTCCTTCAGCAGGCATAGAAGCTTCCAGCTTACAACCTGTTCAAAAGACATTTATTTCTTGGCACAAAATTTCAGCTGCAGCTGGCAAGTGGGTAAGTACTTTCTTCCAGCTTTATTGAGAAAGAGGGGAATTATTTAGGCTGGCACAAGAAGTTTATAGTTTGGAGTTGTCAGATGAAATTGAACAGAGAAAAAATGTGAAGGTTGGGCATGTGGCATCACTCTTTCAGAAGTAGTGCTGGAAATCCCATCATCACTTGAAACCAAACAAAACATGCATGTGCTTGACCATGGTGAAGAATTATCTATTGGCTTCATAGGCCTCTCTTCCGTATTTTATTTTTTTTTATTCTTTCAAGTGTAGTGTTTGACACTGAATTGCATGTGTGTATACAAAGGGTAACATCTGTTCTATTTTATGAGATCCATATAGTGCGGTTGCTTTTATATCCCTCCAGTGTATGGATTCTTCTCTCGTGTGTCATCCTCGCTGCTGAAGGCAGCCGGGCACTTGAGCTTTGTAATATTTCTTCTCTCTTCAGGAGCAGGAAGTTATTCATGGGATGGTACTTGATTCTTCAGTTAGATTTCCTCACAAAATTAGATCTTGCAGTGTTTTGGAACAGCCATAATTTTTCTAGAGGGTTTTGTGAGTAGGGGATGGAAGAGGGATGATTGTGTGGCTCTTTTTCCGGAAGAGTTTCGGTAATTATGTCATTGGGTTAGATTTTCTGCACCTACCTAGAAGTATTTTGATAGGATCATTGATTGGGAAGGTAAATAAGATCTGAGAAGTATGAGAAAGGCTAGTTTAGTGTCTGGATTTTAGGGTATATATTTATAATTTTTTTTTTTTTAAATTACTGGGCAGATACTGTACTTCTGATCTTTTTATCTTGAAGGAGAACTGTAGAAGTGGTAAAGGGGATACTTTTGGACGCAGTGTGTTAAAGAATGTGTTGAGGTTTTATGTTCTTGGAAGACATGAGATAGGGGAGAAAGGAGGAAAAAGTGACCTCTTGTTTTTGGATGGAGTTCTTGCTTTTATATACAGTGCTGTTTTCTTCAAATACAAAGGAGTTATGTTTGTTTGTATCTTGCTAAGTAATATTTGTTTCACCAAATTTGATCAAAGTTTTAGTTGTTGCAGAATCAATAATAATTCTCTTACCTTTAGGAAATCCCTGTAATTTATGAATGTACTGTATTGTATTTTAACTACTTGTAATACAGATTCGCAAGATTACATAAATTGACTAGAAGATGCACGCAAAATCCAGTAATACATTTTCCATGTAAAAGTTCAGTGAAATATGAAACGATTACCATAAACAGTGAAAATTGGCCTCTTAAACCTATGAACTAGAAGGCGTGGAAATAATTTTGTAATATATATTCTCATTGGTTTTGTTGAGACTGTTCTTGGCCACCACCAAAATTCCTTTACTGTCTGAAGTATTCTAATCTCTGTGTTATTATGTGGTAAAAAGACGTCCTTGTCAACTGGTGTTAACCTGAGGAGGAAACAGGCATTTTTAAACATGCATTTTAGATACTGTCTCCTCACTATAGCCTTGTTCATGGGTAGCTTCCAATTAATAAAATGCAGATTTGAAGAATTATACCTAGGGAGACAAGTATTTCAGCAGATTGTGGAGTTACAGCTGTAGTTCTGCCTCTTGATGTGAAGGTAGAATTACAAACTTTTGAAGCAAAGTTTGTTGCTTTGAAGATATTTGTGAGATGGAAGTCTGTAGCTAAGAGTTGTTGCTTTTGTTGGTTTGTGTTTTCTCTGGACTCTGCTACGCCTTTTTAGCCTGTAAAACTACACTTTATGCTTTGGGTGCAGTTAAGGTAGAGTACCTGTTTGAGGTCTTTTGGTTGAAAAAAAGTCATTTTAGATTAGCTGATCATTAACTTAAATTTCCTGAGGCCTGTCCTGTTGCAGGGGGTTCATTTCAGCATAGGTCAGTAGGTGCCAGATCCTACTTTTTCACCCAGACAGATCAAGATAGGGAGAACTCATGGAAGCCTCTAGCATGGCCATGATTGTAACCACTTTTTTTTTGGGTTGATGCAAAGCATAGCTTTCTGTTATTCATAGGTGGATTTTGAATGAGAGTGAAGTGAGTGTGGGCTCTCGCTGCCCCCGCGTTTGAGTGGGCAGGTACTGATTGCACATAGGTATCTACCTCCTGACAGGGAGCATCACGCTTCATTTTCCTTTTGCTGCTGCTTTCCCTGTCGGTCTGGGTCTGTGGCCGAGGCTCTGATGGCAAGGGGCAACTCTCACCTGCGTGCAGGACAAGTGCACAGAAATGTAACCTGTGTGCCTCAGTGGTAAAACTCCAGCAGCTCTATAGGAGCAAGCTGTTCCTTCCAATAACTGTACTTGGCAGATACCATGTTTCTTATCTGAAGCTTTTTCTTTGTCAACACTATAATAAAGTATGCAGCTATGCTACCTCTTCTGTGCCAGTCTTTTTCTTATGCCTATGGAGGGAGCATTATTATAAGAAGGGAGAGTTCTGAAGGCTTAAATGGCAGCAGCCAGTCATGGTCTTCTAGTGCGCCCCCACCCCAGTATCAGAAAGCTGGGCATCCTTTTAGGAACAGCATTTTACTAAAGAGCGATCAAAAGCAGCTTCTTTGGCCTAAACCATGTAGGTGGGTGAATGTTTGTCTTAAAATTACATGCATGGAATTACAGGGATTAGCAACTTGACTGCAGTGATGAAAAACATCTTCAGTACACTAGAAATTGTGAATTGTGTTTAATTTGCTTAGGCCATTAGGTGTTTAGGGCAGCACCATGAATTGTACAGTGTTAAAGATTACAGTGCACAGGAGTTACATTGCTGGAAAGGATTTGTAAGTGTAGGTTTGAATTTGAGATATTTTTTTCTTCCTTATTAAACTTTGAAGAGTTGTGCTTTGAAGACCAGTGGATTTCTGATGCCTTTTAAACATTGTCTACAAGGAGCAGGTGAGGGGTATCCTGACCTCCTGTTTTGCTCTTCCCCTGCGCTTGAGCTGATATCTATTGTATGTTGGTTTGAGATGTTCTGGTTTTGGTGTTTAGGTGATAGGATGGGCTGACACAACTGTGTGGGTTATAAATGGAGGATGAGCTCTCAGATATTGGCTTTCTTTGTGTCTGAAGTGAGTTAACAGCCTCTTGGATTCTTGTTGCACAGTGTAATTAAAATAAACACTATAATGCTAATCATTTATGTATTTTTGCCTGTGGGTGAAGTTTTAAATTAGAAGTAGCTATACTTCGGTGGAAGTGGATTTTTTTATTTATTTTATTATTATAATGTTGCCTGTTTGCAGTCTGGTAATATTTCTGTGAGAGTGCATAAAAAATATTGCTAGGCAGATTTGTTTTTGTTTTTTATTACCTAATTGTATATTCTAGTAACGATGTAATTATTGCTTTTAACAAAAACTGCCTGACTTGAGTGTTTAATTCCATCAGACTCAAGCAGTCACTGATGAGGTGATAAATGATAGGTTATATGTAGAAGTAGATTTGCAATTATTTGCTGCTTTGGGGGGGGAAAAATGTTTTGTTTCTGTCCAGTGACTAATGGTGAAAATCAAAGCAGCGCACCAGATGTTTTTTCTAATGACTGTGGTTCAAGGTCTCTTTTGTATGGAGGAGGGTTTTGCCTGAGTTTGTCTCTTGGCTTTGAAGTTTCTCTCGCTTGTTAACGCAGCACTCCTCTAAATCTTTTGCCCTGGACTTCTCTGTGGGCAGGTTTTATGGAAGAGCTCCTTTCCCAACCCGTCGTGAGTCTCTCAGCTCCCAGTTCATCGGGAGGTGGAGGGGCAACAGCATTTTTATAGTGTGAGCTGAGCACTTCCATTCACTTGTGTTTATTTCATAGAATTAAAACAAGAATAAGTGTTTTGCTTTATTTGTTGATGTCTGATTAGGAATTAGTGGAAGAAACTGAATCGCTGGTGTGATTAATGGTAGTTTTTGTTTCTGATGTATGAAAGGACTCATTGTTTGAGGCTTTTCCTCCATTGCACTCTGCCTAATCCTGCTGAAATCACGCTAACGATGGCAGTGCTTGAGGCTCCTTGTCTTGCTTTCCTGCGTACTTAATCATGCAGCTGGAAAAATTTCATCTTCCAAGGGATGGTTGCTTCTCATGCTGAATCTGCTGTCACGTCATAGGGGCCTTGCTAAGAAGGTGGGCATTAGTTCAGGGGGGTCTTGGGCGGGGAGAGGGTGGTTAATCTGAAATCTGGAAACTGATTTAATTTATGCTATGTTTGGGTTCTGAATCTGGGCCTGATAGTTTTGTTAACACAACCTCTTCGCAGCCGTGGCTGAAGGAGGTGAGCTGCCTCATTCTAACTTTTAATTCCTCCCAAATTTTTGTTAGATCCACTTCCTGTAGTTGCTGAGGTAGTACTTCTGCAGGGAGGAACTTTAAAATTGTTCAGTGTGTGTTTTCAAAAGCAATTTAAAAAGTTGGAGATGTGTAGAAATGAAGACATTTCTAAAGTACGGCAAGAAATTATAGCGGACATGACTGTTTCTCTTTGAGAAAAACCTGGAAGAAACACAATACCCCATCCCAGGAACATTAGCCTTTCTTTTCCTCTGAATCAGGTTGTCACTCCAAGGTCTCAGAGTGATTTAAAAACATAAAATAAACTCCCCTGAGGAATCTATTAAAAATTATGTGGTTCACTGAACATTCTGTGCACGTTCAGTCTTGGAATTCATTACATGCCTGTAGAAAGACTTAAAAAATCCTCTCCGATGAAGTTGGTCTGAGTTGCGTCCCTTTTGGCAGGTGGGCGTGAGGAATTCCATTGTTTTATTTTCAAAACAGAAGTGTGCAGAATTAATATTGATTTTTATTATAGTTGTCTGCTAGTGCCACTGTATCCAGGGGCTGTATGTCAGTTCTGCTTTTCTAGTGGCAACATTCCCTTTTCCTTTGGTTGAAGTCTGTAGTTGTGGAGCTCTGGAAATAATTGGGAAACACTGTTTTTTGGTTTTTTTTTTTTTTAATCCTTTGAATTCAATTTGTAAAGCTTTATTACCTAGAATTAAATTCTTATCAGGTTGAAATGGGGCATAAATTCTTGTTGAATGGAGACAAATGCTATTAGGAATCGGTGAAACTAAGCTATATTTTAATCCTAGATTTATTTTCATTTCTGTTGTTGTACATTGAAAACACTTTAGATCTACTTTATCTACCTGTGTTGGTGTTTTCTTGTTCTGATAATTTTTAATGGCTAAGTCTGGGAGAGACAATGTGTGTTAGATTCCCGCTGATGGTGCGGTTGTGTGCTGTGGCACAGGTTACGTTTCTGGGTGCCTGGTGTAGGTGTTGTCCGTTCCCACCAGCACGTGCTGCCTTTGTGTGCTGAAGAGACTTGTCATGTTAGTGAGTAAAACCATTTCTTTTGGAAGAACTTCCCATGTTTTCAGCTCATGATGGAGAGCTGTGACATCTGCTTCGTTCGTTTTTGTATGCAAATATTCATAGTTGCTCAGAGCTCAGTAGTTTTTCAGAGCCTAGAGTCAGGTAAGGACGTAAAACACAAATAATGGGAATCCCTTTGGATATGCAAGTTTATTTGATTAACGCACCTGACCTACAGCATTCGAGAGCAGTTAAATATTTGGACAGTCAGCAGTCCTGTTAGTCATGTTTGACTGGGTGATGGCCGCCTCCATTTCTGGTTTGCTGCTGTTGCCAGGTCTTGTGCCATCTTGAAAGGGAGCTGGTGCGTGTGTGTAGGAGGTTGGCGGGTGCTTTTGGGGGGTGTTGCTAACCCAGGCTCCTGGGAGCAGCTGGGGATGCACGTTGCAGCAACAGCATCATCTGCGGTGGGTAAGGGATCGGAGGCAAGGGAGAAAATTGTTAATTGCAGATTGTCAACGCTGTGAAGGCTGGCTGGTAGATAAAGTTACTACCCTAAGCAGAAATAGCAATGCTGCCGTGAGAAGTGTAAAAGACTTGTCAAAACCTAATCTAATCTCCTGCATTAACTGTACATTGCAATAATGAATAAATGAAATTCCAGCAAGCTGAGATGGTCCAATTTTAATAACTTCTCAAAAAATCAGAATGAAGTATTGCACTGGAAGAGGCATATCAGAGTTATCCAAATTTCTTTCTATGGAATCGTTTTTAATTTTATGCGTGCGTACACTAATGGTTTAAGAACTCATTTGTCTCCTTGTCAGCTGCTTGACCAGTGTTTTAATACGAGAGACATGGGTTTATTTTGAACCGGTCTTGTTTTTCTATGGGTGTTGCAGCCAGCTGGAAAATTGTTTGACTCTTTAACTGCTGTGGTTTTGATGCAGTGTCTATTGCAAGAAAGTAAGATTTATGTAAAATCAGTAATGCTTTCAGTTGTTGTATTTCATTTAGATTCAGGGGAGGGGGAGTAGCTCTTCATGCTGAAGCAACTCAGTCTTGCTCTTTTTCTGAAGATCTGTGGTAACTCTCTGTATTATGACTAGGTAAAATTCTGGTCCTTGCCAAAATCTGAGGAAAGTAAGGATTTGCAATTTGCTGCAATTTGGTGCATTTCTGGATGCGTTACTGAAGCTGTGCTGGTAGAAATATGGCTAGTAAATTTTATGGGAGAAAAAGCTAATACAAAACCTCAAATGTGTTTTTAAAAACAGTGATAGTACCTTTCTGTCTATTCTGGCAAGAAAAGAACGTGATTATAATGTGTTTTTGTCATACAGGTTTTGAGAGTGACTAGACAGGATTCAGCTCTGAATTCCTGACTTTGGAGTGTCCAAATTGTGCATAAATTAACTTAAAAGTCAGGTTTTGGAGACGCAAATGTTTCACAAGAAAATTAATGAGAAATTTACTGTAATGTGCTACTGTTTTTCAGTATGGTTTTCTCCCCTGGAATTACTGAGTTGGAACCATTTCAGATTTAAAATATTTATTAAATTTTGATTCTGAAATGAACTGTGAACAGGTATTCTCCTGTATTTGTGGTCTCAAAGTGAAAAATGTTTTGATTAATAGATCCACTACATTAGTTTTTATGGTAGTTTGCTGTGACACAAACGCAGTTTCTAGGTGTGCTTAAAGGTGAGATTGGCAGACTTTCTGCTGTGTCTTTTCACCTAATTGCTTTATGGGTTTGCATATAATCTTGTTAATTAAATTGTTTTTCTGTGATCGCTAAAGCATCTCTGAATGGGTAGAAAGTGCTTTTTACGGACCGTGAGGTTGGTGGCATGGTATCAGTTGTGCAGTGGGTGTTGGGGTGCTGCTGTTACGAGGAGGGCAGTGCGGTGTTTTTCTGCATCTGCCTGGGGAAATACAGTTGTCTGAGCCTTAGGAAAAGAAAACAAAGTAGTTTGCCTTGGTGTGAAATAACTTGCACAGCTCAGTTTCTCAGTGCTGTCTTTTGTGTGTGTCTGTGTGAGGAGCAAATGTGTTTGCAGGGTGGCTTTGTCCGTTAATGGCGTGATGGAGGGGTGCTGAGCTCCTGGAGGGGACGACACTGTGTGTTTGTCAGGTTGTTGTGCTTGCCTTCTGATGCCAAAAGACCTTCTCAGAAGGGTTGTCGTGCTATAACCAGTGTGGGTAAGTGGAAATGACTGACTTCAGAGGAGGTTTAAGATAAAGGCGAGTGTCACTATGAAGGTAACTCCAGGAGACCAATCCAGCCCAGCAGCCGTGGGCCGTTTCCTGAGCACTGGCCGTGACCTTGGATGTGCATGGGCAAGCCATGAGAGCTACTGACAAGTTACAGAAATTCTGAGTGGATGGGTGGCTCTTGCTTTGTTTAATAGTGGATTATATTTTTTTTCTTTTTTGAGGAGGGATGGACAAGATGCTGAGAGTTCCCAGCTGCAACGCTTTTAAACAAGGGACATCAGAGGCTGAGATACAAAGCAACCTTTTGAAGTTAAAAGTGGGTCTGCATGAAAATGAACTGCTTGTCTGTGAAAAGAGTCAAGTGTGAAAGGATAGGATGGTTTCACTAAATGAATTTGATAGTCTGAATAAGTGTGGCGAGGCAGAGAGGAGAATCTGGAAAGGTCAGGACTGAGCATGTGACTCCAGACGAGGCAGTGGAAAGACATGAAAGGAAATGAGTGGAAATGCCTCGGTTTACACTTTTTTTTACTTAGAAGAGATTTATTTATTTTTGTGAAGGTGGTCATAAAAAGGGAACTTTAGAAGCTTGCTGCAGAGAAGTGGGGAATCTGATTCCTTTGGGATCTTGTACCTTTTTCATTCAACTTCTGCGTGGTTTCAAATAGCTAGAAGATCAAAGTCCAAAGGAACTCCCTGTTACATGTGCAGTTCCATTTGTAGGACTGCTCTACCCTACATGCTCTCTGCAGCGGACTGCTTCAGCAGCTTTTTGTCCCAAGTACAGGATTTCTTATTATTGCTGCCTTGGTTTCAGGGATCCATGTAACTTGCAGATTTTAACTCCTATAGTTTGTGATAGGTTTTCTAGGTCCCTGATACTGCTTAAAAGGGTAAAGTGTGTGGTATTTGTATTTGGTGTAGGTAAATGTGAGATGATTTGCATTGGTAGCAGGAAACTGAACTTTTTGTACAAAGTGATGGACTGCAGGTTGACTGTCACTACTCAGGGTGGGATCTTGAGACCAGCAGTAGTTTGTCAAACCATCAGCTCTGTGTTTAGCAGTGATCAAGAAAGCATATAAAATCTCAGGAAATGCTATGAAAAGAGTAAAGAATAAGATGCAAAGCATTGTTATGCCATGTCTAAATCCATGGTTTGTCCATACATTAGATACTGTTTCATGTGCCCTTCATTTCATCTTAAGAGCAGGTAGAAGTATGGAGAAACACAGCGTGAGTCGTTAGAGATCTGGAATGGCTCTCATGTGGCAAATGAATGGGAAAGGGAAGGTTAAAAAGGTTGCAACAGAGGTCTGTGAAATCATGAGTAGGAGGGTTTGGCTATTTCATCTCTGTGTTAAGACCAAGGGGAAGTCAACTAAACTTTGTAGGAGCCAGGTTCAGACCCTGGAAGAAAGAAGTGGTTCTTCACACAGGGGTGGTAAGCCTGTGGAACTCCTGGAAAACATCAGGGGACTACTCAGTGCCAGAAATCTTTACCAGTGGAAGTATTGAAGGCTACAAAGGATCTTGGGGGAAATGCAGTTGTGCTTATCCTGTTCTTGTTCTTTTCTAGCCCTGCTCACAGGCTGTGTTGGAGACAGGGTATTAGGCTAGCAGGACCTGCGGCGTGACCCAGCACATCCGTTTTTATGTTTGTGTCCTGTGCTTTGCCATGAACTCCATGAACTTTGTGTCCCCAGTTTGCTTAACATAGGGCAAGCCCTCTGCAGTAAAGCCTTTGCTGTGGAACGAACTTTCTTGAGCAAGAGCAATGAATAGATAAGCTGCAGCTGGCAAAAGCTGAAAGCAAGAAGGGGGAGTTGCTGCTTTCCCGTTCCCAGCTGCTGTGGCTTACCTTATGCTATTTTGGTGTCTGGCCATTTCACTGAAGTAGCAGAAAAATAACTTTGGGGGGAGGGGAAGAGCTGAATAGCTTTCCTGCTGGTTAGTGGATTAAAGCAGTTCATAGGTGCAGCAAATGCCCAGGGTGATGGCACTGCACAGCCTGAGAGGAGGCAGCAAGGCATCCTCCTTTTTACCTCTAGTAAGCCATGAGATAACTCAGATGTCTGGGTGCACAGCCCACCCATCTCCCAGCTGCAGTCTTCCCTTGCTTACGCTGACTTCAGTGATTGTTAAAGCAACTTGTGGAAGGCTACAGCTCAGTAATACAAAAGAAAACTATCAAGTTCTGCTGCAGTCTACAGTTTTTAGCAAGCTTAAATAGACCACAAATGGTGCTCAAGCAGGGCTCCAAGCCAGCATTGGGTAAATGGCAGCAGTGCCCAAACAGGCATGAGCGGTCTCTTTTGCAGTGGTGGCAACCTCTCTTGCAAAACCAGACTGCTGCTGCTATCAGTGTGGAGCTGCTTCCCCCAACGCGGTAGAGACTGTGACTGTCTTTGCTGTCCGAGACATGCAAGCAGTGTCATTACCTGCCCCTGTAACCTTGGGGTGCTCTGGAGTGAAGAGGGCACCTAAGTGTGCAGGTGGGCAGACGTTAACTTACTTGCTTTTGCATTCAGGGAAGGATTAGGAAGTGTTTTCCAAAAGCATCTTGAGAAAGGGAAGGCGGTAGGAATTAGAGCTGGAGCAGAGTTTCTTCCTTGGTGTTTGTGGATGGTAGCATGGAGATGTTGCTTGCCCAGGGAACAGCAAAAAGCTAGTTCTACTGCTTCTGTGAAAGTGGATTGTTTTCTGTTCTGTTAGAATCAGTGCTTTTGTGTACGAAATGCTGATCAAGGTCTTAACACATTTAATGCATGCAAAAGAGCAATGTTTGCAAATGTGCCCATTTGTTTTAAAAATGGATGGATCATGCTTTTTACCTCCGCCTTTTGACATCAGACCCCCCTTGAAAGGCTGTGATCTTCAGGGCTTTTTATTTTTATTGGATAAGAACCAAAAAAGGCCACCATACAGAAAATGAAGAGAGATCTGCTTTTAGTTGAAGGGAGTTACCTTGTGAATGTCATAAGCACCTATGAGCAAGTAGTAGTAGAGGATAAAGATTTTTGTTTGAATTCTTCTAAGAGAACTAACACTAGATTTGATGGAAAAAATGTGTTTACTTTTAAAAAATATAATACAATATTAATGACTTACAACTATTCTGCAAATATCTTCATCTTTCTAGGTAGAGCTTTGTACCTTACCCGTATCAAAAGAGATTTGCTCTACTGCTTCTATCTAGTGGTACATGTCAAAATAATTTTTCTCTCATGGACAGACCAGCAAAATGTCATGTAGACTTTTTTTCCATTATCCTTTTAGTACAGGCAGGTCAGCAGCACTTTATCCAGGACTAGAAAATTTCCCTGCTTTTGCAAGGCTGTGTAAATAGGCATATCGGTGGCCTACTTTTCCACACTTCTGTAGTGTTTTAGGTTCTCACAAACTTACATTATTTTTTTTCTAAAAGCTTTACAATTCAGATTTAAACCAGTGCTAATTCAGTGTGTCTAACTAGCTGAAGATCATTAATAGCTTCCCTATTCAGTACAGATATGCAGTAAATGCTATTAAATAATTCACTTATTTTCCTCAACTTCTTTTTCTGGTGGCCTAGCTTTTAAAATCTTTCCTAAAATGTTGTTTGAAATCTTAATCTTATATCTTCTTTAAAGATTAATTCCATAAGTGTGTAGTTTATGGAGGAAAATCTTCTATTGTGGAAGAAACATACGCAACTTTTACGATGGATTTTGAAAATGTCAGCGTGAATATAGGCAGGACTGGTGATGGAAGATGACTGTAGAAAAGTAGCGCATTTTGTTTAGCTTTTGGAGCGTATGTGTTAGGAGTGTGGACATTAAGGTAGGTAAACCAGGCTACATTTATGGAAATATATTTAGTTGTGGAAAATGAAAGCATCTCAAGGTACTTTTTTTTTTTAAATTATTTTGGTCATGGTCACAAAAGCTGTCCAAAATTTAAACTATTCAGTGAAGGGAGTGGGTTATACTGTGACTTTGATAACTTTATTGTGAGGAGAAATTGCTCCCACAGGCACGCTATCAGGAGTTGCTTTTTTGCAGGGTATATGGCCTGGAGTCATGGCATGCTTAGGCATTGGTCATCAGTCCTCAGCTTGGTTTTTACTTGGAATTTGCACTGGCTCATTTCTTCATCTAGGGAACTGGTTCATGATGGGTGATTTGCAATACAGTCATTCCTTCCACATCACCTGATAGCCTTCTTTATCCTGCTCCTTGGTGCACTGCCAGAAATAACAATTAAATCCAAACCTTTACCTGCATTTTATTGAGGGCAGATTTGAACTGATTTCTGATGAGATCTTTGTTCTTTCAGGATCATTGTGGTGTTTTGGACGTTTTCCAAACATGTTTAACGGGCTTTGGTCTTTTTTTTTTTTTTTTTTTTTTCTTTTTTCTTCCCCCCTGGAGCGCACAGAAGAAACTTGTGTTTTCTTGAGCTTGGTGACGGTTTGCCCTGTGGTGGTTATTAGCCTGTCAGGACTCGGTGTGGGTCTGTGCTCGCCTCAGTGTCCTCGGTTCCCACTGGACATGGTTAAAGGCATTACCCTGTTCACACTAGTGGGGTATGACTTCGGTCACACTGTGTCTCTGTGAAGTGTTGTGCTCAGGGTTACTGCATGGAGATTGTGGCCTCAAGCAGCAAACTCCTTAGCCAGGAGCCTGGAGAGGTCTGCACCCGGGGGAGAGTCAGTCTTTCCTCCAGGTTAGGAATTGTCCCAAACCGCTCCTTGAGGCCAGGGCTAAGTATTGTTGGAACAGGCTGATTCATACCTGTTTTCCTTTTCACCTTGTTCTTCAGAGCAGAAGCTGCCTGGTGTACCCAAGACATCAGGAGGGCTTTGCCTGGCTGGGCAACCAGACCCTGTAGGTGAACCTCCAGGTTGGTCGTCCCGGTGGTGTAGAGCTCCAGGGCAGTGATACCCAGCAGCTCTTGCAGTGGACGTCAGCACGTGCTTAGAGGCTGCGCTGGGAAGCAGCAATCAAGTGATGCGGATGGGAGGGCATTCTCCACCTGTGGTTTGTGCAGAGGCGTTTCTCACGATGCTGAACAGCAGCTGGTAGGAGCTCTGCTTGCCCCCTGTCACTGAGCTGCTGGCAGAGTGCCTTGGCATGAGGCTGTGCTTGGTGAGGCTATGCTGAATCTTTATTCCCCTGAAACACACCACTTCTGGGGCCCTTGGAGTTGTGCGTGCGCACTGCACTGCTTGCAGACACCTGCCGATCAAATGAGTGCTTTGACTTCTGGTTAAAGATGGGAACGGAGGTTACTTGCCTGTGAGTGGAATCCTTGAAGATGTGCAGACCATCCATGTTCATTTGTCCTCCTGGGCTTGCTGACCAGGGTTGGGAGGTGTACCCCAGTCCCAGCCCCTCACAGCGTGCCTGTGTGCGTGCAGAATGAGCGCTGGTGAATCGAAGGAAGTCTCTCCTCTCTCCTCTGCAGTGCCTTGTGGCCGCTCAGCTCGTAGTTGTGGGCTGCACATCTGGACCTTGGGTTGGTAGTTACGCTCTCGCTCACTGGTTCTCCATCAGGTATGCTCCTTTACCTGCTCCGTGGAGTTGCAGCTGCAGTGCTTGCACGCAGGGTTTCATGGCTGCCCCTTTCCACCTGTATTACTCATGCTAAAGACTATTTGTAGCTGCTAATGATTTGCTACAAAGACTGCTGTGGAAAGTGAAACATTGCCCAATTGTGTATTTATTTTAGCCTGGAAAACAGCATTTGACTCATTCACAGCAGGATGCATAATATTTATAGTACTTGAAATGCTTGCAAATACTTGTTGCAAACAACAATATAAGCAATGTTTTAAGCCACATGGTGTAGCTTAATCTCTCTGAAACTGTTCCCTGGGTAAGTTTCTGATCTTATCAATACAGAAGACTGACTCGGGGTAATCTAATCAATGTTACTAATTTTTAAAGTAATAAAAATATAATTTGATATACCTCCAAATTGGCTGAAATACTTCTGTTGAAACAGAAGTTCTTCAGATCTCAAAATCCTCTAATACTGTGTAAGTAAATAATAAAATGCTATTTGAGTTTTATTTAGTAGCTTTACATAAGGAATTAAAAGAGATGCCAGGAAAGGTGAACAGTGGTCATCTGTGGCTAGGAAGATTTCACATGAAGAGAAGCTGAACTGTTTTGCATCAAAAAAAGGCAAATCAGAAGGTATAAGAAGTCTAGAATGTAATAAATTATTTAGGGAATCTAGGTCAGAAGACTGTTCTTGTGTTGTGAGACAAAGGAAATCTGAAACACTTCGAAGTTGGTCAGTTCAAGATGAGTGGAATGAAAATCCTTTTTATGGTGCGTGCAGGACTGTAGCAATGTTTGTATGGGAGGTCAGTTTTTAAAGCTCAGAAGAGAGTTAGATATTTATATAGGTATTGGAGATATTTGTACAGGTATTGGGATTTGTGAAAACATTTAAAGAAGAAACAGAATGTTGTGCTTCACTTCTCTTTGAGCAATCCCTAACTGTTAAAAGAGTAGCATGAAGCTTAAGCTGAACTAGGCAACGTTTTCTCTGTTGGAGGTTCTTGAATCTTCCCCCAAGCACTGCAGTGTCTCTGGGTGGGCTTCGAGGCTGATCCTGCCTTGCTTGTAGCATCCTCTGAGGGTGGACATCTTGTGCACCTCTGCAAGATCAGCAAAGTGCACTTTATAGACTACTATGCAAGTAAAAATTAATAAGAGGACATAGCCTTCCTGTGGGAAGCTGGCAGATTCTGTAAACCATTTGATAGCTTTTTTATCTGCAGGTATAACTGTAATGGATTTTAATATTTAGATTAATATTGGCATCTGGTGTGAGTTTTGCTGAGTTGGTGCAGAGATTCTTGACTTCTGTGGATATTGGGTCGGGTCCCTTAAAATCAATCCTATATCCCGTGTAAATTACTGTTTTAAAAGGTCTATCTACCCTTACTTGATAGTTGTATACCATTGAATGAAAATATTTTAAATGGCAAGCAGAAATCTTGCATGTCGTTAACACGGGAGGAGTTGCCCAATTACCATGATCCCAAAAGTCTGCCCAAAAGTCTTGCCCAGCCAGCAGTATTTTTAGCAGTCTCTGTCTCTAAAGCAGGTCACATAGGTTCTTTTTAGCTACAACTTACTACTAAAATCTGCTTTGTTTTGGGAACACTTCATTCATTTCTCAGAACTGGGGCGATTGCTGAAGGTCATCTCAGAGGAAAAAACTGTTTTTAAGCCTTGAGGTTTAACCTTGGGAAATATGATGGTGAAAGCTCAACGTGCCAGGCAGAACTGATGTTTTAGCCAGCCTGACAAAAACTGTTGGAGCAAGTGATGATTGAACAGAAAGGACAGGAGAAAACAGAGGAGTTGAAAACTGTGTGGTTGATATATTACTAACTATAAAAAAAAAAAAAAAAAAATCCTGATTTTTTGATTGCAGGACAGCAAATTTGTCTTTAAATGGGTAAGTGGTAAGGGAAGATACGTATTCCTTTAAAATCTTTGGTCTAATCCGCAGTTCAAAATTACATATTTAGAACGAGTGTCTGAGCTAATTCTCAGCAGCAATGAATGTATCTGGCAAAATTGCCACCCTTATGTTCATTCCTCTTCTCCTTGTGCAGAAGTAACCTGAAAACCATCTTGTATTTGAGAAAACTGCCATCCATGAGATTGCTGGGTTGCGGTGCCATTTGTGGCAATCCAATGGCACCAACTCTGTTGTGTGGCAATAGGAGCGTTCAATGAGCATCACTGGGCAATTATTTTAAAAGTTCTGGTATTAGTGAATTCTAAAATCTCAGTGTCCAAATATGCTTGCAGTGGTGTTCTCTGAATAATGCACGCTCCTGAAATGATCTGTACTGTGGAGAGGCAGGCTGGCTGTACGTGCAAAGGAGTGGGAAAACAAAACAGGTGCAGCAGCTCCAATAGTCTGGCTTTCAGTTATGCTCTATGTTTTTCCTTTGAAAGATTTGACTGGGCTTGGTGTAGCTACAGCAGCAGAAGAAAACCAGAGCTCTTGCCCTGTAATGTTTACATCCAGGTAGACAGAGTCCTGCAACATGCCTGATACTAAATGCCAGGGTAGTATTCTGTTTTGAGCGCTTCTTTGGCATTCATGTTTATTGATATGTATAGGTGTTCAAGCTATGCAGGGAAAAATGTGGATTTTGCATTGAGAGGACAGATCCCTGACACTGTAGGAGAAGAAGGTTTTGTGCCTGCTTGGTGTTTCAGTCTCTGTTGCAGTGATGAGTGAACTTCAAAGCCAGCCATCTGCTGGGAGGTGCGGTACCACTATGCTTACGTTTCTTTGCTTTGCTTTTGTTAAAGAAAGCTACAAATACATGCTGTGTTAAGATACAACAGATTATTTAAAAAAAAATGGGAAAACCCCACAAATTTTAACACTGCATATATGGTATTTCTTTTCTTTTGCTCATGTGTCCTGCAAGCAGGAGGAGGTTTACCTTTCTCTTCCTCCATATGTTTCTGGTCTGAAGATTGTGCTTGGAAGAAAAGAAATATTTACCAATTGTTTGCTGAGAAATTCATGATCTTCAGCCAACTTGAGAGCTACCCAGGCTCATTGTTTGGCCCTGGTGTAGTGTTGCTTTGCACTATTTATATGTGCCTGCCTCGCTGGGACTGTGCAGAGGTGTTCGTGGAACAAGCCCACGGTATTTCCTGTGGGAGACCCTTCAGCACGTCTTCAGTTTTCTGCTGCTCATCTCGTTGGTGGGAGTGCTTTCTCCTCAAATGGTCATTTAAATCTCTCGTGACTCTGGTTGTAATATTGGAGCTTTAGAAAGGCTGTTACAAGGAAGCTTTCAGACACTTATCCCTATTTTCCTTTCTTTTTAAATGTGTCCACCTACTACTGCATACTAGTCTGAATAAGCCCTGTCTCATCCCAGTGGTATTTGCATCCGTTTTAATACTGCAGACTTCTGTATTTTTTTTTCTGTGTTGCTTGCTACCCAAAGTGGGCATATTTAGCTGTTGCTTTGCTCTTGCTTGATGTGGCATTTTTTTTTGCATGTGCAGCCAAGGTTTCATTAATCTTTCTTGCTACCAGATCACACTGCAAACCTTGTAAGAATTTCTTGGCTCTTCAGTTTGTCACTCCCACTGAATATTTCTTTCAGATTATTTTCCTGTTGGATGTCTTCACTGCACTTTCCCAAGGAGAACCTTATTTTTAATTGCCTGCTTCTCAACTTTCCCTGTCCTCGCTGGGGCTTGCAACTCCTAAATTTAGTATCATCCACAGATTTCAAGAACACACGTTTTACTCCTGTTCTGCATCATTAACTAAGAATTTTAAGTAAGAGAATATGTAAAAAAATTTCTTTTATCCTTGAGAGAGAGTTTCAAAGATTTGGTATATGGTTTTCATTTTCTTTTGTTTGTTTTTTGTACAGTGTTCTGTCTGCGTCAAAACTGGTTTCTTAAATAATTTTGAAAGTGTATCATTTGATACAGTCAAATGGTTTACTGACAGCCAAGTGTGTTTTATCTACTGTGTGGTTGCTATCAACAAATCACAATTCTCTAAAAAAGTGATGGGCTGTGTCAGATTTTGCGCATACTTTATAAATCCCATTTCTCATTTTGGTTGAAAGAAGATAATCATCTTCCAGGAGTGTTAGGCGCTGGTTTCTCCTATCTTAATAAAACTGTTCTTCCAGGAGCAGTAAAATTTGCTTGCTTATACGATAACAATTTTTGTGTGTTTTATTTCGGTGAAGCTGAGGTCTAAGTATGTCTTTCATCTATAGATATTCCATGTCGTAAAGGAATTAGTGGCTCTATCTCCTAAGCTTGTTTGCTAATTTGTCTTCACTGGCTTAAGTTCTTGGAATAAATGATATTACGGAGTGGTTGTGATACGTATGTCTACATTTCCTGAGGCTTTTACTTGCAATTATTAATGTCCATTTGTAATGGCTATCAATTGGTACTTTACTGAGGTAATACAGATAAAAGCGTGGAACTGCAGTAGTGGGTATCACCAGGAGTGTTTGCTGAGGATAGCTGTCCGTCATAATTTTGATTTCTCTGTGTTTGAGTTCGTGTGTTTCTCACTGTAGGTGTCTGAAATTTTGACTTTGTGGTGCAGCTCGTACTTGTCGCAGCTAAGTATCTGTGTGTGGGTGTGTGTATATATATATATAATGTTTTATAAGTTCATAATTACATTCTAATTGTCCAGTCTTTCCTTTATTTTCCCTTTTAAATTTTAAAAGGTGGTCAGTGTAGCAAGCTACTTGAGCTTTTAATTCCTCCTCCTTCATCATTTATTAATGGTCCAGCCTATCCTTGTAATGGCCACAAAGCATTAGCTCGTTTGGCTTTTATGCTGTGCTTATCTTTCCCTGCAGGCTGTAACTGGCTGTGTAATTCTTGTTAGGGTGTCCTCCTCCTCCTCTTCTCCAGTACAGAGGCTTATTGAGACGCAAATCTTGGTGTAGTCTCCCTGGCGCCCACGTTGATCACATCTCCATTCTTGCATCTTTGTCTTTGAGAAAGCCTGGACTTAGTAAACTTCTGGGTTATTTTGTAGATCTCATGAGGTTGTTCCACACTCTTAATCCTTTCTTCCACCTCCACACACTTAATCCTTTTTTCCACTTGACCTTATTCTGCTTTTAATGCCACATGGCTTTTGTTCCTGAAATGAAACTCCAGGACTCTGATGGACACCTGGAATGGTAGTTCCCAGTTCACCTGTGTGCCAAATCCATAAAAGTATTTGGCACCAAAACTTTTATTTTCTTGCATTGGTGGTAACTTGCTGTTCTTGGTAGGAAGCTGATTCAGGACAGGTTCCCTTCTTGAGAGATCTCTCATAGGTCTATTAAGTGGGCTTTGTGGGTTGTTGCTGCCAATTTTTTTTTTATTTTTTTTTTTTGGTGTGTGTGTGTTAATCAACAAGAAGCCAATCTGACTGAAGCCCTTCGGAGCCTGGAGTCTGTTCTCTGGGCATGCTGTTGTTGTTCAGTCCAGGAGTGTTTTGTCATCTCCATCACGCACTCCTGAAGGCCCACGATGAGTATCGGTACTCTCCCTCCTTTCCCCTCCCTACCATTCATGCCCACCCAGTTTCTGTCTTAAATTATTTCCTTAAACACTCCAAACTTGTTCTGAGTATAAAATTTTTGTTCATCTGAAGTTGTGTAAAATAGCTTTAGCCTTTGCCTTTCGTAACTCAGATTTTGTTTGATAATTAAATGCCGTAGTCTCTCTTGTTTATAATGTAATTCATTGCAATTCTCATTTGTGTCATCTTTCTCGGTTCTGCTACTGTCTAGGTTACTGCCTCTTATGGGATACATGTGTTGGATTATTTTTTTTCTGCTTGTGTTTTTCCGGGTTGAAAAGGATATTTTTTTCTTTCTTTCCTGCTGTAATATCTAATCTCATAGTCTCTGATGGTAGCTTTTAGTTTTCTAGACTCTCTCAGAAAATGTAATTGCAAGGTGTACTCTCGTCTTTATATTAAATAAGATACTTAATACAGGCAGACAAAATTCTAATCCCTGTGGCAATGTACTGAACGTATTTGTTGGCATGTAGCGTAGCTCTTTCTTAGTCCTTCAGCCATTCTTCAAACCACATCATGGGCTTGGTAGCTACAGTCATGCTTCTTCGGAGCTATGTTTTCCGGAGGAATTTTTCTCCCTGCCTGTATTGGTGCCTACCTCTTTCAAGACTAGGAGGACTTTAGAAGGTGATCTCCACTTAATGCATAAAAATGAACATAGAGGTTCAAATTTCTTGCTGTGTGTTTGTGTGTTGTGTGGGTTTTTTTTTTTTTTTCTTTTTTGGTGTTTTTTGTGTGTGTGTAAAGTGCAGCTCCTTATACCTGAAAGTTAAAAACTTTTGTTTTCTTTAGCCTGATGTACAGCCCCCAGGGGCTTTCTGGCTGACCTCACATGCTAAAAATGACTGTGAGCGTTGGGCTGTTTGTAGTTACGCTCTTTTGGTGGTTGGTTTTCTTTTTTCTTTCTCTTTCACGACCACCCAGTCATGAAAATGTAGAAGTGACAAATAGGAGGCTATATTGCCTCTCCTGCGGAGGATGTGCAAGTTGCAGTGGCACCGACCTGCTGTGCTCTGGGGAAGCTTGGAAGGTGAACTTTGCTCTTTCCAGAGTAAGTAAGAATTAGAAATGGACCTCAGACTAACTGTAACTGCATGGAAAATTATGCCTTGCATTAAGGCCTGAAAATTTAATATTAAATTACTGTTTTTCAAGCATTGTATTTTTGCTTAGAGTACTTAAAAAACAATCAAATTGCTGAACTTGAAGGTGTTCGTTTACCACCTGGATCTAGAGTTAGTAGAAACGTTAAATCAGCTGTAGCTTACTCTGCAGACAAAACAGCATTGCCCTGGTTTACTTAGTAAATTTCATTTGTGGCCTCACTCATACACTGTTAAGCAACTGAAAGATTTATTTTTCTTCTACAAGTTGGAAAGTTCATTTCCTACTGTATATGAATGAAAAATTCTTGAAATATGATGAGACTGTTTCAGTGTATGGTAGGCAGATCTTTAGTTTAAATCCGATGGATTTAAAACAGAAAAATATGAAAGACTTAAATCTTGTAAGAGTAGCTGTTGCGTACTTTTCAGCTTGATTTCTATCAAAATTCAACCGGAACAAGGAAAAAAAAAAAGTAGTTAGTGAACAAAGAAGATCTGCATCTGACACTAAACATAATTTCCCTAAAAATGAAAAGACCGTGTACATATATATGTACATGGAGGAACATACACATGAACAGGTATTATAATTTATGCAGGTAGTTTAAACATATAAGTACTTTTTTAAAGTGTGAAATGTAGGTTTACAAGCAAATTGATGCTGACTGGTATCAAGCAATCAATAAGAAACAACGTTTTTTTTCTGGAAAGTAGCTGGAATGCACAAAAGCAGACATAAACTAAAACTATTTAAATCACAGGAGAGAAATCCATTCTGTTATCACATTTTAAAAACCCTAATCATCTATATACTGTTGAAGTAAATGGTATAAAATACTGGTTGGTAAATTTATTTTTGTAGGTGTTTGGTATGGAAAGTCTGCTCAAAGTGAAGAATGGATCCGGTGTGATACCTGAAATTAGGACTATGTTTTGTGGTTTAACATTGCTGAAAATGTGTTCTCCATCACTTGCTTCTTAGATAATCTTTGCATTTCAGCAGTCATATGGTAAGGATTTGCCTCTTCAAAGGATTTAGCCAGTTCACAATAGGCAGCTTATATACCGATACAAAGCCCAGGTAGGGAGGGGTGGTTTAGCAGGGCAGACAACTTTGTTACGAAACCTAGGTTGATAAGAGATTTTCTAAGGAAGAAAACTTTACATTATCTGCAAACATTTAGCTCTTTGCTTGAATGTAGATGCGTTTGATGTATGCAGGACCATGCCATGTAGGTATTTCAGAGAGGAGCTTCAAGTGTTGATTCTCCTATGTTTACTGAGGGGTTGAGCGGTGGATGCTGTCTGGAAAGCTCACAAAAGGACGTTACTTGGAAATTTTGCCTTGGTTTTAATTAACCAGAGCTTTTTCCTGGGCTGCGTTGAGGATGGCTGTCTTGCAGTCATCAGTCCTTATTGTCAAGCTGTGCAGAAACAGAAGCTTCAGCGTGCTGGGTTGTTCAGTAGTGGTTGTGGAGCAGATGCAGGAGTGTTGATGAAGAACCAGCAGCACCACTGGCAAGTAGCTGCCGCTGTGCATGATGCTGAGTGCCTGCAAAACTCACGGTGGTTGTGTGTTACTGGGTGTATGCATGTAGGCACGCAGCTAATGCATGCACTGACATGCAGCCAACACACGTTACTGAACATGAGACTTGAAAGCTGAGTGACTCTGAGCTCCTGCAACCAGGTCAGCAAATTCCAGCCTTTGAGAACCAAGGGGTAACGTAAGTGGCTTTAGGAAAATGGTATGGACCCAGCAAACATTCTGTCTGGTCCAGAGGACTCATCTCTCTTAAAATACTTGCTGTGTTGATTTTTGTATAAATTTTTGTAGCATAGTCTTAACATGTGCCTGCTAACACTGTGATTGAACATCTTATACCTGATAAGTTATGTAGCGATATTTGAGACTTAGATTGCCTAGGAACGTGGCACAATTTCTGGAGTTTGAAATGCTGTGGGTTTGTCTTAAACCACAAGCTGTGCATTAACAAGTCTTAAGTGTCCACCTTTCACCTGCACCCACAGTGAAATGCTTCTTTCCTCCTCCCCTTCCTGGCCTCCATGTTGCATCTGTAAAAGAAAGAAAATACCTGACAAAGGAAGGCATGTTTCAATTGTACCTTAGTTTTGTGGTCTATAACCTTCATCTGTTCTGTGATTACAGAGATTTGGGGACAGGGAATTCTTGGGGAGAGTAAATCTTCTGTTTTCTTTTGCTAAGCTGGAAAAAAAATTATATTTTTTTGAGTATTTTCCAGTCCAGTAACTCAGAAGGATTAACTTTGCACTCTAATAAATAAAACAGCCAAGCAGATTTTGTCCAAATGTTTCTTTACCAGACTTAAATCCTAATCCTGGACTAAAATCTCACAGGCTTGTAGTAAAATTGTTCCAGACTAAAACTTGGCAAAGTAAAAAATCTCTGAAAGCAGGGTTCACAATGGAAATGCTGATGCAAGCATAACTGGAGCATTGCAAACGCGACGCCATAAGAACAGCTTTGCATATTGCTCATGAATAGCTCAGAGGTAAAAGGATTAACACTTCTTAATACTGCTTTGAATCTGCTAGACTTTTTGCTTGCTGGACTCAACACAGATATTCTGTAGTATACGGCTTGGTATATTAGCCTTTTATTCTGATCCCTCCCCACCCCCCCACCCCCCAGGCTGAGAATCCTTTATTGCTGCAAACAGAAGCCTTTGTTACCTCGAATTTCCTGCATCACCTATTGGGATCCATCGGGAGACAGAAATTAATACCAGAAATAACAATTTGAGCTCAGTGTGTAGCTATTTAATTTGCAGACTAAAGGAACTTTTGCGCTTTTCGTATTTGAAGAGGAGGAGGGATGGGACTAATGGTGAAGGAGAGGAGGGGCTGGATCTCTTAAAATAAATGTGCACTGTCCAGTAAGGCTCTAGTACTGTGGGTAAAAAGCCCCATTAAAAAAAACCAAACAAACCAAAATAACAAACCTGAAAATGAAGTGCTTCTTATGTTGATGGTGTCACTGAATCTGTGCCTGCAGACGTTTGGGTTTCTTTTTGGTTATAGCTAAAGCATTCTGAAGTGAGCATGTGTTTGTGTACACTCTGTAAATGTTGATAGGTTTCTAGGCTTCTCTCTTGGAAGATTTTCATCATCTAAAACTTGCTGCTGCCATCTCAGCCCTTTTGTTTAGAAATGGTTACCAGTTCCTGTGAAAATGAGAGCAAAGAAAATCTTGAGGATCATCTTAACCAGTTAGGGTTGTGTGTGTGTGTGTGCTTGTAGATGAGTTTATATATGTAAGCATGTACAGGCACACATATACATAGATATATAAATATCCTATTGCTGTTGCCATAGTCACTCTCTCACTGGGCTTTATACCAGCAACTGTGCAAGGAGGTGTCAGCAAAATATGATGTATTTTAAATATAATCTGAAACACCATCCAGCAGCAAATCAGATGTTTATTAAAGGTCCCCTTCCTCCACCAAGATTTCACTCAATTTGCTTTCTCACAAAAGGGAACAAACTTGAAATACTTCAGTGTTTAAGCAAATAATATTTCATAAAAAGGGTGATATGCATGATTAAAGATAAAATACAAGGGTTCTGGCTGCTGATTATTTACAACAGGCATGGCCTGCAGACAGCTATGGTAAAAGAAGTGAATATATTCTAACTGTTAATCCACTTGACAACTGATAGCAACAGAAATTACATTGGCAAGAAAATAGAGGTCTCGTACAAACATGACATAAGTATTTTCTTTGATTTCTTTTTTCTTTATTTTCTATAAAATGAAGATAAGTGTGTATATAGATCAAAGTAATTTGAATTGTATACCAGAAAACCCCTGTAGTTGTCATTGCTGTAATTTAAGTTGTTGGTATACCTTGCTGTTTCAGAACTTACAGTCTTGGTCATTTATTACTGGTGGTATCAGAGGTTTTGATGTTGTTAATGGATTTAAGCATGCTACAGTATGTGCTGTGTGTGGTACTGTATATGTGAAAACTAAGGACATTATAGTAGTCTCTAATTAGCTAATATTTCTTTAACTTTGAAAATTAGCAAATAAAAGAATAAGCTAGAAATGTATGTAGTTAAAATTCACAGTGGAAAGGAAGATCCTTTAGGAAAATTTGAGTTCGTCTGGGTGGTTATTAAAGTTGCTGGTTAATATTTTTAATATAACTTCTGAAGCAGTTTTTATCAAAAGATCTAGGTGCATATTACAGACTAGTTTAGACTCATAACATCCCTGTGGTGAGCTGGGCAAGTATTTTCAAGAAACTGATGTCCAGAGATGCTTGCCATGTTTGCCTGTGCTAATTTGGAAAGCTTGGTCTTGTTTATGCTTGAAGTGCATGCAGATTAAGGTAGGGTGTAAGCACAGTAGTTGTTTCTTATTAATTGAATGTGCAGAAATTTTGTCTGGAACAAGAGCGTCTTGTTTCTGGTTAGCATATCCTCTTTGAAATGGCAGTCATTACAGAAAACTGCCCACTCGTGGCTTTAATAAAGAACTATTGTGTGAGCAGGAAGGTCCTTATTACTGAAGCTGGGGAAACAGAACGTGGGGTTTCTTGCTCTTGGTCCTTTGTCCTGTCTGATGGACTGGTTGGTCCAACATGTTGTCAGATGGTCTCAGGGAGTCTCGGTGACCACAGCTGACTGGAGAGGAGGCTTGCCAGTTTTTACCAGTGTTCGGCAGATGAGGCGCATGCTGAGCCTGAGAGGTGTGATGCCCCCTTGGTGCTTCTCAGTTGTTATGTGAGCCAACCCTTAACAAAAATGAAAGGACTCCATCTTACCCTGGGTGACATCAAATGTTGCAAGGGAGAAAAGTCTGTGTTTTGTAGTTGCTGTAGTGAAACTCTACTGCAAGTCTGTGTCAACATTTTCTGAAAATTGAGGAGACTGCAGCTGTTTCTCGGCCCCTCAGTGTGCTGGTGGACTAGAGAGGTCTCCTAAAATTTGAGTTAATGTGGCTGTTTGTTAAGGAATTGTTTTCTTTGTCTTTCTGACTGGTTGTTTAATGTAGCCACAAGGCTTGTCTTGTTCCTGGGTGCAATTTCACAGCCCTGAAAACAGGCCCTTCTGATTGCCTTAAAAGATGTGCAGTCATTGCTTTCACGCAAAGATGTTGCACAAGTCCTTGTCTGTCCAGGTGTCCACCCAGGTACTTAAGATACAGCAGCAGTACAGGCTGTTACAAAAGACTTGCAGTTATTGATAGATACTTTTATTTTTTTTTTTCCCAGTTAATTCCTGTGGAAGTAGGACAGTAAAAGCCCCACTTCTTATACACGGAAACAGCGAATCTGGTGGATTAAATAACTTGACATTGAGGTTTTTAGCTGAACTGAGAATGAAAATAAGGTCTCTTAAGTCTCTTCTTGGTACTAGGTATGCTAGTTTCTTTCTTGCTAATTAACCTAATACAATTTGCTGGTGTGGATACGTCCATATTGTATTTATTTTGCCATATTTGGAAAAGATTTGACTTAAAATATGGGGCATAGTTGGTCTGCAGAGAATTGGGTTGGTTTGAGGAGCATACATAAGTCCTCTCCTAAATGTGTTTGCAACCACTATGTGGAGCAGGAGAACCTCCTTGGCGTGGTGGATTGATCCAGGTATATTAAGTGTCTGTTTAAAACAACAACAAAAAAGACATAAACACGCAGGCAAAACCAGCTCAACCCAAAAGTTTCCCCCTTCTTTCAGTAGTTTTCTCTTGCCTTCAGTTTTGCTGGCAGATCTGCCGATTTGAGTGTTGTGTGTCAATCAGAACTGACATGGGGGTGAGGGGAGAACCTCTGTTGACACATGGATTAAAGGAGCACCCCTCACACAGGTGTCTTGGGGGGGGGGGCTGAAGGAGGATAAGATCCCTGGCACAACTGTTGTTGGGGTGCAACTGGAGACCATCACTGTGGCAGCAGGAAGAAAATAGAAATAAGAAGGGGAAAACAATGAGATATTTGGATGTCCAGAGGCAGGCAGATTAAACACTAATAGCTTAGTACCTTATTAATTAGCACTTCTCTGTTTTCCCGGACCCTACGAGTGACAGCTCAAATCTGTCTCTGGTGAAAGAGCAGTAAGACTTGTAGAACTTGGGTAAAGAAATGCAAGATGAGTGATTCCACAGGGTCCCACCACTCTTCTGGTTGAGCGTCTGATGTTTCCTAGAGCAAAGCAAGGGCACCAACAGCACAGGCCCTGCAGGGTTGCTGCCTTTTGCTACTGTGGGTTGGGCTTCCTTGGTATTTAGGATTACAGTGTGCCAGTACAGTGCCTCTGCCCATCTCACAGTCAGCATGAGAGCGCTGTATGACAGTGACAATGGGTTGGACACGTTGGTCATAGGTTTTGGTCAACTGCCATAGCAATTGTCCTGAAATGTCTTACTTGAGCCTCCAACTGTCTGTATAATGGGGAGAATAAAAAGGCATTATATTTTAATGTAAAAAAAATTTAAGGAAGCATTCTGTAAATGTGAAGTAATTCGTAATTCATCAGGGATCAGTGGATGTCTTGCTTCTCCGTTCTGAAGTGGGCATTGCTAGTTCGTGCTGTGGTCTGTTTGCTTGCAGTCTTTAGTGCTTGTTTGATCACTTAAGCAGCTTGTGAGAGGACCCTTATAATACAGGGAAAAAGGCCAGTTTGAGGAGCCCTTGTATAATGTAAAATATTATGACTAGAAGACAGCACGCAGCTTTTTGTCCTTGCAAAATCCTGCAAAAATATTTCCAAGGGTGTCTGCGCACCAGGATCAGTGGCAGCTTATGTGTGAGTGGAAATGGCTTTTGCTTCACTGACGTTCTGCTTGGAAGGTGCCGTGTCTCTCGAGCAGTGCTTGGTGTGATGCTGGTGTCTGTGGTAAATCTGGGAGGTTTACAGTCTCAAGTGTGGAATGAGAATTACGTTCTGCAAGCTTTCCATGATGTTTTTTGTGTGTTTCCCAAATAGAGATGAGGATTTTACATGGGTTGCTGGTAACACTTTTTTTCCTTTGAAAGTAGTCCGTTGGTTTTTTTTTTTTTTTTTTTTTTTTTTTTTATATATATTTAAGGAGTAAGCTACCTCTGCTCCCCCGGCAAGTTTGGGTTCCTGGGTTTCCGTTCTGGTTTTGAGGCTGAAGCTCGGTTAAGACTTGTCTGTGTTGACCAGGGAGTGTTCTGGAATAGCTGCTGGTGGTAAGTAACCATCCTTATTGTGGGATAATTAGTGTGCTTACAAAGTGGAGCCAGTAGAACTAACTCTTCCTGTGGAATAGTGTGTCTGCTGGAGGAGCAGTCCCTGTTGTTACCCACCATCTTTCTTGCAGCAAAAGCCTGTCCAGTGACCCTACAGGCTGCTGAGGTGGAAGTACAGTTTTTTCCTGCAGTCTTCATTGCTGTGGGCTACTCTCTCTAATTGAATTCTCTTTTCACTGCCACACATTGCTTAGCAATATCTATAGGGTGTGTTACTAATTGCACTTTTTCACTGTGGTAGTTGGCATAATTGAAAGCAAAGGTTTCCAACATAATAGAGTATGGCTTCTCCTGTGTAATGTTTCTTCATGCTGGCATTACATTTTAAGGAGTGTGGAGAAGCTGGTTTGATACTTTGGAGAAGGTGAAAGTCTAAGTGGTTAGGCATCTCATGCTCTAATTTTCTATTTGTGAAAGACCTCAGGTACACAGAAGTCAAATGTAAGGAACTAATTTCGGAGAGGTGAGATGTTAAAGGTGATTTGGTAACATTGTTTTTCAGACTGCAGGTGCTCTGGTTGTTTTTGGTTAATAGGAATTAATCAGAAAACACATGACCATTAAAGAGTAAATCATTGTGGGCTGCTGGGTCTCCTGACACCAAGTGAAGAAGTCCATCCTGCCAGAGAAGGGCAGGGCAGTCTGGATTGGAAAGGTTAAAATCAGGATCCCCTGTTTGGTGTTTTTTGTTTGTTTCTTGGGGTTTTTTGGGTTGGTTTTTTTTTTGTTGTTGTTTCTTTGTTTGTTGGGTCCTGTCCATGTGTCGTTCCCCCCTGTTAAATGAGTGTTTGTGTTTCAGCAGAATAGGTATTTTGTTGGCATTGTTTTAGAAATCAGTAGGGTCAGGGCAGTAGTGAACTTCAGAGGATGGTTTTTGCTATCTTCCTCTGCCAAGTCTTAGTATAAGAAAGCACAGTCTCTCCTTGTCTTTCATCCTGTGTTTGACTCTTTCAGAGGACAGACTTGCTCAGCCAACAGGGTACATCACATGGGTTACAGTTGCTGGGAGATGAGATCTGAAAAGATACCGTGAGTGTGGCAAGAAATGTAGGTATAGTCACATATATTGTGACCGATAACAGAGAATGAGGTAATAATGACTGCTAAACTGAATAACAAGCAGGCTTAGCTGACTTTAACTTCTTAATGTGTTCAAAAATGTTGAAGTGGAAGAGAAAGTAAATGGTTTGATCCTATTTCTCTCTGTTGCTCTTTGCATCCCTCTTTCTTCTGTGGAGCCTCTGTAGACTCCTTGGGTCCGCAAGTCAGTCTGTGCCAGGGTGATAAGTAACTCCAGGGTAAGAATTATTCTGGCTTAAATTGAAGTTCAGGGAAAATGCTTTAGTATTTCTGTCTATAGTTGCCAGGTTGATTCTTGCTGGTCTTGGCCTTGCAGATCCCAATACCTGCTGTTTGGTTGATGCTTTGTCTAATCTTGGCTGTTACTTCCCGCTTCATGACTTACCATCTCAGATTGGTTTTCTATATGCCCTTAGTTCTCTCAAAAGACTTTTAACTTTTGTCAGACATGCCTTTGGTGATGTGAAAGCAGCAGGACTTGAAAAGGTTCATGTGGTGCTGTGGCCCAGGAGGTGGTCCATCTCATGGCAGTCTCTTTGCCCAAGTATATACCTGTTGCCTTTGGGGGATGATAGATTCCCCCACACCACCCTCCCCTGCCAAAACCTTATCCTCAAGACCTTAACATAAATGTTTAGGTGTGTGTAGCAGGTGCAGGTGCACACATGGGTGGTAAATGTTTTGATAAGCCTAGGCAGAGTTATTGCTGTTGTAGTTGGCTGGCGGTGACTTTGTTCTCTATAAAAGGACCTCACTGTGCTAATCTTGCATTGTAGCACCTGCCACCTACCAGGTAGGTGTTAAATATAGCATTCAGAGGGGATTATCACCAGCTCTTCTGCTCTGGCTATAGAAAAGAAGGACAAGGGAAATTTCATCTGTGCTATAAGGGAGGAGTAAAGAGGAGTCCACTAATACAGTTGTAAAGGTCAGGAACAGCACTTCGGGAATCCTTTGGGGCATATAATTAATCCCTGCATTTGGGATTTCATATTTGAGATAGATTTCGATGTAGAACTCACAAGCTGGAGACGTGCAGTTCAGTGTTACATCACTTGAATTGATGCAGGTTGTTCATCATTGGTATCTAAAAGGCCAGTGTGTTGACGTATGACAGTATTGCTGTATCAACATGTATTGTTCTGACAGGCTGTGGGAGTTGTGTACTTGTTTTTTTACGGTATGTAGCTGTAGACTGGACCACAGGGTGACATGGCTGAAATTCTGCTTGTATGTGACTCTTGCCTGACAGCTGTTGTTTCTGTGTGTACAGTAGTTTCTTGGAATTCTTTGAAAAGCTCTTCTTGTGGGGCATAATAAAGCAACAACTTGAGTGCTACCAGAAGTCTGGAGTTCTGTGTGTGTGTAGAAATTGCTGCTACTGTAATATACTTCAAACCTATGCTTAAAAAAAAAAAAGAAAACAACAAACAGCAGGAAACATGGATTGCTATCATGGATTTATCCAACCTGAAACAACTCTCCAGCAAGCTTTGCTTGATCTAAGGCTGTTTATACAAACTGAGTATTTTGTAGCTGTGTCATCTTGTGAGTTGTAGGCAGTACAAATTAAAAGTTACTTTTGGCGTTGCTTCAACATACAGCTCGGCTGGTTACTTACTGGAGAGCAGCCGAAGGGAAAGGGCTAACTTGCCCAGAGCATCTTCTCTCCAACAGCATGGCCTGTTTATCCCTGAGAGCAGTCCTGGCTTCTGAAGTACTGTACCAGTAGACATGTGTTGCCCATGCAGTGATGAGGAAAACAAGGGTAATACGTGCTGCAGGGTGTTTCCTATGCATCTGCCCAGTTTTATTTTTACATGATGTATTTATACACATGTGGTATCTTCCCAGTTTAGCTCTAATGCCCTCTAATTCTGGGCACACAGTTACAAAGAAAAGTAAAGATCAGTGTAGAGGGAACAGCAAGGACCTCTGACGCTTTGTAGAATATAAGAAATTCCCAAATCTTCAAGTGTTTTTCATGTTTAAATGAATTAGTGCTCCCTATAAAAGTGTTCCTGCTGATAAGTAGAAAATAAAATTCTGGCTTGAGAACTGTAGAAAAATACAAGGAGACTCAAGCTGTCTGATTGTAGGCTTTAAATATCCAGAATGATTCATCCCGCTTTTTTGTTGTGCAAACCTGTAGTTAAAAATTACTGTATACTTTAAGTAAATTGAAGAAGGGTTACTGCAGAAGTGTGAGAATAAACTTGAATGACAAAACATCAAATTACTTTCAATTCCTCCTTTAAGACTGCTCTTACAGTCGAAGAATAATTATTAGTGACCTGCAGTGCTATCCAGAAGGAGTTTGTAATTTTCAGTTGAGTCGACACGGAGGATTTAGCAGCTGCCTGTGTAAGAAGAGTGGGCGACATAAGCAAATTGTGAGAATTGGCAGAATGTGGCTTGGATGGCTACTTATTAGATGAAGACTGGAGCACCCAAGACAGTCTAAACAGACTGCTGATAAATTAGGACATACCTACTAAGTAGTCTGCAAAGAGAAATGACGGTATAACAAGTCTAGGCACTTGTATCTCAGTTCTCCTTAATCGGTGATTAGCAATGAGCTTAGCGTTTCTATATCATCTTCCTCAACATACGGCTTTTGCTGTCCTTCAGCCTTTGCTTGCTGAAAGTAGAGAACAGATGGGAGAAACAGTAGCCCTCGGTGTCTGACTTGGGAAAGATAAGAGAATTAGGTCCCTCAAACCTGAATGTAATCTGGTCATGCTGCTGTGTCATCTGGTATGTGGCTGTGGCATTCTCTCCGGTGTCAAAAGCCCAAGCACCTTTGGTCAGCGTGGACAAATGCCTGGGATATGCTGGTTTCTGTGCAGTGGAGAGGGGCAGTTTCCTCTGCTTGAACTGTCTGGAAGGGGTGAAACTCAGAAGAACCTCTCTGTTCCCTCTCCCATCCTGTCCTGATTACAGGCAAGATGGGAACTCACAGATATTATAGAAGATGCCCTCTGTTCAAGTAGCTACATCTAAATGTGACCTCTCTTGATCTCCCAAAAGCTTGAGAAGAGGAAAAGAGACAAGAGGAACTGCGGTTAGTTGCGTCTTGGTCTATGAAAGAAAGTGTAGCTGCCAAGGAGGGGGGGATTATGCAGGTTTATCTGTATGGTGTGAGGGGACCAGAAAAGCTGTGCTCCACCGTGGCACTCGTACCTGTGGTGAGCACAGAGCAGATGCTTCATGGACTCGTTTTTAACCTCTCATGTAAAAGTAATTCCCCTGTTGACACTTCATAACATAAGAAAGAATTGAGCTTGGGCATCGGTTGTGGCTTTTAGGTGGGACAACTAACTAGTTCTCATTCACCACCCTGTATGCCTCAGTGATGATTTCTCAGCCAGAGGTTCCAGTGGTTTGGAAGGTTTGGGTTCTCCATGAGGAAGTGGCAGCTTTTCTGTGCTTCCCCAAGCAAGAAGGGGATGCCACATTGCTCTCCATCTTGTGTTTAGTGTCTTGGCTTTATCTCCATTCCAAACTAGAAAGTTGTGTTTTGCAGTGCATCGTATGAAATCTGCATATGTGAATGTTGCTGTGCTAGTAAGAGAAAACTCTTTTGATATCTCTTTTTGTCTTTCTGGGGATGGTGTGACTGGAGCAAGGGAACTTAAGAAGATCAGTGCTGTGGTTTGTCAGACAACATTGCTACTCTGTGTGCACTGCGTTCAGCATGAGCAGATGTCTGGGGAGCTGCTTTGACCTTGCTTCTGGGTGGCTTATAAAAATAGGGGATGGGAATAAATTATTTCTTCATTTGTCATTGTAAGGGAGACATTAAATGCAGAGCCTACAGTTCCTGAGAGATCCAGTGGTGGGTGGACAATAAAAGGAAAAACAGTTAGGGGAGAAGAGGTTAGGAAGTGGGAACATTACTTGGGTAAAGGTTTTGGATCGGAGCAGCAAAATGTCTGAATCTGGCATATTTTTTAATGAAAAAATCTGTTTATGATGACAAGACAGCTAGAGAAGAAATATCCTTAGATTTGTGTGGAGTGATCCATGAGTCAGAAATTGCTGACACTTGGAGAACATGCTCTCTGATCAGCTCCTACCCTGCTTTCCTGTTCTCTTTTTTTCTTTAAATGACCGTGCTGTGGATTGAGAGACAAATTTGAGGAGCCCTCAGCCGAATTCTTAAACAGGGCACCTATTGATGTTAAGTTTCAGCTGTCCTGGTGAGCATTAACTTGTCTCCTGCTTTCTGAGTTTGCAGACTCAGCCAAGACACAAAGAATTGAATAACCCTTGAAGAATGAACTCCTTTGTTGCCCACCGAAGCATAGCTGTGGCATTGTTTTCACCATGGGCAGGACAGTGAGTAATAGCATTGCAGCTGCTTCGCTGAGCTCTGTGCTGGAGGATGCCTTAGTCTCCTTGGACTTTTCTTTCTAAAATCATTCACGTGTGGAAAAAGATGAAATACATTTGTAAGCAAGACTTCATTATTTTTTTGTAAATATAAGAAAACTGAAAGTTGTACTGTAGGGAAAAAAAACCCCACAAATGCTCTCAGACTTCACTCTGTAGGAATTTGAAGGTATGTAGCAAGGTGTTGGTGCTGACTTTTTTCAAAAATTTCAAAATGTGGACACAGCTTTCTTCTCATCCTGTGTTCTGCATCTGGTATTACTAGTCTGGGTAGAACTTTATCTCTTCATCAAGGAGACTGCCCTTGCCTAGGCGGCATTTAGCAGTGCTCCATCCTCAAAGCCCAGCAAGGAGTAGGCTGCTCATTGCATTGACTCAAAGCATTTACCTCGCAGCATTCCACTTTTATGTTTGATTTAGTAGCATCAGCTACCTTTAAAAGTGTTTTTGCATTGCTCTCAAGTCAGTTTGCCAAGAACTCTTGTCCAGTAGAGTTTAAGCTACTTTCTAAATGTAATTTAGACATAATTATCTCACCAAGATTGTATCTATTGAGAGCAAGACTGTATTCATCAAGGGTTACTTTAAAAATATTTTGTCAAGTGGATACTTCTCTGTTTTGCAAGACCTAGTTTTCTATGATGAAAGTGATAAGCCTTCAGCACCTTCGCACAACAGTCAGCTGATCGTCGGTGTGGTCAGCAGTGATCAGAAAAAAAAAATTGTACGGATTACTATGAGATGAATAGAAAACAAAATGAATGTATGATTGCATTGTTGTCTTAGTCTGTGGTGTGTCTTAGGCCCTGAATAATAGCTTTTTTTTTTTTTTTAATGTGACATAGGTGATACCATGGATTTTGATTGTTCAGGTGAACTTGATGCAGAGAAGAGGCCTGATGTCATGAGACACGTTATTTTAGACATGCTGGGCTCATGAAACAGTCTGTCCCAGATGTAATTTTAGGTACAAACCCGGAGTCTAATATTAGAGATTGCGTACTACTTTTATTTCATAGGCAAGGCTATTTTAAATTTTCATACAAGTAATTCTTTTGAAAACAGCCTTTCAGGTATAAATCATGTTTGTTTCTTTGTGCGTTTTTTAAAAAATGCATTTTAAAAAAATATTGTTCTACTGTCCTTGTCTTACCCTCCTTCCAAAAAGCCTAGCATAAAGGGAGACCAACAGAAGTGTACTTTTTTTGCTGTCAGTTAAGTGAACTGTCTTAAGACTTGAAGGCCACAATGTGTATAACGGTGTTTTTTTTCATGGAAGGATTTAACATCCATCAGTATTGTCATATTGTGCTGCTATCACCACATTGGATTTGGAAGAGGAATGCTACTAGTAATTTGCAGAGCATCATTTAATCATCTTTGTCAAGTAACGGATTTATTATTGATTTCGGGCTCCTAGTTAGCTTAGGGAATTGTATCTTAATTTGCTTTGCCTTTCTTCTTCCCCAGAGGATGCATTGCCACGCTGCAAATTTCGTAAACCAGCTATGTTAAAAGAACATCAGGGTTGAAAATTCAAACATTCAGTTCAAGCACTCAGAATTTAAGTATGAGTATCATCTGTTTTCTTCACTGACTATGGCATGATTTTGTGAAATAAATGGTACCTAGAAGTGTGTTTAGGTCAGGAAACATATCCAGAAGAAGCCGAGCTATTCTTATTTTGGAATGTACTTATTTGTTTTAATGTTTCCTTTTGAATTTTTCTGTTTTGAATAGCTCTTGCATGTAATGTAAGGAATAATGCTCTGTAGTTCTTGATTTATGGAGGAAAAGTAATATTCCCACTACAAAATCCTATGCAGATTTGTCATCAGGGTTGAATCACAGCAGTTCACTGTGAACAAAGAGTAACTAATAGCAGTAGTAGATTCCTATCTTTTATCCATGGGCTTTAAGGTGGGGTGGTGGTGTTAGATGTCTTTTCTGATTTTTCTGTATATTGCAAACCAGTATCTTTCATCTAGGCCAAGACATTACTCTGATTTTGTTAATACACGTTTTCCTAAAGGACATCTACCTTGAGGTGAATGTGTAGAGAGAAGGAAATTCCCGTTCTGTTAGTTAATCTACACCTGAGAGCATTAGAAAGGCAAACCTTGTTTGTTCCATTTTCAGCTGGACAAGCTTCAGCATCTGGTTGTGGTTTCTGCTTAAAGTTTTCTCCTTTATGTGGTCCTTGTTTGTACCTCTTGCTGCTTGGATGTTGTAACCAGGTCACCTTTGCTGACTTTTTTGATAAACAGAAACACTGGCTCTTCCTGGTGTTTCCCAATTTACTGTGACAGCATTTTAAGGTCTCTTAGTGAGTTTGTAATCCAGGTAATGTGTGGTCTCCTGGTATTTCGCAATGTTAACTTTCCAATCAGTGTACCAGGTGACAGTAAGTCATGTCCCAGTTTGGCCATTGTGGCTCTTGGCTGTTTGCCGAGCAGCTAAGGGATATCTTGATTCATCAGTCCTGAATTTGTTTTTAGGGTTTTTAGTCACTTGGCCCTCACCACATTTTTTTTTATTCTTTCCTGCAGTTAACTGCCATCCTGCCTTCTCTTCTTCCTATGATCTGTCAGCATCACCTGCCCTCCCACCTGTGTTCAGCTCAGGTTGCCTTTTCTTCTGCCCTGCTCCTGGGTCCACCTGGAGCTGGAGACCTGGGGGACAGAAGTAACGGGGAGGGGGGATCTTCAGTCCTGGTGACCACTTGGGTTTCTGACAGGTGGGGGAAGAAATGGAGAAAGGATCTACTAGATCACAAGGCAATTCGGTTTGTTATCTTGATAAAGTGTGCAGTCAAGTGGGTGCATCAGTGGGAGAACTGGAGTAATGGGCATGTGGGATGTGGCGAGGGTCTTCTGCAGCTGTGTTGCCAAGCCTCCCGTGAGGACTCAGCTAGTGCATGCTGTGTTCTGTGTAGGCACATGCTTCTTGAAGCCTATACAGGTGTGCTGGGTCAGTGTTCTCTAACACTGATAGTTAGAGAAGCTGCTTTGAGAGGCAAAAACTTAAAACAATCTCATCTTGCACCGTAGTTGTCAGCGTGCAGTCCACAGAAAAACAACAGATTTATTAAAACGGGAATCGGCAATTAGTCATTTACATGGTTCTGTGGGAGGTTTAATAGTACAGTGTAGCTGTTACTTATTAAGGAATAACTTGCACTTAATAATCTGTGTCATGGAAAGGAAAGTGGACCTCATCTGGTACCGCACTGACCTAAGAAGTGGTATTGCTGAAGACTTCATCTGAGCTTTGCCATCTGAGTTGGCTTAAAGTTGACGAAAATCACTTGCATTCCTTTACCTCTGTTTAAGAGGCCTTTTAATTTTGTAGTTCAGGTGGGCTGCATTAAATCAATAACTTTTACAAGTAGCAGACTTTTTTTTTTTTTTACAGAAGGATATTTTTTTTTACAGGATATTTCTATAGATTTAGATGGTCCTTATTATGAAATTGCAGAATCACTACTGTGGGGAATTTAATTCAGATAGTGTGTTCAGTTTCCAAAGAGAGGATGTAGTATTTTGGGATGTGGTCTGTGCCACCCCCCCCAAACACTTAACAATTATACAACTTCACAGATCCTTTTCAACATTCACACTTGAAAGCTTTTTATTGCAATGAGAAGACAATTGTTTGCTCAGAAGCATAGTAAAATTTTCAAGTGGTGCAAATCTTGCTCTAAATCCTGTTTTATCGATAACTTAGTTTTCTCAGTAGGGTGGGGGAATCAACAGGCACTTGTGCTTGGTTTTCCTCTTCAAACCACAGAGAAACTGTAGTTTCTGTAATAAAGTGGCATCCATTTTGTTAGAGAAAACAGCAAGCTTTTAAAATGGCATTTTATTCTCTTTTATAATCTTAGTTTAAATGAAAATTGCATGTGAGAGTGCCAAGCTTACACAGATTTTACTTAGCAACTTCTAGAATATGCTTTCTCAAGAGACTACAGAAAATTACAAGTATGCTCTGCTGTCTCAATGTCTGCCTAAGGGGAGTTTTGCCCTCCAATAAATATGAGTCTACAGATCATAAATCAGCATTTTATCATCAGCCACCAGGTGACTCTCAAATGTCAAGAAAAGGTGCATGATAACTCTGAGATTTCTCTTGATGACAGTGGCTGCCATCATGTTGTATTAAGCAGAATTTTGCAAGAGGCAAATGTCACCTTTCCTAAATCTTTCAAGTACATGCTTTGTGCCTTTTTAATTGGTGTTCCATAAATCCAAATGTAAAATTTTTTAACTAAAATATTTGTTGAAACCAAGTGGAAGTGCTTGGAAGAGAAAGAGAAGCTGATTAAATCTTGGCATTACTGGAGGAGATGCCCAACTTGGACTGATGTTTAATGACGGTGAATGTTTCAGTGAGGAGCATGAAGAGATCAGCTGTTCTGCAGTGTAACCTTGATAGGTTATTGAATACATTTCTCAGGTTCATTTATATCAGCCTTTGGAAGTGCTGTAAACAAATCTGTGTAACACTTTGATAGCAATTTGTATTGTAGAAAGAATTGTTGTGAAAACAGTTTTAGAAACTGGAACTTCATCAGCTCTATTTATTGCTGAGGTGAGAAATTTTTTTTTGCTAAATAGACAAAAAACAAAAACAACTCTACTTCACCCCCCCCAGCTTCCTCCTCCTTTCTCTTTTCCAGTTCTGCCACTCACAGCATCATGTCACTAAATCATGAACTGACACAGAGAAAAGTTAATTGTGCATTGCTGGCTATCTGATTAAATCCACTCTTCTGCATTTAAACTGTAGTGGATTTATGAAGATGAAGTAAAGGGGAAGAAATGACATGGCTACTGAGGGAAAAATGAGTATTAACATCTTTTCAACAACAGTCTGATGAAATGTCATATGTTTAAGCTACCTGGCTGTTTCAATTACCAATGAAACAGCATGGGTTGGATGTAATTCTGCTTGCTAGTGCTTGCTAAATGCTTCATAAGTGGTTTTAGATGACCCAGTTTTGGGATTGATACAAGGAACCCATAATTGTTGAATGCAAAAGAAACACTCTAAAAGGGCTCAGCAAAACACCTGTATTAGGCTGTGTTCTCCAGGAAAGGTGGGACTGATGTTTTAAAATGCTAGATGCCTATTTACTTGTAAAAGTGAAAAAGCGATAGTACGTTGTTAATGAAGTAAATAAGTGGAGCAGATCAATAGGTGAATATTTAAGAGGCTCTTTAGATGATTATGCTACAAAAATTATGCAGGAGGAAGAAATAACAGGCTTCTGACAGCTAAATCAAGCATCGGTAATGCAGGTAAGCTTGTCATCAAGATTCCTACCCACGTGTGAGGAAAGAACCAGGACAAAATTGGTAAAGATTTTTTCAGTCTTCACCCTGAGCTTTTTTTTCCTGAAATCATCAAATCTAAATTTGCTTAAATTTAACAAAATAGATCAAATTAAAGAAATGAAAGTAATACTGGAAAGCTTCAGTCTGAATAGAATGCACTTTGGGAAGCTTGAGCCTTTGACATCAGGATTAGATCAGATATACTGCTCTGCAAATTCAGTTGCTAGCTGTGAAGGGCTTTATTGCCCTTTCTGCATCTTAAGACTTAAACTTTAATATATGCAGTTTCTGTGGAAGTAGTGAGAAAGGAATTTTCAAAAGGGCAAAAATTTGCTTGAAACCTTATTTTTAGTGTGCCAAATACCAATTACCATACACATTGCACATTTGGAGTATTTGAACAGTCTCATCCACTGCATCTTGCCTTATGAATACTTAATAACACTTAAGTGGTTGACTTTTAGAGATCTACACCTTTCCTAGGAGTATTTTGTTTTGTAATGCAACTTCCATCAGTTAAAGTGGATAAAAGTTCACTAGCGAAGATCACGAGTGCTGGCTAGCTTGCTGAAACTATTTACTCCTTGGACAGAGATGCAATAAAAAACTCAGCACTTTTTTGTAGTCTATATTTAGCCTACATTCCCCCACCTCTGTGGGAGCGGGTTTTACTTGCATTACCTTGAACCTCATACCCATTTAGTCCAACACAGTGCACGGTGAGGTCAGCCCTGTGATGTGTGAGGGTTTCGTTTTATGGTCACACTTGAGCAGGCAACAGATTGTGGCTGAACTTTGGTTCCTCCAGGTTCTTGTTAGCGTCCTTGGTCCGAGCTGCGTTGCACCTCGCAGCTGGAGCAAAGCGCACTGTTGTGTTTCATAATCCGCTGTGACTTCCAGGTGTAGGCTCCCAGTTTAGCTGGTCCTCCCATGTGGTGAGACAGTGGATGAGGAAGTGGAGAAAGTGAAGAGGCAAAATAAATGGGTACTTCTGCAGGGGGTGGCATTCATGCAGTTTGCTGTGCTCTAGGACTCTGGCTTTCACACCAAACTCCCCAGCAGCCGTGCTGCTCCGTGAGCAGCCGGGAAACGTGTGCCAGCACTGTGTGTCCTGGCTAAAGCCATCGAGGAATTGCACAGGTGAAGGTAAAATAAAAAACTTACTGGCTGGAGACACAAGTCACTACCTCTCCTTCCCCTTAGGTAGATGCCTGAAGGGTTCACTCTTGTTAAGCCCAGAGCATAATGTCTGGCATCTGTTTTATGCTTTACAGCAGGATCTCCTCAAGGTAGAGACGGGCTGGACCTTCCTAGTTAAATAGAAAAGCTTTCCTTATCTCTCCAGGTGTCTCTGCAGTGCACAAGGTGAATCTCTTAAAATTTCAGCTTTCACTAGTTCACTTAATATTTTGATGCCAGTTGTGTTGCAGACGTGTTTCCTTTTTCTTCTTGTGTAAACATGTCTCTGCTGCAGGACAGTCTTTACTTGGTAGACTGTAGGCTTTCTTTCCTCCATGGTTTGAAATTGTTTTCATGGAAGTAATTCAAAATATTTAATTTCTCAGTTTGTGGATGGATCCATTTATTGCAATTGTTGATACTCTCATTAGTGGAAATTAGCACAAGCTGTGACATAGCTTGGCTTGACTTTTCCACCACAGACCATAGTTACATGAGATGAAATAACTCATTACTGAAATCATCTGTAGTTAAGCCTTCTGTCAAGTGGATTTGCAGAGAGCGGAGCATGATTACAGCCTGGGGAGCGGTGTAACACAGAGCAGTTACTCCACTGGAGCAGGACGTATGGTGAGCTGTCGGCTGAGCCTGCATCTCCAACTTGATGGCCGTGATTGCCTATCTCCAGCGTGCACTGTAAGCTGGGGTGATGCTGCAGGCAGGAAGAGGTGACGCTGCTACCCAGAAGGGAGCTGATGTAAGAGTGTATTCTTAATGCTGTGCATTTCTGATACTTATTCTTACAAAGCATTTTAAAAATCTGAAAGGGTTTAAGAAAAGTACACTATGACATGAGGTCTGTAGAGCCTGCCTTGCCTGAGCTTCTGTACTCACTGTTGGTGGCTTATTTCTAAGTATGTTCAGAAATTAATTACCACCGGCGTACAAGGGCCTGCATGAGTAGAGAATTTCTGGTGGAGAGCTATTTTATTTAGCAGCAGAATGAATGATAAGGTCAGTTGGAGCAAAAAGAAAAGTAAGTTGGAGGCCATAAATGCCCTCTCCCAAGGATGGGATATTTGCAGTCAGGATGACTGAGCAAAGGTGATTGAATATAACCACTCTCTGTGTACTGCTGAAGGTGGTGGCTTGCCCTAGCTGCTGGGTTGGAGGTAGAAGCTTCATGAGGAGGATCTGTGCACAATGGTAAAAAAGATTCCCTGGACACAGGGAGGCAAACACAGGTTTACTAAACATGGAGGAGCTGGCCTTACTGCCCTTGACATGTTCCATGTTTAGCCCATTTTTTCTCCCCCTGCTTTTTTTTTTTTTTTTTTTACTAAAACCCATAGTGATGTGTGTGGGAGATCCTGTCTGTATTATGATTCTTGTTTACTCCATTTATTTCTTGGCATCTTGGTCACTAGTTGTTTACATGCTTTTACTGGGATCTGTAGTTCTGCTGTTTGTTTGGCTCCTGGCACAGTTAATTAACTGGTAGGCTTGGAAGGAAACGTGCTTCTATGCTCTTTTTTTAAGAGCTGAGAATAAACTTGTGAAAACTGGTCGTTTCTTATGGTTTTTATATATGATGGAATGATGAGAAGGCAGGCGTAATAATGCTGTGTATTGGTTTTTCATTTAATCAGTCCTAGAGGTAATTTTGCTGTAGCATTGTGTATTGTTTGTGGATGAATCTACTCACAAAAAGATAGCTAATGTTGTAATATGGCTACAAGAAGTTACTGTGAACTCTTAAATCTAGTGACGTGGTGTATCCCGAGTTCAGCTATTTGGATTTTGTTGTAAACCTCTTAGATATGATACAGTGGAATCCTCTTAAACACAAATTCCATGTAGCGAGTGACAGAACATAATGAAAGCATAAACTGTTACACAAATAAAACTGTCAGAAGCATAATACTGCAGCTATAAACAGCTGTGGATTTCAGCATGTTCCATAGAGTTTAGTGAGCTGGGTTAGGATGCACGTTTTTGGGGTCAGTTTTGACTATCACAGAAGAGCTTGAAACAGTATTGACACTTGCTAAAATAAAACTTCCTTGCTTGCAAAGGAAACCTTTCTTGTCAATATCTTAAACTAACTGCACTGCTGACAAATGAGTAGTTATCTTTATATAATGAATTGCAATTGAAAAACACTGTATAGTCATTAAGTGATGCACATAGTAGGAGATACAACATGTCTTTGATACAGTGCAAGAGGATTTATCCGCCTGTGTGGAACAGCACTACCAAATGCTTGAATTAAGGGTGAGGTTTTCTCTTTATGCTTTCAGTATTTTAAAATGTGTAAGGAAGTATGTCAGCGTAGTCAGAAGCCACTCAAAGTAGCTTTCCTGTCTGTCCTCCAGAGAAGTCTGCATTGTTGCTGTTGTTGGTGAGAACCTGGGCTGTTGGAGTGTGCCTGTCTTATCCGCGATTTACCTGGGGTTGTATAGCAGGGTGGGGAGGAGGGAAGGAGGTCCTGAATGCCTCTGTGCTCCCTGTGGTCCGTCATCAGAAGGCCAGTGGTGTTTTACCAGTATCCTCCCACAGCTGCAGACCTGGGCATCTGGGTAAGAGTTTTTGGTAGATTTCACTGCTGATGTAGCTATGTGATGTTTTCCTGCTGTGCTGGTGTTTTTTTGCTTTGTGCCTGCCATAAACATTTTGGAAAGGATCTTATTCATCATCATTAACCCTGCTCTGTGTGGGCATGGATGGTGGAGGCTTTAGCAAAAAAAGACAGACAGCCTGTCCTCCGTTAAACAAACAAACCATCCCATCGGGCAGTGCTGGCGCCAGCTCTGGGAGGCATGTTCAGGAGCTGCTGGAGGGGAGGATGGCAGAGCGTGTCTGGTGCTGGTGGCACCTGGCAGGAACAGCCGTCTTCCCCTTTGCAGCAGCACGGGGATGTGCGTGGTGTTTGCCATGGTGTGAATGGATGTGTCGACATAACTCGGGCGTTCTCTTTGCATTGCCTGTCTCAGTTTAAACTTCTCTGTGATGCAGCTGTATAAATATGCAGGTCCTGCCTACAAGGCCAGATACAAAGCACATGCCTGCCAGCGCTGCAACAGCTTGGTGATCCCTTCCCAGCTCAGCCTGTGTTGTGGAACAAAGCTACTAAAACATGTGTAGGTTTCAGAGACACCCGAAATTTCCAGATGGGATGCTTGGTATGTTATAGTTGGGTATTTGTCCTTCAGATGCTGTAAATAAAACAAAGATTTGCCTGCGCTGCAGTGCTTGTGGCCCACAGATACGTGGTATTAAGAGGAAGACTGTAGCTTACTTTAGTGGACCTAAACCAGATAAAACTGTTTCTAAGTAGCCTGCATTATTTTAACAAGGTGATTTTATTTTTATATTGTATTTTCTCCCCAGGAGAATTGTTCCTATGTAAAAGTACACTAATTTGGATGACTTTTGAAGGCATGTGGCTCATGTTTTGCATAATGCTGAGTTTTCAGGTGACCTGCGTTGTGACCCCGTATCCTGTTCCTCTGGCAGATTTATAAATGTTCATAGTACAAATTTGCAATGCAGGGCACGCTCTTCTTTGCTGCTGGAAGGATGTTTGCTGCCACCAGAACAGGACAGATGCTCATCACCCTTGTTGCTTTATTACTGGTGTGCGGCGTGCTGAGAGCTTGGTGGCAGGAGGCTGAACTGCTCAGCTTCCATCAAAGAAGCTGAGGCAAGAAGAGCAAGGAGAGGAGAGGGTGGGTTTTGTGGTGGTGGAAGACCCTCGTTGTTGTCTTAGTTCTGCTTTGTTATTGATTCACTATGGATCCAAGATCCTGAAGAGAAGCTTTCTACAAATCTCCCAGAACACCATCAAGGGTGAAATAATGGCTGGTGCTGCAGTAGTGGTCCTTTAGGATGAAGAACTTCTAGGAAACATGGATATTCCCATTTTGTAATGTAATTTATGGAGGAGACTTGTACTGCTGTGCTTGGTAGAGGGATGAGTATCTCTACTGAAACCTGCAGCACTGGAGTCATCCTTGAGCCGTGTCAGCTTCAATTACAAAAATCAATCAGTAGGACTTCATTAAACCGAACACAATATTTTAAAAAAAGTTTATAGAAGTTACTATTAGCAGTCATGAAGAAAGATCTGTTTGTTTTTGTTGAGTATATTAAGTGTAACATTGATTTTGACTTGAAAGTGTCCAAAACCAGAATTTAAGGCAAATAAAATGGGCATGCAGGGACGTGTTTTGCTTGCATTCATAAAGATAGTACTTCAGGGATTTATATGAAATAGAAAACCTTCTGCAAGTTGCATGAAATGTAATAAATTGTGCCTGAAAACGCCCCCAGTTTGACTATAAAGGCCTTATCTCACCCATGTAAAATATTTATGCGTAAATGCATATTTTATATTTTTCCTTTACCATCCTTGGGTTGCTTTATACTTTCATAAATGGCATCTCTAGTGTTTACTTGTAGTGGAGGCAGCAAAAAAAACTCATACGTTTTATTTGATGTTATTACTTTGACTTTTCTTTTGTTTTATTTTGGGTATAAGGAGGAGCAAAAAGGCTGATTAGAGAGTGCTAGGGTGATAAAAGCAAAAGCGGAGAGCTGGAAATTTTTCTTGAAGATCTTTGTTTAATTGGGACTTATGCCTTAGACACACGAATCCAAAGTTTTTCATGTTGTTTTACATGTCACTGTTGTTTGCCACTTCTGCCCCACTTTCAGTTGTATCTAGTGTTAGTCTAAGAGGATATGACTTACTGTATCTGATTTTTAAGGCATATCTCTGATTCCGTGGTTAAAAGACCTAAAATGTTCTGGAGTTACATAGTTGAGGAAAATGCTGACTTAATATACTAAGGTGATGCTGTCTTGGCATTTGGTAGAGATGTGATTGCTGTAGAAATGGTTGTGTCCTGTTTTAATGTTCACATTTCTGAAAACTTTAAGGATTTTGAATGCTTTCAATGAAATCTTCAGGAACGATTCAAGTTTGGGAGACACTTCACTACGTGATTTAAAGCTCAAACTGTGAAAAGGTGACATTGGTGTTGCTTAGAAATACTTAAATAAGAGAAAGATATCAATTTAGGAAAAAAGGAAAGAAGAAAGCTACAGGAAAAGCCAAAATTGATAGTTGAAGCAAGACAATTTGCAGAGAGAACACAAAGACATGTTTACAGGAGGTAATTAGCAGTTGATGCAATTTTTTAAGGCTCTTAGTAGATGAAAGATGCCGTGTTTTTAGCGGTTTTTCCACCTTAAATTTGTAGTTACCAATTTTATCACAGCATGCTTTGGAATTCCTGAAGTTGGAAGGTTTATAGAAGGATTCCCCACACTTTTCCCCTGTGTCCTTCCAGTGCTGCTTCTGATTCAGCCCTTCACTTTCCCACCTCATTGCTCTGACCTGTTTGTTTTCAGTGGTATAACCAAGGCAACGTAAGGGCTATAGGTGCTGATGCTGGAGGAGGTCTTGCTCTTGCCGTCAGTCCCTGCTTCTCTTGGGCCAGTACCAGTGTGTGCTTAGTGTGGTGGGGGTGAGTCACTCCCAGTGCCTAATTAGCGGCCCTGCCGGTTAAGGTCTGGCAACAAAAATCAGAGGAGCTTTTAGCTCTTTGCACTAGCTAAACAGGAATGTTGGTCAGGGCTGGAATAAAAGAGGGACTAGTGCAATCAGAAGTGAGAAATGGAGTGGTTCTCTTTGGCAGTGATGCATTGGGTTAGTTCAGTTGTGTGAGCTGCACCCTTATTTCTAGAGACCTGGAGCAGCATGCCAGAGCGGGGGTGGGGACGTCACTGGCTGAAGGAGCAATCCAGGCAGTTGTGCTTCCCAGCCAGTGGATTAATCCTGTGTTTTCAGCAGATTCTGTGCAATGGATAAATTTAAGACTGTTGTAATGTACTTTGCTTTCCAAATATCCCGGTGAAACGTTTACTGAGTTAGTCATCTATGGGGAGGGAGAGGTGGGCTCCTGCGACGCCTACATTCCATGCAGTGTGGGAGGTGCAGGATTGCACTCCTGTGGTATCTTATTCTTAACTCTTTTGTCAGGCAAGGCATTGCTGATGAGGAGAACATTTGGATTTTTTGCTTGCAGACCTGCTCTGTGTTTTATCAGTTCTTTCTTGGAGAAATTATGAATTTCATACTCTAAACACCGGAACTTCTGTGATCCTGCTTGTCATTTCTTGATCAATGAAATGGTCTTTTTGCAACGAAGGACTAATTTCAAGATGTTGCAAGAAGACAACTTAAACACAAATTTGCAGCGTGGCTATTCTAAGTTAGACGTAAAGGAAGTGTGGTGTGCTGGTTAAGCTGCTATTTCACCAGATGCTGGGACTGACTGATCCTACAGTGTAAAGAAGTATAAGGACTTGAGCAAGGGTGGAGAGAGCTGTTGCTGCAGGTCTCACTGTGTTCCCTGGCCTTGCTGAGCTAACAAGGCTCTGCGCTGTACACTTGATTCTTTCTCTTTTTTGGAAGTGGACCTTGTATGTATTAAATTAAATGCTAAGTTTCATCCCATGAGTGTTAGTGTCTCCAAATAAATAGTTTAATAGCAGCTTGGACATGCTGCTGAGCCATGATAAGCAGTGGCCAGTGGAGAAGGGTAATTCTTAGCTGAAATAAATCTGAGCATTGCAGGAGATCATTAAGCTAGTTAATTCTGATCTCAAAGGAAAACTTTTAAAAAGTTCCAGTAACAGAATTATTTAATACTTCAAATTCTAAACCATAGGTTTCTGGCTTTCTGCAGGAAGGGAAAAAACCCAAACTTATTTAACTTGCCGTGAGAGGAAAAACTTGTTGTGCGCAACCAGTCTGGATGGTCTGTGGGCTCTGAATGAATCCAAATTCTTTATTGACATTCAGACTGCAAAATACAATAGATACCTAGAAAGTAGTTCATTTTCATATGCTATTGCTAACGTAGCTGTTTGAATGCTGATTTACTCGCTGCATGAGACCAGAATACAGATTTATGCTGTAGGATTCTTGCCCTGTGTGTGAGCTGACTTTTCGTATCTGTGTAAATATTGTTTAGAAAAGGAGAATGAACTTCTGATTGTAAAAGTACCCTGAGCTTGGGAAAATTTTAGTAAAAAAATTTTTTTTTTTTTTTTTTTTGCTATTCCTTAGGGTTGTGAAGCCCCACACATACTGTTGTGATATCTGTGGTATTATGGTAATGGAATTATTCTAAATTCATTTTAGCTGCTTGTAAAGCAATTTTGTGAGTACCCATAGAAGAGGATTGTGCTGACTTAACTAAATTCATCTCTGAATTGGTATGATTTATGTGAGCCATAGGTTGATGGATATGCTGGTAAGAGCTGGGAGGGAGTACTGGATGAAAAGTGGGCACGTGGGAGCAGAGGCTCACTCCAGATCCATCACTGGGGCAGTTGCATTGCTCCTCTGACACAGCTGGGCAGCGGCAGCTGAGCTTGGTGCTGCTGGAGACTCCAGCCTGCTGGCATGGTGCATCTTCTGAAGCTCAGGCTATACTGATGCCTCAGGTACAGCCAGTCTTCCCATGAAGTTGATGCATGTGGAATAGTTCCTGCAAGAGACAAAGCCGTCTGGATTTATTTCTGCATTTCATTGGAAAACACAAGTTGCTAGAGTTTGAGACCACAGCTTGGGGCATCCATCGGTCCATGACTTCTGTGGATGGGGTAATGGTGTAACGTGTACCTGCAGCCTTTTAGTGCGAGAAAATCACTTTCTCATTAAGGCTGCAGTGCCTGACCACTTGTGAGAGGAAGGGGCTTTCGGTTGCACAGAAATAATTTTGTGTTGTGAAAAGTTGATAGAAGAGATTAATGAAGCTTCTTGGCTCTCTTCAAAACAGAAGCTCTCTTCTCAGCCCTGGGTTTAGGTTTTAATTAGTTTGGATTAGGGTTTGATTTAAAGCGGGTAAAGGTGTGATGAGTTCAAGTGATTTGGAGGTTTGAACCTTATGCTGCTATTTGTACTTTTTTGGTTAATAATGTATCCTTTGCTAGAAGGATGACTGGTGGGTTAATGGGGTTCCTTCCTGTAAAATATTTTTTAAAGAAAAAACAGTTTTTCAGCAAACTTCATACCAGATTAGAGTTGCCAGACAGCAGTACAGAATAAAGAAAAGAGTGGCTGATTGTGAAATCCACTTCTATTTAGGAAAAAAAATATCTGTGCAATACCTAGTTCAGTGGTGTTATTTTTTTCCTTGTTCTTCTGAGCTATAGAGGCAGCATAATTTTATATACTTCATATTGAAAATTCATTCAAATACAGTCTGGATTTATTTATTTTTACTATCTCATCAGCAGACTATACTTTTTTACATGAATGTATTTTATAGATATATATAAAAAAAAGCAGGTTAAAAAGAATGTTCCTGAGGAATTGTTTTATTTGTTAGCACAATATATACGCTTTTAATGCAATTTAGATTGCATCTAGTGAAAAATGAGCTTGAAATTCTGAAGATGGTGCTTGTTCTTGTAAATAATGCACACTTTAAGTCAACACTTTGCATCATTATCTTAAGCAACGGTTTAGCCTTGGTATATTTAAAAACACATATATTAAATAATGTGCTGTATACTTGTATACTTATTTATGAATATAAAATTTCTGATTAGATATTAATGTTAAAATAATATCAGAATGTTTGCTGAAGTTGTCTTCCTTGTTCTACCCTTTAATCAAAACATGGTGTTAATACTGCATATAAAGAGTGATATGCAGGTACTAGAATTTGTCAGCTTTTAGTGAATCAGATAAGCACTCTGTTTGTGACTTAACTCTTTTCCTTCAGAGTTGTATATTAAATTGTATGTAAGATAAATTTAAGAGAATACATTTTCTACCAAGCAGTTTATTATAGTTTGAGTGGTGAGAAGACAACTTTTTTTTGTTTTGTATTTAAAGGTAGTTGGTCCTGAAAATGTCTTAGCAGAGCAAATTACCTGATAGAAGAAAATGCATGTGATACTCCTTATTTCAGAAGTGAAGCTGTTTGTGCAGTCATTTACAAAGACTGAGCTAGCGGCGGTGTCTGGGGAGCGTGTCCTTTGTCTAAATGATAAACCCACCCTGAGAAAGAATTTTTTTTTTTTTTTTAATTGGGATATTTTGGGAGAGAGCTTAGACATCTGTTCTATCTTTACTGTTATACCTTCAGCTGAGTGTTTCCTTCGCTGTCCCCTGATACACGCGGAAGATGATCTGTGCTTTGTATTGCAAAAGGACTTCCCACAGATGGAAGGAAGCGGTAGAAAAAAAATTCTTGTGAGTTTCTTTTGCTAGCCATTATCTGTCTCGGTTGCATGGAGCTTTTGTATAAATACAAATTTAGTAGTTATTGTTTCTTGAATTATACTTGGTTGTTAGTCATTGCTGAGATTCGTAATGGTGACATTTCGATAAAGGCACAGCATGTGGAGTGTTCATCTACTTCAATATGAAGAAACTTGCGTTCTTTTAAGTATGTTTAAAGGACCTTCCTTTATTCAAAATACCATTGTATAAAAGGTTGCTGTGAAGCTAGTTATTTTGTTTTCTTAATGTAATTCCATTCACAGCCTTAATTTAATTTTCTTCATATAGTTAAAACAAGTAAGTTGCTGACTGATTACACCTGTAGTGCCCCGGTACTGTAAATCTCCTGTACTGTAATTAAGATGAGAGTTTGTAGTGTTTATCAAGAAGATCTTCCTTTGTCCTGGTAGGACATTGCATTTCAGCTGCTGAAAATCCTCAAGAGCTGGGATTTACTCTGCAACTTACTCTGGCAGCTGCTGTGCAAGAAACTCCCCCTTTGCAGTGGTATTTTGGATTTTGTCCATCAGCAGTTTCTAGATAGCTGCTTGGGGAAAGTAGGTGCCTGGGTGGCTAACTTAGAGTCACCCACAAATACTGGAGCTTGCTGATTTGGAGGTGAAGGTCTTTGCTAGTGTATGTAATGTAATTGGAAACTTGCCTTGTAATTTCATGTATTGATCGCTAGCATATGTTGGCTAAGCCTGCAGCGTACCTTTACTCATCTGACTTTCATACCCCCTTGTCCATGGTGAAGCTGTGCAGATATGCCGTCCCTCAAGGGATGGCGAAGTGTAATAGGACAGGGGTTGCCGTACAAGCTAATTGACCAACCCATGTTTTCCTCTTCTGCGATTGCACTGTGATGTACAGGGACAGCAAAAACATTCTTCATTTTCTGAACCAGGACTAGCCTTAATGATGTAGCGCATACTTGAAAGTGTTTCAGCTAGGGAGCTTGCAGGTGTTCCAAGAACCACTGATGTTATTTCCCATGCCCAAACTATTCTCTGTAGGTGAAACCAAGGAAATTCAGCTCATGACATCGATCTTGGGAGGCTGGCCAAGCGGTACTCTGTTTCTCCAGGTAATGTTCTAGGTGGTATGTACAAAGAATTTGATGTGAAGAGGAGCTAAATTTAGTTATAAACTTGCCAGGTGCTAAAATAAAAGCAGTGATCCGAGGGAAGTGTTTTGTTAATCTGGTATTCGGAGATTAATTAATTCTTTTGAGTTTTGTATGTTCTAGCTGTTTGCTAGGTATACTGTGAGCTGAGCAAAGTGGGGCCAATCCGTTCACATTAAATATTTGTCTGCACTCTTCCTGTACCTTTATTTTGCATGTATGTAGGTGTTGACTGATAATAAGGAAAACAGTGGGTAAACAGTTCAGTCAAAAAATCTTATTTATAAGATTTTAATATGCGTCTAAGAAGGAACCTCTGGCATGGAGTAGAACGATGATGTTTACACAGGCACAGTTTCAATTACAATTTTGGGTGATTGCTTATTGATGGTAGAAAGAGCCGTTTCTGCTAAAGTCTAGTGCTGTTGCGGCTAAAGGACATGAGATATACTGCTGTTTCTACAAGGCAAAATAATCTGCTTCCTTGCTAGAAATCTGTTTTCACTTTTTCCTTTTTTCTGTCCTGGAGCTTTGTGCATGAGGAAACTGGGGGAATTATCCTCTGCTGATAGTGTCTCCAGCTTACCTCTGTGTAGCCTGGTGAATCCTGCTACCCTGTTGTCACCTGTATAGTTATGAAGATGTATGAGACCCCAGCCTCCATGCAATACAGCTCTGGGCAGCAGTGGATTTTCGCTCGAGTTGCTTTGCACACCAACACCAACATGTCAGATGCAGTTTACACTGTTTGAATGAACATCAGCCCTCTAGCAGGAACTTTTAAAAACATTACTCAATAAAACTCAGTGCGGAATTGAAATAGGGAAGATAATCCTCCATTTACTTGTAGGACAGGTGTATGTTGTATAAGACAGGATGGCACTGGGAATGGTTTTTGAGGCTTATGAATGGGAGTGAAAGAAATCTGCATCGTAGAGCATGTGCCAGACTTCATTGTCTTGGGCCAAATTTGAGCTGAAATTCCTCTGCACTTTGTGGGGAGGGATCTGCTCTGGTCTCTGAGACAACGCTGCCAGTTTTACAGCTCAAATACCAATTCCTCGTCCTCACGCACCTTTTGACTTCTGTAAGCTTTGAAGAAACGCAGTTTGTAGAAGTGTAATTTCTCTTCAGTTCTCCTTGAGCTGACCCAGCCCCCTGGTTAATGTGCTACATGCTGTAACATTAAGCCTTGTAAAACTCAGTGTGCTGAGCTCTAAACCTGCATTTGTTATTAGCCCTAGAAGTCAAATCAATAATTTGAAGATCTGTAGTTCCTTATCCAGAAGGAAATGCCATGCTGGTGTGACATGCCTTGTGGGCTGGAGAGAGGAGCACAGCTGGGCAGCCTCATCTTGTCCTGGCATTTGGGTTGGCTCAAGACACACCACAGGGTGGTCCTGCCGTAGCCTTTCCTGCTGAGGAAGAGGGTGGCAGGAGAAAAGAATGCTCTCCAAAAGAGCGCTCTGTCGTACTCTGGAATAGGGAGATAAAATGTATGAATCTCAGCCATGTGCCCTACTCCTGCAGAGCCAATTCTCCCCTCACATCCATCAGCCTTGCTGGGTGGTACTTTGCTGCCCAATGTCATGACTTGGTTGTCTGTGTGGCAGGTTGGCTTTGGCTGGATACCAGGTGCCCACCAAGCTGTGCTATCACTCCCTTCCTCAGCAGAACAGGGGGGAGAAAATAAGATGAAAAAAAAGTTGTGGGATAAGATAAAGGCAGTTGAATGAAGAAATACCGAAAGTTGTGTATGCAGGAGCAAAGGAAAACAAAAGATGTTATTCTCTACTTCCCATCAGCAGGTGATGCTTGGCCACTTCCCAGGAAGCAGGGCTTCAGTATGCGTAGCAGTTGTTCCAGAAGACCAATGCCATAAATAACAAATGCCCCTCCTTCCTCCTCCTTTCTCTTAGCTTTTATATCTGAGCAGATGTCCTATGGTATGGAATATCCCGTTGGTCACTTTGGGTCAGCTGTCCTGGCTATGTCCCCTCCCCAGATCTTGCCCACTCCCAGCCTACTGGGTGGGTTGGAGTTGGAGAGGCAGCCTTGATGCTGTGGGAGTGCTGCTCAGCAGTCACCAAAACACGGGTGTGTTACCACCACCCTTCTAGCTACTGATACAGGCACAGCACTGTGAGGGCTGCTGTGGGGCTCACCAGACCCAGTGCAGTCTGTAAAGTGTTTTCTCCATAATTATAGGTGTTCTTCCTAATGATGAGTGTTTGGTGGAAATTGTGGCCAACCCTTTTGGTACTGTTCGTTTGACTTTGGCTGGGAGCATCTGGGTGGGGAGAGGAGGAGGGTTAAGGATGTGTTTGGGGGCATCTTGAAGCTGTGCAAGCCTCACGCAGAAAATTAATTCAGGATTTAATTACACAGAGATACTAAGAAATTAAAAACTTGCCAGTTCCAGGGAGGGAGAGCTGCACCCTTGCCCCCAGGCTCTAATGGCCACAGTTTTTGGACACAACCAAACTCTTTCTGTATAAGAGCAAAGTCACAGAGAAGTGGTTTCTTGCATGGTCCGTACGTGTGGAGTTGTGCGTAGCAGAGCCTGCCTGTGAAGGGTGGTACGCAGAGGGGTCTGAGGCTAATGGGTGGTAAGGATTTATGGATAGTTTTGGTTATGCTGGCTGGTTTCTGAGTTCAAACCTCTTGCCATTAGAAAGAGGCTCTTTTCCATTTAGCTTGAAACACATGTACTGTCTGGCCAAACGGCGGGACAGCAGGTGACAGTGCATCATCAGCTCATAGACCATCAGTCAAAAAAGATAATGCTTACATCATTAGATGTGAGATCATTGCAGAACAAAATTGATAGAGGAAATTAATTATGCAGCTTTTATATTAATCCAAATATCTCTGGCTATGATGATGAGTCTACTAGCACACTTATAAAATTTTTAACATAAGATGTCTTACCTCACTGGAGAAAAAAAAAAATTTTGGAGCATTTTTAAATTCTCTTGCCTTGACCACTGAGGTCTGATAACATGCTGGGCTGTCCGTGAAGCTGCATTTTGGGAGGTTTGTGTTTATTGTCATCATTAGTAAGTAATCGGTTAGCGTTGCTATGAGCCTGCCTCTTAATGGGTGATAGTATGATTTCTGGAGGCTTTTGATTTAGACTTAATGCAGAGAAGTGAAGAAATATGGAAGTATCTACCAGAAAAATGATTCATAATTTTGATGTAAAGTTATTTCCATTTGAACTTTCCGCAAACTTAGAATGATGGTAATAAGCACTCGAGCACGTAGACAAGCTTTTTGTGGTGACTGAGAGAGTTTGAGCTTCAGCATCTTTAGGCTGGCTGACAGATGTGGCGGAGGTAATGTAGTGACATGGAAGGCTGCAACAGAGTCTGTGTTTTGGTATCCTTAAGTTCTGTTTTCATATGTCTAACCGTTTTACTTTTCTTCATGTAATTGAGCACTGTAGAGATGTGGAAACCCATCAGGTACCCTATGGTGGAAACTGTATTTAACAGTCTTTTGTAGTATGAAAGAGACTTGAACGTGGTTTAGAATTTTTCACGGCAAAGTAGATCACAGGAGCTGTTAAGTGCATGAAGGAATGACACCTTCAGCAAGTACCTGTAATGTATACAGTGTGCATACAGGCACAGGGAGAAAAAATCCCCAATTTTATGATCGGCTTGTTTCTGCTATGTTTCAAGAGGATATAGACGTAGCATTGTGTGAAAAATAATGTATCTGTTTATTCATTTTGGAATTTAAGGTCTACTCTGAGAGACAGGCACATCTAATCTAAATGTATTTGCAAAAGTCAGAAATGCAAAGGCATGTTTTCTTTAGGTGTGGAACATCACAGATTTATTTCATTGTTTACTCCCGTGTTGATAGATGCTGCAAAAGCTTTAGACGTGGAGGTGAAGTACTAGTTCTTGTTCTGGGTCTCTGGAGTGTCCAGAATCAGACCTAATTTGATTAGAGGCACCATTCTTTTTAAAGCAGTGACATCTGAAATCTGCAATTTACATACACACACAGCTTTCACACTGTTCAGAGACCCCAGGCAAGGCTGTCCACCATTTCCCGGTGTTTTAAAGCCTCTGGCAATAGCCATTAGGAAAAATGCGTCACTAAAAAGCATAACTGTGGGGAATGGATTATACAAAACGCCTTACTGTGCCGGTACTCTAGAGAACTATTGATGGATACAGGAAACATGGACGTTTAGCTGGTGTTAGCAGATGTGTCTAAACGCTGTGCCAATAGAATGAGCTATTTAAGGAGAAAAGTTGCTGGTGTTTGTTATTTCAGGTGAATGCAAAGGGAAAGTGCCTTAGGATAGCTGTGACAGAGCGATGGTTTTGAGCATACTGACATTGATGAGGATGCTCTGTTTTGAGTGAGAATGTCCCCCGTATCATGCTGGGGGAGGTGGCCAAGCTGTGCATGGGGTTGCAGAATCACCACTCTTTATGAATTCTGGCAGTTGATACTCACTGAACTGAAGAAAGAATAAAACCTGAGTGGTGCAGAGGGTTGCAGCGTGTGCCTGGTGCTGCGTGCATGTGTCCCTGTGGGACCCTGGGCGACTGCAGGTGTGCCACCTCCCTGGCTGCTGGAGCAGGCAGCGGCCTTCCAGCTTGGCTTTGCTACTTGGAAATGCTTAAGCATTGCAGCACAGCAGGTGCCACGATGGAGGTACGGCTGCAGAGGAGCACTGGGCAGGCTGGAGGGATCGCCTTGTTCCCTTTGGGTACAGCAACCAAAAGAGTGAGGACTTTTCACCTGAAAAATCGCGATTTTCCAGTCTTCACCCAGCGAAGAGGCGAAACTCTTAGATCATTATATCTGCAAGGGGATGAAAACAAGGAAGTCTGTTCTGTTCCCGCCTGTGAAGACTGGGACAAGAGGAGGCTCCTGCATCAGATACTAAGGTGCTCATTCAAAAAGTGTATATAAAATGTAGTTTAAAAAGAAACCAAAAGCTTGAGTTCAGCCCTAGTGTCTCCTGCAAAGGGTTTGTGGCTCTTTATATAGTTTCTGGAACAGCTTTACCTACAATCAGAAATATTTTGTGTCTTTAGATTGCATGGAGCATGCTGTGCTATGAGTTTTGAGGGGGCCTACCCTTCTTGGCCACCGCTGGATCTGTCTTATTCCATTAAACGGGGGGAGAAAAAACCCAGACGTGTGGGAGACACCCATAATGGCGAGTTGGGAGCAGTGCAAGGTGGAGGAGCTTGTGCTTGGACTCCTGCATGGTGCAGGCTGAGCTGGTGCGGCTCTGGTTCTTGGGCAGCACTCACCCCCGTGATGGCAGTTGTGAGAAAGGGATGTGTTCAGCCACTGTGGCCTGTGTCAGAGTGTGCCCTTTGCTCCAGCAGCATGAGCTCATAACGAATGCAGGGGGAAAGGTGCTCAGAGTGAAAGTGACCCTGTGAACCTTAATTGCAGACTCACTTGCGTAGGCTCTGGTGCTCCCTGAAGGCTCAGTGGCTGTTGGTAGAGGCATCCTATGGGAGGGTCTTAAACTTTTGTTTCTGTAATTTGGGTATTAGGCTCTTGCATAGTAAAATATTCCTGGTTGTCTGGCATTTCTGAGTCTTTTTTCCTTCCTTTTCCTCTTGGATTATACTCGCTGCTCTGTATCTTCAATATCAAATGTTACTCTGTCTGGGCATGCTCATTAGGAAAATGTTGATGGTTGTGTTAACTGGAAAAATATTCTAATGTTCTAGACTAAGTCAAGAAAATTAGGACTTCGTTCTTTGTAACATCCCACAGCATAGTGTTACAACTTTGAATTTCTTAATTTGCATGTTTTGTATGTATTTTTTCTCATTACGTTCATTTTTGTGAAAAGAAATACTGTGTTATTCAAAGACAAAGTAAATTAAGCAAGATTGGTACTAAAACGGTCATCACAAAATGTATCTGTTATGTGCACTAATGAGTACTCAGACCTTGGATGGTGCAGAAATACATTGCTTGCTCCTTTTACTCATGTTTTTGCTTTTATTAGAAAAGTAAAATTGAGCCTGCTTGCTGCCTTCTTACATCCTGCTTTCCTTAAGTAAAATTCAAAGCAAGATGAGATTTCTTTTTCCTATTCTGGTGGAGGCTTGGGTAGCCTTTTTTAGAGTGGTTTGCTGGGGTCTATTTTTGGGGCAGATGTCCGCTGGACCCTTAGCAGAAGTCAAGACCTTGACAGATAGCGGAGCGGCTTGGAAGAGGTGGTGCTTGCAGGCAGCCAGTTCCTCTGCCAGCATTCACAGCTGATCAATTCATTACTCTGCTGAGTGCTTAAAGAGAATACCCTTGTGGCTGTTCAACGTGGCTCCAAAACAAAACCATGTTTTGCTCATTTAATAATTGAAAATTATTAAAAACATTATTATGTAAAGTTTCACTGGTACTTTATGGTGCTAGAAGAGCTGTTGTTATTGGGCTTTAACCCCATATTTAACTCCCTGATCACCTGCAGTCTTATTGACAATGTTGCTTAAAATACAAGCAATTTTAATGACTGACCAACTTTTTTTTTTTTTTTTTTAAAACAATCAATTATGAATCTTGGTCTAAATATGTTCTGTGCTCCCTCTGCTGGCTCAGTGGCAAGGATTAATGCTTTGCCTGCCCTTCCCGTGGGGAGCGGTGATGGACGTGTGCCTGCAAAGTGTGAACACAGGAGCAGGAGCTCCATTAAAATTACAGCGGGAGAGACCTCGGTGTGTCAGAAAGGAAAATGTGGTTTGGGCCAGGAAACCCGTTTTGTATGCAGTGGTCGCATAAGGTTTTACTAACAGAGATAGAGCTATAATTTGAAAATAGTATGTCAGTAAAAAAGCTGGCATTTTTTAAAGGTAGTTAGCTTTTGCAAAAAATAAAATAGGAGGCGGGTGATATTGACAGGAAAATAACATTTTAGTAGTAAGCTTGGGGAAGCTGAAGTTTCTACCAGGATAGAATCAGGCTTTTTACATACAATTAAAAGAGCAGAGGGAATTAAATGCATTTTAGGTATAATTTGATGCCTACAGTTTCTTTTTCCTTAGAAACCAATGAATATGTGTTAAATTTATCTTGGCATATGAAAAAGATGTAATGACTTGTGCTAACAAGATAAAGGAGAAGGCAGCACTTAATTTCCTAGGTAATACACAAAATAAAAATGATTTGCATGCCTTCAAATGATTATGCACAACCTTGTTAAACGCTGTACAATACAAACGAAGAACAAATGAGTTATCCAGATAGGACACATTTTGTGGCTGCAGAATGCCTATGGACGGGCATGAGGTGTGGGATGCATTCTCCACTAGTGCTCAGGTCTTTGGTAATCCTTGCTGGCAAGGCAATGCATTGAGAAACACAATGTCAAGAACATAAATGGGCAATGAAATGTCTATGTGAGATTTCTCGGCTATATGGTGATGTTTTGGTTAAGGATGTGTTTGTTCTCTGAATTTAAATTGTCTTGAGTTGCTCTCTATACATTTAGTCCCTGATTGCTGCATAAGTACAACTCCTTGGTGATGCTTACAGCCCTGCTCTGGTTTTCTTCTAAGGACTCTCCTAGTGACATGACACTTTCTGCTGGTGTTTTACAGGCAAATTGCACTCTTTGAGATTGCAGAGGGCATTTGGTGTCTTTTGTAGGCTACTGTAATGAGTAATGGGCCTGGTAGCAGTAGCGGGTAGTGCTGTGTATATTGACTGGTGCGGCACTGTAATGAGGCGTGGAGAGGAGCTTTGTGCCCAGCTCACTCCGTTTGAGTTGTCAGTCACTGCTACATCATGCTCAAAATGGTTTATTGGGTATGACTGCCAAATTTTACACAGGTGCCAGATTAATTTTGATATATAGTACTAGTAGCAGCAGCTCTGGACAGTTTGCAGTGTCCCTGCCGGAAGACTGTCAGTGGATGTGTGTAAGCAGTTGGCCAGCAAATCAGTGGTGCTGTAAATAATTTCCTCTATTATTTTCAAAACATTTCAAACAGGAAATATATTAAACGGAAACAGGGAAGGGTTTCTACTGTAAGCTAGACTTCTCTGGTTTCAGATTGCCTTTTAGGTGGGCAAGGGCTGTTTGAAGTGTTGCTTTCCTGCTGTTCCTGTGCCCCTGGTATGACAAGTCCCCTCTGCTCTGGGAGAGATGGGCATTGGGATCTCCTCCTGCTTCCTTTGCTAGGGTCTTTGTCTCCAAAAAACCTCTTTACAGTCAAGCATTGAGATGGAGATGCTTTTTCTTTGGGAGGTTTGGAATTTGCCATTTCCAGCTTGTTTACATATTCCCATGATGTACAAACACCTCCCTCAAAGGTCCCACCCAGCGTGTGTCCTTGCCTCCTCTTCCAACCCACCCTGCTCGTGTTGGTTACAGGAGACTGGTGTGTAATAAGGCTGGGATGCTGTACCTACTGGGCAGTGATGTGGACCTTTCCTAAGCTTGTGTTAGTGTGAGAAGTGTGACTATGTGGCAGTGTGGTGGCTGCTATCAGGTCCCTATGTGGGGTATAAGAGAGTGCTGTAAGATAAATCTGGATTAAGGCAAACCTGGGCGAGTTAGTTTCAGGTAGAACAGTTTGGGTTGAAACACAAGGGAGTTAGCTTTGGTGGTGCCAGTTACCTGTAATTCCTGGAAAAGTGTGCTCAGAGCAGCACAGGGACCCAGCGTCCTGTCCCCTCTCTAGTACTGTTAACTTTCTTGCTTAAGGAGCAATGTACCAGGTAATTCCAATCCCTAATGTTGCTTCCTTTTTTTAAATGCTTGAACTTTGTTTCCTCTCATCTACTGAAATGAAGAAAAAAGCCTTTGTGCCCACTGTCTCTCTAGCCATCCCAAGTGAGAGGTCCTGGTTTCTGCATAGAGCCATATCTTGCTTTCTGCAGCTGGTGCCTTGTGATCGAACTTGGTGACTAGTTCAGACCTCTGGATTTCAAGTCATTCGCATGGTTTCTTCTACTGTTGCTGTTGTCTCACCTGCCACCCATGCACAGTTGTGTTCCTTAATTATTCAGCCTTTGGTGTGCTTCTAGAATAGAGATGTTTTTGTTCCAACTGTGTTAATTTGGAGGGAAAAAAAGCACCAACCCTAATTTTCCAGTGAGTATTAGCTATGTTCAAAAGCTGTTCTTTAAAAGCAGATTTAAAAAATGGCTTCTACTAACACAGTGTAATACTTAAAGCAATCTCTACTGACCATACAAATCACATTAGTTATTTTAGTAGCTTGCTTTTTGCCTGCTTTGCCATAATTTTATAGCAAGGCATATTGATGAATCTTGCTTTTCAATAACAGCCTTCCAGGATTTTTTTACTGGAAATTGATCCAGCTTTCCTTTCTTATTTTGTAATCATGTTCCAGTCTACAGTGGAAGTTGGGTTTATCTCATAGCTTCCTGCTCTCCCTGGTGTGGTAGCCTGGTGATAAATTCATCAGTTTCCTCAGGATATTTCACTGAAATTACTGACTGGTTTGGTTTTTTCCCGTTTTGTTAAAACTTGCAAAAATTTCTAGTAGTTGAGGAGGCATTTTACAGAAACTGTGCTCATTTTAATTGTAGTCTAACTTTTGTACAGGTCTTTGTAACTTGGGCAGTAAGTAGCTGTATTGGACAGGCTATTAGGAAATACATGGTGGGAGCAATCTGAGGAGAAGAAAACCTCTAAACCTCTTGGGTTTCTTCTGCCTCCAACTTCTGGGATTCTAAAAAAAAGTTCTGGAATTGGCAATTTTTCATTTTTTACTGCTATAGCTTTATGGTTTGCTCTTACACAAACATAAGTGAAAGGGTAGAGTGCTGGTCATGTAATTCTCATGCAGCCCATCTTTGGGACAGTGCAACTACAAATCTCAGTATTATTTGTAGGCTTTTTACAACTGAAGTTAATGGATGTGGCAGTATAACTGTCTGTGAAATATCTTTTATTTATTTATTTTTTGCTACTGTGGGCCTTGATCTCAGCTGGAGCTTTTGGTGTCACTTTTGTACTAATACCGTTGACGCTCTGTACCAATTTTTTCAGCCTTCCTTTGGGAAAGTGTAAAACCAAAGGTGGTACTTGGGGTTAATTAGCACAACATATTTGCGTAATATTTGTAGGGCCATCCAGCCTCTCTGGATGTAGTAGATGGAAGCTGAATTTTCTTTATATTTGCTGGCGTTCTGAGTATATCTAATAGTGATCATTCTCAGCTTAATTACTACAATTATTTTGTTGCATCAATAGCAGCTGCTATATGCAGCTAAAAGATTACAAAACGTGTAGGAACAAAAAACTCGGCCTCTGCAATACCCTTACAAGGGCTGCTATTATGTCAAGACAAATTTTATGCAGGGATTATGCATGAAAAGTTGTAAATGACTGTTTTATGGAGCAGCTTGGTGGAGAGTCCCTGAGAAGAGAATTGTGTCTTGGCACAGTTGGTTTGAGGTCGAAGGAAAGCCACTGTGACAGCAGCTGTCTTGTACTTGATTTTAAAGCAATAAACACACACACACACACCTATCACTGTCATATTCAACTTCTATGATGAGTGACGTGAAAATTATGAAGATGAGAATTTCTTCTCTCTTTTTCCTTTGTAAAAGAAACAGTGAAGAGTTTCAAGTGTTTGCAGGATGTGTGGTGACTGTTAAAGGACAGTGCGTAAAGAGGCTCGGAGCAGCCTTGTGCCACCAGTAAAAGGGTGGGGTGGGGTGTGTGTATGTTTGAGGGAAAAGCCAATATTGTCAAACCAAAGATGATTACTAAAAGTAAAAAGATGCCTCTCAAAAAGGGGAAGCAATCATAAAACAAGGAGACTAGAAAAGGGCGTGGATTCTGTAAAGTGGAATGTAAGAATGAAATAGGGAAGTCTGCTTCTGAGATTAAAGATCAGCTTAACGACTGTAGGTGAAAGGGCTAATAAAACCTTTTCCAAATAGATTGGCTTCCAGGTGTAAAACGAGCATTTGAGAAAGATAGGAATGCATATGTAGAAACTAAACTATTTCTTTGCATGTGAGAGGATTGTAGGTTGAGTTGTACGCATTGGAGTCTCTTTCTTCCAGACGACTTTTCTGAGGAACTGTCTCAAATTGAACTGTCAGTGGAATAGGATTTATAATTAATTGGTGAAAGGAACTGTAACAAATCATCAGGACCAGATGGTATTAAATCAAGATTTCGAAAAGCATTTGAATGTGCACTTGATGAGCCACTGACTCTGGTGTGTAACTTATTACTTAAGTCAGTCTTGATGCTGAAGAATAGAAGATTACAAAGGTGATGCCAAGACTTTTTCCCCTATTTTTTTTTCCTCTTCTTTTTTCCTTCTGAGCTTGGCGAGAGCTGCAGACAGTAAATGTACAGGGCATATTGACAGAAACTGTAATAAAGAATAGACTTAATGAAAACGTGGGGAAGAGTCAATATTAGCTCTCAGAGAGGAAAGTTGTTTGGAGGAGCCTGCGAACATGTGGGTGTAGGTGAAGCCGACTGGCACGACAGGCGTAGCTTTCCAGGAAGGTTACAAGAAGGTCCCTCACGGAAAGCCCTTACCATTTCAAAACTCCCAGATAGAGCCTCTGCTTGGCCAGTCACAGGTCAGTGATAAACACTTTGCAGTAGAGAGGAATATGGAAAAAGGGGTAAAAAAATCCGTTATTTTATGCTTTCTTGTAATTTTGCGACTCCTGTACTGCCACTGGGGTTCTCAGACATGGGGTTTGAATCTGCTGGCAGGAATGCTTTAAAACTCATCGCAGAGTGGTCAGATGTTCAAACGGAGACAACTAGAGGAGGATGGTTAGTGCCTATTAAATCCCAAGTTTTACATCTCACCTGTAACATGGCAAATCCTTAACTGACAGTTGGTAAAAAGTGATAGAAAGGGATTTTTTGATACTACTACTGTTTTTACTGTTCACTGTAAAAGTTTACAGTGGCTGTAGGCCACTACAAGAGCAGAGGGCTTAGCTGGATGTCGGGGCTTTCAGATCTGGTTTGGCCACTAGATGCTTTGGGCTGGTTTATGCTGGCAATAACTCATTTAATACGGCAGTGTTATGGAAAGGCACAGTGGGCTGTACTTCTGTGGCATGCAGATATATAAATACCTATTTTCTTCTTAAGGGTGGAAAAGAGAACATATGGGTTCCTTTCTGGGTATTGTGGTTGTAACTTCAGGTTCTACAGCTTTTGAGGTTATTTGAATAAAAATATTTAAAGGAAAGAATAGAAGCCTTTCAGAACATGTGAGTCTTGTGCATTATGACAAGATAATGAATATCCAGCTTGTTCAAATTATTCTTTGTTTTTGCCACCTTCATCATGTTGAAACTAAAATGTTCAGAGGCTGCAGAGAGGAGAAGAAACAAAGATATTATGCTCGAGATCATGAATTTACATTCCCAAGGTTACCTATTTTCTTGATGTGAGGAAAGGAAAACGGGTTTGAGCTGCTTGTCCAAAACCTGTTCTGATGTTCTGGCGATAGCTGTCTATTTAATGCTGTATTTTAGACATCTGTTGTTCTGACTTCTCTCCCTTGATTCCCATTATGGTTGAAATGTTGCTTTTGATAATCACTGAATTGGCCACATAGTTCCTTCAGATGCATGGGCTGTTCACATTGCATAGCAGGGATGTTATGCATATGTTATTCCTATACTGGCATGTGGAAGAGGAACTGCAAATGCTTGAGTGTTTATTGCCATTCAGCAGCACTTTCATTTGAGGTTTGTGATGGAATTTGCCGGCTCCTATAGGACCGTTCTTACTTAGTATTTCTGGCAGCATATATTTGCTTTTGTTACAAGAAAAACTCCAGGAAAGCAGTAGCATGTTGACAAAATGGAAAGTGTTTCATCATGGTGTCTGCAGTTTATAAAAGGCTTTGGGGACTGAAGGTGTGCAAGTGTGTATACGAAACAACCTTACTGTATCAGCCCAGGTTGCGGGGTTTTTTTTCTTCATTTTCTGTCTCCTGACTCCACCTTTCCTGTTCTTTATAGGTCTGGCTCAGCCTGGGATGACTTCTGGGTTAAAAAAATGTTCGGGGAAATGCATTGTTCAATAAATAGCAATTAATGCCATTTGTTTTTGTTTGTTTGTTATATGCAGTATGAGGACTTCAGTGACTTTGTACTGGAAATGCATTGGTTTTGGACAGTGGATAATTATGTGCATCTCTTGCTCATCTCAGATTGAGATACAAAAGACTTCATAGCTCAATTTAAAAGGCTCGCTTTTCCTTTTAATCAGTGGAACTGCAAGTAGGGTTATTTCTGAAAAGGAGAACTTGCACTACTTACAATTAGGAAAAGTGGAAATAATTTTAATATACAAATCATACCTATGTATAGTGTGTGTCTACCGACATACTTCAAAATTAATAAAGTGATATTTACCTAGTAATCACTTCATTTCTGGTATCTGCCGCAAGAAAGATTCAATATTTTTCTTCCTGCCTCAAAAAACCCCAACCCAATAAAAATACAATTATATGATTACCAGCAGTAACAGATATGCAGCATAGGATAATTGTAACCAGCTGTCATTTCTTCAGGATCTAGGATTGCTCGTTGATGGGTCAGGAGCTTGTTCTTCCCACAGTGCCTATCTGAGTCTAGTATTTTGCTTCTCTCTTAATGTGGTTTTTGTTCAGTTGTAAGTGTGGAGAATGCTAGTGGCTTGCTGAAGGCAGCTTGCCAGGTGTGGCTTTGGCCACTGCAGCAGGGTTTGTACACATGCAGGAGACAGTCTTCTCTCCCCTGCTTAAGTGCAACTGCACAAATGAGATTTTAGTCCTTTATAAATCTTTTAAATCCATTTTAATTCCTGTTAGGAGTTGCAGAGGTTTGTAAGGGCTAAATAACTCTTGTTTTACTAGAGGGATGCTGTTAGGTTTATTATCATTAGAAGCAAAAAAATCAAAAGCAATGATTTGTCAAGAATCCACATGTGCTAAATGTGCCATCCGGGCTGTCCTGGTGGGTCCCAGCTGTTGGTGTGTGAGTTTTCCTGTGCAAGGGAGTTATTTGGTTGCATTATCTAGGAGTTGTTAAAGCAGTCTGGATAAGGCAATGTGACTGTAATGGTTAAGGCCTAATCAGTTATCTGTCGGAGTGCTTGCCTGTGGTGTTAGGTTGATCCATTGGACTGAAAAATTTGTTTCTAAATTAAAACCAAAATAATTTATGAAGTAAATGAAGTAAAACATGTCGTTCTTTGTGCCCTCATCTTCATGTTGTTGAAGTGCCCATAGTGAAGCTTAGGTTAAAAAACCTTGGTGAGATCTACATTGGGAGCTAGATTTTTAACTGAAGAAAAACATTTTGAGAGATAGTTTATTAGTGAATGAAGAAATACTTCTGACCTTTAATGTTTTCAGAAAGCACAGGGTAACACCAGAATTATTTTTTTTTTCTTCCTGTAGAGCAGAACAGATCCCCTCTTGCTGTTCTGATCACCCTGCTCTGCCTCTTTTCTTTTCATGAACCTTCTTTTAAAATGAAGCCAGTGGCTGAACAGTGGATTCGGTGCAGAGAACAGTGTACTCAGTTGCCTACTCTGGCACTTTCGCTAGTTGTCCTAGGTGTCCTTCCTGGTTCCAGTGCCATTTTTATTTCATTCAGGTATGTGCTGAAGAATTTGCTTTTAACGAGAAAAGCAATGCCCAATGCCACTTCAAATTTTTGCTTGTATTGGTCCCCTGGTATGAATACGCATCGCATCTAGTCCACTGATATCGCAGGCAATTGCATCAGAGTCCTTGTAATCTGATCAAATACTACTTCAATATTTTTTTTTTTTTGGTGGCTGTTGCTTGCTGAATGGGCAAAGCATTCATATATATATATATAAAAAAAATTCCAGCGTAATTTGTTTAGGGATTGTTTGTCTGCAGGGTATTGTTCTGAAGGCGTATTTTGTGAATGTGAGTGACCAGGGCTGCCCGTGAGGCTCAGTAGAGCCTCACATAATGTGAGCAGCAAAAATGCTTCTCTGAGACTTCTCTCAGCGCTATGTCACTTAATTGTCCTCCATTTAATACACCAAACTTCTTTTGTAATAATTTGCTACCTGATTGAAGCTGAAATTATATTTTTTTTTTGAGTGTGCAGTTTTGTTTGTGGTACTAAGTATTTGGGTCTATATTTGTTACCTGTCCTTAAAACTACCGTCATGTCATCCTCTGTACTGACACGCAGCAAATTTGATTAGTGTTTTCCTTTTGTCTTCAAGTTGCTTTTATTTATCTACATACACTTATACACACACATATATACTTAGAATATATATGTCTCAAGAGAAACCCTGGAGGAAAAGAAAATCTATTAGTTACCACTACAGCTTCATTTTTCTTGTTTGTATTTGACCTTTTGACTTTAGCCCTTCCTTTATCTATCTTAGGATTCTTATATTGTTTTTTATTTCTCCCACTAAATTGGTTATTTCCTACATAACATCACAGTGTTGTTTTCTGATATCTGGATAATGAGACCTACCACGTTATGCTTAGAAAAATCTTGTGTTTTATTTGCAAAACATGCTGGGAAAATGTGGCATGAATTATTGCTGGTTAACCCAAGTTGTGTCTTATCCTGCTTTTTTTTCTTTTCCTTCAGGTCTCTAATTATCTGTCTTTTGAAATGTCTTAAAATATTTCATTACTCCTGAGATCAAATCAGCAAACGTTTAGATAACAAAATTAGTTTTTCCCTTTTTTAAACAGACATTTGCATTTGTTGTTCTGTAATCCTCTGGTACCAGTCTAGCTTGATATATTTGCTATCAGACCTGCAGTAATCACACCCCATATGAATGTTTTGAAAGGTCTTTTCTGGGTCCCTGAGCTGCAGTGTATTGAGTATCACGGAGCTGGGCTTCCTCTTTGGTTGCAGAGGTTCCTGTGTCCACCCTGACTGCCTTCAGCATCCTGCCTTCATCCCAGCCTTCTCACAGCTATTGCCCTCACTGAACACTGAGGCAACCTATCCAGGTTGGTTTGGATAATTTATCCATGTGTTCAGCAACCCCATTCTCCTCCAATTTGCTTCTAAGGCTTGAGAAGCATTTTTCCTTAATTCCCTTAATGCAACAGGAACTGAAACTTCGACAGTTGTAATTTCGGTCTTGGGCTACTTGTTATCCATCAGTCCTTTTTTCTATTTCTTTTGAGCTTGTTGCTTGCTCCCCAGCCTTTGTGGAACAGCTCTATTTGCAGTGAGGTGTGGATCCTTTCTTTCAACAAGTTTTTCTCTGGTGATTAGGATCTGCATTCCAGATAGCTTTTACAGGTTTGTGCTAGAGAAATGCCAAGTTTTCCCTTAATGGAAAAATAACCAAGAAAATCTGCCTTTCAGGCGTGTACATGTGCATAAATGAGTACGTGTATGAAATCATGCATGCTGCAGAAGACTAATAGAAAAACACTTTAGTCCAAATGTGCTACAAGTAAATAAGAATTACTTTGGGATAGAGGACATTTGTAACTAATCTAGTGATGATTACCATAACTTGGGTGTTTAAAGTTACCTTTTTCATGGCTGTGCAAATGCTAAACTGACAGAAGGACATCAACTTCTTAAGAATATGAACTGCTGGTTTAAATAGTTTTCAGCAATGAGCCTACATGACAGAGGAGCAGTTCTCGGCATGTTTCTTGCTAAGTTAATATACTGCAGATTGAACCTTTGAAGCATGGCTCTACAGAAAGTCTCCAGTGAAAATGCATTCATAATTGCCAACAGCACTGGTTAACAGGTTGTCCAAGCGATTTAATGGCCCAACTTCAGAATAGCTTTAATATATTCTTGTCACCCCGTGTGAATAAATTGATATACTGATTAAGATAAAGCTGCCTCATTATTCAAATATTGATAGTAGTAGTTTTTTGTATGTTATCTTTCTGGGTTTATATCCTTTTGTACTCCTATGCATATTCATATTCTTAGCCACTCTTTGGGAATAAAGGACCCAAAGAAGGTCTGCTTTTATCTTAACCAAGGAAATAAATATTTGGTAACTTCAGATGGATGAGAGTTAACAGGTTATTCAGTTTCAGAAAAAATGAAGACTCCACAATTTAGGATTATTTTGAAGCCACGTACCTTGCCAGCAGGCTTTCGAGACAGTCGTGTAATCAGTAGTATTTGGCTGGGTTCCATATTATGTATATTTCGCTCAGAAACTCAGGTTCATTGTATTACAAGTGATGTTTTTGGAGGATATGCATTAATCAGTAAAAAAGTACCAGAACAGAGATTGTAATCAGTGCATAGTCTTTACAGCTGCAGGTCTTCATGGTTATTTAGTACCTTGTGGGAGTTTTTTTGTCTCTCCACCTGTGATGTTGCAGTGTCAAGGTTTGTTGTCACTGGTGGTGGTTCTCATTTGGTGGTGACCTTACTCGTCCTGGAGACTGAGGTTCTAAACTGTAGCATCAGCCTTGGACAAGCTTTCAGCTTGGATTTATGGGTTTTGGTTCCCTCCATCCCCTGTTGTGACATGTGGCAAATGCCATTACCAGCCCTTTAACAGAACCCGTTTTACACGGGAAGAAGAAATCAGTCACAGTGAAGTGTGGCTTTCAGGAAGGTGAATGATGGATGTGGTCATGGAAAATGACTTGAACTTGTGGTTCAGTTTTTGTTTATTGGGATCACGTTACATGCTTTGTGTTAAGAGTTAAATTGCCAAATGTCTTACTGCACTGAATATATGAAATTCAGTATTCATTACTTAAATTTTATTGAGGTGGTATCCAAAATGTGTTGCAGTGTTCTCCTAATACAGAAGAATATCTTAACTAGGCTTACAAAATGGTTGTTGGTGATACGAAACAAGTGAGTATCGCAAATTAAATCTGCAGATTAAAATCTGCAAAGGAGGAGTAAGATGCATGGGCAGGGGTGTTCATAGAAACCTGTGGTTCCTTAGATTGCTTTGGCAAAGAGGCAAATGGCCTTCAGTTAAGGAACCTTCGTGAATGTAGTTCTTACTGAAAAAGCAGTGAAAATCTGTGGTTAAAATTCTCCCTTCATAGGCTAGGTAGACCTTACCTACCTTTAAGTAAGGACCTTTGTGTTTTGGCAATATGGGAATAGCTGAAAAAACCTAGAGGACTTCAGGGGGTTATGAGTTCTTGCTGCATGATCACTTGCAACAGTCCCTTTTCAGTTGTTCTAGAAAATGGCCAGAATGTAGGTGGCTTATTATTCCTCTGCCACAAATTGATAATGTTTAAGATTATAAATTATATAGTTCAGGTTCAGCTTTGAAAGCACTGTAGCTACTTCTCAGAACTACTTAAGTAGTTCCTTAAAAGGGCTCCTGTGGTAACTAGTACTATTGATCTTTATTTGCTCTCTGCCTGGAGGGATTTTTTGAGTAGTTAGAGAACTAACTAACTGTACCTTTAAGTTGATGACTTCCCACTCTTATTTTGCCTTGATTGCTTGTTGTATTTCTCTGTTGCATCTTGTCCCTGTTAGATCATAACTTCTTCAAGACAGGAACTGTATGGTGGAGAAACCAGGATCAGGGGGTATGATCTTGGTTTAGGACCTTCAGGCAATATTAAAATACAAATAACTATGCTTGAAAGATTTTTAACCTATGATCTAAATTGTTACAGGGCAGCAGTTTATATTCTGTTTGAGCTTAGCAATATGCAGTCAAGTTCCAACAAGTTGGAAGCTGACTGTCCTGAGTTGTAGTGCTTGTTCTGTAATTTACCTGCTTCTCAAGTCTAAACCAAACTCTGTTATCAAAAAATGAAGCACAAACTGGTATGCTAGTACAACATATGTTTTGGGATTTTAGTTGCAGGAAAGCCAGATGATTCCAATATTTCCAGTGGCAGTTTTCACACTGTAGTGTAGCTCTTCACAGTGTGTTTTTTATATGCAGAATATGCAGTAGTGCACATTCAGATGCCATAAACCCAGTAGATCTTTATTAAATAATAAAAAACCCCACCTTCATAAGGGTAAGCACTTAAAAATTGGACCACAACATTCCTTTTTATGCACATGTTAAAAGCATAGTATTCAGCAGCACTATTGCATTCTGTTTCTCAGATGATCAGATAATGTAATTTTTAATAACTTGTCAACTACCAGTAATATGCAGCTGTGTGCAATTTGTACAGGATCCATGAAAGCCTTCAAAGTGGAAAAAATGTACAATAACTTATCTGTGCAACATATGATGCGTTATTTAACATCATAAAGTGTTGTAATGCTGAAAATTTACAGCTGTCTGTAAGCCACAGTAATAGGATGGCAAGTTACCTTTGCAATGAATACGCTTTAGGTAGGAGCCTGGCTGTGAGCCGGCTGGCGAGCACCTGTGGAATTGAGACACGTCAGGGGTTTTTGCACTTTAATTCATTTCTGTGTCCACTGATGTCGCGGTGATTACAAGTACAATGAAGAAAAAAAATCTAAACAGAATTGAACAACCTCTGCTGGTGCAGCTGGTTGCCCTTAGTCAAAAGTCCATTTTCTGTTGGTTGAAAGGTTGTCTTATCACGAATTAAATTTTTCAGCTGAGGAAGCCATCTGACTGGAAATGGAAGAGAATAGGGGGTTAGGGTTAACTGAATTGCTGGGGGGAAAAAAAAGCATAAAAGCATTCTGTTGGCTTTCCTATGGGAGGAGGTGGGTCATCACTCGATTTGCAGGGGAAGCATTTGGTATGCTGAATGTTACTAAAGAAATTACCGTGTTTGACAAATTTTTATGTTGGGTAGGGTTGTGTGAAGTCATAAACAGGAGACCGATTAAGGGACATCTAAAGCAGAGATTTTATGTGAAATTTAATTTAAAGTTCCGTAAAATGGACAGTGATACTAAAATGCAATTCATTCTTGCAACACTAAGTGTGTCTTTATGGTGAGCCTAATTGGTTTGGAGATAAGTTGCTGAGTTGTCATACTGGAGGAGAAGGTAGGATTGTTATCAAAAAAACCTGATGCAGTGGCAGCAAGTCCCTGGTGGTTCCTGGATGTGCTGGAGCTTTGTTTGTACTTGATGGCAGGGTTGGCGTGTGTTGGGGTGAGGATTCGGGATGGAGGTCTCCTTTGCCTGCTGGCTATTTATCAGAGGAGAAAAATGAGCTGTGGGATTTTTGGGCATTCTTTGCTTTTTGTTGTCTAGCATGATTGGAAACTGAGAACTGAGGAGCTTTTGGGGGTTGAGGTTGGTTGTTTTGAAGATTAGCTTTCTACCTAGGGCTAATTTGGGGAGCCTGTGATGCCTGAGGGCAGGTGGGAATGACCTGCTGGGTTAGTGCGTTGCATTTTCTGTCTGTCCTGCTGGAGTTTTTCAATACTTTTTTCTTTTTTTTAAATACCTCTTCCCTCTCCTGAAAGAGGAATGGATGAAAGCAAGTTGGCTGATACTGGGCAGCTGTGAAACAAGGTAGTAAGGGTGCAGTGTCTGAGCAGGGCTTGTATGCTAGGATAGATTGCTCCAAAACAAAGTGTGGGGAGGAGGGATGATTGGGGACAGATGCTGGTTTTCAGAGTAGTCACCTTGTTCCTGCAGCACCCCCAGCACCTGCCAGGAGCCTGGGAGCCAAAACCGAGGTTTGGGGGAGTGGGGAATTAGTGCCCCTTGGAAGTTCCTTGGGTGATCAGGGTTGTTTCTCTGACACTTTTTAGGTATTTATGCCAGGATTAAATTTCCAAATGACTGTATAAACTACCTTCAGGTCTTTTAAAGAATGGAATTGCATAATGAAAGATAACTTGATGGAATGTCATACCATGTTTATATATAATATATACAATTTTCTAAATGTGATTCACTCAGAGTATGAATGCAACTGTAAAATTGACCAGGTAGATAGTTGAATAGTTAAGCACGAATTTCTGTATTGTCACAATTAAGAGGAAGCAAATTTTGGGGAAACTGTGGATTGTTCAGGCTTGATTTTGTTTCAGACACCAGAGGAATCCTGGATATTATTGGAAAAGAAAGAAGTAATAGGGCCCTGGGAGATCTTAACTGTGAATATCAGCGGCATGTTTCTGGGTGAAATCTTCCCCAAATGTGAGCTGTATCTTGGTGCTACTCTGTAATTGCCCCTTTGTTGGCTATCAAAAAAAATTACTGGCGGTGTTCACAAGTAGCTGGAAGTGATATGACATAATCTACTGGGAGAGATCACGGGGCTGGGAGTATTACTCTGGCCCTGCACAGGGCTTAGTTTGGGCTCTTTCCTTGGTGTGTTTGCTTTTTAATAAGTAATTCATTCTGGGAAATTTTCTCCAGACTTCCACAGTTGGTGAGTGGCAATTTGAAAATTAGGAGAAGCACATAAGGATGTGAAACTGATGCTGAAACCTAATATCCAGAAATACTCTCTGTTTGCACAGCAGAAATAGAGTTAAAGCAAATGTGACTTTAAAGTTGTCTAAAGGAGTTGGGGAGGGGGGGAGAATTCTGCGTGTTTCAGCAGTGCCACTCGGATAGGCTACATTTGAAAAGGGTAGACTCTTCTTCAGACTCTGAAGACAAGTATTTTGAAATATGCTATGGTATCTGCTGAAGTAGATGACTTCCAGGTCGTTTCCTAAAAGTACAGGGCAATTTGTGTGAAATAAAATTGTTTATTTCCTACTCTTGTTAAATTTGTACTTCGTAACCAGATCCATGTATGCAAACAAAAATACCCTCCCTAAAATACTGCCCTGGAGTTTATTTTGAACTTGTGTTTTAGGTCAAATAATCAGTTTGGTGAATAACTTCTGATTGGTATAAGCTTATTTAAAAGAAAAACAAAATTTGTAAAATAGAACTGTGCTTTTTTTTTTGATAACTATTAATATTATGAATTTACATTCTGAAGCAGTAGCACATTTTGAGTGTCATCAGCCTTTGTCTGCATTGAATTTGTACACTATAAGAGCAATGGGCTGAAAGACCACGGAGATCCCGTTCTCCTCCTTGCACGTGCAGTTCCTGCATGTTTATGCAGAATTTCAGAAAACCTCTTCTAACAGTGTCTAAAGTGCTTTTGGAGTGTGCCCTAATGCAGTGTAAGGGCTTTACCTCAAAAGCAGCCTTTTGTTACGGAAGAAACTGGTTGCAGTGAAAAGGCATAAATATTGAGAAGTTATTTTTCTGGGGAGGAAGCCTTTTAAGACATTTTATTTACCTTCTGTGCTTTGAACTGCACTGTTCTGATTGTGGGAGTAAATAGTGGGTGAAGGGGAAGGCAGAGCCTGGCATCACTCGTCTGCAGGTGAACATCAGAGACTGGCCCCCACATGAATACCTGGTGTGAGCACAGATTTGAGCGTACCTTTACAAAAAGTAGAAACCTGGGAAGCTGGTGACTGCAGTGTGGAATTAAGGCTCGTCCACATTCAGGTTGGCAGGAGTTGCTGAAGAGAGAAATGATGCTTTGGCAACCTGATGGAGTGAGGACTGGCGGGCGCGAGGCTACCTGCTGTGTAGTCTTGCTTGGCTTTTGGTAGGGGGACAGGTCTTTTGCCAAAACCATGTCAACATCCATATTCTGTGGAATACAAGCAGATGCCTTTAATTGATTAAAGAGAAGTAGATGTAGGACTGTACAGCTAGAGTGTCAGGCTGTCCCGGACCGTGTCCGTCCCTCGCTGCATCGGGGGGTGGGAGTGTGTCCTCGTACAGGCGCAGGGTGCGAAGGTGCTATCCCATGCACTTGGTGTTCAGTCTGATCAGTGCTTCTTTGTGCAAACACAATACAAATATTAAATTACTCTTTTTTTTGTTGTTGTTGTTTGTTTGTTTTTGTTAAACGTTTCACTTCACAATGCAGACAAATTGCCGTTGGCGCAGCTATTGTCTTTGGCGGTGTTACTCTGGGGATGTATCTGACAGATCTGTAATGTAACACATGGAGGAAAATTCAGAGTGGTCTCCTCTTTCAAACAGTGCAAAAGCTTTTCATTTGGTTTTGTTGTATTTAATTAAAATAAATACACCCAGAGGCTTGAGCAATTGCTGGGTGTTTAAAAAATAGAAATAGGAAGATTAAACAATTGAAAAAAACATTGTAATGCATAAACTTATTATACACAATGTATAAACTTCTGTTAATAGGATGATAAAAATTCAGGGGAAAAAACTGGCTTTAATATTTAAAAGTGTATCTTTAGATCCATTGCCCTTTAGACCCTGTGCCCTCTTTTGGCATTACTTAATCTTCATATTGGTATTTTAAAATATTTAGCTAATTGTATTTTAATATTGCCTTGCTGAATATTGAGTTGTTACACAGGTCCTAAATTTTTTTTTCTGTGTCTTGTCTCTATCTTGCGTTAGAATTCTGCATTCCTATTTGATGAAATATTACTGGTTTTGTTTAACAGCTTTATTAGATTAGAGGGTGATGGGTTTTTTTGTTACTTTAAAAAAACCCATTCATAAACGACATGATTGCAGTTCTCTTATTAAATATTATGGGTTACACAAATTATTTAACAAAGGTGAGAAGAAAGGAAAAAGCCAAATCCATAAAGTTGTTTCTGGATGATATGATTGCTCAATCTGTCTGCAGGCAAAAGCATCCTACTCTGCGTTACAGTGTCACTGTCTTCATGCACCTTGGCCAGCAGTGCAGGTGATGCTGGCCTCTTACTCTGCTAGGATGCACGGTGCAGTGGTCCTGTTGAAGGAATTCCCCCCCCCCTTTTTTTTTTTCTTTTTTTTTTTTTTCCTTCTTTTCAGTAGAAGCCAAAGTGTATTCCGTTCCCATGGTCCTCAGTTGTCTTCTGGCATTAGATAGGTGAGTGCTGCTAAGGTGGGAACAAGTGATGCTGGCGAGATGGTCCACAGGCTGTTGCCTGTTTGCCAGGCTTGCAGAGGGCTCTCACCCAACTCTCTTGCTTCTGGAGACGGGATGATGGGCGTTTTGGGAACTTTGAATGAAATATTGGAGGCTTCCTCAGTGTAAATATTGTCAGTAGAGATGAGAACATTTCGCCCTTCGGTGTCGCATGGTGGCACGCATTGAGATCTAAGTGGCATATCTACATATTTCAACAAAATATGCTGCCTCTCCCGCCTTCGCATTCACTTTTTAGTTTCACTGGCAGACAGATTGCGTTTTATGTCCTTTCTCTGCACATTATGCCAGAAGGTTCCTTTGCAGAAAATAAATTTATAGTCACTGGCTGATAAAGGTCTTTTCCGCAGTGGTCTTGCGGAAACACTTTCGGAACCATCCTTCCCATTGCGGTGGCATCGCTCAGCCGTCTGTCCCGGCGCCAGAGGTGTCAGCCTACCTGCAGTGATTTCCATTGTATCTTTCCATTGTCATTTTCTAGACCACATCAACCAGAAACTGAAATTTTTCTATGGAGAATTCTTGGATAACTTGGTCCAAAAACTATTCTGTTGACTTGAGCTATGTGTACTCATAAAAATACTTTTTTTAGGTAGGAGCTGCAGGTTTATTTGCCTATGGGTGGCTGCTGTGTATGTGCTCAGATGCGTGTGTGTGCACATATGTATTTACTCTTCAAAACAGATGAAGAACAAATCACCTGTGTTCGTGATGTACCATTGTAGTTTGATGCCAGTGAGGGCTTGAGCTGTTCTGTGGTTAGCAGTGCCATTGTATACAGAGTGATCCCATATTTTAATAACATTACTTTTAGGTTTTGCAGAACCATAATGGGTTTTATGTATGTAAGGTATTCAAGTTTTTTAACAGTCTCTCAAATCTGCCATTTCACATGCTCCCCCTTTTTTTTTTATGAATAGAAGTAGGCAAATGAAAAATAGCCTAGCAATCAGAAATTGTTCTTCACAAAAGGTTAGTAGTGAAAGTGAAGATGTGAAAGTACTTTTAAATAGCAGTAGTCGTCTTTGGCACAATAATAAAAAAAAAAAGCGCAACTGCATTTTGTCTTACATTCAGTTGAATTGAAAAAAAAAATCTTTGGAAATAATGAAAATTAAAACTGCTTTTGTCTCCCCTGTTGCAGCATTCTGAACAGAATTAGGACAAAAAAAAAAAAAAAAAAGACCAGCTGATTTGCTGTAATTTGCTGAATTCCACCTCTTGATATTTTGCAAGAACAGAACATTGTCTAATACCAAAGCAAGAATTTTGGCTATGCGTTTATTGTGTTAATGTGGTTAGAAAAAAGTGCTTTGAGATTCTGTTGAAGCTTATACAGTAACAAGATGTATTGAGTTGACTTGCATATCTTAATAGCAAATTTTTCATCTCGTTAATAAGGAGGAGATGTAAAGAATATTATCAAAATAGTCTGTCTGACAAGCAGAAAATGTTAAACTTTATCACACTGCAACAAAAATAAACTCATTTATGGCCACACAAAAAATGATTATGCCTTATGTTTGCCTGCTATAAATTTGATTTATTCCTGTAGTAATTACAGTCGCTGATTTGGTAAAAGTTGAAAACATTTTTTTTTTCCCCCCAAGTGTAACAAGACTTCTGCATTCCTATTTCTACTGCATTGCAACACTTTGAACTTGCTTAGTAGACATGACAAAAGGTTTTAATTAAAATACTAGCAAGATAAAAAAAAAATAATCATTTGTCTGCATTAACTTTGTACGTTTCTCATAATTCTTTAATTCTTGTAATAAAGGAAGAATACCATAACTGAGATAAGAGGTTGTCCTCCCTCCTCACTCCTTCTCATCAGTAAAAGATTGTGTCGGAGCTCTGGGATGTTTTGTTTAATCCCACTGTGAACTCTAAAGTGCCACTGAGATGTTACTTGTTGGTGCACAGATGAGTAGGAGGTACTTCGGAGGCTTCATTCACCAGCAGGAACATGGTCCTAGCATGGCTTAGGGGTGTGCTGAAATCGAACTAAGTATCCCAGCCTTCCCAGCTCCCAGGTGATTGTAAAATAACTCAGTCTTGAGTTCTGCCCCATCTGAATGTTCTGAAATTAAAGGCTATCAGCTACAAAACAGTAAGGTAGCTCAAGGACCTTCAGCAGTTTTTCTGCCAAATCCATGGTAAATTTGGGATGAGGCTAAAAATAGAGATCATTGTCAGAGTTCATTAAATCTTACCACTCTTTTTTTGCTACTTGGTAATAAATATCTAATTCTCTGAAACATGATTTAAATAATGACATAAATCAAGCAGAAACTTTGATGTAAATCAGTCACTTTGATCTTACTTTGTTACATTTCTCAAAGGAGAGGTTAATTATTGGTAGTTTGGTAATTATTAGATAGCCTTGATTTGTTGCTAAGTACAGCTTTTACAGTAAGGTAACACCTTTTGTCAACATTATAAGCATAATTGTCTTAAGTATGCGGGATAAGTCTTCGGATACTTCATGCTCATATTTTTGGTAGTAAAATACTTGTTTAACATAAATTGAATTCCGAGTATATAGTTATATTGATCAAAATTTGACTTCAGTTAAAATGCCTGAAACAACATTTAATTTGTTAACCACGTTTTACTCAAATTTACTAGATACATAAATCAAAAGCAAACTTACTGCATTTTGCTTTTTGAATTGTAAGGGTGTGCTTTCAAGGTTTAAAATAGTTATAGTATATAACTCTGGATAGTGACTGGAAAATGGTTTTGGCCCTGGAGGATTCTGTAAATGGTAGATCTCATCCTCTTGCACTTAATGTTTATTTCTGGATTGGAAAATGAAAACAAATCTTCATGCTGTGTTATGTCTTAATTGATTTCTTATTTTGAGCAAATCAAGTTACTGAATTGAACTGAATAAACTGAAATTAGGAAAAAAGCTATTTCTACATCAGCTAAAAGGGCAGTCACTCTTTAGAGTTGGTTTAGTGCATCACTTTGTTTAACCTGGTGATTTGCCTCTGTGGAAAGCATGGGATGCAAATGCAGGTTTTTTTGAATGTATATTAAATTTGAATAATTTTGATATATAAATTCATTTTAATGTTATGCATATTTATAAATATATAAAACATGTAATGCTTTAGAAACACAAACCTAATTTTTAGTAAGTACTTTAAGACATTTAGATATGTATGAAATGTTTATTTTGCTTCTAAAGGAAAAATCCTGAACAATGTGGAAAGGCAAATTAATATAGCCAAGAATTTCTTTTATTCAGTGTCACCTGTATAAGCATATTACAGGATTATGAGAAATTACAATTTCTTGTATTTGTGATTACAAGAAGTAAGAGCTCTGACTATCCAAAGTTGGTCATTGTGGTTACTGTACTACTTGGTACTGTTAATATACTTTTTAATACGTAGTGTTGATACAGCCTTTATAATTAGTGTGGATATCAGTGTTGTAGTGTATTGGTTACATTTGATGTCACATTCAATTTTCTGTGAGTTTTGGAAGACACATATTTCAACGCATGATGGTATAAAAGTGGAATTGTGGAGCAAAATGGATATTCAGTGCATTTATTTTACTATTATCAATATATTCCATTTTTTGGGCGCTTTATTCACATATATAAAATTGAAATACAGGCCCCTCTGAGGCAGGATTTTGGCTTATTTTACTAAGCAAAAAATAGACTGTTTGTATTGTAAATAACTTTTTAAAGTGCTCTTTATTTTAATACTTTCTGTTATAGCAGATCACTCACTGGGGATTATAACTCATGATAATTCTGGTATTCTGGAATAGAGAAAGCTGTTTTTTTAAAAAATATGCTTGTCTAGATTTTGAGAGTATATCCATCTATGTTCAATATGCATCTACAATAGATGCTCTGTACTAATGGATGTGTGAATATAGTGTGTTTTATCTTTTTCACTTCAGACATGTCTATTTTATTTTTAAGCTGTAGCTCACCTTTATTCAGTTGGCAGGGACTGGATATTTTCGTCTGAATGGTTATTGCAATTCCAGCTCTTGTTGCTGCTGCTGAAAGGAAAATCTTTTAGGGTCATGTACATTGCTGCTATTTTATTTCAAATTTTTTCTTACTCTTCTAAAGAAGGAGGAAAGAAAAAAGTTGTGTGTTTTGTAGAGGTGTTAAGAAAGCTTCATTATATTTACAGCAAGGGTTTGGTGGTGGTAGTTGTTTACTGGGTTGGATGTTGCTGCTAATTCTCCGATGTTAATGCATTCTTATGGGTCTTTGGGCTTTGTGTCAAAACCCTTGTAGAGAGGCATCAGCTCTTCAGTGCAAAGGAGGATACATTTCAGGCAATACTAATGTGAACTTGATCTAATAGTTCCTCTGAAATTTTTTTCCTGCTGTTTATTGCTTTTCTTGGATTTATGCTGTAGCAAGACGTTAACGCTAGCTACTTAAAGATTATCCTGTTGTGATAGTCTGATGCAACAAATTGCAATGGATTAAAAAGAAACAAACCTTTCTGTTGTATATTTTTGCATTAATTTTGTAACATTTGTTTCTTGTAACATGAAAGAATTTTTTTCTGTTACAGTCAGAATTTACTGTCCTGTGGAGTAATCCATTGGGCAACCAAAGAAGGCTGAGAGCCACTAATCCTGGAAGAACAGCCCTAGTCCTGACTTGGTGCTGTGACACCAGTGGCGCTTCTGCAAGTTTACGTAGTAGTGTAGTCTGGATGTTTTAGCATCTCAGATTCACTTCTGTACCCATGTGCTAGAGGTGTTCTGCTCTTCTGGTGTTGACAAGTTAGCAGTGTGGTCTCTTGTGCTAAGAAACTTTAAAGTCCTCTAGGCAGCCTTAAAGTCAGTTGTGTACAGGAGTCTGCTTGATGTGGAGTTAAAACCTTGCAAAAGAGGAGGTGGGGAACCGCTGAGCAGCACTTGGAGAGTGCTCCTTTCTTGCTCATCCTGGACAAAGCAGCAGTAAAACTATGTTCTCCTTTTTTCCAGGCTAGTTGAGTATCGGCACAGGTTTTTCTTGGACAGCAGAATGTGTAGAGCTGGGATTTTGAGGTAGTGTGCACAGAACAGAATACTTCTTCTGGTTGACCCTTGGCAGACTCCAAGGCTGGGGCAGCAGTTGAGGGAATGGTGTTTTGGATGAGACAAGAGCTGTTGCTCAACCATCCTATTTAGTGTCGGATACTCTATGTGCAAGGAAAGACGCAGTAGGCTGATGTGTAGTGGTTTCTTAAAAAGAGAAACTCTAATCCCAATTCCTAATAATTAGCTACTCTTAAGTCCTAAAATGTGTCTTTATCCTTTTGGTTACTCAGTAGCTAATGGTAATTTGTATGCCTGTCATCCTTGCCTCCTCATTCCATAAATCTGTGTTAAGTTCTTGGAGACTCCATTCACAGTATGCATTTGTTTTAAAGCTCAGTACTTTTTAAGAGTGGAGAGGAGGTGCTGTGTGGCAGCCTGTATTGGAAAGGAGGTTCCTGCTTTTCCTCTTGATTATTTCAGCACTGTGATGAAGAGGGTGAGTGGATGAGTCCTTTGCGGGGAGTGGGAGAAGGTGGGAAGTGAGATTTCTAGTGAAAATTAGTCTATTCCAGGGGAATTGTTCATCTTGTTCTAAGCTGGAGCCTTGTTATGCTTTATGTCCTCTCTTCTGAGAGAACAGCCAGGAAGTATGAAGTAATGTAATAACTTAATAAAAGATTCTAGGTAACTAGAAGGTGAACGTGGCCTGCGTGTGCCTGACTGATGAAAGTCCGGTTTGGTCTCTCCAGCAAAGTTTGATAGAGGCTATTCCTGTTTAGCCACAGATAACATTGCTGTATTGTTGCATGTACAGGAATAACGCAGAAGTAATGAGAAAGTAACACTGATTGCATCAGCTGCATGAAAAAGTTTCAGCCACATCGTGCTTTATCAGGCTCGTGCCTGTGTTGGCCTACTGGTCCGGCTGTGTCGGTACCGCTGAAATAGAGAAAAGCCTTTAATCTGGTACAGCTCTGAAAAAGGTGACGTGGCTGCTGCCCTTTGGTAATCGGCAAGAACTGTGTTACTGACGTACGTGTACCTCTGCCCCTGTGGTATGTGGGGTTCGTGATTGTTCCTGCTCCTCGGACAGTATTGGGAATGGGGGTGAGATGCTCAGCTGTGCTTGGAGGTAATGGTAGAATGTTAGTTGGATAGATCTGAAAAAAAATTAGCGTCTCTCCCTCCAGCAGTGTAGATAAGATACAGTCTTTGACTTCAGCACTGGTTTTGCTGATCAATATAGAAGGCAATGTAGGAACTACCTTGTTATAGTAAAATGTACCAAGTGAAACACGGGGACTTTATGGGCTTCAGAAGTAAAATTCCTGGTCAAACCTTGAGTTCCTCAAGACAAAATGCTACACCTACTGAATATCCTAGTTGGGTGCAAGGATACACTTAAGCAGGCATCTTCAGTTTGCATCTCTGAGAATTTTTGATACACTTGACCTTATAGGCATTTGGGGCATGAATTTTTCTCCTTGCCACAGGATCCTCGAAGAAGATAAAGCATATAAATAGTGTTCCTAGATTTTATACAGGTGGGAGTAGTGGAGGTGTCATTTCTCCCTGGAAATCCTTGTAACCTGTTCATCAAAAGTAGTCATGCTTGATGCTGTAGTAAATGAAACTGCGCAGAATTGGAGTGTCTTCAGAAATGTTTTGGGTTATGGTGAGAGGTTTATTTGCTTTGTGCCCAGAACTCACCTTTCCACATTCAAACTGCTGCTGAGATGCTACAGCCAAAATAACTGATAATCTTTTATGAAACGCTACCAAGAAACCAAACGTTTATCAGCTCCTTTCCTTTTTTTTTTTTCCAGAAGAAAGTTGTGGAAGGTTAGGCAAAGATGTGTTTATTTTAGTAGTTCTCCTTTGGCTAAAAAAAAAAAAAACCAAAAACCAAAACAAACCCAAAACAAACAAACAAAAAGAAGTGTTGGGCATTGGTAGTCTTTCAGATGGTGCCAAGTGCTCATCTGCCTTCCATCTCAAAGGGATCTGCAACTGGAAAGGTCACCAGCACATCAGGACACAAGATACTTAGTACATCTCTGGTTATACTGGGTCCTAATCACTTAAGGCAAGCACAAAATGCCAACTCCTCCAGCTCTAGAAATGCTCATATGACTCAGTGCTGTAAAGGGCCTGGCAAATATTTACCCAGCAGTGGCAAAAGAAAGGATATGTTGTTTCTGCCGCAGTGTTTTATGCATTCTAACTTCCTAAGTGTGTAAGATTGCTGTGATAGATGGCTTGGAAACTCCAAGCCTGTCAGTTGGCATTCTTGCTGCAGTAGGCAGGAGCAAAGTTTCTTCTCGGCCACATGCCTAGGATTTTTCGAGTACAGCCCTTTAGAGCACTTCTGAAGCATGTGGGATTCCTCTATACAATCGTGGCTTGGTTCTCTGCAGTCTAACTGGCCCTTCATTTGAATAATGCATTTTGTTGTCTTTTGTGTTTTGTAGACATTGAAGTCTGAAGTGATTGCTGAGCTGAGAGCTCCCTTGTGACCCAGAACTGCATTTTCCATAGAGATAAACTGGCTCTTGAAATCATAAAAGATGGATTATTTTTTTTTTTAAGTTGTTCTGTCCTTCTGCCCAGCTCTGTTTTACACTTTGGAGAAGCCATGATATTCTTTAGATATCCACAGAGTTCTTGAATAAATTAATGTATGATTTGGAAAACAAACTCACTTTGTAGTTTAGTATCAAAGCAAAGAAGCCTCAACACTAACTCTAGTGTGTAGCTAAGACCAGTGTAGCTCAGACGTGTGCAAATCAAATGTTTCTTCATCATCTTAAATGAGTTTTCTCACCAATTTGCAGAATATCAGCTTGGTTCGTTATCATGCAATATACAATTTCTGCAAGCCAGATGTTCACCAAAGGTAACATTAGACATTGAGCAAATAATTGTGTCCTGTCACACTGCATTAGTAACTGGGAAGAAAGTGTTTCCTAGTTTGTATTTGCTCAGAACTAAATATAGCTCTAGTGAAGCTTAACTTCAGCTTCAGCTATTCAAGTCCCTAAGAAATTCAGCACCATGTTTGTCAGTCACTGAGTAAATGACTTTAGATGTTCTTGCATGTTTCTTGCCCTTCCACTTGTGAGTTTTATAATCTTAAGAACTTGAATGTGAGGCTAACCAAACTCTCAGAAAATCCCGATAGTCCTGGGTTATTGCTTTCTGCAGGGACTATTGCAGAGATATTTTTTTTCTATTAGGAGTTTTAGGATGGCGAGCCCTGGCTTCAGCTCTCCCTTATTTAACAAAGACAAGGTTAAATTGTGCTGTAGATATGCTTTCCAGCAAAAACTACTCTGATTTGTCACATTAAATCTGTTATTTATTACTTGTTCTACTCCGTAGCTCTTCTGTAGAGCTGGTGGCATGGTGCTGAAGACCTTACAAAAATCTGTTAAGAAGTAATCTGATTGGACTGTACCAGTGAAATTGTGCTGCACACCTGGTAAGAAAGACTGATGTTGTAGAAAGGTGTGTTGAATGTGTCTCCTCCCTGGGAAGCTTACAAACTGATGTCTGTGGTGCCTTGGTATCAAGTCTTGTCAGCTGTGGGATAATAATAACCTTGGTGCTGCATCGGCACTGAAAAGGCAGCACTGCTTCCTAAGATGATGGAAATGCCAGGCGCTGTGTTTGGGAGCTTGAGTCCTTTGGCTGCCATCAGTGAGGAGGGTGCTTCAGGTTCATCTCTTCTAATGGATCTAGGTATGAGCCTGGGCTCAAGGAGTTAGTCCCGTTCCTTTTTTTCTTTATAAGGTCGTCCTCCCTAGTCATCTCTGCTTGACAGTGAGCAGGATGAGTGTGTTTCTGAGCAATCTTACATTTAGGGTTCGTAGAGAGACCAAGACACTACTTAGTCATTCATCTGTGTCACTTCAACCTTAAGTGTGTTAGGGACTCGTGCATTTTATCATTGCTCTGACCAGCTTCATCAGTACTCTGCCCAACTTTCTTGTTATGGGTGATGCATATGATTTGGAGGAGGAGAGAGCATGTTCACCGTTGCTAGTGGGAAGGAGGAATCCTGTGTTGGCTGTCTGCCTACACCTGTATCTCTTACCTTCCGAGAGATCCTTTGAGGAAGTGATCTAAAGAAATCCAAAGAAAATTGCTGAGGTTTTGTAACAGCTTTCCTCCTGGCAGGCTGAGATTTATAATGTAGGATGTGACGGGCAATTCCTGGTGCCTCAGCTCTGTCGAAAGCATGAGCGATCACTGGAATTGCGAGGGATTGCATTAGAAGCTTTTCTCCCTCCAGTGGGGAGAGTGTTTGAGCTTGAACTCTCCCCTCATTGAGATCTTTGAAGTTCGGATCTTTAAAACTGTTCTCCACTCCAAAGACCTACTAGTGCAGTCGTCATCCTTCCCACCTGAGACGGGCTGGACCAGGCTCCCTTCAGAAGCCATTAAAGCTGCTTGTTTCATCCTCTAGAGAGGTCAGCAGAGAAAGACATAAGTAAGTAATTATTCCCTGCCTCTCCTCCCAGTAGCTGAGTGAGCTGTAGAAGTTGAAACATCATTAAATCTCTGAGCGGCACGAAGGGGCTGCAGGCCTCCACAAACAGGGAGCTGGTGGCACACAGTGGAGGGGAGGGCTGAGTAACAGGTGGTATTTAGAAACTAATTAATATTTGTGAATAAGAATGTGCCATTGGTAAGAAAACAAATCAGTCTGCTTGTGAATATTTATGTGGTGACTTTCAACACTGCTGGGATTGCGCAGTCCTTCTCCAGCTGCTGCATCTCCTCTTGTGTCACAGCATTTCACACCAGGGTGAAAACCTTCTCCGCTGCGCGGAGCTCTGCTGCGGGGCAGCAGCCGGCCGAGCAGCTCAGCAGAGTATACCCTTTCAGAAGAATATTCTCACCAGTTTGGTATTAGTGGGGCACTAGGTCCCAAGTATTTATAAAGTATTCTTTGCTAGCGGAGTAAGCCATGCTATTTAGCTTGAGATTTCATCCCAATAAAAGCCAAGCCATGCACAGAGATAATGTTATGTTTGAAGAGAAAGCTGGTGTTAAAGGTTGTTCTCCCTCTGCTATGTTTGAAAAGAAAGCAGGTGTTAAAGGTTGTTCTCCCTCTTAATGTTGTGTGTGAGTGTTTTACAGTAGATCAAACTTGCCTAATGCAATCTTCATAATGCTTTCATTTAAAATGCTCCCTGTGGTTTGTATTTGTGGAACTGAAAGAGCAGAATCTACTTTGTAGCTTGGTGGGGCGGGGTGTTCGATTGAACATATGTTCACACTGTCATTTGGGAAAGATAATAGCTTTTTAACCTCTGTCAGTGTTAGACTGAGGTATTTATGGAGCTCTATTAGAGCTGTGCCTAGGCAGCTAACCTTGCGATACAAGATTTTCACATTTTGCCATTTTCTTGTGATAAGTTGCAGCTTTTCTTGGCCTCTCGCAGTGCCTCTTGCTGTGCCAGCCAGCATGGGAGCTTACCAAGAGAAGAGGAATTCCTTGCTGCTGTCAGTGCTGCGTGAAATGCTCGTGGCTACTGGTATTGCTTGTTCAGTAAACACTGTCATGTAGATGGAAAAGCAGCCCTGAAGAGTTTCGGAAAATACTCTTCTGGGCTTGACGCATGGAAACTGGCAAAATCCGTGATGGTGGCAGCACTCGTGCTTTTCGTTGCAGAGGTGTCCAGGTGCAGCTGTAGGTGCTGAGCTCTTGCTCCAGGTTGCTGCAGGGAGGTGTGCAGCGTCACGCTCGCTGTGTGCAACAGGGAAGCTCTAGGCAGCCTCTCCGCTGCTTTTGCTAGCCCTGAGTTTAACTTGGGGAGAAGGGAAGCTGCGTGTAATTTAGTGTGCAGTGATCCTGTTGGTGTACGGTCTCTCTTTAGTCACTTTAGGCTTCTAACAACCTAAATTAGCCTGGAGTCTGCAGTGTGCTTCGTGGAGGAGGTTATCTCCAGTGAACTGCCATTACTGCTTTTGTCACTGCTGATTCAATTTTTTTGTTAATGTTTAATCCTCAACAGCAAACACCTAATGTTTATATGCCCTCTCCCTGTATAAGCAGAACATCTGTTTTATAAAGTTGGCTAGGACATCCAAAACTGAATCAGTGTAAAATTTTAAATATACGTGTCAGACAAACAGATGCAAATTGATTCAGAGCGTAAGCGATTGCTTCAGCATGCACAGGTCCTGTTTTTGCAGAGGTTTCCGGGGGTCTTAAATTGCATATTAAACAGTGCTTGGTATGACTGACAGAGTATTTTCTAACCTCATCTTAAAATACTTTGCTTTCTGTCCTGTCTTAACATTTCCAGTGTAGATTTTTTTTTTAATTTTATTTTTATTGGTGGTATGTTTCCCCTTCTTCCTTTTCTAGCAGTAGTGCCACTGTGGTGTTAAGCTGAGAACAGTTAACTTGAACTGCCCCTACTATGCAAATGAAAAATCTACTTACAGTTTAGGGAGAAATGATTTTTAATGAAATACGTGCATGTGTACCATGGACGACTGCAACTATGTATGTTAGAACTATAGGAAATTCCATAGAGTTTCCAAAGATGTTCAAAAGAAATGCATAAAAAGTGATATACCAATTAGTAGCAGAGACTGATATTTTTAAGGAAAGATATTAATGTAAATTGTTGGCTTAACAGAAATTTCAAGCATTTTTATGCATTTAATAAAAGGTTGCCATTTAAGTAGCTGAAGTACCCTTTTCTGTATACACATCCTGCGATTTAACAAACAACTTACTGCTGGATGGATTCCACTTGGATGTGATTGCCATTCCTGCAACAGAGACTACCTGATGAAGAGAGTGAGAAGAGCCAGTACCGAAATGCTCATTGTGCTAGTCCTGGGGGAAAGGAGAAAGCAGATCTGCATAATCTGTCTTCTGTTCATTTAGTATGCTGGTCTTGGTCATGGGCATCGAGGTGGATGTCTGCATGCCCAAAAGAGGACTTCCCTCAAATCCCAGGGAGCCTAGCAGGAGGTGCCAGGGTGCTTCTCTAAAGTTCTGACCTGAGCGATGGAGACTGACAGTGTGGGACAGCTGAAGGTGGGAGCTGGTGACCTGACACTGAGGGAGAGATGCTGAGGTGGAAAATCGGGACCTTGTACGAGAGGGGAAAAATCTTAGGCCATGTTGTGGACAAGGGATCTTGTAGGGGTAGAAGAAAGAGGGACAACATGGTCAGAGTTTTGGAAAACGTACTGGGGAGCATAGTATATAGATATTGGCAGGGTGAGACCTCTGGGTTTAAAACAGGAACATGCTCGGAATGACTGTAGCAAACGCTGCCAGCATCTGCCAGGAGTAAATATAGTAGAGTAAGCACAGCTATAGAGTCATTGAAGTCAATGCTGTATAACATAAAATTGCATAATATATTTGTTCCTGAAGGTTATTGGAGCACAGTTTTAAATGGATGTGAGTCCTTGGAAAGGTGAGCGTATTCTGGTTCCCTGGGCTGAGGTTTCCAATAGCTCCCAGTCTGGCTGGTGGCACAGTGCCAGCAGAAGGGATGAGCTGGCTGTCCCCTTTCTACCAGCTCCAGTGCTTGTCCAACCAGCTCCGGAGCTGGCTCCGCTCCCTGCACCGGGGAAAGGGGGCTTCCTCTCTCCCCAGAAATGGAGGCAAAGCGAGGCGATTTTTGTTGTCCTGGTCAGCTCAGGGTGTGAGAGGGTGAGAGAGGGTCTCCAAGGGGTGTATGTGTAAGAGGATGGGTGGAAGTATCTGGGAATGTGTGGGGCGGCGGGCAGGCAGGCTGTGTCAGCCCTGTGTCCCACCACAGAGCTGGAGCAAACCAGCGGCGTTGCTCCCTCTTCCCACCGAGGATGCGGTTGGTGTGTGATGCAGCAACCATCAGAGACCTGGATGTCAGGGCACTGTCAGTCTCTCTGAAAGAGCGCTGAAATTGTTTATGAAATGAGTACTTTGTAAACGATAAAGACTAAATAACATATTCTATGCATTTGCATAATTTTGAATTGCTTATCCTTCTGAGGGCTGTAGTCATTTGGCTCATGTTAAAGAACGGTGTAATTGAGCTCAAGCCATCAGTTGTTAAGCCGAGCTGACACTTGAAGAGAGGAGGTATGTTTTTGGGGAGACCGTGTGTTTCCCATAATGTCCCTGGCACCTTGGAGCGGTGCCCTGAGGGCTCAAAGCATTGCAGGTGGGACAGGTGGGAGACGTGGTCAGGGCTCTGAAGGGTCGGGATATCTTTCAGAAAGAGCTTGAGACCTGGAGCAATGGAAGTGGGGTGTATCTCCGTGCTGATAGCATGCACGGTCATGACCTTAGGGGAGGCACTAGGAGAAAGAAGCTTCTGCTCTGAGCTGGGTAGGACGGAGGGGGTTACCAGCTGGAAATGCTGGGGAAACACGTCTTCGCTTTGCACAGTCACAAGGTGACAGTGAGCCGCAAGGGTGGCGCTGGGCAGAAGATGGTGAAGTGGGGTAACAGAGGAGGTCGGTAATCCCAAGGGTGGGGAGTCCTCTGAGACCAGACTCCAAGAACGTGCTTTGTTTGGGTGGTAGAATGAGTCCTGACAGGGAGGTGGTGTAATTCATTTTTATTGTCAGGGAAATAAACTTCAGGGATAGGGAAAAGCTGTTTAAGCTGCTGGATCAACGTTGGCATGAAAACAAATGGATAAAAGCTGTTCCAAGAGTAAATGTTAGGCTGAAAATGAGAAGTTTTTTTAACTATTGGAGGAGCTCAGTTCTGCATTAAGCGCTGGATACGGAGACTAAGGGAGAGCATTGTCAGCGCCTTGGGGTTCGTTAGTGATCAGGGTTCTTGGATGCGAGACCTGAGCTGGTGACGTGTAAAGGAAACAACTTTCCTGTCTGGATGTGGAGCTGGGTTATCATGACCGTGTCGTGTCCAAGGAGGAAAGGGGAAACTGTCCCCGGCTGTCACAGTTTTAAAAGTATCTGAACTGGAATATGTGCTGAACTGAACCACTGCTTCCCCGGGATGGAGAATTTGTGTCGTTAAGTGAAGTTTTAAACTTTAGTTTAATCTGTGAATGTCTCTGCTGTTATGGTCACTTATGACATATGTTTATGGTTGTTTGGGTTTTTTTCCCCCCCTAGGTATTTTTATGGCCTCTGTCACAGTGGTGTCTCAGTGTCTACCAGGCATCTATGGATTTATTCTGAGAACGTTCCTGTGAGGTAGGGAGACTTTACCACCTTCGTTTTACAGACAGGGAGCTGAGGCACAGGGAGAGGAATGGTGCAGGAGGAGTTTGTAGCATAGCCAACACTGTTGCAGGCAACATCTTTATTGTCCTAATCCCAAACCCAGCTACCTGTCTTTGGCTATTTTGCTTTTTTTTTTTTTTTTTCTTTTTTTCTTCTCTGCCCCCTGCCCCGGTCCAAGTTTTAGTAGAAACAATCTGCAAGGGACTGGGAGGACCTGTGGAAAATATGATTAGAGTTACTGGTGTCCTTTTTTTAACATTGTTACTTATGAGTTGAAATACCTTTCTAAAAATACCAGCAGATCTGTTTATGTTAAATGATTAACATGTTTAGACTTCCACAGATAAGCAGTCATGCTTTTTTGAGTCAGTAACTCCTTTATCCTACCTGTCCAGGCTTGTGGCTGTTGAATTCTTACCCTAAGCTAATGCTGTCCCAATCACCTAAAGCAATGCCAGGAACTTCATCATCCATGGAAAGAGATGATTCATGTCAAGACAGGTGTAAAGTTTCTCAAGCACACTTATGTATAATTATTGTTTAACTTTATTTTTCAAAGATCTTTCCAAGCCAGCTAAAATGTTCAGCTTAGAGCTCCCAGATTCTCCCAGAAACTGTGTTTTGGTGCCTGATTAGTGATGCTGATCCCTTTCAAAAGTATTGCAAAGTTCCTGACAATGTGCATGCACTAAATTACAGTTTACATCATAAAATCAAATATCTTGAGTAACAGTTTGAAAAGTGTCTCATTTTTTCCCCTCTTCCTTCAAGTAAGTGATTTTTAAGATGGGTCTCCCTCAAGCCCTTTTCTACCTTCAAGTTGGTATTTAGTGTGACTTTTACTGCTTAAGGAATTTTTTTAGAGCTATATCAACATTATAAATTATGAAGACACCAGCAGACTCTGATAATTAAATATTTTTATTATATATTAGAATAAGCGTCATTATCTAAGTGATAATATTGCAAAGAAATTTTTAATGCCATTTTTCTAATTTCACAATCTGTAAAATGTATGCATTGGATTACGTTTATGTTCTTTATTAATGTATATTATATGAATTTGCATCGCCAAGAATAAAGCCCCAATGATTCACAAACTGTCTCAAAGTGTACTAAATAAGATTAAAGAGCTGGTCAGTGACCTTAACAGTCAATTAGGCTATGCATTACTCAGCCCGGTACTTGTGGAGTGCAGAGGGGAAGCAAAAACTCATTAGCTACAATGCTGATGCTTCAAACAAACAAAATTTTTCTAAACCCAGGAACTGGTGGTGTTGCTTAAGTGGAGATGAAAGCACTTACAATCGGTATGTCTTTGTGTGTGTGTGTGTTTGAAAGTACTGCTGGTGTGGTCCTGGGGAGTGGAGAAAAGCCTGCTAGTGAGCTTTTGGGCTCAAGGCCTTTTGGAATAGATCCTGCTGGGCATGGGTGGCATTGGGTTGGGCGATGGCAGGTGCAGTAGGATACGGTGCTTAGATTTTGGGATGTGACGTCTGAGAGGTTACGCAGACTGCACGAATGGGAGGGCTGATTTCGGAAACCATGTGTTTCACAGAAACGGCAGGGCAGGGGAAAATATCTTGGTGTGGCATGTTGCCAGCTTGGCTTTCCTCAAAGGTGAGCCCAGGGTTGGCAAGATTGTATATAGATACACAGAGGAGTGTGAGCAGAAAGGCTCTGGGCTGCTGTGCCCACTGAAGAGCAGAGTTTGGAGACTGCATCCCCTTATTCCACAGCTTAAGAGAGGAGAGATGAAGAGGTGCAGGGTACTCAAAGGTGCTGCCAGGTCAGATCCCCTGCTCCCCACCAGCTCCCCCACCCCTTGCAGGCTCACCTGGCCCATGCAGTCATCAGCGTGAAACCAGGCTGGCAATGGGCAGCAGGGCTGAGCGCATCCCGGTGGTGGGGTAACTCTGAGATGCAAACCTGGACAGTATCTGAACTGCAGGAGAGTCTCTGTTGTCTTTAGGATGACATTTCTTGGCTAATCATCTGCATGTAGTTTTATACTGCATTTGGAAGCATCTTAGAGCAGTCCTAGGTTGGAGATGGCTGCTTCCTGAGAGGATGCTATGTGATGATGAAACTGAACCAAGAGCAGTGACAACATTACATGAGAGCTGAGCTGGCAGCTTGGCCATGCTGCTTCTCAGCAAAACAGTGGTCCTTGAGGGATTCTTAATTTTATGGTGCTTCTTTTCTGGTATGTGCAGTTATATATGCTTCTAGCTGGCCCTGAGAAGTTCTTTTAGTGTTCTTAATGGAAACTCAGGTTTTAGGAAATAAAAGATGACAGCCTCGGCCCATACAAAATGTGGGTGAAAGTACAGTTTGAGTGGCATGCAATAACATCTCTTAGAGTAAATCAATGTTTTTGAATATAAATTGGACAGAATCTCCGTGATCTAGGTCATCGTTTATCTCTAGAGTTTTCTTTTAAAATAATGTCCTTAATAAAGTCCATCTGATCTGGGAGGGAGGGGGCAGGGGAACCTGGAGGGAAAAAAAAAAATGCACTTTTGCTGTTGAGTTGAATGGGGGAAGAAAGAAAAGGAAGCCTTTTCAGTCGTGTCAGGCTGAATCTAAAGCATCAAGGAATGATGTTACAGGAGAACCCCTGAAGATAAACTGTAACCTAGATTAGCAGAATACAGATTAAGTTTTCAGGAGTTTGGAGACTGCTGTGCATCCTGAGCAGTCTTTTGACATTTGTTTAAACTAAAAGTGTTGTATGGTTGCTCTTCAGGGATATAGAAAAATACCTAAAGTTTCCATTTGAATGTTACAGCCCTGAAGTTAATAAATTTATTAAAGTGAAGACTGCTTGAAAAGATTAAAAAACCCAAACCCAGGATTTTCCGTTTGAACTTGGCTAAGGGAAATACTAGATATCTATGTGATTATGGTTTGGGGGATTTTTTATACTTGCAATGTTATCACTGAAAGTTGGACACTGGATTCACGGTGTAAACTGAGACTTCTGCATGGTTTTCTTCATTCTGACTTTTAAAATATATAACAGCTGTCATCAGGTCAACATTGTCCTCTTAAGATTCTTGAAATGTTCTTATTTTTTAATTTATTTGCATTTTGGAAAATGTGATACCATGTTCTAATTTAAGGGGTGTTTTCTGTAATACAGGTTATGGACCTACAAAATATTGGCACGAAGCTTATGTGATTCAAAACGATTTGATTGTGTGTTAATGCCACAGTGGCTGGAACATATTAATATTTAATGCAAAACAGCAAGTTACCCGTTACTTTTCAGTGTAATATGGTGAACAGTATTTTCTGGTTATATTTAAATGACAGCCTTGAAAGGGCATTGGCTGAATTAATTGGTGTAGCTCAGCATTCTTTATGTATGGCAATTTTTTATTTTTTTTTTTTGACTTAAGTCTTTACAGGTCGTTTTATCTTACACATGAGTGGAGTGCTTTAATATATTGGAGCCCAAAGGGCATGACTGCTGGCCATTTACCTGGTTTCGCATGTTGTGTGCTGGAGAATGCATGTGGAGAGGGAAGGGTGGAGTTTAAAGGTCCAAATTGGGACTAGTAAAATTCCCATCTGCTTTGAAGGTGTGCTTTAGCTGTCTACAGGGATGCTCTCAAAAGTGTATTTATGAAAAAGAGCATCAGCAGAAGCTGGAGATGTTACAAGATTTAACCATCTTTGCAAAATTAAACATGAGCTTTAGCCCTCTGGTCTTTTTAATTTCCTTTTCTATTATATAGTCAGTATATTGGTAGGTGGCTTTTGTTTTGTCACTTAACCTATTTAATTAATTTAGCTATCTTAAGAGTTAGGCAATAAAGGTAGAATCACCATAACTGGCAGCGTAACTTTGTCATCCCACGGAGTCAGCACTTGCTTACACTCTGATGCAATGGCTTTGAATAGCTGCCACCCTGTGTGTGTGTTTTCTAAACCCAAGACAAGTGCTGAACTCATTAAAAATACATGCTACATAAGTTAATGTGCATAAGTTTTAGGCCTGAGATCTCCTTTGAGGATACATTTAATTCTAATTAACTCAGTTTCATTCTATCTACTATCAGCATAGGTTTGGCTGGAACCCGCCAGTAGTATTGGTTAGACTTCTGGTTTGAAGTGGAGCCCAGCGGGATGGCGATGAACCCCCCCACGGTTGTAGCTGTGCTGGGGTTCCTGGTGCCTGTGCCAGGCATGAGCACCGGCTGTGCCATTCCTGGGGACGCAGTGCCACACCGTCCTGTCATCCTCACAGGCAAAACTGGATTTCTAGAGGCCTGAAATAATGAGGTTTGCTGAGCTGTGATGGAACAACTGCATGATACCAAACTCCTGTGATTAAAATAGAGTCTGAATTTTTCCACTAATAAGGAACAGCAGCAGAGACTATCAGTATTTTCACTAGTCTGGCTTTTTTTCTTTGTTCGTACCTTCTTTCTATTCATCATTAACTCAAGGATGATTTTCAAGGATTCTGCTAATTATCATCTGTTTTTCAGAGGAGGCAGGCAGCGAGACGGGGATTACTGATGGCTGCATTTGTAGTAAGAGCGAGTACAAGTGTACAGGGAGCTGAAATACTGGGGTGGGCTTTTTTGGCCTGACAGCGTTGGAAATCAAGCTTTGTTGTTATGACCAGTAGAGCAGGTTTCACTGAAAGCTGATTATAGTATTTGTGACAGAAGGTATTCATGGCATCACTGGAGGAAAATACTCACGGATCCATATTCAAGAGTCGAGTGCTGTGCTTTGTGTAACTGGAAGAATGTATGGATTTGTTGCGTTTTCCTCACAGCTAGCAAAAGAAAGCTATTTTTTTCCCCTTCTTTTTGACTGGTACTAGGGTTTTAGTCTTGCAAAAGGATTTTCTAGGTAGAAGCATCAGGTGAAATGGATTTTGGATTTAAACACTGGGAGGGGGAGGGGGGGAACCACCACCTGGCAGTTTCTGAGTGTTCATCATTTCCTGAAAATTGGACCTTTTAAAGTGTTTCAGGTTGGGTACACTAGAAATTGAGGCATTCAAATCACTAACTGCTTTTGAGAATGACAGCCAGAATCTCCATTAACGTTGCATCTTCTGCCTAGGGGATCACAGAGCAGAGACTGATGTGTCTTTGAGGATGGAAATGGAGCAGTTTAAGAAGTTACTGTGCTTCAGCTGCAATGTGGTAACAGCACACAACTGTGTCTAGTTCATTTTGCTGAAAAACAAAATAGAAATCACAGAGGATGATCTAAGGCTGTCTGTTTTGCTTTGCATAGACGCAGACTAGCTATGCTCCTGTAATAAGTTGCCATGTCTCAGCTACAAGGATGGTAATTTCCAGGTGATGAAAGGTAAATTATAGCTAGAACAGGTGGGTACATTAAAATTGTAATGTGCTTCAAGATACCTGTCTGTGCTCACGGAGAGTGGGACTTGCTGTGCTGGTTTGGACCAGCGGTCAGCCTAGTGCAGTGCCCTACCCCTGGCAGCGATCAGTGCTAGGTAACTGAGGCAGCATACAGGAAATCATGCATTTGATTATCAAATGTTTTATCTGCTGGATAAGTGTTGGGCTTTTTTAATGTATCAAACCAAAACAGACTGGTTTAGTCACTGAAAGAGTTCCTTCTAAAATGCAGTTAAATTTCTCTTTAAATCTTTCCTTGCAGACAAGGAGTTTATTGACATTTCTTAATGCTTTCTCTTCAGACATCTCAGCTGAGGGTTGGTTTAAGCCAATTACAGTCTTTAGTCTGGCCTGGGTTTGGTGGTGTTCTTTTTGTTTGGTTGGTTTTTTTTGGGGGGGGTTGTTTTTTTTATTATTTATATTTTTTGTTGGGTTTTGGGGTTTTTTTGTTTGTTTTGGATTTTTTGTTTCTTTTTTTTCTTTGCTTTTTTTACTGCCTGTGGTTTGGTTTTGGTTTTGGAGTTTTTTTTTTGTATTATTATTTGTTGTGTTTGGTTTTATTTTTAATGTTCTTTTGCATCTCCAAAAAGCCAGAGTCATGGTAGATGAATAGTCTGGGTTTGGGTTTTTTTTTCTTCTCTAGCGTTATAGCTGAAAGATAAAATACTAAATGGGTTTCTTGTAGTTATTGTATTGCTTCAGTGTGTCTTCATATTAATTAAAATGAATTTAAACAAGGTGATATGAGTAAAGTGCAGAGTAGGAAAAGAATAGATCAGAAAAAGCAGATAAGATAGGTGTATTCAAATAGTCAGAGCCTGATGAAATTTGCCCTAGGGTACATCAGCAACTAGCCAAGCAACCTTTGAACCATTTACAATTATCTTTTAGAAATTGTGAAGAGCAAGAGAGGTCCTGGAGGACTGAAAAGGGCAAATGCAGTACCTGCCTTTGAAAAAGGGAGATCCAGGGAGTTATAGAGTAGTTATTCTAACTGCAATGCTTGGAGAATTGGAATAAAATTTTTAATCAGTTTCTAGGAATCTAGATAATAAGATTATGATGATGAGGAGGACTGGGGGGAGTGGTACCTGTGATGTTACCTTGACTTCAGTAACTTTTGACATAACCTCTTGTGGCATTTCTGTGGAATAGGGAAATAGATGTATTTAATTAGACAGTAAACAAATAACTGTTTAAAGACAGTGTTACTGTCTTTACTTGAAGAGTAGTTACCAATAGCTTGCTGTGAAAACCAGAGAAGAAGGGGGGTGGCATGAGGTATTGTGTGAATACACCCCTGTTTGTCTTGGGCTGAGCTTTATTTGCTGTTCTCTTTACTGATGTGGGCAAGGGAATACTTATTAAATCTCCAAGCAAGCCCAAACTGAGTGAGGCTCAAGCATTGTGAAGGATAATTCAGAATTAAATGGCTACGGTAGATTGAAAAAACATTTGGAAATTTGCAGCGTATAACTTAATGAGCTGAAATGAGGAAATCCAGAATGATGAGGACATGGCTAGGCTGCACAGCTGTGGAAGAGCACTTTGAGACATGTGCTGCATCACCACCTATGCACCAGCTAAGAGCTGCAGAGAGGACAGCCTCCATCTGGAGTGTATTAAGAGAGCTGTAATTAAAATAATAGTTCTGCCATGGTCAGCGCTGCTCAGGCCCTAAATGCAAAGCTGTGTCCAGCTGCAAGGATGTACATTGTGGGAGCATGGGTTGGCTGAGGGCATCCCCAGGTGTGGCTGGGGTCCAGAAGACAGATGAGATATAGAGGTTGTTGGAGCTGGGTCTGATCAGCCTGTAGATGAAGAGACCAAGAGTTGCTGTCTTGACCAAGGGATGGACAAGAGGTTCTCCCAGTTTATGGCAAAGCTGTAACTGTGATCCCACTGGCGAACACAAGTATGAGAAAGGCATCGACGACTTCAGAAAGGTGCCAAAAACTGGAGAGAATCGGGCAGAGGACTATGGCTGGCTGGGGACTGGAGCAGGGGACGTGCAAGCGGGGTCCCAGGGAACAGTGCTTCCTGAGCCCGGCGAGGGGGGTCTGACCGTGGTCACCCACCTCGAGTGGGCGACTGGGATGACAGCAGTGTCTGACCCTTCTAGGGGGAGCACAGGGCAGGGAAAAGAGGCTAAGTCTGCAGAACGCAGCAAAGGAGGTTCCAAAAGTTCAGCTACAGAGTAGAAGAGCAGTGGAACAAGGATCTAGAAAGTTTGTGGCACTTCTGTCGTTGGCGGTACTCAAAGTCAACTGAGCAAGGCTCTGGACAACAGGGTCTGACTTCAGAGTTAGCTCTGCTTTGGGCAGGGCTTTGGACTAGGGACCTGCAGAGGTCTCTTCCCACCTGCTTGCTTCTGAGGTTAAATAAACTACTTCCATACTCGGGTTTTTGGGGTGTGTTTGTGGTTTTGGGGTTTTTTTGTTTGCTTTTTTGTGTGTTTTTTTTTTTTTTTTTTTAAGAGAATGACATTTTTGAATGATAGGTCTCTCGGGTCAGTGTCAGTGCTCCTCCAGGTTGCGTTGATAAGTGGTTCAGAAGGGCCAGGTATTACCGAGATTGCTTCCTTTTGAGTAGTGTCTCTTAATAACGTAAAAAATGTTTGTTTTCTCAATCAGGCTTCAAGAGGAAACACTGTAATCAAATGTTGAAATTTCTTCAATGCTTCAGCATTTTCTTTTGTTAGAAACAGCAGTGTGTTTTCTAGGATACAGGTGTTTAAATTCATAGCCTTTAAGAAACCTTTGCATCAAGCACATAGATTAGATCGGGTGCTCAAAGATGATTGTTGCCTTGTAATAAACATGTACCTAATCAGAGAAGCTGATTATTTCCCATCACAATAAACAGAAAACGTGATCAGTGACTTCAGCATCTATTTCTTTTTGCAGAAGTAATAGGTATGAGCTTGTAATAGCCATACACAATCACTAACATGCAGTGGTTAAATATTAATTTACGTTGGCTGTGTTTAAAGATTGAGAACAGCTCTTAGGTAATGAAATGTTAACTCTCTCTTAAGTTCCATCAAGTTTGGAACTTAAGTTCCATCAAGTTTAGAAGGGGAGTGTGTTGCTGTTCGGAGTGGGGGTCTGTTGCATGAACTGTAGCAATTATTAAATTATTTCCCCCTCCCCCCTAGGTTAGAATATTGAGAAATTGACACTAAGGGCTTTGGTCAAGGTCTGATTTAATCACTTAAAAACATACACAGGCTGCTTGACAGCTGACTGCATAAAGCATCCCTGAACGCTAATGATCTGTCTTGCTCATCTGTCCCCATTTCCTTAATCATGCTGATGGTTTTTTTTTTTTTGTTTTGCTTTGGTTTTGAACTGGTGCCATTAAGCTGACAAGGCAACCTTGTTCAGAGGTGCGGCAGTCGAGGGGTTATTTCCCATGATAGCTGTGACAGTTTGTAGAGTCACGTAGTTATGGAGCTGCCCCATCCTCCCTCTTGGGACAGTCTCTCCTGGCACTTGCCCAGTGCCACGGGGACTTTGGGCCATATGTGTAATCTCAGTTAATTGTGTTAGATATTTGTTCTCCTTGTTTAATGTTTGTTAAAGTCTTGTAAATGAAGTTGCTACGGTGTGAAACTTCATGGTCTCCAAGTCTGAATGATCCCGCTTACCTTGTTGACTTCCTTCCAGGCTGTTTCTTGTGGTGGTTCTGCTTTGCTGGCCAGCACGCAGAGTGGCAAGTGGGGTTTTTGTCTGAGTTTTACTTGGTAGTCGTTAACTCCAGATGGCAAATACCATTTTATGCTGTTGTAAAAGGAATTTTGTATAAACAAAGTTGTTTGGCATGTGATGGGTTTGAGGTTTTTTGGAAGTTTCAATTTGTTTATTTGAGGAGCACGAATTACTGGTGTTGGGAGAGCCTAACTGATGAGGTACACAAAGAAGGGCTGATGCTACAGATGTTATGACAAGAACATCATACTTTTTTGCTGGATACCAGAGTGACTGATTGGCTGTAGACATTCCTGACACTGCCTGACAGAAAGGGTTATTTTATCTGAAAACAGTGCAGTTACAGATGAGAGAGCTCCTGAAAAACATCACTCACTTTTACTAGTGACATCCATCACTTCCTAATTATGGGTGCTTTCAGGTGGAGAAACCAGTTCTTCCCATTGCTCCTCTGAAGCTTTTCCTGTCACTATGGTAGCAGTGTAAGTTTAAAGTTGGTCCTTTATCGAGGGGCAGAGGGACCTGTGGATTAAATTAACACACGTCGGTGTATGTGTTAAGATGGGTATCATGCTGTTACGGGGATGGCAGTGGCCAGTGACCATGGAGAATGAATAAGACTTTGTAGTTTAACCGCCGACTTTGAAGCACAGAAGATCTGTTAAACTTTTTTGTTTGGAAGTCAGGAATTTTCATTGTCCTTTGAAAAGCTGAATTGGAGCAGAGCAAGTCATGAGTGTGATGAAGTGAGAAGGCAGTGATACTTGTTTAGAAACAGGAGAGAGTCTCTGAATCTGTTTTCCAACATGTGCACGCACTTTGGGGTGTGTGTGACTCCCATGGACAGTCCAGCAGCTCTCACCCTTCTGGATGTCCCTGGAGAGCCTTGGCCATGGCACGTTCTTCCCCAGCCTCTGCTGGCTGCTGACTCTGGCTGCCTCCAAGTGTGGGAGAGGGCAGGGTCTTCCTGGGCTCCTGGCCTGGCAGAGGGGCTCCTGGCCGAACTGCCTGCTCACCACAGGGGCTGGGGGCACTTCCAGGACAGAAACTCAGGTGTTTTTTTTCCAAAATGCTGAATTTGCCTCACTTTTTCCCACTGAATTTTTTGGCCTTGATACCATATTTCATACTTTTTCAGAAAGCCATATACTTTTTTTTTTTTTTAAAGCCATATTTTTGGTGCAGTCCCTAGCACTGCCTAGAGATCTGGTGCCGATTCCAAGCTCTCTGCTGCTTCCTGGCATCAGAGCAGACGTTGGCAGCTGTGTCCATTATACAATGGCCTAATTGATTGGAAATTGTCATATCCACAAGAGCCCTTTGCATGGCTGGGTATCGTACACTCTGGTTTGCTTTGGCCCACCTTCTGTGTGAGGCTCAGATCTTCAGCTGGGCTCTTCATAAATTTGTTTTCTTTTGTGATGCTAAATAATTCTCATCTCAGAGTCTTACAGCAAGAGCAGGGCAGGTGATTTACTTTCTCTGTGTGCTACTGTTTACATACAGATAAAAATAACAGTTGGTTGAAGTATTGTTTGTTTTTATGTATAGATGTGCCCTGTGCTCCACCCAGGAGCATGCTTCTCTGCCTGGATTTCTTTGTATATTTACTTTGTGTGTCAGATCAGACCACAGGTGTGGAGATGGTGAGCATACCCTGGCGATACGGTCAGTATAGGTGCCTTTGTGTGTGGTGTGGTCCAGGAGGAATAAATGAGTGTTTTCAAAATTGCTGTTTAATTCCAATGACTCTGTAGATGGCAAAGTATTTACAGTTGCTGAAGTAATCTGTGCTGCCCTGTGCTGCCTTTTCTCTTTGAAGAGTAGGTGCCTTGTAGCCCTTCCCTGGCTGTCGGTAATAGCAGTAATTAAACACACCTGGTAATGACAAACAGACCTGATTCACCTGCTGGTGAGGACACTGACATCCTGAGGTCAGGAGCACAAGTTGCTGTTTCATATGAGCCCTCAGTTTTAAACACAGGCTCAAGGTTAAAAGCACAGCCCATAGTTAAGGTGGGAGAGGATGGCTGTGTTCTCTGAATACATCCCTGCCTTCCTCCTGGGAAGTGGAAGTAGGATGGCCAATGTCCTGTTGAATTGGTATTTTATCATTTCCCTTTTGTCCTTAATTTTGTACTACTATAGCAGGGCCTCTTTGCAAGAAGACGCAATGGTATCATCTGTTACTTCAGATTGAAAACGGGAGTGCAAATGAGATGGAAAGTAGTTTAAAACAAAGAGTGTAGGCTTGGTGATGCTGCAGTCCCCAGACTTGCCAAAGCTTCAGTGGCCAAACACCCCAAGCGGTGGTTGTGGATGATCGTCACCCACGGGCTGGAGCTTCAGGGTTCTGGAAATGGCTCTGGGCATCTTAACACACTGAGTAAAACCCCCAAATGTTACTGCGGTTGTGGAGAAAGAAGTGAGGTGTGCAGACGGCTAAGCTCATCTTTTCCTGAAAGTATGAGTCGATTCACTGGGGGTGTGAAGTGGGATGGGACACAACCCCACCCCAAAACCTGAAATACCCTAAGTCCACTTTTTTGAGGTCTGAAGGACTGAAATGGATCGTTATCCATCAGCTTCCCAAAGGTTAGCTTGTGGCGAAGGTGGTGCCAGAGCAGAGGCTTTGGCAGAAGTGTGGGAGAGCCCATCTGTCAATATTTTCTTGCTGCTTTTACAAATTGATAGTCTGGGAGTTGTCTCTGCTGCAGGTAAAGCTGGTTTCAGGCCCTTGTGTGCTGATATTTTATTGAAGTGAGACATGAATGCTCTAGGGGAAAACGGCATTGTGAGATAAAGGGCTCTGATACATGCATATAGCTTAAATGTCATTTTACTAAAGAGATAAAGCAGATGTTAATTGTAAAACTGTACTTCATGTACATTTTTTCTTCTTAATTTCATCTAGTTCAGCATACCTGAACACATGTGACTGCTGTGTTTATCCATCCTAAAAATGTTCAGTTTTGTGATTATGCAGATACATAGTTTTAATAGAAGGGAGAGTAGATTCAGTAGTCTCTGATTAGAGAGAATATTTTCTTCCAAGATTAAGAGGCTGAAGTAACAGTCGATTTTTATCATTTGTTTTAAAGGAGAGAATTGCAGGTACACATTTTTTTTTAAAGCATTAGGTAAGCAGTCTGACTGGAATAGCAGTTTTAATCTGTTTTAATGATGTTTTTCCAATATGAAAGGGGCCAAGAGATGCATAAGTCTAAAGGTCTACTGGTAATTGTCGAAGTGATGGGAGTTGTTTACAGAACATACAGTGACTGGATGGTTGCCTCTCACTAAGAGTGTATATGTGACCTTTGTTCTCTCAGTTTAAAGTATAATTAAGGAATACGTGCCTCTCTATTTAAAACCGATAAAACCATCCCATTTGCAGGCTGTGAGGTATTTAAGGATGGTGGATATAGATGAAGCATTTCAGCGAGTGGTGGTGTTAACTGTTTTGTTATTTACTGATGTTGTGATGCCCTTCTCCAGTGCAGCTATAATGAGATCAAATCAAATCTTTTATTAAATGTTACTCATACGAGTGAGGGTAGTGGCTTGTTATCTCATCTCTGTAGGTGAAACACTCATCTTTTTCAGGTGATCCCAAAGAAGAAATGAAGAAATCCTGGCCTGGCCTGCCTTTTGCCTATGGTGCATGCCAGGACTTTTGCAGACTTGTTACAGAGATACTAAACAGGCTTTGCTTTTTGTCTCACTCTGCTAGTAAGGCCATGTGCTTTAAACATGTACCCAACTGTGGAAACCTCAGAGGAAAAAACCAGGGCAAATCACTTCTGAAATCCTTCAAGACTGACTCTTAATTCTTTATATTGTTCCTTAATGCCTGGTATTCCTGGGGCTGTCAGGGTTAATGCTGGTCACTTTGTGACAGTCTTTTTTAATTTTTTGGTTTGAAATGTCAAGTGGAAGCTTTTTGTTGCTCTGGTGTTTGGTGCTGTGTCTGCATCCCCCTTCTTACACATGGGGGGTGTAGGGAATACATGACACGTGGCAGTAGCAGGTTTAAAAAGACCAGCTGGTTGCTGCTTGGAGGTTTTGAAAGTGAAAACCTTGTGTGCTGGAGATGCCTTTCACAAAGCTGCGATGTTAGTCTGGGACCTGTAGGAGAGAAGCACTTGCACTGTGCTCAGGGCAGCTGTGAATACTGCCGGTGGGGCACTGGTGTTGGCAGGTCCCTGGTGCTCCCCATCCTGCCCTGCTGGTCTCATCTCTGCCTGTCCAGCTTTGCCACTGACCCCTGCCTGGAGGGATGTTTTGCCTTCACAGTGTGATCTCCCATCGCACCTCTTTACTCGCTAGCAGTAGCATCAGAACCGTGCGGATGGGTTTGACGGAGAAGGGTGTTCACTGCTGCCCAGGCACGGGGATGGTCCAAGTGTGCTGGTGCTTCGGTGGGGTGGGCACACAAGGAAAGTGCTGGTGAAATGCCCCCGTCCTCAGCCCTGGCCTTGCCATGCTGTGCTGGCTCTGCAACAGTTGAACCGTGGTGACCCACAGTCTGGTTGGGACATGATTTTCTGGTCACAGTTGGATTAACGAAAATATTTCTAATAATGTATGTATGTGCACAAATATGTACTTATTTAGCAGGTGTAGTGTTTGAACTACAAACTGTGAAAGGGCTAATGTAACACTTCTTAAACAGAGGAGGCAAGCAAGGGACATTTCTTAATTTAACCTCTTTTAGCTGGATTGTGAAATCTGATAAACAGCTACCTTGGAGTACTGGCTGAAAAAAGCATCGCTAAATAGGGGAAAAGACCTGAAAACAAATATCCCCACTTAGTCCCCTTATAGCAGTATATCAGCTGGAAAGAAACAAAAGCTCTTTGTAAGACATTAAGCAGTAGAATTATGAGGAATGGGTATTTTCTTACCATCCATACAGCCATGGTCAGCTGATGACTTGGGTAAAGGCCTTTGGTGTGACAGTGTCTGGGTTTTCCTTGTGAGGAGGGAACTCTAGATCTACTGTCAGTGCTGTGCACTAACTGTGGTGCAAACCTCCCTTTCTAAGGCTTGGTAATAAATAGAAAATTGACAACTTAAGAGGGTTTTTTTTGGTAGTTGTTCTTTTTAATTATATTTTTGACCCACTTGGAGACATGAAAATCTAGCCAGGAATCTTTCTCGTCTCTTGTTACTGCCTAAGATTAATGCCCAGACCCTTTTAAAGGCCATTAGTACAAGGAACAGAAGTTAGAAGAAAACAAAGTCTCATTTTCAGTTGCTTTCCCAGTTATTCATTTTGGATTCAGCGCATGAACAACTTGTAGTTCACTGTGGGGCTGAGTCGCAGGATCAAGGCTACAATGGAGGCATTGTGATCACCTTTCTCTCCCCGCCACCCTGCGCAGTCGAGTTGAAATCCTGCTTTTTGGCATCCAGGCTGTTGCTTTGGTGACCAATTATGACTCCAGAAGTATACATTGTGGTCTCACTGAATAGCTGAAAGAGTGTAAGGAAAAAGATAAATGTGTTCAAACACAGCTTTGTTTTGCAAGCCTTCAAGGTGATTCAGAAAAGAGTTGTTGGTGTGTTTGATTTAACGTGGTATATCAGTGTAGTGTTAGGAATTCAAATGTCAGTGTTACAAATCCAGAAAGCGTAATTAAAGGTGATTTATTTAACACTCTGAATACTGTGCCCTTTACATACGCATTATAATTACAATTTTTGGTAGCGTGGAGTTCTCAGTTTCACTAAGCAGCGCTGTTTCTCTGCAATTATTTAATTTTAGAAATAGTTATATGTTAATCACGCAAATCTTTGCTTTCTAGAAATGCAAGATGCAATCTGTAATTCTGGGTTTAGTGGACACATCTTGTGCCTCTTGGTCTTACTGATGGTCCTGAAAGTCTTCATGTGAATCCAGTAAGTTTGTATAAAGTCTTTCTAGAATGGAGAGGAAGCTTTATGCCAGTGATGTGGCAGGGATGAAAGAATGACAATGGTAAATTCTGTTAGCATTTGGACATAGCAGCCCCTTCACAGGTAAAGAATGAAAAATTGCCGGATTAGTGTGCAAATAGAAGAAAAATGTGTGGTTTCAAGGAAAAGAATCACATGTGATGGTTGCACAGACTCTTCCTTTGAATGCTTTCAGCAGTGGTGTTTGCAGGATTCCTTCTTTGCTTCCCATGGCACTTAATCTTCTCTGCTTTACTTTGTGTGGTTGGTGAGGTCCTTGGGTCGGTGATTTCTTTGTGTTCAGACACCCCTGTCCATGCCACTCACGCTCACAAGTGACAACTGTAATGATTTAATGACTCTCCTGTAACGTGCTGATACCACAAGTTACTAATGCTCCTTGCAGGCTAATGAGCGTGTCCGTTCTCCATGCTGGGTAGATTGCTTTGTTTGTCCTCCCTATAAATTA
>JAVJGJ010000030.1:23099004-23120225 GCA_035590215.1 Microhierax caerulescens
TCCACCTCCTGTAGCGGTAAATGTTTTCATTGTGATTGGATGAAAAAAAACCCACCATAACAAACAATGGAAAAGGTTATCATTCACCATCCTTGGTCTCAAAAGAACCATTCTTCATCATCCTCAGTCTTCTATTGCAAACAGAGCAATTTTGTGATCTTCCTTATTCGTCTTCTCTGGGGACACAACAAGAAGACAGTAGTCTTCTCCTCTCTAACAAACTGTTTCCTCTACAAGCCAGATTACTTCAGCTGTTTTGGTCCGCTTCCTTTTCCACTTACTACTTGGAAGAGCATTGAACTGATTTTAAGCAATGTAAGGAAATATTTGAGCCACATTATTAATATAAATTATTTTATCTCTTGATTTATGTAATCTGTGTGACTGAAGTAGATGATTTATATCACTGAGATCACTATAAGAAAAAACCCTAAACAATGTTAAAATTAAGCATTAATATTTCATACATTTTTTAGACGTTTGTTTCAGTTAAATAAAATAGAAATGTAGCCACATAAAAATCCATACAGTTTTAAGCTGATTAGATCAATAAAGTATGATCTCATGAAGGATTTTATTATTATTCTTCCTTTCTATGCTAACTGACTTCAGAAAAGCAGTTGCTGTACCTATTTTGTTTTGGAATACTGTGAACTGTTAAGTGGATTTATTGTAAGATCTTTCAAAACATTCTATTAGTTCAAATGAACTTCTTTATTGAGATTTAGCATTACAGATAATTATAAAAAGGGTAAAAAATAAAAATAAATCTAAACATTCTCTCCAGACGGTTTAACTTATGAAGGCATCAGCCTTCATAGTGGAATAAAGGGTTTCAACTTCTTTTTCAAAATCTGCTGATTTCATTAAAAAGTGTTTGTAGAACTTACAGCTGCAGAGCTGAATCTAGAGAAACTCATGTCACATTATCCACCTGAGTCTATAAAGAGCTTGAAAAAAGTAGCCGTGAGGAAACCAGTACTTATTGAAAGTGTTTTATATGTGCTAACTTTTTCAGCGATGATGGAACATGGCAAGTGTCTTTTAATGGGGGCTGGCAGAAAAGCAAGACAAAGGCAACAAGTAATTCTGAAATTGTAAAAAGAAAAGGAAGCTTAGAAACCCCACATGTACTTACAGTCTAAACATCACCGTCTCTTGCCAGTGCCATCTTTTTTTGCTATCCTACTAGGAAGGATTTCATCTTTAGGCATGACTTAGGCTAACAAGCTTACAAGACACACCAAACTATGTCATCTTAATAGAATTCTCATATCAATGCCTCTAAGTAACCTATATACAACCAGAATGAAAAATTAAATTATATATTCATTAAGTTTAACTTCATTATGAAGTTTGCAACATCTGGAGCAAGACCAGTTACAGAGAAGGAACTAGTATAGTTATTGTTAATTTCAACATATTCACGTTCTCTAGTGATTAAAGCAAAATGTAATCAGAAAATTTGAATATTTAGTACCATATCCACACAGTGAAGCAGACTTTTACAACTGAAAAATAGAAACTGCTTATTGAAAATCATCTTGCAATGGTACCACAGATATTCCTGTTCTGATACCAAAAAAAAACACCCTAAAAATTCAATATGCATTTCATCCCATATTCTTCCTACTGTATCAGTAGTGAGGAAAGTTAAGAATTTAGAAAACTACATCCTGGTTTAAAACAAATGCCATCTGACTTTGCATTAAAACTGGTCTAGAATTGTAACCACTGCAGAATTGAAGTCACATGCGTGTCCGTTCTCCATGCTGGGTAGATTGCTTTGTTTGTCCTCCCTATAAATTAGCGTTTATACTCCCTTGATAAAAGAAAAAGCACTCCAAACATGTTCAAAGTGAAAACTCTTGTAGATCTGGCAGGCATTACAATATCACTAATAGCAGTGGATACTTAAGCAGCCTATTTTCATAATCCCGCAGGTAGTTGTTAAGAGCATTTTCTCCTACTGGGAGAATATCTATCCCTCTGCTGAACTTCTTGTCAGCTATCACCATATTTATGACCTTAATGGATCTTCCAGCAATCACACCAAGATATAGTAGGCCCTGTGTATATCCATATTTCTATATTTTAGTTACATCCAGTGGTACCTCATGTTGCTGTAGATGAGATATTGGGGTCACATTTGTACTGGTAATGTAGGTTTTTCCCATGTCCTCGTAAATGTTCCTTCTTTGGTGGTTGATCTGTAGTAAGTTTGGACGAGCTTTTAGTTGCATTTTGCTCCTTTAAATGAGACTATTCTCTTGGGCTAGATGGCATCTGCTACTGAAGTAGTACCTAGGGCAGAACTAGTAAATCAGTCATTTCAGTGTGTTTCCCCAAAATTCTGGTGTGTGGAAGAGAATAGATTGGCAAATTGGTAACTTCTCACTGCGGTTTATGGAAATTACCAAGTCACTTATGTAGCGCAGGAAAGCTGTATAGTGCAGCTTGTTTTTCTTTTCCTTGTGTAGTTTTTAAATACATTGCGACAGTTTTGAACTGGGAATAGTGTTTTAAGAGGAGATGCTTTGGTGCCACTGTGAGCACAAATCATGTGGTGCTGAAGAACCAGATTGTATAAAGAGGATTTCAGATGCTCGTAGTAAAGACCATACCCATTGGTGATACAGGAATAACAAGTATGTTGCAAGTCAGATTACTTCATTCTCATTATTTCAAAACAAAAGTTACCTGGGTTACATATTCTTATTTTGATCAATAAGCCAATCTAGCTAATTGCAAAGTTTTCATCCAGGAAAGCCTAAGCCTTCAGAATTGAACATCTGTTGCTGAAATCTGAGCCTCTGATCCCTCTAATCACTTAGTAAAGGAAGAGAGAAAGAAAATATTCTCCATGTTATTTATTTTACCAAATACCCTTTTCCCACATTTTCATCATTATTTTTTGCGTGTCAATCAGTAATTTGTAGGCTCTAAGAGGTGTGATAGGGGCCCTAATTACATAGTGTGTTTGTAACATATCAAAGGTGTGCAAAACCAAGTATTTTGGTAGGGTACAGCCTTACTGCCTTGAACACCAATTGTCCAGGAAGCGTCATCCAAGGATTGGATGCAAAGCATGTGCCACCTCCTTGTTCTCGTCAGTTTGCTGATGAACGCTTTGCTCTGAATAAATTGGAAAAAGTTCAATGAAGTTTCAAGAATATAATCCACTCTCCATGGGCTGTTCTCCATTGTTGTCCCCAGTTGTTAGGGAATTACAGGCCCTGTCTTGCCTCCGCACTGGCATCAGCTGTGATTCCCAGGTCAAACGACAGGGCAGAGAGAGACTGTGAAAGGAGGCAAATTCTCAAAGGCATCTTTTCAAATTCTCATGAATAGGTCTTTATCAGATGTAGCTGTGCTGCTTGAAGGAACTTAGACCAGGTAAGCTGTAAATCCTGAAAACTTCCGTTTCCTTTTTCAGTCAGTCTCAGTGAGGAAGTGTGTGGCGGTGGCTCTGATCTGAAAGATGAGTAGCAGGTCCTCAGTGTTGTGCTGAAACAGCATTTACCAGAAGATTCTCCTTCTGAAGAGCTGGCAAAGGCTTTAACCTCCTGGAAATTTTGATGATGAGGGAGGAGCACCACTTCGGCTGTGGAAGAGTGCTGGTGCTTTCCTTAGAGGTTGTTTTCTGCAGAGGACATAGGTTTTAAGAATTTTTTTCTGGTGTTCTTGAAATATAACCATAGACCCTGGGTGGGAGATTATTTTGCAGAAGAAAATCAATGAAAATAGTGCCTTGAAATCTTTTTTTAGAGGTTAGTAAGTACTTTATGGTATGCAGCTGCCATGTGTAGTTAGAATGTTTCTTCCAAAGGTGACTAGGGCTTTGGCAATCTCTGCCCATCTCCTTCTGCTTGCTCCAAACCTGCTTCGTCACTAGCAGTGAGGCAATAAATCAGAAGTCTGCTTCAGGTTAGAGAACTGTCTTCTTTTCCCCCCCTTTTGTTTGCTTTTAACTAAGATTGCTTTCCTGATTCAATCCACTGCACAAAACTGTACTGACGCAGCCAGGGAGGTGACTGGACTTGGGCACCGTGACTGCTTAAGCCATCACTGTTGCTGAAAGATGTTTTAGCAAATTAGAGCCTCAGTTACAAGAGATGAATGCACTTTGTATTGCTAGAGACTGTTGTGAAAACTTGAACTGTGTACCCTGGGTAGCAGTGATCCCTGTCGATGTGCGAGAGTCATCTACTTTCCGAAGAACCTGCTATGGTTTTTGAAAGGATTCAAGTAAAAAGTTTTCAACACTGGTAAAGCATGGGATTATACTCTCAAAGGTGTGAATGCTAGTGTTGACCTATTTTACTTAAAAAGTTTTGGGATTATGAAGTCAGGTCTTTTTTTAAAGAAAAAATAAATCCTTGGGGGTTTGCTCTGTAGGATTTAGGCAGTTGGCTTTCAGTTGTGTTCCCAGTGACTTGACAGTGGTTTTATCACTTAAAGCTTTGTGGATGAACTCTAGAGTTTTCTTCAAAATATTTCAAGATTGAATGTGGATAACATCAAAACGGATGGATATACTGGCTCTGCAATGAAGACTTGTGAATGACAAAATTTTTGACTTGAAGAGATCTTAAAGATACTTATTGCATAAGATGCATTCACCAGCAGCTGGGTTTAGATCTTATTGTCAGTGTTATGCAAGGAGGCACCTGGTCATCCCAGGAACAGTGCTTTGTGTTTTGAGATGAACTGTGAAGAGTCTGTTGTCCATTAAACCTCTTGGAGGACAGGGATATGGATGCCCCATCTCTGGAAGCATTCAAGACCTTTGAGCAACCTGGTCCAGTGGAAGGTGTCCCTGCCCATGGCAGGGGGATAGGAACTAGATGATCTTTAAAGTCCCTTCCCAAACCATTCTATGATGACATCAACTCAGTTTTTTCTAGAGGACTGGAAGATAATGGAAGGTAGTTAGTTTTTTAAACCTTTTAGTTTGAGGAGTACTTTTCATTATTGAAATTGGAGTGATGAATAATGTGGAAATTGTGTTTGTCCATATTAAATGAAAGCTGGCTGATTGTGCCCTACTCTTGAAGAGAAAGTAAGGGGGCATGGGTGTTTAACTTCAAGAGCAGATCTATGCTGAATCTCTCTCAAATGACTAGACTCTTATACATGAAAAGCACCTGGATGTAGAAATAGCAAGCATTTAATTCTTAAGATTTCCTAGCAAAAGTAAACTTGGTCTCATAGCTACATTTATATTAAAAATTTCAAGAAAGAAACCCCATACATTTATATTAAAAATTTCAAGAAAGAAAAACCTCCTTATCTTTACCAACTCCCTGCTCTCTCAGCACAGTCATGCTGTGCTTGATGCTCCTGATGGGGAAGATTTGTTACTAAAAGGTGATTTTTAAGTTGTTTATATGAGAGAGATCCTGCTGTACTCTGTGATATTACTTTGCTTTTTATTTACCATCTCCCATCCAAAGATCTGAACTTGCATTGCTGAGCACCAGTCCTGACTCCTGTTTACAGATAGGGGAACTCAGGAATGCAGAAGTGGAGCAGCGTGTTCAAGTACTAAGGCACATCTTAAAAGAACAACAACAACAAAAAAGTAAAATTCTTGGCGAGTAGGGACATCCGTTTCAATCTCTGTATGCAGTGCAGGAGAGCACAGGGGGGCTGTGGCCGTTACTCCGTGGCCGTTACTCCCTGCCCTCAGGGTCTGGAGGGGGCTTTGCAGCCCCATGCATTCAAGAGGTACAGTGGGATGCAGTTTCTTTGGTAAACTAGGTGCTGAACTCTAATGTCAGGGCAGTGCTGATGATGTTGAAACAGCAGATTTTGTAGTAAAGATAGAGGTACACAAATTTTGTTGTTACACAAAAGAGGCTGTAGCAAGTCCATGTGAGACGTGTAGGAGGATGGGGGAGAATCAACATTTGCCAAACAGAAAGGGATAAAATCTGGTGGAATAACAGAAACTTTCTGTCAAGCTACAAGAAAGGCAATAAATAAAAAAAATTAAACCCCCCAAACCTGGAGAAATTGGCAGAGGAAGAGGGGAGGAGAGAAGGGATGCCACAGCATCTTTTTACATCTAAAGTCAGTTCATCCAGGTCAAGAATTGTGCTCCTAGAGGACATATTAGTGTCTCTGAATAATGTGTCTCTCAATATTCTGATTATTAGATTGCTCTTTTGTGTGTGTATCTGTGCACATAACAGGAATTTTCCAAAAGCACTCAGTCACTGAGGCATGCAGACTGTGCAGCAGCTTTGCAGTATGTGCTTTGGTAAGTCAGTGGGCGAGCACTGTTACCAGCATTTGAAAGTTTTTAGTCTCTCTAAGCCCTGGATTAAAAAAAAATGAACTTGGCTGTGGGGCCCAGGCAGTGTAAAGGTGTCTGCAAAGCATTACATAAACTGTCTTCGCTTATAGCTCAGTTGGTTCATTTTTCGGTGCGTGTCAGAATATGTTTATTCTTGTGAGGCTACGTGACATCATCCATTTAGGGAGGTGTAAGACAGCAAAATAATGTATGAGGCTGGTTCCAGCTGTCTGAGGGGTAAGCATTTTGCTGAGCGAAAGTGGAACAAGACCAGCTTTAAAGGTGGTTGGGTTTTTGTTTCACTGGAGGAGCTGTTAAAAGTCTAAATTACAGTTTTCCTGATGGCTATTTGAGCAAGGGTGTAGCTGAGAAGTGTGTGTCAGGGCAGTATTGGTAAGGGAGAGGCTGCAAGAGCTCAGAGGGCTATTTAATTCTTCTCCTCTTCCATTAGCTGATGAAGCAAAACGAGTGGGAGGTCTGTGAAGCCAGATCAGTGTTGATAAGGGAAAGCACAGTTCCCAATGCAGGGATTTAAAATCGCAGCAAAAAAAGCACAGCAAGAAGGTGTGACTGGGCGCTGGAGGCAGCAGTGCTTGAGCTGGAAGCGGAGCACACGGCTCTGGGGGTCCTGTGAGAGGGCAGAGAGGGAGGGGTAGTGGTGCCGTCCCCTCTGTGTCCTGCTGGATGTTCTGGGCACCAGTCTGGATTCCTCCCATACCGAATCCAGATTTGCTTTAGTCAAACAGAAGCTGGGCTCAGGATAGCAGTAAGCACATGAAATATCATGTCCCTGGGCTTCTAGGAGAGGCTGGGCTAGTAATCCAGCCCTGTCTTCTGATCTGGGACGCTGTAAACCTGACCTGGAGGGCTTGGCAACAAGCATGGTTGCATTTGGCGGTGTGGATCGTAGCATCACTGCCCTGGTCTTACCCGTTATAAAACAGGCAACTGTGGAACCTGAGGTCTTCATCTGTGTTTGTGAGGTAGAGTGATTTGGATGTGGGTATTTCTGATACCGGTGAGTTGTTAGAATAATCTGATTTTTTCGGAAGAGGCAGTCACACGGTGCAGTGAAGATGCGGCTGGTGCGTGACTCGGCGTGCAGTTTGTTTCCCTCTCCGAGGTATCTTTGTTTCTGCTTGGTATTCTGTGTGCTGTGCTGAGACCTGGGTCTTGTTTAATCAGTTTGGTTCTGATTGCTTCCTTGTATCCATGGGTCGCATCTTGAATTCAGTGTTTTGCATTACAAATCTGCTCTCCAGAGATGGGCAGGATATATAGCTCCATCTGCCACATCCAGTTTTAGCCCTTTTTTACGAAGCCCTGTTAACAGGTGACATGCACAGCCCGATGAGATTCTAGCTAATTGTTGGTGTGTAATTAGGAAGATGAGTGCTGACCAGATCCTCTTCTGCAAAATGGAGGAACGGCTGCAGGCTGCTGAGGGATGGGGCAGCGTTGGCCGGACCGCTCGGTGCAGCTCGGGTGCTGGCGCTGTCCCGGAGCCTGCCTTGGCTTTGAAGGGTGAGATGAGTCACGGGCGCTGGATTATTCTCCTCACGTGCCAGCTTCTAAATGCCGGAGGAGACATGGGGTAGTAGATATCTCACAGGAGTGTCATTTGTTCTCTTTTGTTTTGTGACATTTGGATGACAGCGTTTTTGAAATGGTCATTTCTGCCGTTACTGCTGTGAGAAAGAGGTTAAGTCTAGAATCAGTAAGTGAAAGTGCTAATAAATACAGTGTTTATGCACCATCAGCAGATAGATGACCGTTTTGATTTCTTATCTCATTGTTCTTCTGCTAGAGCCAAACCTCTGTTGTTACAGAGGTTATAAGAGATAACCTGTGTATTTTTAGGCCTTTCTTAAGGTGGAAAAACTAGGATTCAAATGGTTTGCAGCTCTTCTCCAAAGCGGTGTTATAAATTGTCGTACTAAAACTAAAGGTTTAGTGGAATGTTAAGAAACAGAAGAATAAAATCAGTCCAGAAAATGTTTGCAGGATATATTTTGGTGTGTTTTTATAGAAGCCTGGTAGCTGGAGTAAGCTTCTGATGTTTTCAAGATAGCAATATTTACTCTTCAGAGTTTCATAGTTGGTTTTTTGTTTGGTTTTTGGTTTGGTTTGTTGGTTTTTTTTCTGTTTGTTTGTTTTTTAAATTATTCTTACAGAAGAGTGTTAGGGAGGCAGAGTGCTACCACTGCTTTTATAGTCGGGGAGTGTAAAGTGCAGAGTGAAGGCACTTAGCAAGGCCACAGGAGTCCTTCTGCTTGTCCCAGTGGTGGGAGCTCCAGACCTGCCCAGGTCCTGGGAGTGCAGCCTCTGCTCTGCTGCCTCGGGTGTAAAAGCAAAGCACAGCAATGGTGCTGGAGCTGTTCAAAAGAAAATTACGTTGTGTTGACTATAAAACACATGCATGGTATCATTTCATTAGAAATATATGTATACAAATGTAAAATGTACACAAATAATGTGTGAATATGTGCGCGTGTAGTGTTTTAAGTCCTTTGGGAAAAAAAAACCTCTTAGTGGGTCTGTACTGGAGTCAAAAGGAGTGAGATCTGCTTGCTGAGTAAAATCTGGAGAGGCACAGCAGCTGAGACTGTGGCTGCAAATCACGGTGAGGAGGATGTCTAACGAGACCTCTTGCACTGGCCAGTTCCTGCTTTTAGGGAACCTTTTCTGGGGCTTTTCTGCCCTGGGATGCTGTCTCATAGCATGCACACAATCTGGTCATCCAGTCTGGGAAAGCCCCAGGGAAAGGAGACTGTGGATTGTATTTTGAATGCAGCAAGTAGGATTGTATCATCCACCTTTAAGTATGCATTTTATTTTGTGTACTTGATGACTTGGACTGTTGAAACTAAAAGCTTCCCTTGAAACAGTATATTGAGAGATTGAAGTTTTGAAGAAGGGCCCTGGCAGGTAGTTCTGAAACACAAGTGTAGTTTAAAGCTGTTCTGAAACAGCTGTAATGACAGTAACGTCATATATTGCTGTCAGAAAAAAACACAATTTCTTCCTCTGTGGGGAGGGAAATAGCTGGTTAACAGCTAGAGACGTACTTCTCGAGATTTACCTTTTTAGATGAAGTGCTAAAGAAGAATTCATGGCTTTCTTACCAAGTATCTATTGTAAGCTGTGTTTGTGTTCATTGTTTTGCTGCCAGGGTTAATGAGGTGACTGGAGGCCAAGTAAATTTAATGTATTCATAGGTAACAGTATTAAAAATGAAGCCTGAGAAGGCAGACTGGCTGGCTGGCAGCCAGCTCGGGGTCCCAGTTTCTCACTGTTCAGCTGGGAGATAAGCTGTGAAGAGGAGCATCTGTGAAAGATGGGAGGCAAGGCAAAAATGCTTGAAGTTGTAGCTTAGTATTTACTTTCCAAACAACACCAGGAGTGCTGGTGCCTGTTTGGTAGTTTATTAGGGAGTGTGTTGCCTGTGAAGCTGGTGTAGCACAGGCTGCTGTGGTCTATCAGGGTTGCAGTTACCACTCACCTCCCCTGGTGCATGGAAGCTGGTTTCTGACTTGACCCTGTATTTCTGCTGATGTTGAATTGTGCATAACACTTTTCAGTGAAAAATATAAATGTATCGTAAAATCGGATATGGTTTCTTACGTAGAAGCCTGATGCAAAACATAGATGGGGTGAATTTTGTTAATATTCATCTAAGTTAATTTTAGAGACTGCAAAGGATGAGCAGCGCACTGGAGTGGGTTTACGGTGCTTCATGAAAAAGGTGCCTGCCTCTCCATTTCTAGAAAGCATGATGTTAGTGTGAGGCTTTTAAATTATTACTAAGGCTGTATTGCCATCCCCCTCGTTTCTGAGGTGATGCTTTGTGTTTTTAATGTGTGTTTTTATTTTGATTCATTCTAGTTTCACAGCTAGGGACTTAAGTAATCATTCTGAATAAAGCAAATTTGTTTTGGTTACATCAACAGGGCATTTAATGTCCACACAACTGCTAATCATTCTGCAATCTGTGCAATTAGAATAAAGCTCAGGTCATAAGTGGTAGAAATAGGAGAGCGACTGAAGCTGCTGTGCTGTTGTCTGCTCTTAGCTTATGTGCTAGAGGTGATTTTAGTCTGCTCCTGAGCCACCGCGTATTTACTTCAGCTTAATTAGGCACCAGCCCTCTCAGTGCTTCACCTCCTAGTGCAGCCAGTGATCTTGATTCATTGGTTGGTCTGGAAGAAGATACAGCCATGGCATAAAGGATGGGGTGTTTTTTTTTGCTGGTACGTACTCATCACTGCTAAGTGCTTCCATTGATTACAGCAGTGCGAACACAGCTGAAAACAACACGGTTGGTGGTTTCTAGGAATGCTTGCACTACTGTTTACTGAGCCCTTGCCTCGTTGCTTAAGGACTTTATTTTGAAACAAAAGTGGAGATGTTGGGCAAACATGTGCAAATGCTTGTTGCAGTTGCTGTTTGGAGGGGCTATCCGCTGGCTCCCCACAGTGATTTCACAGCTGTACGTACTGAGCATCACTAGCAGGCAGGCTCTGCTTGCTGTTGGGGTGTACTGGAACCAGTCTGCAGAAGCCGAGCAGGTACTGGCACAACTGGGGTGTGTGTGGCGGGTGGGTGGGTGAATGTGGGTATAGACGGCGCTGCGCTAGTTGTATGCATATTGTGTCATGTTATCCCTAACTTTTAAATGGCAGGTGAAAAGCTCCAGCTAATGCTCCTTTAATAATTAATTTATGTGAACAGGCACATCTTCGAGCCATTTTCATTTTATATGGTATGATAGACTTTTGATTAATTACCCTGGCGTGTAGAGTTGTAATAGATTAGTGTCTTACTTAAGGGAAGGAAAGGCTGTACTTTTCTTGTCATTGACCAAATACTAATGGATCAGTTAGGGGATGCAGCCAGCTGTAGTGCTTGCATCCTCACGGACACACCACGCGGCATGCAAAATGTGAGCCTGTCTTGAATGCATCTGTTTCTCTTGTTACGTGTTCGGACTGGACACACCAGTAGTCACTGCTGGAATAGAAATGAATTGTTCTTACAAAGGTACAGTAAACTACAAACTTGGAAGAGTTGGGCCCCTTCCTTCTTAACCATCTTGGCTACCTCGTGTTGAGCTGAATTGAGATGACAAATTACGTCCTCTCAACTGTCTTGAAACGAACTTGGACATTGGGAAATGCGCAAGGAAAGACAGCAAAGGGAGGAGAAATGCAGGTGTAGGCAGGAATGTATGGGACCTCTGGGGCTAGAGCTGCTGCCAGTCAAATAGCCCATGTGGCTTTCTGGATGTGCTGGTTGCCTGGACAGGGCAGGGCATGCTCCCAGCAAGGTCTTAAATGCTGCAGCAAGACCCCCTGGTGCTACGGTTGTTTAAATAACAAGTATGTATTGCTGTTGAATTCAGTATGAAAATGAATGATACAGTAGCCTCTAGGGCGCTCTTCTGATAGTGTTATATGTAAAAATGGCTTTTCTGTCCTGCCTTTTTTTTTTTTGTTTGTTTGTGGGTTTGGGTTTTTTTTTTTGTGTGTGTGTGGGTGAATGGGCAGAGTGTAGACAGCCCTTTTCAAAATGATGTCGAGCTGGGTGTTTGCAGTTCGATCTTGTTGCTCCATCCATCTCCTCTAGATACTGTTTAGCTGAGATGGCTTGGCACTGCTTGTCCTCCTTCCACCTACAGCACATGTGCAGTGATCCCTGAGATGCACCCATTCCTCTGAAAACACAGCGGAGTCAGAAGAAAGCTTAAAAATGTGTTTTAAATGGGTTCTTTGATTGTTTTGTGAATGGTGTCGCCCACAGGTAGGGTAAGAGAGCCTGGCCTGTGCAGGGCTGTTAGGGCTTCTGGGACAGGAGCAATACAGATGCTTTCAGCTGGGGTTGTATCAAGCACCTGAGAAAGATCTGGTAGCACCATGCTGGAACTGTGCTGGTTCTGGCTGCTGTTGTTTCTGTCTGTTCTTCAGCTGCATGAGTTGAGATGAAAGCATTCGTTATCTGATGCTTTCTCCAGTAGTTAATAAACTTAAAGGACGTTTTGATTCTCTCTGCCCCCCAGTATCGATTGCTGAGTGTGGAACAATTCAGAAGACTTTGTGTAGTTCAGGATTTAAAGCCACGTGAATAAACTCCAGGTTTAATAAACAAAAGATGGATGAGATGGTTTGCTGTTTTTCTCTGCACGTTTGCCTAAGGCTTTCAGCTGTCCAGAAAAATGACAAACCACATCAAACAGAACTAGTTATTGGTGGCAAGGTGTTTTTTTTTAATATTTCAAGAAAGTTGCTACTAAGTTGTTTTTTTTTTTTTTTCCTAGCTTCTGATAGACTGTTGGCAAAAAAGAAAGGCCAGAAGATCCTGTTTGAAAGAGAGCTTGAGAAGTCTGTGATAATCATGAATTTACAAAATCCCTCAAGATAGAAATGTTTCTATATTAATACTAATTGGACATGTATTAAAGGTAAATTTAATAATATTTTAGCACTGTCTTCTGTAGTGGGATTTTGACCTTTTCATTGCCTGTGTGAGCCTGAGATGTTATTCGAGGAAATTGCACATGAGACGTAAGGAATGTCTGAGATAATTTACCAAATTCTGCAGGTCCTTTCTTGTGGACAAAAACATTTAAAACTTGGACGACTTTAACTTGTAGAGGAGCTCAAATTACAGTACTTGTACGTGATGTACACCTTAACTCTCAGCTTGCTTGCAGTTCAGAGATTGCTGGCTGCTCTGAAAGCTTAGGATATGGGTATGTGCGTTTACAAACTCAGAGGGGTTAAGGAGGCTTGTAGTTAATCCAAAATACAAAAATGCTGCAGCAGCAGAATTGCTTCAAGCTCTTTTAAAAGTCCTTTCAAGTTAGGATGACATTGCTTTTGGTTTAATATAATGAATTCAGTAAAGCAAGAAGGCACTAGCTGTTCTGCTTGTTCCCACTCTCTGGTAAGGAGAAGGGGGCTTACAGGATTCTTGTTCACCTGAATAAAGTTTGACTTCCCTGTCGTGTGATAAATTCAAGTAGAATGCTTTCAAAGATGAGGAGCCAAGCGTCTGCAGCTTTTATGCCTCCAGTAAGTAACTTGCAGGAAACTCTCCTGGACAGTTGATGGAAAAGGGTTTGGGGACGGTGGGCATTCCCAGGGTGCTTGGTCTGTTTGAAAAGGAATAATCAGCTTTGGTTCGTACAGCTGGTGTCAGTAGTTTCTTGGGCTTGGTCTACATGATGGTTGTTGCCTATCAGCCTGCTGTGCCAGTAGTTTTGGCTGGTCTTCCTGGGGCATCCTCACTCCAGTCGGTGGTTTGGTCAGCTTTTCCTTTCCCATCCGCGCAGCGAAGAAAGAAAATCCTGCTGGCTCCCTTCACAGTGCTGCTGCTGCTCGGCAGCAAAGGCTCTCGAGGAGGTCGCAGGACAGGTGCTTGCAGGTTGGGTAACAGTGTCTGTCTTGAAAGGTTAGCCAACCTCCTCCCAGACCTGTCACAGAGTTGGGGCTGATCTTGCAGCTCTTCATCAGCTATAATGCCAAAACAAGACTTGGAGCACAGCAATGCCACGTGTGCCTGGGGAAGGCTGCCACAAGCATGGGCAAGTATTGGTCAGACTTCTGGTGGCGGTCAGGGGTCAACATGAGTAAAAGAAACTGCAGTGTATCTAGAGGCTTTGCTGTGTAATCAAGGAACAATTTTCCATGTTTGCTGGCAGAGAAATGAGCAGAGGGATGTGTATCTGAAGTCTCGACTGTCCATTTCAGCCCTTGTGGAGCTCTCCTGTTGCCTTTGCTCAGGAAGGGTTTCCATTTTCCAGAGATCGTTAGTTTGCTTCAGCTAGCGATATGAGCCTTAGCTGTGTTTTGATGAAGACTGTCAAGGAGGTTATATACTTTTTATTATGCATTTGTAAAAAATCCACAGGACAGTGCTGACTTCCATAGGAGATGCCAGGTCACAGGCGCACTCCAGTTTGGACAAAGGCAGGCTGGCTGGACTGCAAAGTTTCCTGAAGCCTGTAGGCTCAGCCCAACATACCTTTGCAGGGATCTACACCACCGTGGCCCGTCTGGTGCAAGATTTCAGTGCTTCTGTGGGTGGGACAGAAGCAAGACAGAACTGCGGGGAATCTGCAGTGCCTTAAGCAGCCCTTTACTGCCAGTGCCCTCGGTGTGATGCAGAAGGTTAGTCTGTCAGGAAATATCTCTGCAAGTCTGGAGAACAAAATAAGCTTTATTACCAACAGCAGTGCTTCATGAGGAATAGCTGTTCAAATTCCTTCATGTATTCTTTTTTAAAGGTCTGCAAACAAATTGTTTCTCATAAACCACCTGCATGCATAAACCACATTTTCTATTGCCAGCGTCTCCCAGAGTTGAACTGCTGATTTAGCCCCGACAGTGCCCTGGGTACTTTGTTCTTCTGCTTAAAAAGCCTATCATTGATAGTTTTCCAAATGCTTCCATGTCTTTAATGTTTGTTCAAAATACCTAATGCATTGCTCCTGCAGGCAGAGAGGATACCAGCTGCATCCTGTTCTGTTGCCTCCTTTCCTACAGTCAGGAATGACCCATGTGCTTCCTGGGAGAAGCCTGAGCTTCATTTTCACTAGAAGACAGGGAAAGAGTGGTAAAGGGAAAAACAAGACAGATACATAGGTCTGTCTCAGAGCCCTTTTCATAAACCATCTTTTCCCTCTGAGAAAATTACCTTGTACATGGCATATGATTTAAGCTGAATTCCCCTCCCCCACACCCCCAGCCCTCACATTCTGACTCTCAAGAACTTCTCTTTTAAAATAAAAAGATAGGAAAATAAAGTCTAAGCCCAGCCTGTCAGCAAAGGGTAATGCATTCTGAAGCAAAGCCTCTGGGCTTTGAACCTGTGCCACTTGACTCCCAAAATGCTGCTGGTGGAGTACTTTTCTGTTCTAGCTACTTTGGAAATACTCAGTGGATGCTTACCAGGTAGAAGGACTTAACTTACTAGCCATGGAGTGAAGGAGCAAGATTCTTCCAAGAAATTTCTGCTGCAGCTTCCAGATGAGTGGGAAATGTCCTGGAATTTCTGACCTGAAATCTGTGGCTCTGTCTGCACTATCTGCTTTCCTCTTGCTAGTAAGTGTTGGGTGAATTCAGAGTGTTCCCCATGCCAAGATGACCTAATTTTTTCAAGCAGTAGCTGAGCTGCCTTTACTGCAGGGAGTGTTAGAGCTTCTGTGTGAAGAGTCTTCTTCATTGCTCTGGCCTTAACCCATCCTGTTTTGGGGTCTTTGCTACCTGATGTGTGAGAATACTTGTTTCTCCTTCAGGAACTGCCCCTACCTTCCCCACCAGTGACGCGATGTTGGCATGCATCGCTTCAAATGAGCTTATGCTGGTGGAGCATATGCTACAACAGGAGCAGAGCTGCCCGTTCCCTGACAAAGATCAGTGGTACAGCAGGTCCTGTACTCGATGGGTGATATTCCCTACAGTTCCTAAAACATGGTGCTCTGATACAGAAACGGGGGGACAAGTGCGTTCAGATGACAGGCTGGCCACCCTTCTGCAGAGTGCACACTAGCAGCTCCTTCTGCAGGACTGTCCTGACCTTGTTTATTTTGGAGTTAGGCACCATAAAATAGCTTGTTAATTGCTGCTCATTTAGAATTATAATTAGGTGTTACCAGATGAGTTCTGTACTACTACAATTAAAATGTTATAAAAAAAATTGTGGTTTTTAATACTTCATAAATTGGTTAAAATTTAATTCAGAGTACACTGATTGCAAGTTCTCTGTGTATGTGCATAATTATTAAAACCCGCAAGGATAAAACCAAAGCAGAGATCTCTCTTAAAGAATGTACCAGTAAAAACAGCTGTGTCCTTTGCATTGAGTTGCTGGGGGAGGTGTGAGTGACACAGAATCCATGCACCAGTTGGAGGTCAAGCAACCGGGGATGTGAGCTCCAGCACTGGGACCCTTCAGTAAACAAGGAAGGAGTCAGGGCTCTGGTTACTGTCTTGGGGTGTGAAAAGAGAATGAAAATCCCTGAGAGCAAGATAGAAACTGGGACTGTTTGGGATTTGCACATCGCCTTTCTGAAATGCAGGATGCCCTGCACTAAGAAAAGCTCTTCAGCAAGTGGCAGCAGATGCCTTGAGCCTTAGCAAATCCATTATATTCTTGGTCATATATTACCAGGTCAGGACTACCGTAGTTAGTGCAATGCATAGTCTGGTGATTCAAGTTGATTCAGGACGTGTGGAGGGGATAACTTTGTCCATCTTTCTTGTAGCCAGACGAAAGCGTAGAATTGGCACCAACACGGTGTTGTGTACTCTAGCTAGTTCAGTAAAGCTGCCTCCCTGCTCGTGCCTGGTTCAGGTTCACTTTAACTAGCGGGCTGGGCATACATCTAGAAGTGATGGACATAGAGCTGTGCTCTCTGAGCAAATGAACTTTCAGAGCGTACATCATCAAAACTGCTTTGCATTAGTCTGCAGGTAAGAAAAAGCTTGGACATCTGGTGGTATTGCATATCCAAAAGTAAATACTTGAAACTTGGACCATGTTCCTCATGCATTGCTAAGAGCCTTGCAGCCATTGTTTATTGGCAGCGGAGGAGCTGCTCTGTGCTGCTGTTAATTCGATGTGTCTGGATTTGACTAATCGGGTGCTGCATCTCATATTGTTAGCCCCACACCAGCATCAGCCATAAGGAGGAGCAGGGGCTGTTTTTTTTCCTGTACTTAACTAGATCCTGCTTAAGCTTTCTTTTGTTTTGCATCGAGTTAGGTAACATCTTTCCCCTTTAAGATTGGGTCTGTTTTTCTGCTGGAAGCTTTCTGCCTTCAGGATTTCACGTTCTGGCAACTAACAAAATTAAAATAGCTTTCCTCCTAAGTACTGTAAAACGTACATTGAATCTGATTTCAATGGCTCCAGGCATGCATTTCAGCACACTAATGTACAAATGGATTGAAAAAACAGCTAGCAGAAATTTTCTTTTCTTAGGTTTTACTGAATGCTATCCCAAGAAGTTGCACAATTATGTAGGATCCTCTTTATGTTTTACTCAAGGTCATGTAAAGGTGGTGGCCTGGAAGGAAAGAATAGGTAATTTCAATAGTAAAGCTGCAAAGTTGCTGCATATGACATATGCGATGTCTTATTTTTCAAAGGTCTTTCCATCTGCTATTGGCAGAAGTCTCCATTACAAAAGGGCAGTTTTGTGTGAGGAACATAATTTTTTTTTTTTTTGAGGTTGATCTTTTATTAGCATTCAGGTTTATCTTGACTCAGACCATTACCATGGGACCATTCCCCCGGTGAAGAGAATGCATAGAAGTTGTAAGATCTAACTGAGATACAGAGGAAATGCTCTTAAAGTTTGGGGAGGAAGGAATTTTTAAGATTGAATTATAAAAATCAAGAGCAAGCTATCGTCTTGTGGAAGCAGAAGCGTTATGGTGGTAATTTTTGTTTGTTTTTCTTTGGATACCTTACTTAAGGTTGAACCACAGAACTTGAAGCTTCTAGAGCCACAAGACATCATGGAGGAGAATTATTTTGAAGGGTGGAGAATATCCCATATCTGTAGTGTCACGTTGAATGTAAGAACTGATCTCTCCTGCTGCCTCTCAAGTGTAGAAATGCCAAAGCCATTGGAGGTACTACACAGCTGCCACGCACTCTGTACCCTTGGCTAGGAAAACATGCCTTTTCTAGTAACCAACAAATTATTGGATACTGAAAGCAAAACCCCACATACACTTAGCATGGATTTTATAGATGAGAGTCCCTGGGAGGTACAGGATTGCTCAGAGTGCAAGAAGCAGTTGTGCAAGGGGCGGGGATGTGCCCAACTTATGTGAGAGGTAATGTTGTTTATTTCTGTTGTATGTTTTGGATTTCTTTCTGAGGTTGGGAGAGGCAATCATTACACGTTTGTTAAAACCTGCAGAATATTTTTAGCCTGCCACCTTTTCTCATCTTTGTAATCTGAAGCGGATAAAACTGCACATCCTTGAGAAGCTGGCAGGCAGCGTGGATCCGCAGCCACATGGAGCCTTCCTATCTGCTGCCTCTTAAATTTTTAGCACTTGTGTGTGGTCCACACACGTGAATTTGCTTGCAGAACGTGTGCATGAAAACGTGAGCGTGGAAGTAGGTTTTGGCCTGTTTGACTCTGTGGAGTCCTGGGGTTTGCTTTGTGGCATGAAAGATGGAAGATGGCTGGTCTGTCCAGAAAGTGTTGGATTCGCTACAGCCTTGATGCAGCTGTTATCTTGGTCCCTCTAGCCAGGAAGTTAGTAGGAAACTGCTGCTTTGATCTGCCAAACAAAGACGACTTGTAAAATATATTAATTGATTTTCTTCCATCAAACTGTTTTGAACATACAGCCTTGGATCTGAGCGAGACAAAATCTGATGCGTGGATGTTTTGTGTGTTTTACTGTTAAAGAATGTGTTGCAAGAAACCTGAATTTAATTTTTTAGCCTGAAGTACTACTGAAGGAGAGAGGTTGTATTTTTGGACTGAGTCAGAATTAAGACTGACTTTGCCACTATTAATTCAGGATTTCTTAATTTACAGACCTTTGGTTTCTTCATCTTCAGTAAGCATTATGTTACACCTAGGGCTTGATTTTTATTCACATCACTTTAATGTTGCTTGGGTACTATGTAGTATATGCTACCTCAGAGGGTGTTTTCTTCTGCAAAAGCAAAGCTAGGGGGCTTAGTAGAAGGAGAAAAAAGGAATAATCATAAATTTAGCATCTTATTACAATAAGCTTGATTGCATCTTAGTTTCTTTATAGGTTACAGAAACAGTTTTCATTTTTCATACAGAAGGCAATTGCATGAAACTTGTGCTTTCATAGTTCCTGCTTATTAGTTGTGAAGGGAATTTCTGGGTGCTGTCTTCCATGGTAACAGCCAAATGCCTCCAGAAGCAGAGGACTGCAGGATGCTTGGGTGTTCTGCATGGAGAGAATTCAGTTTAATAAATGTAATAAGCCCATTTACCCTACCGGGCTACGTTAACTACCTGCATATAAACTGAGCACACATAATGTTTGGGCAAAGGTTACGGAAGCAGTTTGTAGGAAAGGCTAGTTCCAGAGCACACCAAAGCAGCAGCTATTCTTATTTTAGCCCTCAGTAACACACACAATAATGGGGTTCAAGCAGTATCTGTGGTTGAGACAGTAATAACAACTACGATGTAATGAACTTCAAAACCCCTTAGGAGAGAATAATTCCGAAATCTAGCATTGAAAATGTTCGTAGTTTCACAAGACGAAAATTACAGAAAGTTTAATTGGATATATATAAACCCTCCAGTAAGGCATAAGTTGTCTGCTAAATGGTGGTGTTCAGAAGAAGCCAGCCCCGTGGCAGCCTGCTGCTGTCTTCTCCTGCCTAGTGTTCGAGGTGGCTGACACGAGCTGGCTGGGGCTGGGATCCCGTCTGATGTAGTGGTGCTGCTCCAGCACTGGCAGTGACCACGTCTAGGAAGGACGGCGGCCAAGATGCGTTTGTGTGAGCTTGTCACTTCATGCATGCTTGGTGGACCTGTGGAGAAGGATTATCGTCTCTGTTAGCAGGATCAAAGCAGTCGGTCCTTTTCACTCGACTGCTGCATGTGAGAGCAGCTGTGAGGCGGTGGGTGGAGGTTTTGTCGCCAGCGCGTGCATGCTTTCCAGAGCCCAACTTGAAATAGCTCCAGACACAAATAGTGGCTCAGCATTGTTTAATCACACGTGTTTGTGAAGCTGCTGCTGAGTCAGCAAAGTCAAAGTTGTTTGTAGGATCCTCACGTATGTCTTCATGAGCGGCCACGACTGTGGTGCGCATCGTGCATGGTAGAGTACAGTCATTGAGCTCTGAGGGGCCAAGAAGAAGATGAGAATGTGGAGAATGACACTGAACTTGAGAAAGGATATTTTAAAAGAAAGTGAACAAGTTACTCAAAGCATCCCTAAAATTAAAATGGGAGAGAGTAAGAGTAGAAAAGAAAAAGGGTGGTGGAGTGGGGAGTGAACCAGTTCCTTGATGTGGTTTGAAACCAACAGCAGAATATAAGAGCCGTCTGGGAAAAGCAGTTAAATTAGCAAGGCTGGGAGTAATTCATGCCAGCTAGATAGCAGGTTTGAGAAGCTGTATGAGATGAAATCTTAGAAACCCAACTCGCAGGTATTAGTAGTAAAGTGTACAAAGTATAACAAGTATAAAAGGAAAATTGAAAGAACCAAGGTGGGTTTTGAAGAACTAACAACTCCACATAGAAGACATATATTTTAGGCAAATAGTTGACATTGTCTTGTGTGAAAATTGGGCTTGCTGGATGATGGGAAGTTAAAGATGGCAATAAAGGAAGAGAAGGGTACTGCCAAAAAGAGAAGTTATTACTTTGCATCAGTTTTTAACTGCTAAAAATGTTGTGGAAGACTTGATGCTAGTATTGTGCCCAGTCTTTCTAAATATAAAAGATAAGCAAATTTCAGAAATTGAGGTCTTGGCTTATTCCAGATCTGCTTTTGCCATTAATCTGAAAAGCATTAAGTGAGAAGACCCCAATAGTATGCTCTGTTATATAAAACACAACGACTTCCAGTAAAAGTAAGGGATTTTCATTTAAAAGACCTGCTTTTTTCAGAACAAAGTTATTTATATGCCTTGTACTCTGGTTGAAGTGAAAATTACTGAGAAAATAGCAGAATACCTGTGTAGTGTGCTTGCATGGTAAGGTTTTGGTAGCAGGCGGTGAGGGGGCTGCAGGGGGGGCTTCTGTGAGAAGCTGCCAGAAGCTTCCCCCGTGCCCGATGGGGCCGATGCCAGCTGCTCCGAGATGGACCCGCCGCTGGCCGAGGCCGAGCCCACCAGCAACAGTGGCGGTGCCTGTGGGACAGCGTGGGAACGGGGGGGATGTGCAACGGCTGCAGCT
>JAVJGJ010000030.1:23127064-23144315 GCA_035590215.1 Microhierax caerulescens
TTGAGCCAGATGTAATGCTGCCTAAAGTGTGCTTCATTGGCTTTGCTTCTCCAGGCTGCACAAATTAGCACCGTACACGCAGAATTTAGAGACATAATCTTCACTCTTAATCCAGGCACTTCTTCCCATTCCCGTGTGGGCTGGATCTGGAGAGCTGGCTAACACCGGACAAACTGCGTGTGGACTGAATGGAGTTTCCCCGTTGGAATAGAGCTGGTGCAGCTGTAAAGATACAGCTATCTGTCTCTGTCTCTGCAGTGTAAGACATGTTAATGGTGCTTCTAGTAATTCTTTGGCCAAGAGATGAATGAGGATATTGAGGTTGGAGAGTGAGTAACAAAGAGCACTGAGTGTGTGGCTGGTATGAGGAGCCTCTTCTGCACTATTCAGAATCTTACTGCTTGAGCTTACTTGGATTTATGCTTTCGTATTGAGAGAATAAAAGCAGGATGAGACTATCAGTATTCTCTGCATCTAGGTTAGAACTAAGTTATTTTGTAAACTATTTTCAGATGTCTTGACTGTAGAAGATGTTGCATAAATAAAGATTTCTCTGTTGTGTGATATTGTAACATGTGAAAAGATTTACTGTGCAAATACAGTAACAGAATGGAGAAGAATCATGATCTGCTGTTTGTTAGTATGATGTGATGTAAATATTTGCCCAGGTAGATTCTCTTGAGATTTCTTGCAGGTTTCCCTCGGTACTGTCCTTGCTGGCATTCTTTGAGCAGTATGTTTTTGTCAAGAAGTGAATGTGTTCATAAGGTGATACTTCCATCAAAAGCTCAGTGGTTCTCAATAAATAATAATAAAAAAAGATACTTCCTCTTCCAAAACCCCAGCAAAATGCAAAAGATACCTTTGTTAGAGCAGTCTTGAATGTGTTTTTGAAATGTCTGCCAGCACAAGTGAGAGGGATGGCTTGTGCCACATACAGCCTGTGCAGTTGCAGATACTTTGCTTCAAGGGTGCTCATAGTGTCCGCTTGGGCTGGCATCTGCCAGCATGAGATTTTTTCACTAGTGACGCTGTATTGCCAACTTCTGGTAGCTCTTGCAGCTTAGTGAAGGAGAACTTTACCAAGTTCTGATGACTGCTTATCTTGCGCTGAAATGCCCAGCACTGAAAGAATGAGCTCCTGTCCCTGCTGAGTGTTGTCACTTTGAGGGAATGGGGCTTGCTCACTCCTTCAAAATCTGTCTTAACAGGCAGACCTTGGACTGTCAAGTGAAAGTAAAATGAGTATATTCTCATGAAAAGAGAAAGGAGACAGATAAACAGAAATTGCATTCTTTTTAAATACCTGCCTTTTTTGGTTTGGTTTAAAGGAATTTTCTATATTTCTATATCCAAGCAGATGCCTAAGTTAAGCCAATTTCCAAGATAATTTGCTTTGTTTTGAAGAAGGAATGTCTAATCCTCGGTTCTTTCAGACAGTCTTCTTTTAGACCTCTGCATTTTTGAGAGGTTGAAGCTTAGGTGTTTGCTTTAGGTAAAGTGTCTCTTTATAGAAAATTCTTACTAACCTTCTGCTGTGACTCTGGTAGCCCAGTGAACTGACAGCTGATGCAGTTCAGCTTCTGTTTCACCTGCTTGGACCCGTCAAGACTTGCCTGGTGCACACCAGCCCAGCTGGATGGGCAGAGCTACGCTTAACATGTAGTTGACTGCAAACCACCCTACGTATGCAATCAACCATGTCTCTCTTGAGAGATGGACGAGGAAGAGCTACACCAGTTTAAGACTGTTTCTTGTAACATGCAACCTCAGAACTATTTGTTATTAATAAGAACAACTAAAGGATGTATTGATAGGCCATAATAGAGACTAGACATGAAGATAAACTTGAAGATAGGCATGCATTTATGCCTCGTGACCCTTGAAATCAGATTATTGGATTAGGGGACATCAATATGGAGCTTTACTGCTCAAGCAGGAAAGATAGTTAATTTCACTTTAAAAGTAACTGTAACTATTTCTTTACAGTGTAGTTTAGTACTGTGAAGTTAATCTGTGTGTCATATTTAATCATTTTCCTTTTCTTCCTCTCTTGGTTTGCAGGAGTAAGTGTGTGTCTGTTACACTGGATGTACTGACCACTTGCCTCCGACTGAAGAGAACTTGCTCTACTTTGGAATATGGTGCCTAACTTCTGTGTCCCAGTACTCACTGTGCCAGCAGCCATCCTCTGCTGCTTGATGCTGCCTTTAGCAGGAGCAGACAGTAAGTAACGTTCAGTTTTGGAAAGCTTGAATACCTTGAAAAATATCTTGCAACAAATATTAAACCTTCTTGGTTTGTACTGGAAACATTGAGGATGAGGGGAATAACACCCCCAACCCCCCAGTCTCTACAGTATGTATGTGAAGGGGCACGAGTAGAACTAACAAGACTGATAAAATCTATTCAAACACAGGAAGAGTTTCTGTAGTAGCTGCAACATCAAAAACTGACTATTTGATTTTTAACATCTACTGATGAGTAAAGAAAATTGGGGGTGGAGGAAGAGAGAAGTAATGGGGTCACAGTAATCCCTGTTACTTCATTTTCCTTGTTCTTTTACCAGCTCTCGTAATTGCTGTAGTGCTGAGGCTTTTCTCCTTACTCAGTGGGTGATTGAGAGCTGTTGGGGAGAGCAAGTTAGTTTTTACCTTCTGGTATAGCTCTCCTACACCTGTGTTTCAGCAGAATTACAAGTTGAATATTTCCTTGTGGTTGTACTTTAAGCTGTTGTGTCCGAGCCTGTTGTCCTGATAGTTCTACGGTGCTGCTGTGACTGACTGATTAGTCCCATGCAAGCCAAGAAGAAAGCTGTGCACAAAATGCTGTCATGGAAAGCAACAGGAGAGAATCTTGGCTGGTGGTGGGCTACTGAAAATACCTTAAAGTAGGAATTTCCATTGAGTAAGTTATGCAGAGTGCAGGACATCTTGTTGGGTTCTTTGCATAGTCTTGGTCTTCATAACTTATGTATTCACTAGGCTATCCCCAGGTGTTTGTGTAGTCTCCCTCCCCTTGTTTTTTCTTTTTTTTTTTAAACCATTAACCAGTTTTTCAGTGTCAAAACATTTGCACATTTGTTGCAGACACTGGCAGTTGTGAATACATGCCTTTGAAAGAGCCTAGGGCTCCTGGGATGCTTCAGTCGGAGCGGAGAGGTGACCGTGATGCACCTCCTGAGCTGCCACCAGCCATCTGCTTCTCACTCCAGCTTTAGTCACCAGGCTTATAATTAAGATGTAATTTTGTGAAAGTTGAAAGAGATATTGATTCATGTTGGTAGGAGCCTGGCTGAATGGAGAAAACAGGCCGGGGGGTCCTAAATGTCCTTGATTGAACAGGAAGGAGTAAATTTAGAGAAGCTGGAGAGAAGAGTGAAAGAGGGATGTGAAGAAAGAAACAAATACACTCTGTTTGTCATCACTAGGGGTGACTTGCACAGGCAGCAGATTAGCATGTGGTCTGTACACAGTCTGAGCTGCCCAGTTAAACTGGGGGCAGCAGCTGTCTCCTTCCTCAGCTTTCTTCCCTGGCTGCTGGTGCTGCTGAAATCTGCTTATTCAGATCACTTCATTTCTACACATTGTAGCCCAGTTTGGAGTCTGGCACAGAGAAGTGTATGTTAAATGTACTGAGGTGTATAAAAATTCCCCAAGGTTAATTATCTTTATCCTGGCCTCTGCAAAGGAGAGAGGCATCACTCTATCAGGTACGTAGAAACTGGTGGAGCTTGAGATGTCCTAGGATGGTTCTTCACTGGAGGATAACTTGCAATAGACATGGTTTGGTAATTCTGTGGAATACTTCCACATGCTTAAATTTAACAAAATTGGCTTTGTTTCATAGGCCTGTACCCAAATACTGGTGTCTCAGATGTGGAATGCTTCTGTGTTGAGAAGCAAGCATGTCTCTGCGTATGCCTTTTTCTCTGGCACAGACTGACTCTGAATTACTTTTTCCTAATCTGGAAGGCAGATCTGGAGGACAACGACCTTTTAACTGCCACAGCCACCGTGGATTAACCGAGGGTTTCATAGGATGGAAAAGTGTTGCTCTGTGTACTTTAGCAACTTACAGCTTTTCTGTTATCTTACCCACTGAACCTTGCCACCGACTGTCAGTGGCAGGGAGCTGTGTGAAGGGGCCTGCTCTGCTCCTCTGCAGGGGGGGGAAAAAATCATCCCCAAACCCTGCATATTTCATGTCCTGCCATCAGTGATGCAGATGGGCAAGATATGGTGGTGAATATGACATTGGGGAGTCCTGGATCAGGACAGCAGTGATGGGCAAGGCAAAGCTACGATAATACATGCAACTGGAGCTCCCTGTAAAAGCTGGAGAGGGATGCTATGAAAAGAGCATCCTGTACGTATCCTTTTTGGTTTTTTGGTCCCCTAAAGCATCCTGTTGGCTCCAGTCAAAGACCGTTTATTTACATGGATTCTGATGTAATACAGCTGTTCCAGAGATCTCACCATCATTATTCCTCCCCGTTGCAGTGCTGCTCTAATGCAGTGGAGGGACGGTAGGCTCTGTACCTGCAAAGCATTCCTGCATTTTCCCAATTAAAAGCAATCTGATAATGGGAGAGGAGTTATCCCTGGAATTCCTGGGGCCAGTCCCCAAAATTGCTTTTTATAGGAACAGTGAAGATGGAAGGCGGGGAAGGAGGGCTAGGGATGGACTGTACTGCATCCCTGGCAGCAGGCTGCCCTGGGTGCTTGGGGAGCACCCACAATCGGGGCTTCCCTACCTTCCCCGCCTGTGCTTTGGAGCTGCTGTTGTCGCAACACACTCAGCATCACTGCTGTAGCTTCCTGACAATTAGACAGCTGGCAGATAGCTAGATGTTAATGCCTGAGATAAACCAGATTGAATATGTATCGCCTAGCGGAATTAGTGCCGGGCGTGTGCCGCGATGCTTCTCCGGAATTGAGTTCACGGGAGCTGTGGATAATGTCAGTGCTGAGGAATTGAAGGGGCATCCGAAGGTTAAACGTGTGGCAGTATGTCAGAAAAAGAAAGGCTCACTGGGTGCTCTCCTGCCAGCAGGATGGGAGCGGTGGTTTCCTGGGTGCTCTGGTGGGGTGCTGGGAGAGGAGAAGGTGAGTGGGAAGGGGCACGTGCCTGTGAACAGTGGATACAGAATTGCTAATTTGGCAGAAAGCACTTTCAAATCCTCCCCGGCTTTTACGGACTGCGGTAAGAAATTATTAAATTTTCTCTGTGATCTGACTGTGTTTCTGTCAGGGTGACCCTAATTCCATTAGAGCAGCTCAGAGCTGATTCAGGATGGCTGTTTTTACACTTTCTCCCTCAGCTTGCTTGTAGGTTTTTTTAAATGCGCTCTGTGCTTCCCTGTCTGTCAGCTTTTGATTGTGCATGGGAAAAATGGCTTTGCAGATTTCATTTAATGTTCAGTTCAATTGTCAACTAAAAGATGCTCTTTTCCAGCTTTTAGAAATACGTCATTTACTCTAATAAAAGAAAAAACAAAACCCAAAAATCTCCTCTCAAAGCAAAATGCAGAGAAAACAGGAAAAAAACCAATACTGTCATCAAAAATCATCAGCAACATGTTTTGTTGTTGGCTTGTTTTTTTTAAAATTAGGCTTTGTTTTTGAAGTCCTGGGCGCAGCTTCCATTAGCCAAAGGAAGAGAGCTGGTGACCCATCCAAAGTCTTTCCTAACCAAAATACATCTTGGTTTGTCTTGCACAGAATTTCAAAGGGTTTAAGGAAGCAAACTACTTTAAAAGTGACCTTGTAGAAGGAAGGAACTAAGGCAGTATTAGGCCAACTACCTGTGAAGTGGTAAGTGGTAAACAAACAATTTGCACCTTTTGATTTCTGGAGATAGAGGGAACTTGGCTTTTGTTGCAGTGGGTGGGGAAGCTTGCAGCAGTGAGCTGGCTCTGGTGAAGGCAGGTCTCTGGCTCTCACCACCTCAGGTGAGCCAGGACCCTAAGTCTGCAGTGTCTCAGGGCTGCTCTCCCCCTTGTAAGAGATAGTTGCTTTATATCTGAAAGGTTTGCAAATTGCACATTTTACTTATTTCTTTTTTCCAATCAGTGATGTTTCTTGGATGCTAATTGGATTGAGGAGACACATTAAAAAAGAAAATAGGAAGGTGAGATGTTGATACTTGGAAAGGTTGGGAAAAGGAAGGGTACTGATGTGCCTTTCTAGACACACGGCTCTGTTTTGCCAGGGATTTTGCATTGTGCCCGAGGTGCCATCCAGAGGTTTTGGACCAAAGAGCACTGGAGCATTTGTACAGTGGTTGGTTCCCTGCGTGCCCCAGCTCTTCTGTCTGCTCTTACTGTTTTGTGTTCCTGGGAGCCAGGAGTAGCGTGGCAGGTTTTGACTCCCTGATTCAGCTCTCTTCTTCACTTCATAACCTGCACAATGCCTCAGCAACAGCTCAGCTCCAAATACAGCTGCTCTGGGCCGCCCTGCGGGACAGACTTGCTGTTGTACAAGTCTGGAAAACAGCCGCTTATGCAGAGCTGTGCAGCAGGGTCCCATCCCAGAAGCTGGACCTGAGGCTTCTCTGCTGCTGCCTTGCAGCTGTTTCTGCTTCCTGGTTTCATGTTTGCATGCCTGCCCCTAAACACTGTTTGTAGTGATTATGTGTTGGTACAATCAGATCCAGCTATTGCAGCACAAGTAAATACTAATTTTCTGCAATTCTGCCTTGACCAGCTTGACAAATTCCATCAGCTAATGGAAAATATTCTTTAGGGAACCTCGTACCTGAGGCATTGGGGTTGGATTGTTAAAGGACAGATTGAAATATTAACCATAGTTATTGTGCAGCTTTATTTTTGGTGTCCTTACTCATCATATACATATTTAGGTATAAATGGATTTTGTACTTTTCCATAAAATGTCTAAATGCTGCCTGCTTGTAACTGAATGTTGCAGACATCAGGGTAGGAGGGATTCTGTGAGAGAAAATGCCACGTATAGAGTAGACAACAAATCTTTTTCTGCATTTATGGCCATGCCCCTTTTAGTTCCAGCACTTTCAAGAGTCATGTGAATCTGGGTAGCTACCTACCTCAGGTCACAGCATTGTCATTTGTGTATTTTATTTTTTGTTAAAGCCAACATCATTCATCAATCAACATCAGCTTCTAGGTCAAAAGTCTGCCTGGCCCCCAGTCCCTTACCTAGCAATGGTCACTCGAAAGGCATATGCAAGGTGTAAGAACAGCAGAAGTCCATAGTGGTCCCTTCCCAGTGTCATCTTCCAGCCTTCAGTGAGTGGTGGCCTGGAGAGATGGAGTGCTAACTTCAGACAGGCTCACGCTGAGTTTTGCTGTCAGGCAATGCTGAGCATGTTGTCAGTCTTCAGGGACGTCCCGGGGACAGGGGTTTCCATGAAGACCAAGGTGTAGGCTCTGACTTTTGCCTGTACGCCACGGCTGCTTGTTTAACCTGCTTACTGCAGCTCTGCGGGGCTGAGCAGCCTCACTTGCCCTTCCCATCGTTCAGACTCGGCGGTAGCCACAGTTACTCCCTTGCCTTCACAAGGGAGTTCCTATGTTTAAGTGTCCATTTAAGTTATCTGGCCCAGTGGCAAATGTTGAGGGGGTGATATATTTAATATACGTTCTTTGAGGGAGAGTGTGCTTATTGGCTTGGTGATATAGAAAAACAGTAAAACTACCTGCTTAAAATTTTATCTTCAGTGTAAATTCATAGATTTTAAGGCCAGAAATCAGATCAGTGTAGTCTTCTACTCTGACCTGCGTAGCACAGGCTGTATAATTTCAGCTAGTAATTTCTGCATCTGCTTTTAATAGCTGTGGATGAGCTAGAATGTAGCTTTTAGGAGGCTATCAAATCAAGATTTGAAGACTAAATGGTAGAGAATTTACCCGTCTCCTATGTGATCTGTAAAAATGGCAAGTAATATTCCTTTTATAAATCTGTATTTATTTCAGGCTTCGGTTATGCATTTTTTGGGTTCAGACACTGGGTGTTGTAACCTGTGTCAGCTAGTCTGGAGACTCCTGTGCAATCTCCCTGAGAAGCAAGTTAGTGTGTAGGAGTTAGACAAGCTGAAAGTTTGTCCTTTTTGTTGTAGAAAAACGTGTTGGTCTTGATTTTTATGATCAGAGATAATTTTTATAGTTCTTCGCTGATCTTCCAGACTTTTCAATATGTTTTTTAAAGTCAAGAGGCCAGGACCAAGAAGAGAAGTGGCTGGACCTTGCCACAGTGCTTGCCACACCTTGCAGTTTATCCCTTTTACCCATAGCACTGAGCAGGGAACGTGGTCCCCCCACAATGACCTTTGCATCCCTCTCTGGGCCTCTTGATTCCCAGGATGCAAACTCCTGCTTCATCACTGTATCTTGGGGTTTTGCTCATGAATATCTGCCCCTAGGTACATTAAAACACATTGTGCTGGGTCTCAGGTCATCCAGCCATCTGAGTAATTCTGTACAGGTAATCTTCCCTTGCTGTTATTAGCTGACTACCGATTTGGTAAAGTTTGCCCTTTACTTTCCAAATCTACTTGCAAGTTAGTTGCATTTATTCACAGATGTTAATCCATTGTGACTGTTTGCAGTGGATGCTGCGAGTATATTAAGGAGATACTTAAAATACTCTGTAGTAGCGATGGTAACATTCTTTGCAGGTGGAAAGGAGAGCTAGGAAACTGATCAGATCATGTGGTCTGTCATGCTGCAGCTTGCTACTAGGAGTACTAATGTCAGATGGGGGAAAAGTACGAGATCTGCTAGAGCTTTCAGTTGTAAAAAGCAATGAAGTGGTAATAGGGATGCTTTTTTTTGCTGCTTTGATTATCTGTTCGTTATATTGGCGCTTCAGAATGATATTGCAATATAAGATGATCAAGCTCATGTTTGTGAACAACCAAGAGTATGAAATTTGTTTGCTCAAAATGTTAATCTTTTTTGATGGTGAACATGTTTGGTTTAAAAAAAGCATCTGTTCATGGATGCTTTTCCTCTGGTAAGATGTCTGCGTATCAGTAGCTGAAAAGCAGTGGTGTACTTTTAATTGAATGCTGTATTTAGTCCCTTGTGAGAACCAGTGCTTTGTCTATGCCAAAGAAAAATCTCATTTATTTTGTTGTGCGAAAACACCGTAGGGTGCTTACTGAAAGTTTTAAGTCATAGAAATGGCTTTTGTGATTACTGAATTAAACCAAAGCACATTTTATAGTGGACGATGGTGTTACATATGTATATGAATTGTAGCCTGCAATGCTAGACCTTGCCTTGAATGTCAGTACGTTTGGGCTTTCTGTGATGCATCATAACATTAAGCCTTTGCAACAAGGGGCACTCACATGGTATTAAAAAGAAATAATTACAGAATATATCTCACTTCACGTAGTACAGGCTGGAATGAACTTGCAGTCCTGCTGTGCTTTTCAGGTGGCCCTTCATTGCACGTATTATTCATTACTTCCTTCCCCACCCACCCCCTATCAGTAATTAACAATACCACTTCCAGGAATGCATTTTGTAAAATTGGTTTGACACATGTAGATAGAAACTGTCAAAACTTAAAGCAGATGGAAATGCCACCATTTTCCAACAAAGGTTTGTGGCACCAAGGGGGACCATTCTGACTTGGTGCTTTGGATAAAATCAGCATGTCAGAGGTTTGGGCTTGGTTTGGCTCTGGTATGTGTGGTTATTCTACTTGAGCCGATAACTGGGTTCTCTGGAAGTAGCCATGGTCGCATAGAAAGGACCATAATGAGTCTGCTGCTTGCACTAGTTAATACTGCAAATTTAAAAGGAAGATTGCACTCAGGCAATTCTTCTTGCTTGCTTTTCCTGCTTTTCTTGTATTTCTTTAGTGTTTTTTTATTATAAACTCTGCCTACATCTAATGAATTTGTTGGTTCACCTCAAAGGTGAGTGATAAAAGCCATTGCAAGTTAATTGCCACACGTGGAGGAGACAGTGCCTCTTGAGCCTCTCTACTTGGGTATCAGAGTGCAGAACACCTACCTGTTTTCTTTGGATTTATTTTTAGCCAAACTCACTTCACCTGTTAGTGCAACTGTTGTTGTGTTACCTCTGATAAAAGTTGTTTTGAAAAAGGGGCTTAGAGAGGCCAGGAAATGTTCAGCAGCTTCACTCACGTAGTTCTTTTGCCCCTGAAAAAAAATCTCCATTTGTACTAAGTGTTTTGAGTCTTGTCATTAGCACAGCTGTGCCTGGCAGGCAGGACTCTTCGTTTTCACCCGCTTGTCAAACCCAGCTGGTGGCTTGTGCGGGTACGAGATGTGAGCGTGTCACCAAGCTCCTGCTTTCGGTGCGGGGCCACATGTAAGGCAGAAGTGGCACTTACTTGGATTTCAAACCTGAAACTGAAGTTCTCTCTTTTGACATAAATGTGAGAGTCGCTGTGCATTAGTTCCAGAAAGGATTTCCACGTTCGAAAAAAAGATACAGCTTGGAAGTGAGAAGGCTTATAAGTGTATTGTAATGGCACTGTGTTTAATTTAGAAGACAGGAGATTCACTGGAAGAACTGAATTTTGAGTAATGAAGATCTTGTGAAAGGCTGAAAGTTAAAATACTGTTGTGATGAAGTTGACTATGTATTTTAATCCTATTTAGCATCAAACAGAAGCTTTCAGTAGTTTCAGGACGGAAGAAAACCCTTAGAGAAGGGAACTTATCTCATGTATTCACCACATTTGATTTATAGTGCATTTAAAAAATAGGGAGGGTATGCTAGTGGGAGGAATCAGTAAAATTTGGACAAGAAAACAGAGAGAGGACTGGGATGCCGTGTCCTGCCATGGTGCTCTCATTCTTGGCATGCTGACTACAGAGAGTTTAGTATAGCTCCGGGGAAGATGATGAAGTCAGTCCAGCAGCTGGAAAGGCTCCTTTGCTCCTCTTTGGTGTAACAGGTAATGGTCCTGGCTGTTGACTTGTCGTTTATACACGCTGTATATAGACTTCCAGCACACTCTTTTATGCTCCATTACATACAGTTTATCAGGGGTTACACAAAGTTCTTTAGTTATAACCTTTGTTTTCAGCTTTTTATGAGTTTGTTTCATGGCTGAAATGTCTCTTGCTTGGTCTTCAGCCAAAGTTCAAGTCGGGGGGCTGTATTTTATGAGTTGGACATTTGTTTTTTGGATCTTTATGCAAAAATTGTCTTTGGATGCTCTTAAAAACAGAGTGGAAAATTGTTGTTGTACCTGTGAAACAACCTGTGGTGCTATTCATAAGTCTCAAGTTTAAAATGCCTGTGAAAACATTTGACATTACTCCAGATGAGCTTCAGCAATCAAGAGAATATGGAACTTGATTTGCAGAAGGGAGTGACCCATAGAAAAATAAGCTGCTGAATAGTATAAAGGGGATTTCTTGCTACATCATTAAGTGCATGTGAGTAAAGGATGTTGTCTGAACTTGTAACTAAATTGCCTGTATATCCATTCTGTGAACGTAGCCAGAGCTGCTCTCATCTCAGCCTTTCGAAGACCCAGAGGTGCCCAGCAGAGGCACTCCTCCAGATGCTACAGCACACAGCCTGTAACGTGGGCAGAGAGAATTAATTCACATCAACACTGTGGAGTTTGTGTGCATTTGTCTATTTCTAGAGGCAGTTGTGCAAATAGATAGTTTTCTTTGTTGAAGTTGCTCTTTGGTTGTACTGTAGGCCACAAGGGTTTGGACTTGTCTCGATGCCGCTTGTTGAACCTTGATTCTACCTTAGTAAATGCATGAAACATTTAATATATTTGACTGCCTAGGTCGGTTGTTTTGGTTTTGTGTTTTGTTTTTTTGTTGGTTTTTTTTTTTTTTAAAATCCTAAGATATGCTTTTCTTCCTATGGCTGAAGAGCTGTGTGCCTTTATTCTAGGAACAGAGTATGATTTTGGGTTTTTATACAGATTAAGACAGAATCCCTGTATTCTTTAGTTGGCATCTATGTATTGCTCAATGTCTTTTCAATTAGACACACAACCTTCTGTTGCAGATAAAGCTGCTTTTTTTTTTTTTTTTTCCTGAGGCAAATTTAGCTAAAATTTCTGGCATTGTCTTTAATCTGTAGTGTGTTGCATGAGAACAGTTCCCTGTGTAATTTTGAGGAATTTAAGAAACTCCATTTAACAGATAAAGAGCAATATGCAGTATACCACATGGTGTTTTCCAGGTTTATGTCAAATTATAGAAGACTCTATAAACTCTTTTGTGTTGTAATCATTGCTGGACTGCATCAAACTCAAGGTCTATTTATCCCAGAACTGCCCCAACATAAGCCTCCGATGATGGCCAACAAATGCCACATTTTTAGGGAGGTGCAAAAAGAATGATCCCGTACTCTTGCCTTTTCTCATCCCACCCAAATTAGTTCCTGTTTCCTATGTAAAATTAGAAATTGTTGTAAGAAGCTGGACTTTTATTATTGCTTCTGTAAAGCATTATTAATTGTAACAACTCTAAATATTGTTATATCCACATAGGCAAAGGAATAATGCCCAACGTAGATTTGTCAAGGTCAGATCAATCTAATTTCCTTTAATGACAGGATAACAGGCTTTGTGAATGGAGAAGCAGTAGATGTCATTTATCTCTAGTACAGCTTTCAGTGCTCCCTCATGAGACTTTTTCTTGTGAAACATCTGCTCATAGGGTGGGCATTTGGCAGTTTGGTAGCATTCAGCATTTGCAGTAATGATCTCTGTGATAGAATAGAGAACATGCTTATTAAATTTGCAGGCAAACAACAAGCTGGGAAGAGCTGCAAGCATGTTGGAGGACACCATTAGAATTCAAAATGATCTTTACAAATTGGAGAAACTGTCTGAAAGGATACATGTCAATAAGGAGAAATGTGGATAGATGTTTGAAAATAGGAGTAATCAGCTACATAAATACAGAATGAGGCACAACTGCCTAGACAGCTGGTATACAGAGTAGGTCTTGCAGTGCTAATGGATCAGAAACGGTACAGGAGTCAACAATGCTGTGCTGTTTTGGGAGGGAGAGACATCACAGTGATACGCAGAAATGAGGAGTACCATCTTGAAGACACATTAGTCTTTCTACTCTGCTGACATTGATGAGGCCTCCAATGAAACAACTCGTCTTAAGCATCCTGTTGCCAGAATGGAAGGACTAACTCAGTCAGTCCTCCCTGTCCAGTGCTAGGGGAAGAAATCCTGTGCTTAAACTGCAGCTAGGAAGTTCAGGTCGGGTGCTAAGCAATGCTTGCTGACACGAAGGATTGTTGAGCACTGAATTGAATTTCCAGAGGAATTTCTGGAATCTTGTATACAAACAGAAAGTGTTCCCTCATGCAGGTTTTGAATTGCCAGTGTTATTTCTTAAATGGAATGTTTCTTTGTCTTCATTTATGAACCAGGGAGGTGCAGACTCCCAGTCTGTCTTCTCTAGGACACTTGATACTCTGATAGTTTTATGCTGTCCTTTTTCATCCTCCTCTCAAGTGACAATCACTGTCTTCCACCTGACTTTGTAACTGTGTGAAAATGTTCTCCAGGCCCTTTGTCCTCCTTAGTGCCCTTCTCTGACTTTCTAGCTCTCCTCAAAAGCAGCTGATGGGGACAATACAGGGGAGACTATGCCACTAACAAAATGAGACTTTAAAACTTCCTCTATATGTAGTTTCCTCATGAACCCTCATAGGTTTGCTGTATTTTTGCCCACATCTGTGCACTGACTAAAGGTCTTTCAGCTGCCTGTTACGATGCGTGGTTCATCTTCTGAAGCCATACAGTTAATTCAGCTCTGCAAATTGTGCCAGGCAGTTCTGGGTTTAGGTTTTTTTTTTTTTCTCTCTGTATGTGTTGGGCATCTGTAGGTAGTTGTCTGACCTGGGACTTTACCACACTGTATGTGTATACAGAGGTCTGTGTCTGAACTTTCACGGTTTCAGGAGCTTTGCTGGTGAGGCAGCCGCTGCACCAAGACGGAGTTTTGGTGCATGTGCAATGGTTTCTGCCATGATGCACAAAAGCCTGTCTCTGTCATAGCACCAAATGTCTCTGTTGTTCTGCGGTGACTGTCAAATATTTCTAATGAAGTTGATGTGGTTGTGCCAGACTGTGTGACAGTCTGCCTGTCAGACCGCTCCAGGAGAGCGACGCTGCCTGCTGTCTAGAGCAACACTGGCCGGCAGCCCTTGCAAGGTGCATCGGAACTGCTTCTGGCAGCAAAAAATGCTTTGGGGGACAATTGCAAAGGATGCCATAGGTCTTGTAAGACCTTGTGATCAAAATTGGTCGTAATGCCTATTTGTGTGTATGAAAGGGAAGGTGTATTAAAAATGTGTCTTTGTGTAGAATGCTTTTAATGTTAGCGGTAGTGGGAAGGAAGAGGTATAAAGTTTTTTTCCTTCTTCTCCTAGTAGTTGTTCTTCCTATGAATAACTGTGCATCAACCTGTGGACTTGTGTCTGCTGAGTGGAGTCCCAAGACTGTGTGACATGGGCATGTCTCATGCTTCATGTTAAAAGGTTATTGTTAATTCATTGCTACTTTGTTTTGGATAAGAAAAAGCTATTTGCCCACCTAAGTTTTTCCTTTCCTTGGTTTCATATGAACCGTGTACTTCTTGGAAACCTTTCTCAAAAACAGATTAGAGGAAAATTTAATGAATTGGTTTAAATAAAAGTGCAGGCCATTACATGAGTCCTTGAATTCTGGAAACTCTAGCCCCATTATGTTGGGGTGTTTTTTTGCAGTCAGGCTTTGGATTCAAACTGCAATTATTTCTCACAAGACCAAGAATGAAGTCTGTTGCCTGTTATGAATAATAGAGTATGGTAATACCACAGCTATATATGCAAACTCTGCAGACTGGCAGCACAGCTGCTAAGTGTTACGTTTTTAAAATATGTACAATCTGTTGTCAACAGAATTAAAACCAGGAACTTTGTATCGTTTGTTTCTGCATGAGAGTGTTTTGTAGGGAAATTTAATGATGAACTGTTCTACATTTTGACCTTTAAAAAAATTTTCAGAGGCTTTGCACCTTCTATTGAATTGGGGAAATTGTCAGATTAAGACATGTGGAATCCTAATGGCCACCCTGACATTTCTTAGACCTGGCTGGATACCTGGGCTTGATTAATTTTCTAATGTACCTGCTCTGCCAAGCTGGAGAGGCTCACACACTCTGCAGCTGAGCTTTCTTTAAAGCGACTGCTCTGTAAACCTCATTCCAATTAAAAGGTGAATGCTGTTCTAGTAATGGAAAGTTGTTTTATTGTTCCTCTCCCCTGATACGCATGTGAGTGGAAGTGTTGTAGGAAAGTGTTATCGCTGTTGTTTTTGTGGTTCGTTCTTATCTTCCATCAGTCTTCATATACAAAAAAGTGAGAAATGCAGTATGCCCAGCTGTCTGAGGGTGAATGTGAATCAGCAAGATAAACCTTCAGAGGGTGTAATGGGCCTGACTACAGATGATCCTTCAGCACTTTGCTGCCATCCTTGTAGCCTGTATTGTGTGTTGAGCCACAGGCAGCAGGAGAAAACAGGTGGAAATACAGCAAAGAACCCATGGCAGCCCATCATTTTGGTGCTGAGAAGGGAATGATTCACTCTCAGGCCATCTTCTGCTTTCCTCCTCCTGTCTATGAGGCAGTGAATTCGGAGGGAACAACTCAGGTGTATGAGAAAGTAAGAAATAAGTACACGTGAAGATGTAGTATGTTGCAGTGTTCTATCTCATGCCAGAAAACGCTAGTACAGGCTTTGGAGTCCTGCTGTTTGAGAGAACACGCAGATGAGTGCTCTTCCAAAATGCCAGTGTGAGGGAGCCTGGCACTGCTGAGCACCTCCTCGGGTGGCTCTGTGCTCTGTCTCTCTCACCTGCAAAAAGAAACGCCAGCATTAGCAGATCACTGATTGTGTCTGTGCTGGCAGAGGGTCCCAGAACTGATTTATAGCACTTGTTCAGCTTTCAGTGAGCAGCAAATGCGTTGCTTAATTATTCATGGCAGATGTATTATTGCAGGAAATTAAGACATCAAGGAAACAAGTAAAAACTATTACTGAATAGAGCTATAAACAAGGAAAGGTGGAAGGAAATGCAGGGGGGACAATGCTGAGACATTAAAAAAACCTCATGCTTAGAAATGTTTCACACCTTCTGAAAATAATTGGTTAAATTCCCAAGTCTTTAAATGATCATTCTAGTACATAATTAAATATTCCATTAGCTAACAAGTTGGGTTTAATTTGTTACATTTGTCATCTAAATTATCACATTTGTGAATGTGTGAAACCTTCCTATGGCTTCTTTCAGCGTATCTGCTTACGTAAAGACACAGTTCTCTTTATATCTGACTTCCCTCAAAAGATTTGGCATTTAACTTGTGCAGGAAGGTTAGGTCAGCTTTTGGCTTTCTGTACCAAAGAAATTGAGTTTGGGTCCCTGGGCTACCGTTCTGCCTGGAGCGATGGTGGAGTTTGCTGCTGCAGAGAGTGGGACCTGAGTCTGAGCTGCTGGTACTGGACTTCCAGTGCTTGAAACCGCTGCAGACAGGCATGTGTGTGCCCAGCTCTCTGTCGGATGATACTGTGGCTTTATTCAAAGATTTATTGTGTTGGTGATCTCTGCCATGAACGTGTCCTCTAATCTGTGCCTAATGCCCCATACTCATACAGAGGCCAGAGCTGTTGGCTTTGAAGAACAACCGGCACCTTCTTGCTCGTTGGGTGGCACAAGGTGGGGTCTGGTGTTTGCCCGCTCCCCTTTATGCATGGAGGGAGAGTTTCTCATTTATTGTTGCTTGAAGTTCCCATTAGCTTTAAACCTGGCAGATTTCATGACAATTTTTGAAATACGTAGTCAGTAACTGACCGAAACTTATTGAGAAGGAAGTGGTTTAAAGAAAACCCTTTTAACTTCTCTTTTTAGAGTAGAATTATTAGCTTTATTAAAAAAAATACAGGGAGCATCTCTAAGTTTGTGTGTAACCTCAGGCTTCCAAGAGTTTCCATTTCATTACTGTTCATAAGCTCATTATTTTGGTACATCTGTAGTAATTTTGAAGCCCTTTATAACTTCAATTATGTCGTTTGAATGTAATATTAGAAATCCTGTTATGGAGGACTCGGAGCAATTTTAAGGCAGGCAAACGGGTGATTCACCACTGTATCGCAGGGAGTGTGCCCACAGACAGGGTTACTCTTTGAAACAGCTTTTCGGTGGTGCAGGTATACAAAGTGGCAAAACTTCAGTTTTCATAATATATGAA
>JAVJGJ010000030.1:23155752-23181119 GCA_035590215.1 Microhierax caerulescens
GGCACAGGCTGCTCCAGCCGGGGTCCCCCCCAGGGCCACGGGCCCTGCCAGGACCCTGCCCCAGCGCGGGCTGCCCAGGGGGTCACAGCCTCCTTCGGGCACCCCCTGCTCCAGCGTGGGGTCCCCCCCGGGCTGCAGGTGGGATCTGCCCCACCGTGAACTGCCAAGGGGCACAGCCGGCCTCGCTGAGGGCTGCCCCACGGGCTGGGGGGAATCTCTGCTCGGGCACCTGGAGACCCCCTGCCCCCCCTGCCCTCACCGCGGTGTCTGCAGGGCTGGTGCTCTCACACACCTCGCTCCGCTCTCCAGCTGCAGCCGTTGCACATCCCCCCCGTTCCCACGCTGTCCCACAGGCACCGCCACTGTTGCTGGTGGGCTCGGCCTGGGCCAGCGGCGGGTCCATCTCGGAGCAGCTGGCATCGGCCCCATTGGGCACGGGGGAAGCTTCTGGCAGCTTCTCACAGAAGCCCCCCTGCAGCCCCCCCGCCACCAAAACCTTGCCATGCAAACCCAATATGTTGGTAAAGGGTTTTTATTGGAAAGTCTTGCATATGTCCTGTGTGAACTACTTCCACCCTCGGTGTCAACTAGGACGTGTTTGTTGCCCCTTTGAACAATCAAGCAAAGCTTCCTGGTAGAGTGGGGTTGCCTGTCTCCTGCCCACCAGAGTAGCACGAGCAGCTGAAGCCATCCCTATTACGTGTACCTGATCTCTGTTAACAGAGGCCTCATTTGCTGCAGACCTGCCCAAGGTGGGAGAACACTCACCAAACTCGGGATAACCCGTGACAATGTCTAGGTTAAAGGCACTGTGGATTGCTGACTTGAGGAATGTTGCTATCCAACAGACTCCATCTGCTGTCTTTTCCCCTTTCAATGATGCCAGCTTTCTTGTTGGTGGACATAATTCAAATAGTTTGTGGGTTTTCATGACACCATGGGGTTTGTTAGTGTTATTCGTGTGTGTAGAGGTCCTGCTCTGGAACCTGAGCTGACTCTCTTTAGCCTTTTCCTAAAGCCTTGATGTTTTCTGAGGAGGAAGGAGGGTCCCTGCACAGGTGCCAGGCTCTAGTCCTGTGCACCCCGGGGTACACGCTTGTGCTGGTTCTGTTGGAGCAGCAGCAGCATCTTGCCTGTCTGTGCTGACTCCTGCCAGCCCTGAAGAAACCACCCAGTGCCTGTCATAGGTGCAAAGATCTTTCTTTTTTCCCCTTGTAGCCTTAGGAGGGTCTGTATGGAGCTTAAACAGAGAAGTGAACACTCAGAGATGAAATCTCAATGTTTTGTACTATAACAAATGTAACGGGAAAAAGTAATAGAAGGCTCTGGTTAGGAAAGTATGGGATTTATGGACTACTTAATGCTGTCAAGGGTTTCTGCTCATGATGCCTCCAGGACTGAAGCTTTTCTTTCCCATATTGATGAACTCCTCCGTTGCACAACAGCGGTAGGAGAAAAATCAGCAAGTCCAGTGAGATTTCCTGAAGGAGGACACAAGTTTCATACTCAGGATCTCTCCACGTAAGGCGCAAGCTCCACTGCATGATGCATGCATCCCATACATATTTAAACACTTCAGCTAGTCCAGCCTGCAGCTTCTGTAGGAAACCCACTGTTTGGTGTTGCCAGTATTTGCTCCTTTATCCCTCCACAGTGCCACAACTGATCTCCATGCCATGGATCTCTGCCCTAGAGTAGTTGCCCTTTAACTGGAACTGCATTTCTGAGCACCTGTAATTCTGGGGGCAGGTGGTTGTTTATTATAATAGGTTCCAGTCCTGCTAATGTATTCCTGAACTGGCAGTATGTGCCGCAGCCCTTTCCTCGCAACATTGTTTAATGAGCTGGAGAGAAGGTTCAGCATTTCAGAGGCGGCAGAGTGAAGAGGAGGGGGCTTTCCCTGCATGGCAGCCCCTGATGAGCAGGACTCAGTTGCCACTTTGGAGATCATATTTAGGCTCCCCTAAAGTGAATTTTGCCTGTGCTTGTTGAAACTTAGTCTTTTCATTGACAAGATTGTTGTTTAGGTAAACAAAGTGGTACAAGAACTTGCTTGGCTGTTCACTGGAGTCACTTTTACTGGACCTGTGTCCTGTTTGAGTCCAGTGGGGTTTTCTCTGCCTTGGCTCAGGGAATGGCAGGCAGACCTATAGATTAGGCACCAGCGGGGAACTGGCATTTTAAAGTCACAATACTGTTTTTCTCTGTTTATCTGTCAGCTGTCATTAATATCCGAGGGATGCAGTTTCTGCTGCTTTGGCAGGTAATTTGCTGTGAGAAATGAAAATGTGGCTGCTTTTCTTTTTGCCTAAGAGGTGTAAAGGTGCTGGATGTCCAAGTGAGTGGTTCCCACCGCTACTGGATACAGGGGTAGAGGTGATGGAGTAGGCGCAGATTTTCCACAGATCTGGGGTGTGATGCAGGAATGGTCTGTCTCTCTTCCCTCCCTCCCCAGAGTTCACTGGAGGGGCTTCAGTTACCACTTAGCTCTTAAACAGGGAAGCAGGCTTTTTAAGTTTCTGCCACAGAGTTGTCAGTCTGAAGGAAAGTGCATCGGAGCAGGAATTGCTGCTCTTCATTTCCATAAAACCCATAATGAGATAGGAGCTGCTGGAAACCAGATACTTTTAAAAAATAAAATACAAAGGTTTAGGTCCTTATTTTTTTGAAAAGATTCCTTTTGGGTGGATATTAATGCTTGTATTGAGCTGTATTTAAGCTGTGCAGTTCATGAGAATTAACTTTTTCAAGGAAGGGGTCACCCAAAAGCTGAACCCTGTTAAAATTAGTAATACAAATCCTCCTTTTTTTCTTTCAGTGTCAGAGGTGAGAAGAATTTTTTATTAAAAAAAAAATTGTTTGTCTCCTTAGTATTTTTGGTCCAGAATGGATTAAAACCAAGCCATGGCTTATACATACTACCATTCCAACAGCATTAGCTAATGGGGTATGGTGTGATTCTGTCATTTGTAACATAAAAATATTGCTGACTTGCATCCTGGAAAAGCCCCATGCTGCATTTGTGGGTGGCTTCATAAAGTGCAGTGACAGCCTGAAACAAGGGGTCTGGAGAAGGGCTGAGAATGTAATTTCCCAACCTACTGCAGGTGCTCGGAGAGTGTTTTCCATTTCCTGCCTCTTGGATTATTTGATGCCCCTGTAGGGTTTATTTCATTCCTGACACTCAGATCTCAGCTCAGTACTTTATCACCATATCTTGCCAAGCCAAAATTTGCATTATACCCTCCTTAACAGTTTCTGTATTACAGTGGGGAGCTAGTTCCTATAAAGCAGCCTCTTTTGACCTAGCAGAGAAAATCCTAACGAGGACTGAAGTCTGGAGGAGCTGGCTAAAACACATCCTGTGTCAGAAGGGAGGTTAGGCTGGATGATAGAGTGGACCATTCAGTCCTAAAAATCTATGAATATTAATATGCATCTATTATAGCATAGAGTACAGTGAGGTCATTGGTTAATGCCATTTCTGCCCTAAGCTATTGTCCTGTAAGGGGATTCTCCAAGTCTCCTGCTTCTGCTGCTGATCTGGGGCACCTTGGTGACTAGAGGTTAATTATCTGTTGTGTGGCTATTAAAACAAAAGACTTGCTGTTTTGAATTTATGACTTTTACATTGTTGAACTACTGTTCCTCTTGCAAGTATGAAATAGAAGCACCCAACTCAGTCTTTTCTTGGAAACAGTTTCTCTAGGGTTTTGTGAACCTCCTTGTCCAAGGGCAGAGTCACGGTTGATGGAGGTATTAGATTATTTTGCCTCAGAAATTCTCTTGCCTTTTTACAATAGTGTACTTTTGTATTGTTGCATATCCATTTTTGTGTACTTCCTAATGTTTAGTTTCCTTTTATGACTGTGCCTGCCCTGAGCAGCTCCCTGAAAATACCTGCTTAGGTAGTTATGTCCATGAGTGTTTACAGTTGATTTAGCATCCAGAAAAGTATAAATTTGTTTGAATTATTCCCTACAAAATGCATAACCTTAAATTAGACAATACTGACTTTCATCTGGCTTTGCTGACCATTTATATGGGTTTGTTACCATAGATTCTTACATGGAAAAAAACCCCCAACAACCCTATTTTGTTGTAATTCTGGTTAGTTCTGTCTCGGAGGACTGGCTATCCTTGTACTCGCCCTCTTTTCCTAATTGAGTAATAAGGTCTAGTCTCAGGTCAGAACTTAGGGACACTACAGTATTGGTCTTTTTGCTGTGCTAAAAATGAAATAGATTCAGGTCATACTGGGAATTTCACCAAGCAGCAAACAGGCTCTGAGTTAGCCTCATGAAAATAGGGCTGGGACAAAATGGCTACTGTAAGAAAATCACAGAAAGCAGATGCTGCTGTGCCTTTTGTGGAGGACTGTGAGAGGGGAACCCTTAGGCATGAGTGGGAGGGAGCGGTGCGGATGATGAGCCTTTGATGCTCGCTGTCAGGGGAAGCTGCCCTTGGTTCATCCAGGTCAAAGTACCCCAATTTGGGGCAAACCCAAATTGCTCCAGAATCGGAGATTATGCCGTAACAGCCTTAAAAACAAGCAGTAATGTGAGCAGTGTTAGTTCCTGTGGCTGGTGGTTGTCGCATGTTGATGGCCACTTGTTATGGTTAAGAAGACTTAATTCAAACAGGTTTTTTCTTTTCTCTGCAGCATCCCTTTAGAGCTTTGCAAGTGCCACGCAGAGCGGCAGTGTTAGAGGCCAGCACCATTTTGTGTAGCATATCACCTTGATTTGGTAGGAAATAACACTGCTAGGGTTCAAACAGGAGTTGCTAGGAGAATCAGGTTTTTTTGGGGTTTTGCTGGTTTAAAACAGATTAGTTATGAAAGCTGCCATTCAGAAATTTATTTCTTACAGAAGGTTTTCCATGGTTGTTTGAAGAATAGCCCAGGTACTACTTAACCAACAAATCAACCTAACAACAAAAACTTGGAGACTTGCAGTGCTATGAATGTTTTTCAGACATGTAACATACACCTAAACAGTTAATCAAAAGAGAGTGATGACTGCAACAAATCAGTTCTGCTCTGTTGAACACAAGTATTAAAACCCCAACAGGTATGGTAAGCTTGTCAAAAATTCTGTTAGTAGACGTGAAAGGGTTAAGCTATTGCTGATTTTAAGTTAAAATGATAAATACTTTAGAATTAAGATAATTGATAAATGAGTAGTCCAGAATGTTATGGGTTTAAATACTTATTTTTTAAAATACAGGGAAGACTTAATGTGATTCCTTGCATTAGAATTTTTTTCTGTTCAGCCCTGTAATCTCTTATGTTGCTCAGGAGTTTTACCTGCACAGTTTATAGATTTAGTAGTCTGATACAGAGCTATGAATTGTAAACTATTCCTATAATCTAGTATAAATCTGAGGATGTTTTGGCTGCAGTCTGGTTAAGTGTACAGTGCAGAGGCAGGCTGCCTGCAGATGTGCCCTGATGCTCACTGCACCACTGCTCTTTGCAAGGGACATTGCCAAGCCCTTGGGTCAGCTTGGGCAGCTCAGAGGGCTCTGCAGGCTTGCCTGGCTTCAGGCTGGGGCTCTGTCGTCTTCTGGCGCAGGTAAAATGAGTCTGTGTTAAAAGAATACGTGACAATATAAGGGCATCATTCGTCAGTGCCAAGTATCCTCTCCCCATGGAGCAAAAGGGATGCAGGAGTACCAGGCAGCATTGTAGCTGCATGAGCCTTGACTTGCTTGTCTTTAGCTCTTCTCCTGCAGGTATGTTGCAGCCCAGAGGTTACAGCTGTGGCCATGATTAAACTTTTCTGCAAAATCTGAAATAAAACTAGAGTTCTTTAACTTTGAAAAGGAATAGAAGACTTGTAGCAAACAGTGGCAGAAGAGATTTTTGTCCCTCCTCTTCTCAGACAGGATTGCTCTAAGCTGTTCACAACAGATGTTTGTCTAGCATGTTCTTAAAAAATACTGGTGAGAGAAGAGCCCACCATTTCCTCAGCAAGCTGTTCCAGTGTTCAACTGGCAGTACATTTATGCTATGGGAGTATGGCATAGGAGTTTACCCCAATAATCCTAACCTTACACTCCCTTTTCAGCAGTTCTTTGACTATGAATTCTTGTCCATTCACATGCCATTAAGAAAAAAAAAAAAAAAAAAAAGTTGCTTTTCGTCTTGTAATTTTCTTCCAGATCCTTGAAGCCTGTTCTCATGTTCTCTCCCTCCTTGCTGCCACTGTTTCTTCTTTTCTTCCTAAGCAAGATAAACTTTATCATTGGAGGAAAACAAGGTGACAACAACTCATCCAGCCTTTCTTGACTGCTTAGGCTCTCTGTGAAAGTCTGCCTTCTGGTAGTTTCACCCACTGTTCACATGAACTGTCTCCCACGTAGCTGGAGTTGTTGCTGGGTCTTTTCTGTTCTGCCCATTTGCTTTCTTGGAGAGTAGCCAAGAGTTGCAACACTGAGCAGTGTTTGTGACAGTCCCTAGCAGTATTCCTGAAAACAGTGTGTACAGTTGCAGTCCAACATAATGCAAGTTACTGTTGGGGACACTGAATTGCATTAGAAACACAGGGAAAATACAGGAAGATAACCACTGACTTGATAGGAAATAATTCAGAGGATTATGCAGCTAATGAACCTTGAGCTGCTGTTCACTTCTATACAGGTAATGTATAGGGTTGCTGCTGCACCCAGTACATTGCCTGCTGCCTCCTCCCCAGAGGTGCAGGAGGGGCCGTGGGCCCAGCCAGTCTTCTCTTCATCTCTCCCACCTGCAGAGCCCGCTGCCTTGCTGCTCTCTGCTCTTCAGCTAATAGATGGTAGTTACTGTATTTAGCTGCACACCGTGGGTAGGCTTTCTCTCTCTAGTGACTGACCTTAAAACTAGATGGAATGACTTGTCAGTGTAGAAGCTTCCTCAGTGCAGGGTTGAATTGCTGTGGCTAAAGGAGTGTTGCTAGCATCAGGCTGCCTCAATTTCCCTGCCTTCCAGTGCAGCTATTATGCTTCTTCTACAGTTACTGTTTTTCTTTTGAGAGGGCGTATTTCTTAACAGTTGCTCATTCCTCCTCCAGGAGGATGCAGCAGATGAGAAAGGCCCTTTTGTGTGCCATGTCCTAGATGTTTAAGCACTAGAGTAAAAGGATTTGTTCAGCCTGAACACATTTGTCAGTTCCCCCTCCAGCCAGCTGGTGTTTGGTTTGAGCTCTCAGGCTCAGCTTCAAAGAGGCTAAACCTTCGTTGCCCTGCTGGTCTCAGTAACATTTCTCCCCACCTGAAAGATTTAATAACCCCTTCACTTGCACCACAAAAAGCAGGTTGTCTTAGGGATCCAGGGAAGGAAGGTACATATGTCCTCCTCCAGAGTGTAGGTTATTACCTAGAGATTGCAGATAGGCACTTCTGCTGTTTCTGCAAAGCCCTTTCTATCTTCCAAGGGGCAAGTAGTTAGCCATTGTGAGAGCACAGCAAATACTGATGTCTGTACACCCTGATAGATGGCTAATCAAAGAGGACCCTTCTATCAAATGGTAGATTTCTTTAATTCTGTTTCTTGTTACCATTTGGGGATCTCAGAACAATCAGGAGAAAAATCGGAGTTGTGAGCACAGGTGATGGTTACACATCACCTTACACAAGACTTGGGTCCTTGTCAGTCTAATCATTATCTGCTAAGGTTTAATTGTTCCTGGTGCTCCACGCTACACAACATGCTAAGCTTTCCCCTTATGCCATGCAAAGTATAATCAAAGTGGCTTTGTCAAGTTGATAAGTAGTAATAGTGCAGCTTCTCTGGTTTTGTTGGTGCTGTTTTAATACCCATGTTAGTGCATCCTTCTCCAGTCCCCCATACTGAGGTTAGCAGGCCAGCAACACTACTACTTGACAAACTGACAAGAACAAGAACGTCATGTACCTTATGTGTAAAGAGTGAGAAACTAGTAACTGCTTGTCATCGCTCACCTGCGCTTTGTTGGTACCAAGAGATTTGATGGTAACAAACGCAGTTTTGAAAGTTTACTCTTTGGTGTCCATGAATTAGCTCTTGAACCTGTGTCTAAGTGGGAATTAGGAATGTCTGTTAAGAGCTAGGTACAATGGAAAGTGAAAAAGAGCACTTGAGGAATCAAGAAGAAAGGATCTGTTTATATAAAGTACACATAGAACATGTATTTCCCACGTCATTAAATTCTTGTGATGGTGGCAGAGTCTAAATAGTTTAGTTTCTTGTGGACAAAGTTGAAGTAATACTGGGATTAGAGAAAAAGGCTGTCTGCTGTCATTGCTGCTGGCAGCAGTACCTGTTCTTTCCCATTTCCATGGTCGTTCAATGAACTGGGGAGCTGCTAAAGGAGGTTTTCTGAAAACCAAGGCTTGAGAACAGTGGGCTCTACATGCTGCTGCTGCTCTTGTTATTCACTGCATGGCTATTGATAGTCTATGAACGGTCAAAAATAAATAGAAATATAGTAATGCAAAGAGTTAATGGAATTGCCAGTCTGGGATAGTGGTCTCCTGCTCTCATTTTGCCATGTCAGAACTGATAAAGTTTGTTGCAGTCACCACTCTCTTTTGATTAACTGATACAGCCTTCTTTTGAGCATTTTGCATCTCGGATGTCAAGCTCTCTTTTTGCAGTGACAAAGGGCTGGTTTAGAATATCCAAAAAAGGCAAAATCTTTTTGTTTGTTGCTCTAAAATGCTCAGTTACTTCATTACTAAGTGGAAGTTGCAACTGGGATTCATTTGGTACATAGACTAACATAATAACTGAAAGTAAATGGAGGTGATATGTTGAAACAGAAGTGGGAAGTGTCTGTGGAAGTGTTTTAATGTTAGTAGAGCGTGTAGCAGGAGCTCCATTGAACTGCTTTTCTTTTAGAGTGCCAGCATACGGTGATTCAGAAATGACAACGATACCCCCACATTTTGTGGTGCACTTTGTAAGCATCAGTAAGCACAGCAGAACTGTTTGTCTTGCTGTCAGTGGAGGGGAGGAAGTAAGTAGTAGAAATCTGATTTAAAAAAAAAAAAATCAGTGAAGATGGGCAGTCTAGCCAGGGGTGTAAGGAATATGACAAGCGCCGGGTTCCTGGGAATAACAGTATTCAGGGGCTTGCCATTTCCTGTGCTAATATTGCAAGATGTGAAAACTTCAGAAATAATTGTAAATAATGTTAATTTGGAGGGGCTGTGGCTGCTAGTCAAGTAATATTTCTGTGTAAGGGAGATAAATTTGCAGGTTGATATGCTGCACAGTTCCTATGATCTTGGAGGTATTGTACGAAGTCACCTTTCATTAGCGATGGTCGTACTTTATGCTTACAGCAGATAGCTTGTAGATGCTTACGAACACAGAGCCACAAACTGAAGGATTGGAGAGGGAGACCGACTCCTAAATGCAGCCCTTCCTGTGTAAGGCAGGTAGCAAAGAATACCATCTCCTGATGGAGTGATGAGGAAATGAGTGCAGTGCTGTGGACCGGTGTGCAAGCCCACAGTACACTGGTGCTTGGCTGGTGAGGGAGCTCTGGAGCATCAGATGTACCAGGAAAGGCAGTGGAGCTGGATTTTATTTAGCCTTAGGATAGGATGGCTTAGAGGGGGACCTGACTGCTATCTTCAACGGCCCAGTGGCAGGGTGTAGAGCAGGAGTAGTCAGGCTCTTCTACCACGTTTGTGGTGGCAGGAGGAGAGCCAACAGATGTAAGCTGCAACATGGGAAATAGTGATAAAATATAATGATTTTTATTTTTTTTTTAAGTTTCCCTAGCATGAAGTTGGTCAAACATTGTACCAGAGCCCAAGGGAGGTTTTGGAATGTCCAACCTTGAAAATCTTTAAAGCTTGACTGGACAGGGCCCCAGGCAACCTGATCTAGCTTCAGAGTTTGACCTAACTTTGGGGCTAGCCCAGCTTTAAGTGGATATTTGGAAAGGATGAGCTCTGCAAGTCCCTTCCAACCTGTTCTATGATTCATAAACTCTGGACGACATGCTCAAAACTGTGGCAGGGTATGTGTGTGTGCACAGAACGTACACGATGAAACAAATTCATTGTCCATTTGTTCAATTTCTTTTGTTATTTAATTCACTGCATTTGATCGCACTCCAAGTTTTCTTTTATTTTTGAGACGTAAGGTTGGAATGGAGCACTATGTTGTTTGAAGCCAGTCCCTGCTGCTGCAGCATGCATTCAACCATGTCCTGGAATCCCATTAATAAGTCTATTGAAGTGGTGATTAGCCATGTTTGAAAATAGTGGGTTTGTTTATTTAAACATGGGCTCCCATGCATGCATACAGTCATAGTATCTGCCTTCTTTAGTCATCCAGTTGCTCAATAGCTGTCATAATAAAGAAGTTTAGCAGAGATGAGTTGCAGAGATAGAGGAAACTGTGTTGAAGTGCACTATTAATAATGGAAATACAGGATCAGATGGTGTTAGGAACAGCTTTTCTTGGAGCACTGGAACAGGCTGCTGAGCAGGTTGGTCAATTTTCCACCCTTGGGGTTTCCCAAGCCTCAGACAGACAACTCACTGCTCAAACGGCAGTGTTGGTGAAGGTCCTACTTCAAGCAGGAGGTTGGACTCTTGAGGTTCCTTCCCAGCTATGCTTTTGTGATTCAGTGGAGTCTTTTTCATAAACAGTTGAAGAAAACATTTTCCTTTTTCTTCCCTTCCTTACCTGTATTGTTGCAGAAGTGGTGCCAGGCTCCATGAAGACAGTTAGGTCAGCTCCAGCTTGTATTTGTATTGTGTAGTTTTCCATCTTTTGCAGGTGTACTAGTCAGAAGGCATCTGAAAACACTCACTTTTCTCAAGTGAGTGTTTTTTCACTTGCTTAGGTTGGAGGAGATACAGTCAAGCTTGTTGCAGTGTTTGCTCTGGTTTTCAGCATGGCCTGTACCACTGGAAATCAGGGTTCAGTGTGTCATGTTTGGTGAGCAGAGCATGTTCTGGGTGCTTGGTGGCGGGTGGGAACAGCTGAGCTGCCTTTTGGGTATCTTGCCCTTTCAGAGAGCACTTATTTCAGCTACATGGTCTTGGTTTTTTGTCACCAGTAGTTAATGAAAGACCATAGAAACAAAAATACTTCTCTTAAATTGCTAAAGTTAAAGAACATGAAAATCCAACTGCAAGCATTGAGTATTTACTTACCAAAACTGTATTTACCCCAAAACTGGCTAAGAAGTTAGTAGTATAATTTTATCTGATTTCATGTTGGAAATTAATAGAAGTCCGGAAAAAGCAAGTTCTAGGAAGTGAATGACACTACTACAGCTTTGCCACAGCTTCCTCCAGAATAATGGCCCTTGTAAAACTCCTAATGCAGTGTTTTCTTTTTTTCTCTCATAAATGGAATGGGTTTCTCTGTGTTTGAAAGAAAACCAAAAAGAGTTTGCTGTACTTCTGAGTCAATTAGATACAGTCAGTCTCTTTAAATCATGCCGAAATGGCAACAAACCTGGATTTTAAGGGGACTTCAGAATTTTGAAAAAGGAATTACAGAGCAGATGTCCCAGGCAGCTGAGGCCTGTTTCCTCAATAAAATGATGAGCAAAGAACTGGAAGAGAGAAGGGGTCTAAAAAGAATATGCAATTCTCTTTAATCCTGCCTGTCAACTCCTAAATTCAGGCTTTCCTTTCCTGTGCAACTGCAAACTCTCACTTGGACAGCAGTGAAGCAGCAATGAAGTTGTTTCTGTCCTCCTTCCTTTCTGTAGCACATTTGACAACGTGTGACAGTCTTGCATTCAGTTTTTAAGCTGTTTTAATTTTAGCAGTCAGCATTCTAACTAATCTGTTCAAGAATCGTTATTCCAAGAAAGATAAAAAGACCCCAAAACCAAGAAGAAGATGAGACTTGGAAAGGCATCTCTGGAGGTTTTCTGGAGTTCCTAGGTCCTGTTAGAGAACTGCTGTCCTGCCCTGGCTTTGCTAACCGGTTCAGCTGTGCTGCCATCCAGAAGGGAGTCCATGAAGTGTGTGCTTGGTTGCAAGCCAGCCCATCAGTGCCTAATGGCGTTATGTGCAGCGTGGACACACTCAGAAACCACTGTGGATGAATTACATACATGGATGCCTGTTAATACAGTAAGAACAACACTAATATTGTTCTGTGTAATTTATTTCATGAAGTTCACTTATTCATAGGTGAAGCACCAAATTAGAAAAACAAAAGTGGCTGGTAATATTATTAATAACGATCACAGCAGTCTGAAAGAAAATCCCTGTCTGCTGCAGTGCCACTGCAGAATTTATACTACTTTGAATGGGGCTTTCTAGTACTTGGAATTTAAACCACTGGCCTCTGAAAATGTGATTTGATGCAACTCAGTAAAGATACTTAATAGCTTTAGCTTTTAAGATGCAGTCACCTGGAATAAGGAGGAGGCTGTATTTCCTTATGGTGGTGGACCGGTGTGTCACTTCTCTCCAGGATGTGGCAGTGTGATGGCTTCACAATGCCAAGACAGTTGGAAGTTTTAAATTAATGTGTGATTAATTGCCACACTGTCATCATCCTTTCTCAAACCTTTAATTCATATGCCAGCTTTATCACCAGTAATAGTGGGAAAATGCTTGGCTGAAGGAAACATGCATCTCAGATTATGACTGGTGCTGTTGGGTGATTTCAGCACTTTGCAAATCGTGTCGTCAGCCTTGTTTTTACGATCTAAGCACTGAAAATGTGGGCAGCTGCTCTTGTGCTGGTGGGCTTGTTCTCCCAGATTATGTTTCATCTTCTGCTTTTCTACCTTTATCTCACTTTTAATTATCTGAGGTTATTTTACAACAGCAGCTGAATTGCATATTTTGTATAACTCTACAATATAGTTCCTAATTTGCACAATAAACATGCCTTTGAGGCTTCTGTCTAGTAACAAATAAACTTTTCTTCATTCCATAACCATGGCTAAAGTGGAGATTTGGACATGCACTTGTGCAGGGAAGGGCAAGTGCAGGTTTCTTAATAGGCTTGTTAATAAACACTTTCTGCATGCAATCAACAGAACTGCAAGTTTTCTTGAAACTTGGAAATGGTTATGAGGACATTGTAGGTGTGATCTTATAAATTAAACCGACTGAATGGTTTTTTGGTTCAGTTTATATAGACAAATTAATAAAAGTTGCATAAGTTTAAAAAAAATGGGGGAGGAGGGGGAAGGAGAGAAGATAAGGTGATGAATGGTAATCTCAAGATGCCCAGACACAAATGTATGCTTTTTCTTGGTTTACAATCAGATGATCATGATAAAGTATTATGGATTCTACCAGAAGGGAGTATGAAGCAGAATTCAAAGAAACCTTGTAAGAATCAACATGGAATATTTCTTTTTTTTTACTTTTTTTTTTTTTTTCCTAATTAAGAAGACATCTTTAATCTGTGATGTCTCACAGGGGTTATATCAGACAGAAGACATTTTACTGTTATTAAGAAGGGGGTAAAAACGATCAGAGGTATACATTGAGGGAAAGAAAGAAAAGCGACAGAGATTGACCGGAACCCTTTCCAGCTAAAGGGTCATGTTAGCATACAAACAAATGGGTATAACTGACAACAAATAATTTAAAAAAAAACACAATGTGTTTTCCTGCTGATGTTTCCGTGACCATTATTTTGGAAGTTTTCCAGTAAGAGAACTGTGGCTGAAACTCAAATCTATTTTAAGATGGTGTGTGATCCATTTACAGAAGAGGTTGCACGGTGTAGCCCTTGCAAGGCTGAGGGACAGGACTCTACTTCAGAGATCCCCTTCCAGCCCTTTGTGCCTGTATGTTTTGCCTGTCCCATGTCACGCTTGCTCTGACAGACTTCCATGTTCGATTCCTGCTGCTTAGTGTTTCTATTTCAGATTCCTTTTTGATAATTTGACAGGAGTGACCCGTTTGGTACCCTGTTGTTGTAACTAATTCCAACTCGGCAAATGGCAGACACCCCTTTGATAAACATTTGTTCTTGGAGAACACGAGTGGAGTTGACAGGCACCTACCTTCAAGTCAGTCTTTAAAACATAACATGAAAATCAAAGGCCCCTGATAGGCAGGGGATTATTCCTGCATGGGTAATTCTTAGGCAAGATCCATTTGTGTATATACAGATATGCTATCCTCACCTTTAGTAGAGCTGAGTGACTAATAAAATTCACTTGAGGCAGGCATAATTGGACAGGTTCTTTTGTCTCATCCTGTTCTTCCTAGGCTGCATTACAATTTAGCAATGAGCTGACTTGCCGTAGGTAAGGAAGGCTACCGTTCTTTCAGGCTTCAGATTCACCTGCAGATTTGTGCTTCACCTTGGTGTGTGTCTGTGTCCTTCATGAAATATACTGGGATGTCAGATCCCCAAGGTGGGAACTGTGCCTAAGAAGGCATTCTCGCAAATGTAGAACCTGAGAAGCACGGTTACTTGCGCTGGGGTAACTCGTCATCCTCTTTGCTGATGTGGATTTTGGAATTAAAATCCACAAAAAGCAAATGAAGTGTGAAGCTGGGAACTTTGGGACTTGGTCAACAGCATGGGGATGGGTGAGGGAGACTTAGACACAGCTCTCTAAAAGACAGATCTGTTTTCTATTATGAATATATCCTGTGCAGTCTCCACAAAGAGCTTAAAAGCAAGCTGAACCTTGCAGGTTTGACATCTGTGTGCATGCCCCTTAAGGTTGTAGCATGCGATAGTTTTGTCTAGCAGTGAGAATGAAAGTAAGTGGTGCAGGTAAAAACTAAGTACAGCAAATCTCTGTAAGCAGCATACTTGTTTACTGCTCTCTCGTGGTACCTACCGCCTTCTATGTATTTGTGAGTTCTGATTTGGGGATAAACATCTTTCCAGGCTGCAAAAGTCAGTGTGAGGACTGGTATCGACAGATCTGGGTTTCCCCTGATGGGCTTGTCCTGGTGAATGTGTGGCAAGGAGTCAACAGTGGAACAGCCACTCACAATTCCTGGCTTCCCTCTGTGATCATGTGGATCTATCATGAAACTGGGACTTGCTGCTGACATGAGGAGAAACGTGGAAAAAGATGCTGGAGGTCTGGGTTGAGAGACAATTCAGAACTACTTGTGAGTAGGTCATGGCTAAAATATAAAGAACATATTTGAGTTAAGATGCATGAGAGAATAATAAAAAAAATATTACAGGAGCTACTGGACACTTTTCGTTGTTCATAGACATTTCCAGTCTTTGTACTGAGCTTCTGCTTAATGCCAGTTTGGTAAATGTGACTCTCTAGGTACTTTGCCAGCCCCTGTGGCTCATGACTCTTGCGTGTGAGCTGAGTGGTAAGGTCTTCACAGCGAAGGCAGCTGCTGAAGGGTACCCAGCCTGAAAAGCCATGTCAACAGTACCTCTTTGGTTTTAGTCATGTGCTGTAGCTCCCAGCTGCCACTTTGTGTTGGATTTTGGTCTGCTCCTGTTCCACCAGGTACTGCAGAAGCTGATGTCACGGTAGGGTCTGTGACCCATAGCAGAGTTCCATGGTGAGTGAGGAACATGTCCTCCTAAACCAGTGTGGGTTATACTTTCAGTGCTTTTAATGAGGGAAGTTTGTTTCTGGGTAGCAGGCTTTGTGAGGATAAAATACACTGTCTCAAATGCCACCTCCTTGATGGAATATATGTGCTGTCTTGCCAAGTTACCTACTGCAATGGTGATAATCACTGATCTTCCCTTTTCCCAGAGATACAGATGTTGTCAGAGGCATTGAAGAAGGTGATAATTCATGAGAGAGAAGAAATACTTCCCTTCAGAGCCCCATGCTGCCGTGCTGTCTATAGGGTAACTGTGGTGCTGGGTTTCCCAGTGGCCCCCATGCACAAAGCACCCTCAGGGGTGGTTCCCCAGTCCCTCATGCAGCCTTTCCTTTCTAGTGCATACTTCAGCCTGTACACGAGTCCTAGACCAGCTCTGGAAATTCAAATTCAGCACCTCATGGTCCCAGTACATTATATCCTGGATTTCAGGGTAGACTTGGTGGCCACAGCAGCTTTTCACTGTGTGGCAAATGGTAACTTCTCTATGGGAACCACAGCTTTCTGCATTTCTTACAACTCTTTGCATAATCAGGTGAAATGAAATAAAAGTTGGTGCAGGTAAAAGGCCACAAAGAAATGAAATTTGGGATCATATGTGATAGCTGGGGAGAGGTAAGGAGTGCTATTTGGAAACAAGAGGCTGACCTGATCGTTTTCAGAGGAAAGTTATTAAAGTGAAAAGAGTTTTTCATTTTATCTGTTACATTCATAACACAGCAAGGAATGGATGCTAGAAAAATTAAATCAAGAATGCATCAACCATGAAGATGATTAATTCTGATGCCTTTCAAGAAGTCAGCCCTTGCTGAACCGGAAAGCCCTGGGTGGGGGAACGGACACCTCCTGGGATCAAGTGCCTGTCCTGCTCTGTGCGTGGAGCAGGGCTGGGTTGCAGCAAGTGTGGAACTGCAAACCTTTGTCAGGTGTCATTTGTTCTCTTTACTGTGGGGTTCAGGCACCCAGTATTCACACTGAACAGAGTCAGCTGTTTTCCGCATACATACAGAGCCTTTTTGGGAAAACTTGGGGACAGTTCATGGACAAGAGGCAGCAGCTCCTGGGGTTTCCCTGGTTTCACCACCCATTGCACCAAGGTCAGCATGCAGCTGGGCACTGCGCAGTGTGGCCTTGGCATTTCCTTTTGGTTCATGTATTTATGCTCTGGAGGATTGGAATTGCTCAGCAGCCTTCTGCCAGTGCAGTCCCACTTCCAGGCAGAGGTGGTAGCCCTGGCATAGAAATTGCTCAAATGGCTTTTGAGCTATGCTTAATTTAGCCACTGCTAAAATACATCGTTACTGGGAAAAAAAGCTGCCTGATGTCTCCCAGAAGCGTTGAACCTCTCCATGCAGACTTACTGAGGAGTCTGACTTAGAGGAAGCCTTTTAATAGGGAAATACTCTTGTTTCTTGGGGAATTTCAAGTAAGAATGGGCAAAAAAAGTAACACACGCACACCTTTTTTTTTTGTTGGGTTTTTTTTTTGTTTTTTTTTTGTTTTTCACTTGCAATTATTTTGGTTGGGTGGCTAGCTACCTGCTGAATTTTTTTAGACTCTGGTAAACATTTAATTTGGAAATTATATTTCTTGGGTTTCTGCAGACTGTACTACAGATACAGCATGATAAAACAGTTGATAACAAATAGGAAAAAGAATTCACTGGTGTAACAGAAATGCCAGAGTGTGCTCATTATCATTATGCAGGTTTTCCTCCTTACCACATAGATGAGGCAGAAATTTGGCTCGTTACAAGGAGGAGGACAGAACAACATACAGTGGCATTAAAATGAAATGCAGGTCTGTTCCTGAGAGCCCAGGATGCCTTTGCTTTAGTAACTGATATTCTGAAGAGGTTGCTTACTTTGGCTCCCAATTCTATTAAAATCATTGTACTATGTTCTCTGTTTACAAAATAAGGTTTACACTCACTTTTAATTCTTAAAAGCAGGGGAAAAACCTGAGCTTGGCAAAGCCTTTTGAACTGCTGAATCAAGAACTAGCTGCTTGCAAAGAGGGATTAAAACCTTTTAATCCTTTTGTGTAAAAGAATATGGTGTTTAATGTGGTAGGCATGCTGGCAAAATTAATTTTCATGTTTTTTCAAGCACAAGATTTCAGTTCTGTCTTTGTTTCCTGGTCCTGCATATCTTACGGGTTCTTTACACTATGCAGTACACTTTATTAACTTTGAAGTTTTGAATAAATTTGCAAATAACATGCAGATTTGGAAGAAAAAGTAAGTTCCTAGGAGCAGGCACAGCTGTTAGGTACTGCTTCAGGCGGCATTGTAATGACTGATTTCAGAGCCCAGTAGCTGGCATTATTATCCTCTTGTCCATTGTATCTATTCTGTGCGAGAGAGAGGAGACCTGAATTCAGGTACTGAATTTTGTGTATGATTAACTGAATGTTCTGTATGTATGCATTTGAAAGCCCTTAAGTGAATGTTGTGTAAATGGTGATAATTGGAGGCAGTCTCCCTGCAATCCTTTCTCAAGCTAAATAAGGTCTAAGGCCAAAGGCCCAAATGTTTAATTGTATTAAACACAGAGGCTGAAAGATTTATTAACTCAGAAAGTGTGTATTACCAAGTTAATTGGAAGTGCCTTTAAGCTATTACCAGGTGGAAATTTGACTTCAGGTTTCAATTTTAAATTAAAGCAAAGCAGAAACCCATTCTGTGAGGCTGCTGGAAGATCTGCAGTTAGAGCAGCGCTTCTTTGCTCTCCCTTGTTTTTCTACTCAGTATAATACTTGGTATAAATGCCAGGGAGTTAGAATCAAAAGCTAAAACCCATACATAGGCATCTGGCTTTTCCCCAAGATATGTGGCAAGCTGCACGCACGGGCTGCAGGTGCTCTAGGGAAACGTAAAAGCAGAGGAAGGGAAATGAAGATGACCTCAGGTTCCAGAAGGATGTTTTTCTGCTTTGTTTTAATCAGTATTCTTCAGTTGTGTGTAGGACTGCTTTGTGCTTCTTGGCATATTTTTCTTTTTCCAGTTACGTGTCGTTTCATTTATTGGAAGCAATTGTAAGAATGGTGTCATAGTAGAGAGGCTGATTTATTCCCCCCCCTCTTTCTTGGCACACAAAAAACTTCAAAAAATATCCATGGACAAGAGTCAATCACAGCACAGGGATTAGCCAGAGCTAGGGATTTTTTTTTTACTGAGATGTAAAGCAGCTCACACTGATAGCCAGCCAGGCACTTTGAGAAAGACGTTGCAATTACAACAGCCTTGAAAAATAATGAAGAAAATTTGCCACCCTGTGCGCATAATCTGTGGGCACCCTGCAGATATGATATGAAGAGAAACCACCTCCCTGTTGCATTAAGGTCTAAGTTGCCTGCCTAAAACTCTCTCAAAAAATAAATCGGCACCCAGAATGTTGAGCACTGCTGAGTGACTTGCACAGCATCTTTGTGTGATGGTTGCTGGAGACAACTCTGTTTCAGTATCATGTCAGTTAATTTTAGGTGTTTAAACTCTTTCAGCAATTCCCATGATTCATAAAGAGACAGAATTAGAAATGTACTGAAGTGCAATAGTATGATGACAGGCTTTTGCTGTAGTTTATTAATATCTAGTAATCGTGGCCTTAACAGTTCAGTGACTTAATGGCTTTTAACCCATATTTCTGTGGAATAAGAATAATGTGTTTATCCAAATGTCAGTGTTTTAACAGCAGTCACCCAGTTTCAACTGGTGAAGGGTTGGTTTATATGTAACCATCCAGACACTGACCAGAAGTACACAGGACACATGAGGTTTTAAGGAATATATATATATTTTTAAAGAAGAAATTTTGAAATATTTAATTTTGCCTTAAAGACTATTCAGTGTTTTATGTCAGATGTAGTAAGTATAAATCCTCTATTAGCAAAAGGGAAAAGAGGGCTCGAAAATGCCAGCCTAGGTGTGAGGTTCCCGTATTTGACATGTCCCAGAGACGCCTCAGCCACATCCAAGGCTTTGCCTTTATATTTGGTTTATCGTAAAGAAAGAGCTTATAGAAACTGTAAGCAGCACGCTTTTGCTGAGGCAGTGAAGAAGCAGGAATCAAAGATTATAAGAGTTTCTGAGCTTAAATCATTACAAATACCTATAAAATTATACATTTGACCTGACATGTACTCTTGCATTCTCCTCAATTAAACAATACGGATAAGCAAGGCACAGTGGGTCTCACCCGCTGAAATGAGTACCTTGCATCTTAGTTCACTGTATTTCCTGCTAGTGTTTAGAGAAAAGTGAAGCCTCTGCTGGATGACTGCTTTTATTATTTTTGTAATGTAATTTTTCTACTGAAAGTTACAGAGGTCATCAAACATGTTAGGAGATCTACTTAGAGTTTTGTATATTAATCATTCACTTGATTTCATTTTGTAGGAACTCAAGGTATCTATGAGTAACTTTATGGAAGTGAGGAGATGAAGGTGAGGAGAAATGCAGCTTGCTTAGAGATAATGTTTGTAGATTTGATTATCACGGACAACCACACATGAAGCTGGAAAACTCAACCACTAAAATTGGATTGAAATAGCAGAATAATTTCTCCTAGCTGCTGGGAATCTCTTAAGCATTAAAAGCTAATAACAATAAGATGATAAAGCAAGAGAGGAAGACGTGCAGGTAACATTAGGTAACCTGTAATTCAGAGTGATCTGAGGAAAGTGTTGAATTTGGAATGCCACTTTCTGTGATTGGGATGCAGTTAAGTGGTTTTTGAAGTGGATGGAGAAAGGGTTATGATCCATTCACTGGATAAAAAGAAAATTGTGTATGTACTTGAGCATGCAACACCCCACTACATATATTTGCATTTATTTAATAAGTACCTTCCACCAGGCAATAAAGGACAAAAGTTTCATTTACAAAGTGCTGTCGTCTTAGTGAAATAAAACTGAAATAGGAGAAATAAGGAATAAATTAGCATTGTGATCACCAAGACCTACTGATGCTTTAGTAAGCTGTTGTTAAAAAATGGTATTGTGAAGCTCAAACAGGCTCTTCCTACTTGTAAATTATACAGGAATTAAAAGTGCAGGAATTAAATACAAAAAAATTGTATTTTGCTAAACAATATTCTTAATAATCACAAAGGGACAGGAACCACATTTAAACAATGGTGGGTATATTGAAAAGAAAACGTAAGGATGTTGTAACATAGGGATAGCTGGAGAACCCACTGGCTTGCCTCCTGCCCTGCAGTAGATGCTTAGGAGAAAAATCATAGAGTAGGTTTCACCAGAGTATCTTTCTAGCAGGCATCCATCCATGCACAGCTATCAATCATCCAAGATCATAAAGGAAATGGAAAAAGAGAAATACCCTTGCTGTATATATAAGAATGGGCCACCTCTGTCTTCTAGACCACTTTATTTCCACTTCAAAGTCAGTTGTGAACATGAGAAAGTCTGTGTCATTCTTGGTTTCTTCCCAGTATTATAACAACTGAGCCACATCATCATTTTCTACGTATTCGTCCTGACAGCAGCCATGTGAGAACAGCAGGCAAGTTTTGCAGTGGAAGCTGAGGCACAGTTGTGCCTTGGCATATCTGACGGGAAGGTTAAAGGCAGGGTTTTAAATCTGAACTTCACAATTTCCAGGATCGAGAGTTATTCCCATTATGATCTTTTCATGCTTGTGTCAATAACTTCTTTTAATGCATTTAGCCCAGGCACCCATCTATGCCTATTGTATGTGCTTACCTAGTTCATCTCATATCACAACTGTAATTTTTTTCCTTCACAAAAGATTACTTTCAGTCCTAATTTAGCCCAAGCCACAAAGTTTTCAGTTAAAAATACAAGCTTCCCCTCTCCTACAATCCCGGTCTTATTTTTGGCTGCTCTTCTATTTAGAACAGTGGGCACTTGTAGCATGAGGACAGAGATATTTTTCTTTAAAATCTCTCTCAGCAGGTGAGTGTTCATAGAACACTTAATTGCAGACATGTGTTTAATAATTCATTTTTCTCAAAACCTGTGTGCAACTCTTTGGAAAAATAGCATCCACAAGAACAGGAGGAACAGTATGATTGCCAGATTCTGAATTAGAATTTTTGGATGAGGTGTATTTGATGTGGGTGCTAAATACTGTAAGAGCATCAGGATTCAATTTAATTTTCCCATTTATTTTAAGAAACCATCTAATGATGATGGGTCTTTGAAATAAAACAAGTTAATATTTGGGTATATGAAGCATATTTATGTTGGCATATATTATGTTTCAGCCACTTGAAATTTTTGGCTCTTCAGAAAATTGCAAGAAAGCATCTTTTATGTAACTGGTGTGTGTTTAATGTGTAGCAAAATACAAGGTTCTGTGCTAAATATACATGACCCAGCATCATTTTTCAAGGCTCTGGCTGGTATTCAAGTCAGGTAAAGCAGATCATACGTTATTTCTCAAAGGCCATGGTTCACATAAAAGACACCTGGCCAAGATAGAGGGAAGCTACACCTCTGTGCCTCGGCCTTGAATGAAATCTGGCAAAAGAGACTTTTCTCTGTGGAAAGGTCCTTTGGGTTCACTGAGAAGCTGCACAGCCTAAAAACAACACATGTGATAAAGTCGCTCTGAAAGCAGAAAGAAAGGAAAACCTGAAAAGGAGAACTGTAATGTTACTGCTCTGCTACAAATGTTTGATAGGGCAAATTTTAAAATAGCTACTGAGATGCTTTTCTGATTTATAACAATTGTTTCACAACAAGCAAATTGTCTAAAATAGCAGAGAGGAACAGCGATTTTTTTATATAAAAAAGCATGGGTGAGAGAGATGTATGGTCATGGTTGGCTGGCTGGCTGTCACTCTGAGTCGTCCTGCAGGAAGGCTGTGTCACTGGCTCTCCAGCAGACCAGAGAATTCTGCCTTTGAGGGCTTCAGATTCCCCTCCCAGCCCATCACACTTGCTTTTGCTGGGGAGGGCAGACAACAGGCTTACTGATTAGAGCCTACCTAACTTGTCTGCTTGTACTTCTCTCTGGCTTTCTGTACCCATGTTCTTGGGGACCTCTTAAAATCAATTCAAGGGAGCATTTCTTTTGAAAGCGTCACACACCCTAGGCTGAGCCTGGGACTCTGCGTGACTTTGCTGATGTTTTCCAGCATAGTGAAGTGGTCAAATCTCTGATAGCATCTCTTCCACACCATGAGGCCGTCCTTGTGATTCGCTTTATAGGATTATCCAAGAATCCATGCTTGCTCAGCAAGTGACTTTTTCAGCACTATCAACTGTGAAAGGAAAGTCCTTTTCTTCTGGAATTTAAAAAAAAAAAAAAAAAAAAAGTTCCTGAATGGTGAGCCTGTCTGAGCAAGTTAGTTTTCTTTCAGCTCCCAGCCAAATAAGATAAAGCTTGTTTCTCTCTCTTGTAAGAAAATACTCTATTTTTCATAGTCTTCCTCCTCAGAACTGTGTTGTTCCCATAAGCTCTCTAGAATTATTTAGTTTTGAGCAAACACCAAACAGGGAAAATTTCAGTCAAGAAGGTGAACGTTTTCCCATTCTCCTGCCTGAAGCTTATGAGTGAATAGAAATGATGATAGCAGTAAGTTCCACACTCTGTGTAGTGGGAACTTGCTTATGAAGTGAGGAGCAAGAATTAGTTTAGAGTGTGAGGACTGAACATGCTCCAGGAATCTGACACTGAGCAGAGAGGCGAGAGAGAGAGAGAGAGAGAGACTGGAGATGTTTGGACTTGGTGTTATCAAATGAGAAATACACCAGTCTGGAGTTGTTACTCCACACGATGGAGTAAGCGAAGGTGGGTGTTATGGGCACCCAGCCATCTGGCATCTCTCCCTGCTGTCACCCAACACTTGTTCGGGTGATATTTTACAGATTTGTCTTTGGAATACAATCAGTCTTCTTTTTCCTTTTTTAAACTTCCAATAAAAAATCTTCAGCTTTGCCTGGTCCTTAGGTCAGGGAAAAGACACTGCAAAATATATTTCAGTTCCTTGTGTTTATTTGTAGCTTGTTTGAACAACAGTTACCTTAAAACTTGGCATGTTCATAATCTTCTGTGGAGACTCTGGTCATACTGAATTCAGGATGACAGGAAAGACAACAACTAGGTTACTGATTAAATGCTGTATTTTGGATACATTGGGGGTTTTTCTGGTTGTGTTTCTAGGGCTACTCTAAGAATGCAAATACTCAAAACAAGTTAACAAAGACTTGCTTCTGTTTGGCCCTATCCCTAGTGGTTACTACTGCCCTTTGGAGGTAGCTAGTGCTTTGTACCGCAGCAGCTTCCTCTGGGCAGTGGCTACAAGACATTGGTTGGAGGAGAGGTGTGGAGGTAGTCTAGTCCACTTACCTGCATTTTCCACAGACACCATTTTTGTGGATGATCTGTCACACGTCTTTTAGCTCTCACTGAGATAAATTTTGGGATTTGCGGTAACAGTTACTGATCAGTATAAAAACGTGTATGTATGCCTATGTCCAGCTCAATTGTCCTGGGGCCTGGACTCAGGATTTTAGGTTTACTTAATTAGTACTTTCCTTCCACTGCAAAACTTCAGGGCATACAAATGTTTAAAATGGCTTTATAGAAATATCCTTTCCCAGACTGTGTGAGAATTTGATTTATATACAGGTATAGTTCTGTGACCAGTCTCAGTGGATTTAGATAGTTTCTAGAAATAAGTGTTGCTCAATTAAATGTGCAGGGGGAAAAGATTCATTACAACAGTGTAAATTCCAGCTGAAGAAAGCAGCAGGTTTTTTAGGTTTTACTGCAGGTGAGCATTCGGTTTCCTTTTGTTCTGGTTTTTAATAGTATTGATTTTTTTTCTTTTAAATGTACAAAAGTAAAATAAGTCCTCAGTGTACGAGCTGGGGAGAGGTGTACAGTGAGAGATATAATTGCATTGTATTCTTCAAGGACAGAAGTCTTTGGACTCTGCTGTATTTGTCATTTGAAAAATGTACACTATTTTACTAAAAATCATAGAGTAAATAACAGAAAATAAAAAAAAAAACAAATCAGCTGCTGAAATGCAATACAAGACTTCAGCTCAGCACACTGCATAGCAAAACAGTCAGTCACACTGCAATCACTAGCAGCCTGAGCAGTAAATTAACATTTCACTGGAATAGATGAGAGGTGAATAAACACAGATATACGTAAATATAAACTAAGTAGAAATAGACATGATTATAGATGAGTAAATATGTGAAATCAGCATCAGTTAAGCAAGCACACTTAATAATTGCTTGCTGTTCATGTCAGGACAATGTGCCAAACACTGCAGACAGCAGCCATGGAGTCTTAAAAGGTATCCTGCTTTTTGAGCTATTTTCTATGTGCAGTCCTGGGGCTCCCTTCGCCAAGGATGGCAATGTTCAGTACGCCTGTGTGTGATGAATTCCTGTGGTCAGGCCAGGTCTCATATTCCTTCACAGAAGCTTCTTGAAGACAAGAGCACATGTATCCACCTCTGTGGGGACAGAGCTGACCTTGGTGGATCCACTGTTTGTGAAGGCCTTTGAGAAATAAAGCTGAGCAAACAGCAGTTGTAGAGGTCCAGGCCTGCACCTTAGTGACCCCCAGATCACCTGGGCTCGGGGTTGGTGTGTCCCCTGGTGCCCATGGTCTGTGTGAGCGGTGGCTGGGCTCCCCAGACTGTGACCACAGTCCGCATTGAACACCTGACGTTGCAGGTTTTGAAAGGGTCTGCTGTCCTGCTGCCTCAGGAGTGGCATGCCACCAGCCCTTCTCTGCTAAGCGTGTCCTCAGCTGGTGGTTGCTTCTGTGTGTCACACCACCGGGTCTGGCCTCATCCTTCACCCTGCAGCTGTGGCTGGGTTGACTGTGGCCAGCTGGCAGA
>JAVJGJ010000030.1:23181185-23194303 GCA_035590215.1 Microhierax caerulescens
GCACCTGGAGCTCCTCATCTCCCTCTGACCTAGGTGCTCACAGGGCTGTTACTCACATTTTTTACCTCACTCCTCCCAGCCATGAGGTGTTTTGTCCCTTCTTAAATCTGTTACCACAGAGGCACTGCCATGACAGGCTTGGCTGTGCCCTGCTGTGGAGCTGGCTGTGTCCAGCAGCACAAGGTGGCCATGATCTCTCCACACAGAGACCCTCCTGCAGCCCACCTCAACACTCTGTACGGACAAGGGTGGTGTGTGTGTGAAGCGAGAAGCATCTTGGGCCCTCAGCGGTCTGCCTGATCTGGTCCACACACGCTGGAGTAGGGCAGAGCCCAGCCTCTGGGCTTTGTCAGGAGCAGCAGTTGAAGTACTGGAGTACATCACTGGGTCGAGCTGCCATCTGTGTTGGGTCATGTTGTGCCACGATGAAGGGACAGTGAGGGTCTGCGTAAGTGTGGGCTCAGCCAGAATGTGGAAGTGGGACTGAGGAGTTACTACTGTTTTAGCAAAGTCTTGAGGGGTGCAGTTGCGCTCAGCAGCTTCACTTGGCTGATACCAGCCTGCAGGTGCTGAGGGAGGTACGCCATCTTGCAGTGCCCCCTGGCCTTCTCTGACCCTGCCCTGAGCTGCGGTGCTCCCTACCTTGCTTAGAAAAGAAGAGGTGTCTTTCTGCTGGGTTAGGGGCCCAAAGCTGCTTCTCAGAGGCTCTGGTGACCCTGGAGCTGCTTGTAGGGGTTTGGGTGCCAGCGTCTGGAGACGCAGGGAGAGGAGGCGAGGGCAATGAGGAGCAGAACAAGGCCCCCTGCCCTCTTCAGCAGCTGCAGGCTGCCACACTGGCTCAGCTGTAATGTGCAGCCGCCCCCTCAGTATTTTAATCTTATATGTTAGGAAAGTGTATTTGAAGATTGTCATCTTTGGGGGTCACTGAATCTGTATCCCTTCTAGGTGGGGGAAACTCAGCCCTCAGTGCATCAAAAGCTAGTGTTTAAAGCACCTGCGCTTGCAGATGTTGTCCCTGCCTCCCTCAAGGACATAGTTGTGGGTGCAGCCAGAACGTGAAGGTGTGGAACCACTACCGGCTCTGCTGGGGACGTTGGTTCAATGTCTTGGTGTTGTACAGGTTTCTCCACCTTTCTACATCCCAGAAGCTGTCTCTGCCCCATTTATAGGTCAGGTTCATCCTTGAGGTGATCAGTCAGAATTGTATTTGGAACATGGCCTTACTGTGACCTGTGTGCTGAATGACATCATGGGTGGATGCTGGTGACTTCCTCTGTGGGGCTAAATGTTTTAGTGCTTTATAGGGATAAGAGATCATCAAACGTTTCTCACTGGAACAAAGCAGTGTTTCAAAATGATTCTCAGATCACATGTTGCAGAATTCTTCTTATACAGCGAGTACAAAAATGTTCAACCTTATGCTTTTTTAATCCATGCAAGTCTGTCATGTAAATCCAGACGACACAACTGTATTTCCATGAAACTTCTTGATTATTAAAATGATAATATTTTTGTTAAAAATTATTTCTGCTGAGTTTTTCAGGCCTGAATGTCACTTGTGTTTCTTTAGTGACTTTCACTTTCAGTGATCACTTTCTTACCAGGCATAGGCCAGCCTGTGCAAGTTTCCAGATACTTACAGACTGTAGGGGTTTTATAACAATCAACATTTAAAATGAATTAAAGGTTGTTATTTGTGTACTTAAAACTGTATGTGTTAATTTTTATGAATGTCTTAACAGCTTACAGGAAAACTAATGTCAATATATAGTAAATTTTATAGGTTTGTTGTGTCAGCTGTTCTGTAATTTCCAGTGCTATGACTATGTTAAAAACCTGAGAAAATCCATTTATTAAAAAAAAAAAAAAGGCTGTAAAAATGGTTCCAAATTGTCATATACCTGAATGAATGCCCAGGGGGCTTCGGGGAGCCCTCTATTGCCCTCTTTTACCAACAAGCCAGATGGTCTTTATTAATTTCAGGGAAAAAAGGGTACTGAAGCAGAAACTCTACCTGTCATGCTGCAGTCTGCACTGAATTTGTGTGGCTGAGGCCATTCAACCTGGATTTGTAGTAGGAGCACCAATTATCTTAGAATTTAGATTAACATGACACATTCCTTGCTTATCTGATGTTGTGTCCTCATGAGGGTGATTTGGTTATTTTTGCAGGCAAGCCAACATTTATGAAAGCTCCCGAAGATCAGATTGGGATTTCTGGAGGAGTGGCCTCTTTTGTGTGTCAGGCAACAGGAGAGCCCAAACCTCGTATCACATGGATGAAGAAGGGGAAGAAAGTCAGTTCTCAGCGGTTTGAGGTAATTACAAAAAAAAAAAAAAAAAAAAAAAATTACGTAATCAGTCTAATGCTTGCAGTTCTTAATTACACGATAGTCATCATTGCAACCCTGGGTATCTGCATTACTATCTGTATCAGAATCTAGAGCTTTAGAGTAAAGTAAGTTTCCTTCCCTGCAACAGTGCAACCTGTAGAGCAAGTGGTGTCCTTTGAGCAGCGGAAGCACATCCATAGGATATTCTTCTCCAGATGGGAGACTGGGGCATACACCGAACTGGATGGTGGATAAGAGTTTGATCTAGCAGTAATTTTCTGGTTTCATTGTGAAAATTGATAAGGCACCTCCTTGGCCTGCTGTCCACAGTGGAATTTGAAAGTGGGATGCCAAAACGTTGTTTGAAGGCTTTCTAAGTGATGGCTAGTGCTGTCCCTCCCAAAAATGCACTTGGAAAGGGAATGGTGAAGTCATCCTGAAGGGTGATTTAACTTCCCCGTGAACTAAAGTCTGAGAGGAAGTAGGAGTGAAGAGCAGGTATCAGAAATGCTTTTGAAAAAGCATCCAGTTTGGTTCGTATTTTAAATAGCAAATACATTTTCACTGACTTTCTCCACCTTCTTCTCCACTCTCTTTTTCTGGAGTTGGGCTCTTTTCTCTAAAACTGCCCTTGGAAACATGACCCTTCTACTATTCTGCTGCCTTTCCTCTAATCCACTGTCTTTGATGTTTTTGCTTTTCTGACTGGAGCACAAGATGACTTTGCTGCCCAGAATGGATTGATTCAAGTCACCAATTTTAATCGTGATTTTGTATGTGAGCAGAAAACCTTGATTAAAGTAATCAATTTTAACCTTGTTTTACATTGTTATTTTTCCCTAATACAGGTTAAGTTTTGTTGTATAGTAACCATTGAAACATTCTAATTTGTATGTTGATACAACCTTTATAGTGAACTTGGTACTTATTGTGGCTGATCAAAGGGCTATGCCATATTATATGTATTTATACGAGCAATTTCATAGCTTTATTCACACAGTTTTGATACATAGTTGAGGCATTCTTACTGTGTTATGAGATAGTGAATAATATCTTTCCTTTTTTGCTGAGTAACTATTAATTTTACTTCATTACTAGGATACTCTTTATTTGGAGGAACATTGGAATTAAATTTAAATGAAAAAATTAATAAACAAATCTGATGTACACATGCTGGGTTATTACACAAAAAATTTATCCATCGTAAGCAAATGAACAGCATTTTTGTCTCAGCATCTGTCAGGTCATTAGTAGCTGTGGCTCCCTTCCTCTCACACAGAGTGTTTGTTCAAAGAAGAGTAAGGGCAAAAGAGCTTTTCTGCTGTTTCATCTTTTAGCTTTTTAGTTCTTTAGCTTTTTAGTCCTTATCACTGAAGTGAATTAATCTCAGCATCTGACTTCGTCTTGTTTTAAAATTTGGCAGTAACGCTATCCTGTGTGAAGAATATAAAAAGTATAGCATTTTGTCACAGTTTCATATTTAATTTGAAAATGAGTATTTTTTAAAAGAAAATTATTTCCTGCATTGTACTGCGGTGATGTTCATATTTCTCTGTCTGACCCCACCCAATTTAGGGTTTTTTGCAAGCTGTTTCTGTTCCTTAGAACAGAAGGGCTATTCCTTCCAGTGTGAGGAATAAACAGATTTTTGGTGGTCTTGGTTACCTTTTGCTGTCTACCTATTTTTGCTGTCACTGCAGAGTCTTCTGGTGTGCATTATTTTTCTCCTTCCTGTTTTCACTCATTTGGCCTTTATGCTGTGAGAAGGACTCCTAGAAAGAGCTCTTGAAAATAGGCTAAAATTCTTGCACAGAGTAATGCAGGTCCTAGGCTGACATATATGTGTGTGGGACGAAGTATAGCTTAGTCTCTTCATCTGCCCCTGCGGTTCCCAAGTGACAGGAGGAGGGCTTTTGCCTTTCCCTCATGCTGTCACCATCTGCAGTTCAGTTAATATTTCCAACTTTTGCTGTGTTCAGTAATCGGAGAAGGATGAGTTTGGCATTAACAGTGGCCTGAGGCTGTGCCTTCACAGCCTTGCCATTAAGGCATAGCATATAATGATCCAGCTGCAAACTAACAAATACTACTTTCTTCCATGTAGAAGTTAGAGTAATGCGTGTTATAGCTTAGCAGGATGGATGGAAAGGCAATGATTTATTAAGGACTTAATTTATTACGCTGGGGAAGGAATTGTAACTACATCATTGTTGATTATGCCAGAGTTTCAAGAGTTGCAAAGTACCCAATGCTGAAGGACATTAAACCCCCTCACTTTTGGTTGGAGTAAGTATGCACTGTAGGTTCTCAAGGTTTTGTTCTAGCTTTGTTACTATTTTCCTGATAATCTCACAAGAGTATATTGTTCTGTTCTTCCATCAAGGTGAAAGTTAGCACTAAATCGCTATCAGTGTGATTAGTAAAACCATTAGTGCAAATATGGCTCAGATGTTGTAAATCATCAGATACACGTCTTTATTATCAGGTTGATAATTTGTCAACCGAAATTGATTCATAAAGAACCTCATTGGATCTTCATTTGTTCTGGCCTCCTTAGAGGACAAATATGTTCTTGACGCTGAAATTTTTGCATTTCTGGACTTGGAACATTTGACTAATTACACGGTATTTTATAGCTTATGGGGCTTTGTTTGTTTTTTTGTTTTTCTACCCGTGGATTGTTTTGACTTCCAGTTTTTGTTGCAGAAGATACCAATAAACAAGTGTTTTCTTCTTATTGTTAAAGGTTATTGAGTTTGATGATGGATCAGGATCAGTTCTACGGATACAGCCCCTGCGTGTTCATCGAGATGAAGCTATCTATGAGTGCACAGCAACCAATAGTGTTGGGGAGATAAACACGAGTGCCAAATTAACAGTGTTAGAAGGTAAGTGGGAAGGTTTTTCTTGCCGTGAGTGGCAGAAGACATAGCTTTGGATTTGATAGCTACATGTTGGTGTGGTGCTTTTAAATGACGTGGTGATATTGTAGCTTGGTTTGGAAAAGATGTGTTGTTCTTCCTGTATTATTTGCTATGATTTCTCCCAGTGATAGAACATAATATTTTTGAGACAGTCATGAAAAGATCGCAGATTCTGAACTTTCTTTAAAGTGTTACGGTTGTATTGTCTGATTGAGGTGTGTCATTTCTCACTTGGAGGGCTAGCTATAGAGACATTTGTATACTTTTCTCATCTGTTTGCTTTGATGTAATACCCATCTTCAATACCCATCTATATAAAAATTGTATCTGACAGTCAGAAACTTACTATGTTGTTGCACCTTCTAGATTACACCGGCACAGTTCTTGAATAGATTTTCAGGTTACTCTTCAGATTTTCAGTTTGATGTGGAATTTAGCTGGGTTCACTTTTAACCATAGTCACAACTTGTTATTCTGTTTCTCCTGTTAAATAGATTTTGATCCTTGTCTGCTATATGAGCAGGTTTTATTTTGCTTGCTATGATGTTTCTTCTAAATAGAATGTTTTGTGGAAGAACAGTGTTTTAGATACAAAACTTGTGGTCAATTGATGATTTTTTATATTAGAATGTCAGAATTACTGTCTGCTTTTAAGGAAATGTGGGGGTTTAGCATATCAATGTATTGTGTTTACTTGTTTATATATAGGATTTTGTAAATGTACCGAGATGTTTCAAATGCAGGGCATTTGGCTGAATGGATTGGTTTTTTTCCTTGCATTTACTAAGACAAGCAGGAAAAGGCTTAGGCAGATTGCTTGGTGTATATGGATTAACGTAGAAACTTTTAAGTAATGAGAAAACTAGACTGAAAAGCATTTATTATTATATGATTTTGAAGCAGGGGAGACTGGTTTTCCCAACGGTGAGCATGCCAGCCATACATGACAAGTTACCTATTGTCCCTTGTTCTCCCATCCCCATTTACAGCATAGAGTTATTTTCCCCTCTGCTCTGTGACAAAGAATACATTAAACAACTGTAATGTGCTCAGACACTGTGGTGATGGGAATCATAGAAATCATTCAATACTTGCTGTGATTGTGTATCTTGTTTCTGGAGGTGGGGCATCTTAAAGGATCAGCTTGCTCTTCAATAGTAGTATTATTAAGAACAGGATAACAAGTACGATAGGCTTGAAAATTATGGGGGGGGCGGGATATCAGATCCTTTTTGTTACTGCTTGCCTTTACAGCCGTGTATGTGAGTGCACAAAGCTCAGTGGAGCTCTTTCATCAGGTTACGTGCAGATCTGCATTTAAACGCTTCTTGCAACTGGATTTTTTTGATACTACTCGAATACCCAACTGTTCCAAGGACATTGCTGTTTCCTTTGGTTGCAGTTGCCTTTATGTATCTTAGATATGTATGCACATGCACACACACACTAATAATTTATTTGCTCTATGTTAAATGTTCAAAGGCCCACAAGAGACATGCATTGCATAAAGGAGCACAACAGTATTTCTTAGCTCTGTGGTGTTCCTACTGATTTCCTGATGAGGTAAAACTTGCAGACCACCACATAAATAGGGAATGTTAGCAAACACCAGAGACAGGAAAAGATGTGCATGCATACAGCTTAAGAGCCACAGAAGCAAAAGTCACTACTAGTCAGGCACAGAGCCTGCTTTTCTCTTTGGAAATTTACTTTAATTGGGAGTAATGGTAGTTTAATATGATCTCATAAGGTCAGAAATTATCTGTAGGCTGGGGGGCTGTGTTTTGCTCTGTAATTGAACAGTATCAGCCCTTTGCTGGACATTCACGTAATGGACAAAATTAAGAAACATTTGCTGTATATGAGTTTGTATGTGCTCATGCATGTAGACTTGAGCTTGATTACAAAGCATGACGAGCTACATGTGCCTCTTATATTGGCTTAACTGATGAAGAAGATGAGTTCTGTATTGATGTGTCTGTACTTAAGAAAAAACATTTTATATTTTCTTTTCTGAGACTTTCTAAGGACAGGTCTGTATCTTATTTTCCTCAGTCATGCTATCTTACTCTGTGTCGTTTGCTTTAGATTATGCTTAGATATGCCTTTTGGGTGTGGGAATTTTTTTTTTATCATTAAAATTCCTTTATTTGCTTAAGTGTTGACAAAGTGAATATTGAAACTTGGTGCCCTGGTTGGGGTTGTGTTTAGTCTCAATAGCCTCCAAAAAATAGTCTGTCCCACCCCTCTGTTACACCATTACTTTCCTAACACGAATTCATAGAGCCATTTGGAAATTTCACATGGAACCCTTGATACCCTCAAGACTGTCAACTAGGATTGGATTTTCCCTCTGCCTCTGGGGTTAAAATAATTTCTGTAATTGCTCTCAGGTGGCAGTTTGAATGATGCAGACATTCTGCACTTCCCTTCAAGAATTTGACTAATGCAGTGGTCCCTGGTGCATGACAAAGCTCTATCATAGACGTCCTCGTGGTTACATGCTGCTAAATACACAGCATGTATTGATTTTTACATTAAAAATCCTTTATTAACAGTAAGTTTTAATGCTTCTTCACAATTTGCTCTTTAGAACATAGGCCTTAACATTAAATCCAGAAGTCACAGTCAGGGTTTAGCAGGCTGTTATTAGATGTCTTTGTAGCTAACTAATCTGGTGCTTTATTTTATTTAGATTTCTGTGATGTTTTACAGATCAGGGGCAGATAATCCTTTCTAATTGCCAACTTTATTCCATTCTGAGTATTAGGAGAGAAGCATGAGTCCAGTCTCCTGGAGGAATCGAGAATTCTCACATAAGTGAATCTCTTTTAACAGTTCGGTTCCCTACTACCCTTTCATTCTCTGCTCCCACGTCTCTCATTTTTCCCTTCTAACTGCAAATCCTGTTGTGACCAAACTATGTATACTTAGTGTAACTGGAAATTATTTCTCCTGTTGATAGTAGGAGAAATAGACGTGCATATACCTTCTATTCTTATTTCTCCTGGGTAGCTGATAAGCTGAATTATGTATGAGTCATATTGAACATTTCTATCTTTTTTCCAATTATGACCTGAAGCAGCACAGAAGTACATCCCTGCCTGCCTGGCAGAGAAGGAAAGCAGTACAGGGAGGGGAGGGCTAGAATCAATAAGCTGACACACATTCCCAAGAAAAGCCTCAGGGACAGTTAGTGGCACTAACAAATTAATAAATATATTATTCATTGGTAATGTTGAGGATTACAGAGTTTTTTAAATAGGGAGATTATATGAAATGTGAGTAGGAAGGATGCCAGTGTGGAAGAACATGTCAGCAGATTGATTGCAGGAGTGTCTACGTGCTGTCCTTCCACAAAACTCCTTGTATGTTCAGCATTGTGGCTGTATTAGGAAAGGTGATGATAACGGTGTTTGTCTCTAGTTGCCTGTACTCCAAAGAATACCTTCAGTCTGTGGTTTCCAGAAGTCTCCACCCAAGAGGAAGATAGGGAAAAACAACACAGAAAAAGTCTTCAAGGGGCAGCGAGGAGTATATCAATTTTTCGGAGGGGAAGGAGGCTCAACTACAAAAAATATTATCAGTCCTTTCTCCCAGGAGTTTCCCACTTGAACATTCAGTTACAGGTTTTGATTTCCAGAATTGGGAAACTATTTGATTGTAACTGGTTCCTCAATGTTCTGCAAGCAGTTATTTTTCACTCCCCTGTAACCCAGAGCATACAGTCATACCCAAGTGACACTGAATATGTTCAGTTTCATTTCCCTTTGTTTTTAAGTAGGTTAAATGAACGTACCATCTCCAATTTCCATTTCTAGCACAGATCTATGCAAATGCCCTATGACCCTGTCCAAGACTCCTAATCGTGTGGCATGTAGTTTGCCCAGAGAGTGTTTCCAGGCTCCACAGGAGAGCAGCTCCTGGTGAAGAGGACAGACAGAAGAGCTGGGAAAGAGTTGCTTGCATGCTGGGTTTCAGTCTCAAGGTAACCTGGCAAGTTAAGTTTTACTGGCTGGGTTTGTGCTGACAGAAGTCAGCTTAAGTTTTGACGTGTTTCAGTGGAGCCCTAGAAAGTTCCCAAGTGCAGCAGTTGTCCCAGGGTGGGAAGCACCTCCACCTTATCATAATTTGTTGTTTACTGAACCATGTCATGAGCTTAATTTCTTTCACCATCTGCTAGCTGCGTTCCAGTTCCTGGGGTTACCCTGTTTGAAATGCTGTAAATGATAAACATTTGACTGTTACAAATTATTTCTGCAGAAAGCTAGATCTCAAAAGGCCTGAAACAATATGCCCTTTTTGTAAACACTCTTCTAAAAGTGATTTTTGTCATTAGAATAGTGAACAGAAGTTAGCTATGTTTCATCCTTGTTTATGTTTGGTTAGTTACAAAGGATCAGTCGGATCATTGTACTTTGGTTCATGTTTGTCTTCATTGCTTTTGCATCCTTTTGCCAAGAAGACTTTCTAGCAATGTGTTATAAAATTGAAACAATTATAGAAGAGAAATTGAATCTATTTGTATGTGCTCATTCTGTTTGTGTAAATGAATTAAGGCTTCCCTTACCCTCCTGGGATTGATGGGGTTCTCTTCATGTCTCTAGTTAGAAGAGGACAGGTCTTTCCTCTACATGTTTCGTGTTCATTAACTATTGCAACTTTCTGTGGTCTCTCCCTGTGAAGAAAGACTGCTGTGATGGCAGAGGTCGAACTTGTGTTCTTTGTTCTCTCTACACAAGCAATCTGCATAGTACTGTCTTTCTGTATGAGGCAGGCGGTTAGTGGACCTCTGTAACTATTGCATTTCCAAGGACTGCAACACAGTGAGCCTTCACGTGCTTCACTGCTGAAGGAAATGTCCTAAAATACAGTGGTGTGCAGAGAAATGAAGAAGCCTGAGTGCAATTGCTTTGCAGTCATGTTTGATCATGCCGTGTCCCGTGCCTGTTAAAAGGGGAAACATTAAGCCAGTTACTCATGGTGGCCTCATTGAGAAGTTTGGGTTGTCACCTGGAAGAATGTAAATCTGAGCTCACACAGACTTATGCTGTTAAGGTATAAACATTGTTCACAGGGAAAGAGTGTATTGTGCTGCTCGACAGCAGGTCACCTAAGATTGGTCTGGTAAGCCAATTTAGAGGAGCCCTGTCATCATGCTAAAGAACTCTAGTAATTTTTCAGGTACTGCACAGTGGCTAGAAGAATCCTAAAAGTTCAAGGGGAAAGAGGTGGTCTCTTGGTCCCATAGCATACAGAAGATTGAGCAGAATTGGTGATCTATTTCAATTAGACCAAGAAGATTTACAGAGAATGTTTCACTTGTATCGCCATTACGTCCCATGCTGTCAATACATAGGCTGCCACAGTATCTGGAGAACGGTTTCAGCTATTTAATTTTTGGTAGCTGTAGAATATGTATCATCTCAATCCAGGTGTGACGCTCCTGGTTCTCCTCATTTTATTTATTTACTTTCAAAGATTGGATTCAGTAAGAATGTTAGTCTTACTCTTATGGTTTATTTTTTATAGTATTTGACAAGAAATACTTTCTTGGCTGTGAATGAGAGACAAAGAAGTAATATTCTCAAGTGATGAAAAGTTTTAAGTGTTGTTGGTCTCTCTTCCAAACAGGAGAGTCAGCAGATCTTTAGAACATATCAGACCCAAATGCCATCATTTCCATTTCTTATCTCTGTTTAAATGATTAACTAATGGCACATAACCATGTAATGTATCTGTGATAGCAAGTGCCATCAGAAGACTGCCATACACTAAGGTTAACATCCAGGTTCATTCCACAAGTTTATGAAGCAAGAAATAAAACCTTTGAATAGTTTTATATGAAATATCACATAGTTAAAGCCAAGCTGAACCCTTTGGAGCTGTGCACTCCCATAAAACGTTGTGTCTGAAATGGTACTGACCTCTTAATCTTGAGAACATTTTTCTTTTACAGCAAGTGGCTGTTTCTGCATATTGCTTCTTAACCAAGGTCCTATGAGATTACATCTGTAACAGGACAGGATGTTGCCACATTCTTATCAGCAAGCTAATGGCGTCAGTGATATTACCACACCCAAAAGCAGCACCTGCGATTCAGGAGGAAATTCCCAGATAAAAACAAGTGAGCTTTAAGTGTCAAACAAACAAAAAGGAAGCATATTCTACAGAATTCTGCAAAAGCTCTAATGCAGGGTTCATATTGTTAAGTACTAGGTGGCTTGCAGTTGTAAGTGTGCAGTTACATCCTGTGAAAAGACTTTTCAAACCTCCTTGTACCATGCAAGTAATTTATTCCAAGTTTATTCAGCAGTTTGGTTTTCAGTGCTGGTTTTGGTACTGGAAATGATACTCAGCTAAGACTTTTTGTCACCAGTAACAGTTGTCTCCTTTCTATTTGCTCCATTTCTCAAAACCTTGATGAAGATATTCAAACATGGATGCTCATTCAGAGCCTTGTGGCAACCTACTGGTAACTTCTGTCTGATATGAAAATTGATAATTGAGTCCTGGGCATTATTTTCTTGCTTTTCTTGGGCTCAGTGTCTAGAGACAGGTTGCTTCTCACTCTGTGCTATCTTACAGCTTCCTGGGGGATTGTCACAGAAAGTGTGTCAGCTGTTCTTCTACTACTGCTCTTCTGTCAAAACATTCAGCCTATTCCAGTAGGTAAATGAGGCACAGTTTAACTCTCTGGCAGAGATGTGCTCACACAGGCAGGTTCCTGACTTATTGGTGAGGTGTCCCTTTGGCTTGGCGTCTCTCAGCTGAGACCAGGGATGACCAGATGACTGTGTCTGCATCTTTGTTCCAGTTTGAAATCAGACAGATTAAATTGTCTGTGGTTTAAACTGATCTGTTTAGACTGTCTGTTGGAACAGATCATCGTCCCAGCTGGGAAGTGGCAGACACCAGTGCTGCCTTTCACGTCACTGCAGAAAGGCTGGCGTTCTCATGTGCCCCAACTCCTGTGGCCACAACAATGTCTGAAAGCTTAGAGAGGACTGGGAGTTTGATTGTGTTGGTAGGCAGTAAACCAGGGCGGAAGCCTTGACTCAGGCTTAGGCTAGGAAGACTGGTAGTCTAAAAAGGGTGGGAGAGTGGAGCAACAAAGTCAAGGCTGCCAAGGAGGAGATGTGTGTCCATAAGCCTTTTGGACTAGATACTATGGAGGAAGAAAAGGCAAGAATAACATAGGCATAATATAACAGATTGTAAATCCTGAAGTAAATGTATTTGTTGGGAAAATGAGGGTGTTTAGGTTCAGATGTGTGCTTGCCAATGTCCTGATCTGTACCAGAAGGTAGCCAAGTAAGCCTCCCCTTGCAGTAAAATCCCCACATCAGTTTCACAGGTGATCTGCCAATCTTCTTTGGGATTCTCCTGGTCTCAGTGGTCCTATTCTACACCCGTTCCTGTTTGATTTCAGGGCCTGCTTTTTTTTAAGCACCCCCAACTAGAGATATGCACACAAGGAGCCTTGCAGGTGTCTTTTCAAAAGCACTGATGGATCCATGGATTTTGGAGATACACCATCAGATGCATGCTAGGATCATAGCTTGCTTTTTTCATTCAGTTGGTCACGGGCTAGCACAGCTTCTCTTGTGTTTCTCTAATGCACCTGTGTTTGTGTTCGCTCCTCTTGTTTCCAGGCAATATGTGCCAGGCTTATTGCAAGGATTCTTCATATTTCTTGCATTTCTTCCTATTATTCCTGTCATTTAAGGTGATTTGGCTCTCCTTGCTTGATTTTTTTTGAGTGTTCTCTTTATTTATAGCACCTTCACAATGCTGTCAATTTAATACCTGCCTTTTGTGCAGAGGTTGTTAATGCATCCAGTCGTTTAAATACTGATGT
>JAVJGJ010000030.1:23194335-23222704 GCA_035590215.1 Microhierax caerulescens
TGCACTACTAATAAAAAAGTGAACAAGGGAGCGGAATTAATGAGGCTCTAAAATGTTTATCTGGTAATAACTAGGCTGAGGCTGGACCTGGTGACTCTCAGGTAATAAATTAAGTTTGGAGGACTGGCAGTTAGAAGAAAATACTTTTACTAGTGAATTGTGTATATATGGATCTAGAAGTCTTTCAGAGGAAAAAAAAATCAGAAAAAAAAAAAAAGACATGAAACCCCAAAATTATAACTTAATCAGTTTCTTATTGTAAAAGGCACTTTGGAAATGTATTTAATTCATCTGGAACAGGCAAACAAGAACTTGGCTCCTTTAATTTGAGTAACCGTAACTGTAAAACTTGTCAGAATGAAAAAATTGCATTTCTTGTCAGATTTAACATCTACTGGTGACCATCAGAAGATAAAATAATAGATCTTTAGCATCAGATGTTTCCAAAGACCTTCCTTATTGCTGGATCTCTTTCAAGATGCCTCATTCTGAGAGTGTCTGTGGCAACCTGTTATTGACAGATGTGCTCTCTGTGGCTTGTATGTCAGTCCTGCTGCTGTCTCCTGCTGACTAATGAAGTTAGTTGCTGGTATGTATTTGTACAGTCTTTGAAGTCTGTTAGTTTGTGGAATAGCCTTCTGAAAAAGTTAGTAGCTCATTGTTTGAACTATTGGAAGTTAATGGGAAACACAGCTTGATTATGTTTTGGTTTGTCTGCTTTGATTCCAAGGAAAAAGGGAAGGGCAAGAGCAAGGTGTCCTGAAAAGCGTTCCTGAGTCCTTAACTACTTTGGAAAAATTATCTTGTATATCTGCTCATAACAGAGACACACTCTGCTCAAAGTTTAGTGACCTGTTGTCACTTAGTGGTATGCCATGACTTACACAGGCACTTAAGTAATAGCACCACAGTGATCTTCTCTAACTTCTTCTACAGAAGTGGGAGAATATATCCACTTAATAGAACTGGAGAGTAAGTTCTTAAATGGAAAATGGAACATGAGGAGAACAGAATGTGATAACCATGACCGTAGGGAATGCAGTGCTTACAGCTATGAAAACATAACTCACTGCATGCAAGGAAGTTTCTGTACAGTCATCTTGGGCATATGTTCTGTGCCTTCTCTTCTTCCTCTCACAAAACCAACCAAACAAAAAAATATCACAGCCTCAATTAAACCATTATTGGAGAAGTCGCTATTTCAAAATGGAAGACAGAAAGATATGAAACTGGAATATCAGTGCACGCTAACAAATCTGTAGCAACAACAGCTGTTCAGAAGAAAGGATGTCCATGTAGGGAGCAGTATACTTCATGTGTCACTTTACCTGTGGAAGAGAACATTTCAAAAGTACTTTAACTTCCTCACCTGTGGAAAAAGGAAAACAGCATAACTGCCACCTTTTGGTCATGGTCTGAGATGTTGACTGCACAAAACAAAGCTGGCTCTGCATTAAAGACCTGTAATATTGATCATTCTGACAGCTGGTTTCTGTGAGTCATGCTTATTCACAAGTCCTTATGGATCTCTTGTTGATCTTGTATTGTTTTTATACAGTCTGGCATCAGGAAGGCTCTAAGTTTGTGATGCTTATTAAAATGCATTGCCCAGATAATGAGCAAAAGGAGTAATTGGCCCTAATTTTGGATGCAAGGAAGTAATTATTATGACCGTTCATTGTTAATTTGTTACTTGAGCTGTTAGTGACTAAAACATGTTTGGTGTAAAGATGATCTAAAATACATGCATTCCACTTGCTGTCTTAGAAGCCCAGAGAATCTTTATGAAAGTATTAATCTTGTAGTAGTAAACCAACACCTTCCCCATAGAGTTTTCTAACAGCTGTTTATTCTTGTGGATATTTCAGCTGGATAATGAAGTAGTGACTCTTTCTGGCACTCTCACCTGCTCAGATTCTTTCTGCCCAGAGCTCCAGAATAGTTCTTTCAAATCCTTTATCCTAAGGAAAACCAGCGGGGGTGAGGTATAATAAGATCTGTCTTTTCAAGATCATCTAGTGCGTTGATGAGGCAGGTTGGATGATGCCATGGGAGAATGCTGCAATGAATTCATCTGTGTGCTAATCCTATGCTCTGTTCCTTCAATCCTTTTATCACAAGAGTCCAGCCTGGATGAAACCTTTCCAAGTTCTTGGTGCGTGAGTTGAGTGGAGAAGTCTAAATAGCAGTCAGAGTGATAACTTTATCCAGCTGTAGTGCACAAATGTTCACTATTGTGTTGCTGTTCAAAGCTGGGACTGGGGGGATTTACCCTGCAATAAGAGTGACTGTCAGCACAGGATGCAGAATGCTTTAAATAAAACTAGTTGCACAAAGCATTACGTGCAACAGAATTGGCATTAAGACCTTTTAGCAATTTTGAGACCACTGGAAAGGTTCTGGACACACTAACCTATTGGAGACCTTAAAACCCCCAGTCTTACTTCTTGCTGCTATAGATCCAAAATGGTGCTTTGTTCACAAGCAAGGAGATGCTGAAATTTATTTTTCTGTGTCTCTCTGATTTAGACAATGTCACAGTTGGTCCCAGTGAGGAGAAAGTCCTTGGAGAGTGAACGGAAATCATAAACATATTGATGAAAAATGCATAAACGGCACACTGGGTGGTATTAACAAAAGCTGTTGCAGGGGAAGGAAGTGAATTCGGGAATGCATAGTCAGGATGTTAGAATATCTGGTATAAGAAGGGCAGACAGAGATGGTCAGGAGGAGGAACAGAATAAGCCTTTTCATGTGAGCCTGCATCTCCTTCACTTTGAGTCCCAGCAGGGAAGAGTAGTGCATGCCAGCAGTGCTACAGTTCAAGGAAGTGCCTTCCAGATGGAGCTCCATGCCTAACGTGTGACAAACAAGCCAGGCAAAGCACAGAGCTTGCTGTCCCTTGGAGCCTGTCTGGAAGGGAGACAAGAGCCCAGCTGAACCCCTGGCAGGTACCAATGCATTGAAAGCCTACATATGGTAGAGATCAAAATGGTTTACCTCAAAGAGTGAAGGGGTCAGCAAGGAGTGCCCTTGCTGGCATGGACCATTCTCTGTAAGAAGGTTGGGTGTTGTCTTCTGCCTCCTGCCAGGAGATTAATTAGGGCAGCTTTTTCTCCTGTAAGAATATCACTGGGGTGAAACGTAGCTTGATTATGCATGTAGATGTGTCATCAGCAAACCCAGCACTGAAGTTGTTGAATGGGTTGAGGCCGGGGGGAAACTCAGTGTGTGTTCTTTACAAATAAATGATTTGGTTTCTTGATTGGGATATGAATTTATCCCTTCAAAAAGTAGCATTGCAGAGAACCTTAGCTGACGCTTTGCCTGCAGAAATAATCTGGCCTCATGGAAAAAATAGCAGTTGTTTTGCCTAGAGGTGGTAGGCTTAATCAGAGTCCACCTGATTGGCATGTAGCACACGTCCTAACTTTATAACTTCTGCCATGTGCTCATAGTCCTGAGGAAGAAATTGCTGATCAGATGAGTACTATCTAGAGTTGAATTTAGCAAATGTGAATAAAATCTTTTATCTTTTGCAGTAGGACGTTTAGGGGGTGGGGAGTGGGGGTGGCAGAGAGAGGAAGGGATTCTGGAGGATTCATGTTTTTACTAATTAGACACTAAAAATGATAGAAGTGCTAAAAAAAAAAAATAAATAAAATAAACCCTTAGCTCTTGCCCCGGGCATGAATTTGCTAGCTTTAGTTTGTTGTTCAGTTTGGTTCATTGATCTTGTCACAATTGATGATTCATTAAGTTGTGACTACTGTAGAAATTACAATGCACAGATGTAGCTGTACTGCACATCTGTGTGTTCCCAATGTGTTAATGATTTAAAAATGCACTTTCTGTCTGGCCATCCACTGTGCTTCAAGTGCCAACTGACATTTTGTATTACTGAGCCATTTGTTGTGGTTGGCAGAGGAAAAGTCTTTTGGTTCTCGTCGTACTTCTTTTATTACTTTTATCCATATTTCAGATAGCAGGATTTGATTTTCCCAGCAACTTTGGCCTTGCAGAATGTGAGTTGTGATGTCTGTCTCTTTCTGCAGGCTGCCACCACCTTTTTCATATCACATGTTTTCTCCTGGTGTTTGCTTACAGCAGATGGGTTTTTCTCCTGTACCACGTCATGAGGAATGTGTCAGGCTTAAAAATGGGGTTTGCTGGTTTTCTGGCTTGCTCAGGATTCTGAATTTTAGATTTTTGAAATTTGGCTGAGGTGTTACTGACTTGGTTCCTACCTTAATGCTAACAATTCGGTTTATCTAAAGCTTCTTATCCTGGCAGGTCCCAGAAGACCTCAAAAACTTTCACTGTCTTGACTTACAGGCTGATCAGCACCAACAATTCAACAATATGTGGCAACACTGTAAAACAACATTACTGTTAAACTTACCTCTAGCCTATTCCCCTAATTCAGACCACTATTCAGACTGGTCCTTATTAGAGACTTGTGTTTGATCAGAGCAGGAATCTGAGAAGTTCCCTGGTGGAGCATGGCTTTGCATTGATGAGGCAACCTATGCCCACTATTAAATCATGGTAAGGTTGTGTAGTTAATGCACTTCTTTGTGATTATGTTCTGCCTCTAATACTGCTTTTTAGTGCAGACAAACCTGTAAGAGTCCTCTTGCTTCAGGCCTTTCAGGGAGTACCCAAGGAGAGCAGACTGCATCTGTTCAAGCACATAGCAGCTGACATACCTGGCTCTGTATCCATTTCCAATTTGATCATAGGCTCAGTGGTAAGAGGGTCCGTGTCTAGCATCTCTCACTTGGCATCTTTATTGCTTCATGCTATGCAGATATTTCTGAAAGCTAGATTAAAGGATGTCTTTAAAAAATTACATACTATATCATCAAAAAAAGTACAAAGCAACTGTGAGTCCAGCACTAACTGGCCAGTTTATTCCAATAATTAATATTTAATTCCAGGGTTGAAACTGTATAATCTCAATTTTAATACAAGCCATTTGGCTCTTGGTGAGGCTGTAAACCCTCTTTTCTGCCCTGTCTCTCTGAGATCTCTTTTTCCACCTAAGCATTTGTAAATTCTCTTCAACAGACTGAACAGTTCAAGTTCAGTAAGCCCCTGTTGTATGGCCTGTTTTCTAGTTCCTGGCTTGCTTTTGTAGCTCATCTTGAAATCCTGCATGCTATTTCCATGGTCTTCTGGAAATGCATGCATTGCAATTCCTACTGTATTTTACTGCCTTAAGAGACAACCACAATGATTCAAACTGAAGGTCAGTCTATCCTGCTGTCTTTTCCAGGAGCCAGTGCTAGATGCCAGGGAAGCATGTAAGGACAAAACACGCTTTATAGCAATGATTCCGCCAAATACGTGTTTCTCTAGCCTCTACTGATGGTACTTTGAAGCTAGAGATAGTGGGTTTAGTCAAACTAATAAAATCATAGAATATCTCGAGTTGGAAAGGACCCATAAGGATCATTGAGTCCAACTCCCTGCTCCTCACAGGCAGAGCATCTCATAACTCAAAATTCAGGAATTTTTCACTTCTCTTTCAGACTGAAGAACAGACTTTGTCTTACAATTCCAGTCTCACAAGCCATGTCTATGCTAAAATAAAGCAGGCTGGAGGATTTTCTCCAGCAAAGCAACACAGTAAAACTCCTGTCTATACTACTAAATTTTCTTTCCTTGGAAACATTATGACTACCATTCAAACTGCCTAACTGGGACACTACATGATACATGCCATCTCCTGATTTGGTCTGAGGCATTAAGAGAGTTCTAACTGACACTGGCCAAAACTGAGGCAGGATAAATAGCAACATCCAGTATAGACAATTTAGCACAAGTTAAAACGTAGCCAGTGAGTGCACTCACATACAGTATAGCCAATTGTGGGTCATTGTTGAGTGTGTGCTACAGCTGAGTGAAAGAAGAATCTAGATATTCTCTGAATTTTTAACGTCTAATGTGTATAATATCCCATAGCAGGATGTTTCCCGGCCTAACTATGTGGTCTGTGAAAAAATGCCTGTTAATTGCCAGTATCATTTGATGCCCAGTAGCCTTTGTATTAGAAGAGACAGTGGATTGTTATTAGAATGGACTCTGGATTTCATAGCCCTTCATTGCACCCATCCTTGCGTCTTCCGTACTAAAAAACATTGGTCTGTTTAGTTGTGATCTAACATATGTCATTTGCAAAAGCAAAATTATTCATCCTTATCCAGTAGAAATAGGGCTGGGCAGTACCCTGGAGTTGCTTTACCTTCTCTGTCACAGTATTGCATCAATATTGTGAGCCCTTTGAGTTGCTGTCTTCCAGAACTGTCTCTCATCTTGCAAGTTGAGCGTATGATTTTGCTCATTCCTGTGGCAGCAGAGAAGGTGCCTGGAAGACTGTAGAACAACCCCTGTTTGTCCAGGTGAGTCAGTGCCAGGGTCAGACTAGATAAAAGATGAAACTTCAGGGGGGTAACTGGCCTTAGTGACTCAGGGTTTTTTCAAAACTCTTTTATTCTGGAGTATTTTATTCAAATTCTCTTTTGTATTCAGGTATAATCTGTTGGATGTTGCTTCTGTAATTCTGCATGGTTTGTAGCAGTAGCTTGTCTTCTTTATTTATAATCCTTCTAAGATCTTTTGTGTTTGTGAAGCAGGCCTGCAGCAGTATGTGCTTTGCAGCTTACCTCAGTAGCTATGATGAAGGTCTAAGGTCTTCTTGTGCAACTGCGGAAGGCTGTGCCCAGACCTTCCTTACATCAATTTTGGCAACAGAAGCATGCACATCCCTTACCTCCAGACTTGACTAAGCTTTGCCCAGCAAAGGGAAATCTCAAAAGCTGTCAAGCACCAAGGCGATTTCCACTCCCTGCAATGGTACCTTGCTAAAAGTCAGCCCTGGCTCAGCATATCTGGCCTGATGTTCAGACTGCCCAGTTGAAGATTTCGAGCTACTTGATGCAAATAAATGAAGGACAGTAAGTGGCAGTAACCCACTGAGACTTGATTGAAACATACTTCCCGTTTTTTTTAGAACAATCAGTTCTAACACAAGTGAGATGTTATTTGTGAGTTATGCAAGTCATAAGCAATGCTGGAGTAAATTCAGGAGTGGAGCTGAGCCAGACAGAGCTGGTACTTTTGATCTTTTCTTGCTCTTCTATACAGAAAAAAGCAAGATATGTCAGGGGTGTCCCATCTAGTCCTGTGCTGACATATGGTCCCTTCATCTGACCAATGGCAAATACATTAAAGGCATCCATTAAAAAAAAATAATAGTGTATTTAACGAAACTGCCTGAAACATAACTCACAAAACATGACAGCTCATCTTCTCCACCTTCCTAACAACTGTGTCACTAATATTCATTGAAGCATAGAATTGAAATGCCTTCTCTTACCACTTAACCTGTTCTTTTATGGTATACATTTTTGAAAAAATTGCAGCACTGTTGTCCTTTAGATCAGTGTTGCTATTCTAAGCTTGGAAAGTGTTGTTTTTCTGTGGCTGAAAAATGAATCTGCAGAATCTGAATATAACCTAGTGATTCATTACTTTATGCACTTTTCAGTTTATTGAGACATGAAACTGGACCTCACTGCCAAATAATGAAGTTTGAACTTGTTCTCCTTGTGGCATTAACTGCTAATTTAAAGCTACTGTGGAAGAGTAGGTAGAGTGGTGCAGGCACAAGATTCACCAGCAGAAATTACCCAGACTCCATAGTTACACAATTAACAGTGACTCTGTAGCTCTACTGTTAATGTGACCCTTTCAGCATTTTTTAAGTGATTTTGACATTTCTTGCAGTAGGACATTCTATCTTCAAGACACTCTTGACAGATACTCGTTAAAGATTGTGATCTTTAGAGATTAAGCTTTGTAGTTAAATACAAGTTTCAGTACAGTTATGGCTAAACCATAGGAATTTCAGGCAAGGGGGGGGTGTAGTACCGTTTTTCAGGATGTGTTTGTCTGTATGTTACCATGTCAGTTGCTTTGTGCATCAGTGCAGGTAGAAATTCCACTTGCTGGTCTCCCAACAGAGCTGTTGATATTCATAAAGATATTTTGCAAGTGCTTTACCAGTCTGGCTTTATTAAGTAGTGTATAGAGGGTTCGCTTTGTGAACTCTGAGGAGTTTCCAAACTGAATAGTTTGGAAATAACATTTGGCAAACCCTAAATTCTGAACAAAGCAGGTGCAACTAATGTTTTTGATCTGTTGAGCTTCAATTTCTTAGTGCTGAGCATTTCCACCAGTAGCAATGCTCCTTGCTCTAGCATCTAGGTATGTGGAAGTGGTGCCACTTCTGTAACTGTACCTGAGGTGACCCTTCATTTGGGATTAACTCAGTAGTTGTTTAACACCAGAAACATAATCTGCTACTCCAGTCCTGAGACTATTCTAAGTGGAAAAGTCCTGAATAAAAAAAGTGAGTCTTGCACTATTTTACTTGTGGTGAAACTTGAGTTGGTTTTCTGGATGGCAGCAAAAGGGAGGGTGGCTCAGCTCGCAGGGAGGGCACAGCAACCTCGTGGGTTGCTGTTGACTGTTTCGTTAGAGTAATGAAGGCTCTGATTGCAGACCTTCATAGAAGACCCTATGAAACGGCACGCCATGCAGGCACACTGTGCTACAGTGAGGAAGTCCAGTTAGAAGACAGGACAGTAGACGGACACAGACAAACCTGTATGTGTGGCATGAAATAACGCAGAGCCAAAACGATCGCCAGGAATATCACTGGTTATAGCATAATCGTTGCTTGACTCCTGAAGAAAGCCAACTGGAAAACAAGGTTTTGGAGGCCTGTGTCTTGCTAAATGTGCTATGGAAGAGCCTCTGCCTTAGCCGGGGGCATTGTGTGGGAAAAAACGTGAAGGAGCTTGTGTGAAAATGATGCATGTGTGATGACTCATTGCTGGTGCCTGGAGAGGGTCAGCACCTCAGTAGAACATCATCTATCAGGGAGAAGCGTGAGTCTTTCAAACAGTCTGTTGTCTTAGAGAGCCCTGGGTAATAGTTAGGCAGCCTTCACTGTATGGCCAGGCTTCAGCAATCTGATATTGCATGTCTTCACAGCTCTGCCTGACAAAAATACGTTCTTACTCTGTTGTGCATTAGTATAACACAAAGAACATTTTCAAGGAGCTTCTGAAGTCTTTTTAAGGTACCTACTTTTGAGGCTCCGCAACATTCAGAATGTTAAATGCTGAAAGAAGCTTAAAGGAACAAGGACTTTTATTATATGAATATTTACTTTTTTAATAAAATAAAGCAGGTACTACTGGAAGGAAAGGGAAGAAAAGGCAGCACACTCTCAGGCAAAAATTACTAGCACAGATTCACTAGTAAAAAGTAAGGAAGGTCCTGAAGTGTAATGGAGTGAATCACTTATGACCAGCTTTATGGTGGTGTAATCTGACATTTACTTTCAATGGTAAATACAGAAAATGATAGTGAAATGTTGAAAATGTGATGTGTCATAAAAGTTACAGCCTCCTCATCAAGTTTATTATGCTTTGGGAGATACAAGGTCTTGGTTGCTTCCTGGAATAGTTTAGATGTTGGAAATTTAGACACTGAAATGTAAACTAGTCCTTTGCTACCTGTGGGTTGGAGATGGTCAAATATCAGCATAATTACAAAGCCGACCAGTTCTGCTCAAGTGCCCATTGCCTGCAATTGGCTGCGCATCAGCTTGTGGTGAGCTGCAGGTTTCCACGGAAACTGCATGTACCAGCACCTGTGAATAATTGAGAATGGCAGCTGTAATGAGAGAATTTGGGACAAATTGTGTAAATATTCTTAACTAGATTACAGTGGTAAAATATTTTCACTGTAGATGAAGATTTAACTTCCTGGCTTAAGAGATTAAACTGAAGAGGTCCAGGAAAGAATCCATCCTTGTGAAATCTGGGGATGAGTGTTTTAAAAGCCATTACAAATTCCCAGAATTTTAGAGTAGGGTTTGGGAAAGTTGTATTCCCTGGACTACCTCAAAGGTCTGATATCCTTTGTATTTTTGTACCTGGGGACAGGTAATTGAAAGGCAAAAGTTTTGAATTTGTGGCAGCTGTGTTGGCTGGGAAGTCACTGCTTAGACCCCACTGCTTCAAGTCACAGGTGCCTTGTTCTTGTCCTACTTGCAAAAACATGGGAGGATATACCAAAGGTTTGGAATAAAATAGCCAGGTAGTATCTGCCAAGTCTCCCCTGGTTTTGCTCTTCAGCTTATGTATTTATTTTTAAAAAACTTAGATGCAGTAGCTTAATATTCAGAGCACTCTTGTGCTCTGCAGTGTGATCTGCATAAACTGAAGGAGAGATGCTACAAGCTAGCTCTTTCTGTAAAGACAGCTTTGTGTGTGATGGAGAGGAAAAGCCAGCTGGATGTAACAGGATTCACTGTGATTGCTGCTCAGATACTGTAGACGTATATTTATGTTGGGTTGAAGTGACCTGAAGAATTTCCGTTGACCGTCTCTGGGCATAGTGTCTCTCTTGCACTGAAGAAATGCAGAAGAAATGTGTGCAGTCATGCCAGCAGGAGATACGTGTGTTTTATTTTAGCCTAAGGTTAAAAAGAAACGGTGACTGTGTTGTGTGCTGCAGCTAATGAAAAGGTTTGGGCTAAGACATCATAGTTAATTTTATGTGAAATTAGCTTGTCTTTGAAACTTGTTCTGTTTTATTTTTTGCCAGCAACAGTTTCTCACCACTGGTAAAGCAATAGAGTATGTATTTTTATGTGAGCCCAGAGCAAGCCAAGGGGTTGCCATTAAATGAAAGAATGTCATCTTCACTGGGAAGCTTAAAAAGATGATGCTGGACTCCCAGTTGTTCTCATTGCTTCTCAAACCACAGAAATAGCTGGGAAGTAGCTGTTTGTATAGTTCAGAGAATGTTAGTTGGTGTAACTGAGCTTTCCTCCTCAAAATTAGTGAACTCTGAAAACTCAAATCGTGAATGTTGCTAGGTTGAGTGGTTAAATTTCTTAAAGCCTTGGCTGTGCCTCACTGAATAAAATAGAGCTACCATTTATTATTTAAATGTCTGTTGTGACATGAAGCAGTAGCTCAGGGTGAGCTACCTTGCAAACCAGGCAACCTAGTAAACAGTTATTGCTGACTTGAGAGAGGAAGCTTGTCATGAATTGCATCTGCATTGATGCTGTCAGTTAATTTGGGGGCAGATAGCTGTAACTATTCCACTTTTCATTCCACTAGCAAATACCTGGGGATATATGGGACTATGTACTAGCAGTGCTTGGCTGAAGAGGAATTAGTTTTGTCTTACAGTCAGCAATCCACAGTATTCAGCAGCCTTATTAATTAAAACTAGAACATGTCTGAAGACTCTAATCTGTGTATGTAAAAAGGAGGTACCTTAAACTTTGTATTTTGCTTTAAAAACAAAAACCAACTCACCGAAGACATGGTCTTCTGATGACTAAAAGATTTAATAATAAAGGCGGTTTAAATGGGAGGAAATACTCTTGCTCAGGTTTCCCTCTGCTCATGATGCCAGAGCCTTGTCAGAGTGAAATATGTAACACCAGCTGAATGGTTGAGCAGCTTCCATCTGCTTCAGGACCTCTCAGAGATAATCAAGAATGATGAAAATTGTTTCTTCATTTTTGACCTCTAACCAACCTGTTAGCCTTATGTCTATAAAACAAGGGATGTCTCCAGACTGGACATAAATTGTAATGCCAGTGTAGATCACAACTCCTCTATCAATATTTGAACTGGAAAGAGCTTATATCAGTATAGTAGCAGTTTATTGTATCCATGAGAAGAACTCCATACCCTTAAGACTCATTAATTTGACAGAATCCTAATAGCAGCTTGCAAATCTTACTGCCATTTCTTGCAGGAAGTGAGGTCCTTCAGGATATGCTGTTCCAAGGCTAGAGGAACCATCAATAGTGTTCACTGACCATGCATGCAATCTTTCTGCAAAACAGGAGATTTATTTTTTGCTACCACAAGGATTGGTTTCATGTATGCAACAGTAATGTGGCACTTGCCCATCCTCACTCATCTCTCTGCCTGCCACACGCCCTCTCCCAACAATCTGTCTCTTCTGTATAATACAGGCATTTTACTGCCATTGAGAGTTTTCTGTAAGTCCTTTGGCTGTTTTTTTTATGTTGTTCTTTCAGCCTCATTCTGTGTACTGCCTCTTTGCTTGCACCTTCGCTGCCTTGGAAATGGGCTTCCTGCATTCATGAGTGCCCTGTTCCTTCCTTTCCCCCTTGCTCTGTACTGATAGCATAGTGCTGATGCTTAGCCAACCATATAAAATGATACATTATCTCACACCCCTTCTTTCCCCAAGTTCTGTTTTTAATTTCTCTGCATGATCAGTATGTTTTAGGCTGCAAACACCTTGAGGAGGAGGAATGCTTCATGTTTAACTCTGTAAAGCCCTATGCAGACTGCTGGTAAGGGGGTCTAACAGCACAGACTGTCACTCTGGACTAGCACATCTGTGCAGAAGCGCTTGCTTAGAGCAAAATAGCACTTGTACTAACTCTTACCTTTTCTCCAAGGATGAGTGTCGTAGCTTTCTGGAGATATATATCATTTTGCAGAAGTTTTGCTACTCTGTTGAGCAAATGCTGCATTCCCACAGCTGGTTCACACAGCCAAGGCAGCCTCTCTCTGTCCACTGCTGCCAAGCCCCTCGTGCTGTCCAAGTTCAGAGAGCAGGAGCATGGATGTTGACATACCTCTCTGCCTATCTGCTGGTCCTTCCCAAATGTCATTCATCTGTCGTTTTGGCTGCTGCACACTCAGTCTCATTTGCTTATATTCATTAAACTCTCACTGCACTAAATCTCAAGGGGTAATAAATAAGTCTATTGGGTCTAAACATTGTTGGGAAAATGTTAAATATTGGAAACCTACTGAGAGAGGTTGTTGGCTTAAGGAAGATTTAGACGGCCTTAAATAGCAGAGGTCATATTGGTTGTGGAAGAGAAAAAAACCCGCCATGAAGTATGCTTGCAATAGATGGAGAAGTCCCTGGAAAACTGAGTATTTCAGCACAGCTGTCATTGAGCTACACACAAACTTGAAAAAGCTGAACTGGAATACACAAACATTGTCCTTTCTGTGTTTCTTGACAGCTAACACATTCATCTGGGCCTCATTTTTCGTGTGGAATGAAAGGAGGGTTCATTGCTTTAGTTGCAGACTGTCCTTTGCAGGAAGCCAGGCAGTCAGGACACAGCCCCCCAGCCCAAAGCAGCTCATTTACTTACTACAGAATTTTAAAGGCAAGATGAGACAACTGGCCGTATCTTTGCAAGTCTTCCACTGCCATCCTGTGAACCTTCAGGAGGCTCCAGAGAGATTGTTCAAAACTCAATTTAAACTAGCATGTTAACACAATGGAAGATAAACACCTTTCCCATCTCTAATATTAAAAAGAAGGCTGAAATCTTTGAGGCACTGTGGAGTGTTGCGGTGATTGAGGAGGGAAAGCTGGATGAGCACAAGCTGCTGTTAGGACTGAGCTTTGGTTTTCTTGTTTCTTATTTTGTATGGGACAGGGATTCATTATCCTGAGCTTTCTGTCTTTGTGGCTGGGTTTTGGGGGTGCCTGTCCTGAAGATGCCTTTGGTATGGCTTGGAGGTCTCACTGTTGGAATCTTTTTTCTGGGGAACGTGAGAAGCAAGTGGCTCATTTGAAAGGCTTGTTTGCTTGGTGGTCTGTCTTTGGTAGTTATTTGTGCTGACAACACAGCCGTTGGCTGAAGCAGCCTGCATGCCGCAGGCTGGGTTGTGGACTGCAGTGCTGCTGCACTCCTACCAGAGCAATGTTTGTTCACCTGTAGCAACAAAGTGAAATTGTGTTTATAATCCTTGCCATCTCCCTGCAGAGCTGTCTCATCCGTGCTTCTTTGGGGCTTACGTGAAGAGACACTGTTGTTTCCTTCCCAGCACCAAGTAGCAAGGAGGGGTTGTCCATAGCCTGACTGAATTTCTCTCCCTCCTTTGCGTTACATTCCACAGGAGCGTCTTTCATAATGCTCGTGGTAGCTTCTGATGCATTGAAAAAGAGCAGTCTTGTGAGGCACTGGATGTGTTCTGGGGCACTAGGATAGTGCCTGTGACAAGGCGATTAGCATGGTTTTGCTGACTGGTGTGGATAGAGACCAAGCCTGCCAGTTACTGTGCTGATGCTAATGGTGTTGTCCCTGGTAAGGGAAGTGATGCGTGTTTCCCCGCCGTGTCCCCAGGATGTGTGCTAGTCCAGCCAGTAGGAGCTTGTGTTCTTTGATCTGCTGCAACACATCTGCTCGAAAGGATTAGCAGAAAACTCCCATCTCAGCAGCTTACTGTTGTCATATACTGACACCTGTATTTTGGTATTTGCAGGCTAAGCCTGTGCACTTAAACAAATAAGCAAGCTCAGTTCTACATGGGTAAAATTGTAGGATGAGCCTGCTTTAATTAGAGCTGGTGGGACTCCTCAATGCTCCTGCTGTTTGCTATCATAAACATCTTGCATATGTTTGCAGCAGTGAAAAAGACAGACTTATGGGGCAGGTGCTTCTTTTAAAGCAACAAATCAACTTCCAGATAACTGAAAAAGCCACAGTTGTTTTCAGGACAGGTGGAGGATACAGAAGGAAATGCTGTGGCCAAACATCTGGTACATGGTCTGCAAATCTCATGAGACAAGAATGGGGAATACCTACAGTCATGGGTCTCCTAGGCTGGTTGTCTCTGGAGTCCAGATTGTTCCCTAGGGGGATGCTTGGTAAGCAGCTTTTCTGTCAGGTTTCAAAGTAAACGGAGCTCAGTGCCTGGAATTTTCTTTCAGGATCAGCCTAAACTTTTTCTATGGATAAATCTGGGTACTTAACATTTTTCAGATCATTGATTCCTAAATCAAACTGGGAAACTTTCACAGTACTAAATAAAGAATATTTAAAATAAAGAACATGTATCACCATCTCCAAAGCAGTGATCCCATACTGTACCAGCTTTTCACCTACATTCAGTCTCTTGTCAGGGCCTGCAGCGGAAGCCAGTGACACCTGCCAGTCAAAACGGTGAGCTTGGCGGTTTTTACCTCAGAGCAAAAATAATATGCTATAACCCCTTTATTCCGTCCTGGTTTATTTGGTCTATATGAAAGATCCATTGGCTACTTCTTGCTTCAAATGTGTCAACTTTCTTACTAAATGAATCAACCTACTTTACCCTAATTTTATTAGGTAGTAGGTTTCTTCAGTCTTATTTTCTATGCTTGTCATTTTTATTAAGTCCCTTAGTTGTATGCTGCTCAGTGTGAGTGGAGTCCTGCTCATGCGAATATTCACATTGATATTAGTGAGCTATTCCTGTGTTCCTTCCTGAACTGACTTAGCTTTGCTTTCCTGAAATCCAGTACTGCTGCTCTGCTGCATTTGGAGATTATAAAAACTAGAAGGCTGTGATCTCTCCTACAGGCTTTCTCTGGATTAATTCCTGTTTGAATTTGAAAAGATGTTTTAGAAAAGCATCCCATCTTAACTTGACAATTGTCAGCAGTGTGCAATCCTCTGCAGTTCATGGTATATTGTTTCAGTTGTTAATTAACCTGCTAAAAGTTCTGCCTTTCAGCATTCCCCTTTTATCCATTAAGATTCTCTAGACTCTAGTAGAATTTCTGTTTCTGTGATGGCATTCAGTTACTTCAATACAGTTACCTTTCAGTCTTCTCTGATAAGATGAACAGATTGAGACTCTGGAACCTCTCTCTGAAATGGTGTTTCTCTGTGAAAATGGTTTCTCTGTGCTTAAACCATTCCTCTGGACAGATTCAGTGTTATTAATGTCTTTTTCGGAGGAGTACCAAATGTGGAGGTAGTACAGTCTGCCTGCTTCTTGCCAGTGTCTCTGTGTAGCCGAAGGCTCTCTCTGGCTTTCTTTCTTACAGACCTGGTTACAGCATCCTGTACTGTGGTATGGATGTAGCTCCCTTGCACAGAGAGGCTGTTCAGACACAAGGTCTGTAGGAAGAGATAACATTTTTATTAGACTAGATAACACAGATGGAAAAAATGAATGAGAAGCCCTTCATCAAATACGATCCTCCTCCATCCTTGCAAACTTAGGTTTCCTTGCATCTTTTGAGCTACCTGGTTATATCAAAATGTTGCCAAATAGTTTGACCTTCATTTTCAGTCTTTATCTTGTCCTCTTTCTCTGTAGGATTCATCTGGCCTCACCTTTAGCCTGATGAGGCTCATCATGTCAGGGTTCCACTTTATTAAAAGGGATTGTGATATTCCTTGTGCAGTATGGCAGTTCTCCCTGCCTTGAAAATTCTACAGTTGACGTTTAGCCCAAGGCACCACAAAAGTATACTCAGGGTCTCCTTTTAAAATAGCAACTAAACATGCATAGCACAACCACACAAAAAATCCCTTATCTCTTAGTTGGCTTTTCATTACCTCCTGTGGCTCTAATCTGATTGCTTTACATATATTAATGAAGAAGGAAATAAAATATTTGTAATAATAGGTTAATTCTGAATGGCATTCTGCGATTGATGATTTGTTTTCCAGAAAGGCATGCTTCGGTCTTTATGCCTTCAGGCAGTCCAGGGATGCTGGTAGTGGCTCCTTAGTTGTTCTTAGGGCCACAATAATGATGCGATGAGGTGATGTAATGAACTCAGTTCCCTGCTGGCTGTTCTTTTCCCAAGAATGCCAGTATTTGGGCTGTGTCTCTGTTTTGTGGTTTTGTTCAGTACTTGTAGATCTACAGTAGAGAAGCCAGCCTGCACAGGTATTTCAGACCCATTCATCCAGAAACTGCTTTTGGAATAGAGGGCTGAAGTGACAGGCTACAACACAAACACTCCACCACTCCCTGGAAATGAACCTCTGACTTTGATACTGAAACACAAATAAAGGAAAAGTCTTGATACTACTTACTTGTTTTTAGAAAAGGCAAGATGAAGGCATATGGTGTTCCAGCAGACACAATGTGAGAAGGATCCAGGCCCTCCATTTCTGGTCTCCTCCAGGAACACCAGTATCTGTTTTTCAAATGGTTGAAAGAGAAGTCTAGATAATACGAAAAAGCAGATTTACTTTAGGGAAGAACAGATGCTTGCACTGAAAATGTGACTGGTTTTCACGTTATCCAGGGCTGTCAGTGGGTGTTGAATATTTATATACTGCAGGGAAAAGGTGATGAACTAGTTTGCTTCGTACTAGCTTTTTCTGCAGGAGTGAAAAAGCCAAAAATTCTCAGATGAAGCTTCCCGTTAGTCGTTTCCAGTGCGTGAATAGTAGGGAGGGATCATGTGGAAGAGTTTGTGGGTGAGGAGGGAAACTCATTTGGGTTATGTAGCAAGGTTGGGGCAATTCTTACCTCTCAGCATGTGCTTGGTTTGACAGTGAAAATAAATAAGAGGGACCTAGAAATGAGAGTTCTTCTATTTCTGAAAGGAAGCCTATGGAAGTGTTTTGTATCTCACTTTCTTTACAGCCTGTAGCAGCTGACATCCTTGATTTTAACCTCTACACAGCTGTAAATGCCACAACATATTCAAAAGGCATGATGATCACTGATTGCCTTTGGAGATGTGTCTATTTCAGCCACCTTGCTGCTGTCCTGGAAGATCAAAATATAGCTAGCTCACACTTGAAATGTTGTCGAGTCCTCTGTCCCTTCTGTCTCCCGATGGTGATAAGTGTAGAGATATTGAAGTGAAAACATCAATGACTTCTTTCTCTAATAGGTGAGAGCTTGAGCAGATGGAGCATTTTTACCAGGGGCCAGGTCAGAACAGTCTTTTCACAGTAGATGTGTACTTGAACAGGTCTCTGTTGACAGGATTCTGTTTTCCCTTGGAGGCAGTTTCCCAGTGATGAGGGGGAGTGTCATAAGCCATCCCTCCTTGGGAGGAAGGATGTGAGAACGTGTGTGCGGGCATGTAGTCTCTCTCTAGAAGCTGCCTTTCTGCCATGGTGGTGCTGCTCACCCATCCCTTCTTTTGATTGCTACCTTGTTTTCTTGAAGACTTATCCATAAGTGGTTTGGAGTTTCACAAGTAAGAGAGTGTAGTAGCTCATGGTGTTGGAAGATGAAGTAATATCTTTAAACTCTTCCAGTGGTGTAGAAAAGAAACTGCTTGTGAGAAGAAGCTGGTAATAGCAAATTAAGTTCCTTCTAGAAATGAAGTATTAAACTACATGATGTACTTGCATTTCTGCCAGTCCTGTGCCTGGCTGTTGTGGAGATGGGGAGACTGATCACAGTGCCAGAGCTAAGCAAGGTGAAGCTGTGCGGAGCAGCACAGGGCTTGTCATGCTGATTAGTGTGTGTGTGACCAAGGGAGTGGGGTGGTCTCTGTGCCGAGAGAGACCTGGTGTGCCTCAGGACGGCACAGCCAAGGGGGTTCTCTGCAAGAAGGCCTAAGACTAATGTGGTCTGGGGGGTTATGGAGCTGGGCAGTGTGTGTACTGTCAGCCTGAAGGCTATCATGAGAGTGTGTGTGTATTTTAGAAATAGGCTAGGACACCTAATGAGGGCAGAAGTACATTTGTCTGCCTGTGTTTATTAACTTCATTCATTTGCAAGTTTGAATCGCTCAGAATTAGGTATTCCGGAAGGGACCAAGTTGCCACCAGCCAGTGTAGATATTAACTGTATATTAACACAGCTTTATCACTGATCAACCTGGCATTTTAACCAGAAGAATAGTCCCAGGAATTGTCATCAGTTCCTTGGCACACTCCCGATGGGTGCAGTGAGCTCTCAAGGCCTTGCCCAGCACTGTGCTGTGGATTAGGGGGGATTTGATCTCCAAGTAAAAATGAAGGCTGCTGTAAGTTTCACTCTCATATTGCCCATTGCAGTGAAAGGGAGATTATGACTGTGCTTTCAAATGTCTGGAAGTTGTTGACAGGGACAGCAAGAAATCTCAGATGCTATCTGTATTCCCAAATCTCAGTTGTTTTACTCAGTTCTAGCTACAGTAAATTTCAAGGAGCAGAGGAAAAAATGGCATATCTATTCTCTCTACTCTATTTCAGTGCCCTTTGGGCAGCTCACTGCCCTTCTTGGTCTGTTAAGCCACTAGTCTTTTCAGTGCTCAGCTTTTGGAGGGTGTAGGGAGGGAGAGTTGCCTAGAAGCCTCAGTGCAACACACCTTTCAGGGGCCCAGTGTGTGGGAGGCTCATGTGCAGCTGTGTTTTCTGCTTCCCATAGCAGGAATGGAAACTGGGTTTGCTGCCCTCCATTTCTGTGGGAGGCAGCAAGTGGGACTCAGCCCATGCTATGGAACAGGGAAGTCTGACTTTCCCTGAAGAGTAGAGATTCTGGGGGACCCAGCACCCCATGGAAGATGAGCCATTCTCTCATTCTCAGATCCCCAGAGCAGAGGATGGTAGGGCCATGAGGGATTGTCATTCAGGTGGGAGTGGTGCACACACAGATGTGGGAGAGCAGCAAACGTGCAAATTCTGCCTTTACCAGCATGCAGGTAGATGGAGGTGGGTGTGTTCTCATCAGGGACTTGCCTGTCACTCCGCTGAGGTTGGAGGAAGCCAAGGAGAAGACCACCTCTGGCACATGCCTGTGCAGTATCATCCCTTTGGCACCAGGGATGCGTGGCCGACTGCTGCTCAGCTCTGGCAGGACCCAGCAGAGGAAAGCTGTGCTGCCCCAAGCTGCTTACCTGTGCTGTACCCAGAGCCAGCCTGATTTCTTGGCTCAGGGTTCTGAATATTCCCTGAGTGAAAGGGTGTCGGCTTCTTCCTAAGTGTTTGCCTAAAGGAGTGGTAGGTTCATGAAATAGGTGGGATAAACTCAGAGTAACGGGTGCTGTTCGAGGCATAGTAAGAGCTGCGATCACATTCCCTAGTCTTTGACAATCTCTCAGTACTTTCATGAAACCTTAACAAAAGCTGCTTTAGGATCTTCTGCCTTGGGAATCCTTTGCCTGAAGGGCACCAGATTTGGACTCTCAATCTTAATCTTCATTTCACGAGGCACCTGCTTGTTTTTAGACTGTCTGTGACTATTTTAGAGCACTCAGAGCTTACTTATAAGCCAAGATCCTTCTAAGAAAGATTTTTAACTCTGGCAGAAGCTGTACACAGTTGTAATATTTTTCCTTTGGGAAAGTTGGCACTGATCATTTATGTTCTGAGGAAAGACTGGTTTTCACTTTACAAAAGAAAGGGAATTAAACCCCAGGTTAGGAAGAGTGAGAATAAAGAATTCCCCTGCTTTTATTTGCACAGGCTGCGTACTTCCTTACACATCCCCAGTGGCATGGAAACCCCATGGTGACCCTGTCATTGTGGAACACAGAATGGAGATTAATCTGGAGAGCAGTAGGTAATGAAATGAGTAGTTCCAGCTTTTTTCATTGTGTTAGCAGTGAGGATATTAAGGGCTTGAAGTGAGAGAAATACACTTACTACTGTTTTGGGGAGTGTTTATCTGAAGAGTGAGTTTTAAAATGTCATTATACAGAAGTCTAAAACCTCATCTATTTGTGTTTATATTTTTGGTCAAAGACCAAGGGGTAGGAAATACTATTTATCAGAAGGAACTGCAGGTGTTTAAGGCTCTGGTATTAACTCCAAGCATTAAGATAGTAAAGGACAGAAGAGGGGTTTTCCAGCACATATTACTATTGTGCCTCCTTTTGCCTGCTTTTGTGTTCTAATCTCTTTGTACCTGGGTTTCCTACCTGTAAGTGGGAGTGAAGATTCCTGCTAACTGTTCTGATTTCCCAGTGAGACAATAAGAACAGACAGGTTAGGGCTGGTTATTAGTGGCTAGCAGCAAGTTGGAGGCCATAATTTGCAAAGAAAAATAGTCACTTACTGTATTAGCTATGCAGTGAAATTGGCCTCTTAGGGCTTCCTAAGACAGAATTAAGAGAGGTCTCTGATACTGACATAGGAAACACTCACTTGCACCTTTGGAGCAGACACCTCGTGGACCTGTAGCAAAGTTCCTGGTGCTGTTTTAAGACAAGGTCAGTGGCTATGTAGCGAAGTAGCCCTGCTCTACTTGGGGAGCAGTTGCCTGTGCAAACAGACAGCACTCACTAGAGATCTCAGAGACTGGGCAAGCTGTGCTTGGACTCAGGGCACAGTGAGGTACCTTCTGGACAAGATCCCAAAACTGCCAGTCTCTCTGACATGTATGCCAGAAAAATGTGTGTAAGGGTGTTTAATATCTTGATAATCTATTTTTTTAAATGCTGTCCTTTCAAGATCTAAATGTTATAAGAGGGAGGGTTATGTTACTCCTGTGGTAACATCTCCTGGGATGACTTTCACGTCATATGGAAGTGATGCTTTGAAGCTGGTCTCTTTACTACTTGTTGTCTTTTATAATCTTTGTTTTCCCTCAAGCATCTCACACCAACCTCCTTTCTCTGCTCCACTTCCTTTGTAACTGCGTGGTTCTGCATCCTGAAGATTTTCAAAACTACCTAAATATATACAGGGGAAAGGATTTTCAGAAATCAAAATTGCTTAAGGTGTCTTTCACAAGCAGAAGCTGCAGGAGAGTAGAAGGAACAAAGGTGAGACTCTTCCCAGCCTTGTGTGTGCTTGTTTTCCTCTGTCCCTGGCCCAAGAAAGTAGCTCTCCATTTGGTTATAGACACAGCAGCACTTCTGTTGCTGAGCTCTGGTAATCAGACAAAGTAGGCACTTGGCACAACAGTCTCTCCTTGTTTTGGTCACTCAGTTGGCCTTTTTTTCCAGACCCATTGTACTCCGTGGGCAAGGTGGGGATGCTGCTGCATGCTCCAGATACTGTCCATCTTACGGTCTTCTCAATCCTGTCCAAGTGTGGCAGTACTGTGAGTTGTGATGCACAGTCACATCACTCCCATCTCACAGGAGCTTTTGGCAAGACCAGCACCTGCTTTTCCTTAAAACAAGACTGGGAGCAGTGAATGCCAGCCCAGCAGGAACCTGTTCCTGGACTGGAAACAAAAGCATAGAAGCCTACCACAACCAGATAGAAAAGTTATTTGAATTAAAGGCACCTGCTGTGCCCAGCTGAGCACTGGATACTAGTACACAGTGTCATTTGCTGGACAGACCAGTACCCACTTCAGGGGATTTTGGCTTCTGCAGCTTTCTCTCTGCTGTCTTGAAGACCCAGTTTGTAAGTTTAGAGCCCTGGGGTGAATAGGCAGGGAGGTGTTCTGAGGGAGAGGGAGAAAGTGGGAGTGTCACATGTTCGAAACAGGAATTCAACCTTTTCTAGGCCTCTCTGCATTTTTGTGTCATTGGGTAGATGGGACCAGGTGTGCTTTCTGCTCTCTACATCCCTTCAGGGCTTTTACTCTGAAAGTCTGTTGCATTATTTATGTCAGTGGCCTGTGGGAAAAACATGACAACCATGGTAAATATGAACTGGAGGAAGGAACTGGAATTTGTGTTACCTTAAAAATAATAATGTCCTCTCTTCTTTTTCATGTTGCCCTGCTTTATCTAGGACACTGGCTCTCCCCCTCACAGGGCCTCTGAACAAAATGAATTGTGCATATGGCTCTGCACATCTCATCCTGAACAGGCCTATGGCAGTAACATCTGTCTGGGTGTTTGCATGGGTGCCATCACTTTTCCTGTTTCCTTCTAACATGTGGACAAGAGATTGAAATGCAAACCATGTGTGCCGTGGCCAGGCTTCCCAACAGTGTGCAGGGAGAGGAATGGATGGTGGGGATGGGTGTGTGCCCACTTGCCCTGCAGATGGAATCCTAAGTTTATCCTTATCAGTTTGAACTTTGTCTTTGAAAGGTGTCTTTGGTGGAGTATGATGTGGCCAAACGAAAATGAACTCTTTAACTGGAGTGCTTATAAACATTACACAGTTGTGGATAAATGCTTCTGTGGCCTTAATTTTGTACAGCCCCCTCTGCAGTTAAACAAGCTATTACTTGAAGGATTATAAAAGCAGTATGTTCACAGTATTCATGCTTCACTTAAAACCAATAGTTTCACGTCTCCTTTGGTCCCAGAGAGACTCAATAATTAACACCTGATGCAAACTCAGCTGGGAGAGTCAAGATAAGGCTTTACAGTAGAAGGGTGACCAGGCTGTTGGTTCCTCTCTATGATGAGGGTTCTCTGCTCTAACAGGACAGCCTGTGGATGGCAGCTTAGTTTATCTGGATCCTGTAAGAGGACTTCTGCTGCCATGCAGCTTCTTTTCTGTGAGGAAGGTGTCAGGTCTGCTGTGCTGATGAATGACTTTTTATCGAATGACCAGGGTTGGGGGAAGGACCAGGGTTAGAAGAAACCTTTGGAGGTTGTCTAGCCCAGCCCCCTGCTCAAACCAGGACTGACTTCAGTTAGTCTGTGACAAGAACTGCTACAAACTGGGTGGTGCAAGCAGCCTTCCAGAGCACAGATGTCTGCCAGGAAGGGGTGATGTGAGTTCTGTTATGGATGCTTGATGAATCTTCTGCCTTTTTGTAATTAAGTGCTCATGCCTGCTCTATCCATGCAGAATCTAAAGAGATCTCAAGAGGTGACTGGGTTGAGACAAATACTAAAGAAAGGAAGCCTGAGAGTGTAAGAATGGATTTTTCTTTTCTTTTTTTTTCCCAAAAAATGTTTAGGAAAACACTGCAGTAAGTTAGGATATAGGCATTCTTCATATGTGTGAGGTGTAAGGCAGCTCCTTGCATTTCCAGGGCTGCAGGTGAAGAATGCTTGTGCAAGTGCATGCTACCTGGAGCATCTTGGTTTTCCTTCCCAGGGAAAGCATGCCTGCAAACCACAAAGACAAACAGACCTTCTGGCAAAGCTGCAAGGCCTGAGCCAGCTGACATGATCCTGCTCAGGGAAAACAAACAGTGAGGTGCTTGTGTAAGAGTATGAGAAAAAGGATAACTCCCACTTTTCCTCTGTTTCAAATCACTTTTTGAATTCAGTAGGTAACAATCTTAAAGAAACTCTGACCCTCATCACGGTTGTATTTGGCAATAATTAGGAATTTTTTCCTACTATTCCTTGTGGTTATATTCCCAGATGCAGTATCTGAAGCCTGGACTTCAACTACAGAGCATTGTTCTTTCATACTTTTTCTCATACCTCCCACTCTGAGGAAGCTGCAGTAGACATACTTTGATTTCAGAGAAATGAAGCCAGCTCACCCCAGCAGTTTAGTCAGAAAAGGTGATATTGATGCCTGTGCTATCTTCACCAGCTATTAGGAGCAGCTTGCACTTTGAGAGAAGGTTTCAGGTGGCAGGCAGGGACTTGGTGGTTCCCCTTTGAGTTACCTTATGTTCAAATATAAGCAATACTTAGAATCTTAAACTTTTCTGCTGATTGGTGATGCTGTAAGAACTAGGTTGGGAAGGTAAGTCAGGACGGATTGCCTTGATGCATATAGGATTGTACATGAAGCATTCCTGTTTGAGTCTTTTACCTTCAAATGTATTGCTCCACTAGACTGCTGAAGTAAAGGCTTTGGGGTGATGGGCAAAATGTGTGTTTCTTAAACTTCAGCTTTATTTACAAGTGGGATGATGTTGTTGTGTTTTTTTTCTTTTCGGAATTAAAAAAGCAGAGCATAGGAAAGATGATGCTGTCCACCTACAGTCCCTTGTCCGTTCATACCTCCCTTACAGGCAGTCTGTGGGCTATAGGAAACATGACTGCAAAACTCAGTAAATGTACATTGCTTTGGGAATGTGCATAAATATGATGCAAAGGAGGGAAAGGAGACTTCAAAGACAAATATTCAGTATGATGATAAATAAGAAGGCTGCATATTGTAATTAGGAATAGCATTTTTAAATTTTTCATGGGGTGTTAATTTTTCCATAATCTGAAATAATTGAGTCAAATGTATTTTTATTTTTTTTCCCTTTCCTAGGGAGAATAGAAGGAACTGGCTAGTTTGGTCCCACCCATACTTTATTCTTCTGCAGTCTATTTATAGCCTCTGCAGAGGGCAAGGAAGGAGGGAGGCCTTGGAGAAACACTGGGGCTTAGCCTTGTTTTACATTTGAAACTCTGACTTTAACCCCTTCCTTGCTCTGTTGCACCACAAATATCTGAAATCTTTTACCTTTGGCAAATAAAGGAGCGCATCTCTTGCTGTCTGTTCTATAAATAAAATATGCATGTTGTTAACTCCACATTATTACAGAGTAGCTGCCCTTCAATATTTGTGAAACTGTCATCTGTTGTTGTGTGTTGGCCTCGTCTCCATGCTGTGACAGTCTGTGTAGCACATGCGCGAAGCTCCCATCCTCTCCAGAGGTGCTCTGTGGGCTCCGCAGTGGCAGTGGGTGAAAGGAAGAGTGAGTGCCGGGTGAAAGGAAGAGTGAGTGCCGACTGATACTTCAGATCCACTGTGCTGAAGAGATAAATGGAATTGCCAGAGGGTTACTAATACCCTTTAAAAGAAGAAATATTCTCTCTCCCAAAAGGATGTGGAAAAAATTAGAGCAATTACATTTGTATCGTGAACCTCTGTACCAAAGGGAACAGGGAAGAGGAGTGGGATGAACAGGACAGAGTTCCCATTCTGTGCTCCAAACTAAATAGCTGGGCTTAAAACTGGGACAGGAGAAAATGGTTATTAGTGTTTTTCTTAAATGTGTTTGCTTACAAATGTGAGGATGAGTAAAGGGCTGTTTTTCAGTATCACTATGATGTAGAATAGGTTAGAGCTGCATATTCTGACACACTATGGTGCCGTTCCTATGCAGCTTTATTTGTGTACGTAGAGCAGGCTGTCTTTAGCACCTAGCACCCAGTGCTGGCAGAGCAGCATTCCTTGAAGTGGGAATGAAGTTAAAGATGCTACTTTTTTTCCCATTAATGCCAACTGATTTTTCCTTATTAAAATGAGTTGTCTCTGCTGCAGCCTCTGCCACTGCATAACTGGAGACGCCCTGCTTGCAAATGTCTATGAAGCCAGTCTATTTTTCATCTGTAAGTAATGTTTTAGTGTTTAATGCAATTTATCTTCACTCAAATTGCAGAAGATGTCAACACTAAAACATTTGCTACAGACATCATAAACTCCAGACATTGGCAGGCACTGCTGAACAGAGCAGAAACAGTGGCAATGAATACATATTTTTAAACCATCTGGTATGCAAGTGCTATTGGATCAAAAATTGACATGGTGTAAAAAACTCACCACTGTTTGTCAGATGACCTTTGGGCAGTCAACAGAGAAGTCAGTACTGCATGTAAATGCACTTAAAATAGTATGATCTGTCTCAGTTCATACTTCTGGGCCTTGTTCTCTTGCTTGCCAGATTTCAGAAACTAATAGGCTTATTTAGTAAGGTTTAGAAGAAGCTCAGATAAACCAGTGCCTTGAGGGCTTTGCACACCACTCAGCTCTCTGACTACGCACTTCCTTTCCTCTGTGGCCTGCAGAGAAGCAGAGCTGTGAGAGCCATGGGTGAGAAAGATCCCTTTTCTTTTTTTCTCCCCTTGTCTGTTTTGACGTTTTCCTTTCTAGGCGGTTTTCCCTTTGTCAGGAGCAGCTTGCATGGGTGGTATATACACACATGTGCGCACACAAACGCAGACAGCGCTGTTTGTTTTGTCATTGTGGTATATGTCTGTAGTGGGAAGAGGACTCATGGGACTCTGTGTTTTGATGGAGGAGCCCCTTGAAAACAAGTGGCCTGGTTATTGCCAGTCTTTGGCTCAGGGTACCGTATACTTCAGCAGGGACATGCCTGCAGACAGCTGTTCCTGAAATAAATGTTGCAAAACCTCTAGAATTTTCCCCTTTCCTTCCCAGAGGATTTCTAGCTCATTTCTGACCATGCATCAGATGAGTGTGCATTTACTGCTGCCTATAAGCAGCAGCCAGCATGAGAAATGGTAAAATTTCTCAGCTAGCCCCTAAAGTATGATTGAAAGTAGGGGCCATATGAGCTCAGAGTCTGAAAGGCTGAGTGTGTGCTCTCTCTCTTAGTTGCAGGTGGCTCAGAATGAACCCAGAGAAAAGTGGCAGACAGCTCCTGACATTAAAAAGCCAGATACTACAAAAGCCCCCACAGAGAGCAACCATGATTCTGTCTTTCATGGTTAAATTAGGCTTTGAAATACACTGTCTAGTGAAGATTACTTGGAATTCCAAACTTCTTAAAAACATGAAAACAAAAATGAAGCTACTCTTTTTGTGCAGTAGCAACAGGTTATCCTGCAGCATCTCCCTGTCTCAAAATGCATTTAAAATATAATGTCCACAACAGGCTTTTGAGTCAAACACCCCATTACTGCACAGGTATATGAAGGTATCTTCAGCACCTCCACATTTCCTTTTGCTTCAGCTTTACCTTTCTTTTTTCTTTGGAGAATGAGGTGATTTCCAGATGAATGCTGTCTCTTTGAGAATAGATTTAACTAGGTTGCTCTACATCTCTTTGTCTTGGAGGATGAATAATACACAGGTGATAGCAATATGAGTCATTTGCTGCCTTAAAAGTAGCTGATACTATGTGTTCATTAGGCAAAAAAATTAGTGTCTTGGATTAGACCAAGCACCTGACTTACAGTCTCTGCCCAGTAGGTTTATGTGTATGGGAAAGACAGCCACATCTTCTGGAAGGTGAAGTTGCTCTGAATGAATTTATTGTCATTATTTGGAAAGCGCTTCTGTAGCCAGATACTCCTTGCTGAAAAGGAACATTACTCAGCTGCAGAATGCACCCTCTATGAGGAGGAACAAGGTGCCCAGGAGTCCTTGAGATTGTGAATGGGGTACGTTTAAATGAAACTTCTTCCAGAGCCCTTTGCATTGAGAGGACAGGGAGATGAGCAAATAGACGAAGGAATGGACTTCCCACCTGCACGCACACTAGCAATTTCTGGATTTGCTGAAGTCTTTTGACAGAAATGCATGCAAACTACATGTTCTACCTCCTGGGGCTACTGAATAAAATGGGGAGGTGACACAGGGTGTGCTGAGGCACTATTAGGTATTGTTTTCCTTATTCCCATAAGAAAGATACTGATTTCACAGAGATCTCAAGTTCGGGCTTTAAACAAGCTAGAGCCAAAGTACAAACCTATTTTTAGTTGACTTTAAAATATCCTGACATGTTTACCAAGCTGGCTTCAAACCAGCTAAAACATGTGTAAACAGTTAATACAATATATTGCTGAGACAGATAATTTCTGCTTTCTTACAGTGTGGGTTAGTAAGTGCCTTTCTTCACCACACAAGCAGTAAAAAGGAAGATATAAAAGTAAGCAACAGTGACACCTGACACAGTGTCAATCTCTAAGCATCCTCTTGATAGATACTAGCACTGCAATACCTTCTCCAAAGTCACATTTTGTTTTCAGACACACATCGGGGGCGGGGGAACGGGGGGGTGGGGGGATGGGGACCCACACAACA
>JAVJGJ010000030.1:23222804-23246249 GCA_035590215.1 Microhierax caerulescens
CCCCACGGGGACACACACAACAAAAAAACTGCAATGCACAGCCTTCAGTCTATCTTTCTAATGCTATATTGTTTAATAATTTAAGGACAGTGATAGCCTAAAAATTGCAGTCTTAGCAGCTTCAACTAACCTACATTAGACAGAGGGTGAATATCATATTTATTACGTACTCAAGATGCCTGATTTTATCAAGATGGAGTCTTCTATGTGTTTGGCACTATATCACTTAAAGGGCTCTGCTATGTTATCTATTACTAACAAAGCCATCTATAATCAATTTAAGGGTCTGTTTCGTGGTCTTTGCTTCCCCTAGTGCTACTTGTGGGGCCTCACTGGAAGAAACAGCAGTTCTGCTGGGATAGCCCATACAGAGAGAGGCACCTACTTGTTTTGCAAACAGTGTCGTTGTGTTATCATGGTGCCTTGCTCCTGATAGCTTTCCTTTTCCCCACAAAGGTACCTGCCCTCAGCAGCTCTCTGCTTAGCGCCTATGGCACCAGGAGCAGTGCAGCTGTACTACCACCAGCCCTACTAGCTCTGTTGGTTAGGTGGTGTGGTTTGCAGTCAGAGATGATGTTTCTGACATGATGTTTTTGGAAATTGTGTCTTTCCAGTTATGAGGTTGCTTTTTCTATTTAGAAAAGTGTGATGTCAGTGCAGGACTAAGAGGTCATGGAATCACTTTTTGGCAAGGTAATTTCTGAGTTCAGGGGACTTTAAATTCAAATGATAATATAACTTAATGTTATTTTCTTACACCATTAAGGTTTTATCAGAGTACTAAACCAGAAGAATACATTCATCTCTTGAGAGTGCAGATGCTTCATAGGGCCTGCTATTGACTGTAGCAGAGAAGGGATGTGATTTCAGAGCTCAGAAGATCTGTCAGAGAGAACTGATTTCCTCAGGAAATTACAATATTTCCATAAACGTGGCAGGGAATATTGTGGTAATGGCAATGACACACACACACACACACAGAGACAAAAAAATAATACACGTTCTTCCTCTCCTACTGATGCCTTCTTGCAGGCTTTGTGACTTTAGCTAGGTGTTGTTTTTCAGTTGACAGTCATCCCACAATCTCCAGCTCAGCTGGAGTTACCTGTGTGGATTCCTCTTGATTTTCTCAAAGGATTCCCAGTCTTCTGGATTTGGCATGACTGTTAGATGTTTGCCACCTATCTCTCTGAGCTCTGGATTATGCTGCTGGCTGGCTGAGTTGCAAGAGTCTGTTCCCCTTTTGTACTAGTGATGATTAGCTGTTAATACAGGTGCACTGTACAGCCTTCAGGTGCCTTCTTTGAAAAGGTCTGTTTTTCACGAAGAATTGAATTGCTGCCTCTCTGAAGTGTTACGTCTCCACTGTTCTGTGCTGTGGCAGGGGGCAGCAGCCTTTATTTCCACCAGGATGGCATAAGAGTTGGCTGTCACAGTGCAGTTACAATACCATACAATACAGTCACCAGCTCCAGTAAATCAGTACAGCCGGTACTTGCTGGGTTGCCATCTTATTTGGTATATAACTCTTTTCACTGACGCAAAACTCGTTCTTGAAATGTGGTATTGGTCAGCTGAATTTGCAGGACCAGAGATCAGCTAAATGTCACCATATCATGATAGCTCACATTCCCCTGTAATGTGGCAGTGGTGACAAGGTTATTAATGGGTGTAGGTACCTGTTCAGGATGGTTTATGGGAGCACAGTGGGCATAAATGGCAGTGAAGGGATTTGTTTGTGGGTTGAATGACTTCACAGGATAACAAATGTTATCGTCTGCCACCCTGTCAAGGACGCAATTAATTCTGGCTTCGTAGTACAGTTAATTTGGAATGCATCTCAAATGTTTTCAATGAGCTTTGCATGCAGATCCAGTGGACCATAAGAAAAGTTTCTTTTTAGCCCTCAAATATGCCTCATCTATTTTAAAGTGATTCTAAAGGGACCTGACAGTGTCCCTTTATACGAAACAGAGCTGCTGGTTGAAGTCAGAGGCACTCTGCTCTGTTCTCCCTCTCCCTCGGGGCACTTGGGCTGATTGCCTTTTTGTAAGACTCCAACCTCTGCCGTATCAGCCTCCTAATCAGCTCCTAGAGCCCTCTAGGTGCAGGGCGATCACCCACAAGTGGCAATCTGTAGCAGGATCCCTGCCTTCGGGGGGCTGCACTTAAGGCTTGTGCTGGCCCTTATTAATCGAAATGAAAGCGTGGTTTAACCATTCTGTTCAGATTTTTCGCAGGTATTTCTAGGGCATCCATTTTAAAATTGAAGCACCTAACACAAGAATTCAGTTTTATAAGTCCTGTCTGTGTTGGAAAAGTGTGCTGTTTTGTTTTGTTGGGGTTTGTTTGGTTTTTTTTTTATTTAACTCATAATAAGGAAATCGTAATGCAAAGAGTTAACAGATTTTTAATTACCATTCTTCCTATCCACCTTCTGTGTCTTCTGTTTTCTACTTAGCTTGCTGAAAGCCTAGTTTGTTGTTAAAACAGCAAACTTGGTAGTAATGGGAGCAAAGAATGAACTCTTTGTTTAGGAACTCACTTAAGTGAGGAGAGGGGAAAAAAAAAAAAAACCAACAAAACAGACAGGGAAGGGGCAGTAACTTAAATGCAGCTATTAAGCCATGTTATTGGGACCCTGGGTTTGTTCTTAATGGAGAGAAATTAGCAATGCAAATATTTCTAGTCAGCAATTATCTATGATATAAATAGGTTGGAAATTTGCACTGTTAATACCAGCAGTGTTGAAACCTTTTCTCAGCATGTTCATCAGCAGAGAGATTTTGGGTTGTTTTTTTTCTGATTTGTATTCCTGTGGTTTGTTAAAGGCTTGAAGAGGGGAAGGAGAACAGGACTAGGAGAAAAACAGGTTTAATGGGCTGTAAGGAGTAAAACTCTTTTCTGTTACTTCTACTGTAAACAAAATGATCAGCTGAAGCCTGACTTTGTTTAAAAAGGAAAAAAAGTAAATAGCAGTGATTCTCCTGTGCTATTGCTCTTCCATGCTTCTCCTTTATGGGCCTTCCTTACAGAGTTTTATCCTTTAAATACAAAGAGGCATTAAAGGCACATAAGTACCAGAACAGCTCTCTCCAGGCAGTATTTCTGCAGAGGGTATCGTAACCTGGGCTGTGGTAAGAGGTCTGAGGAGACCAGGGTGCTGTGCTGGTGAGTGCCATGCATGCATCAGTCACCCCTTCTTTGTGTGTTAGAGCACCACTCTTCCTTGGCAGGTGTTTAGAGCTTTTTAAGGCACCCAAATAGTTTAGAAGCTACTTTTAGCCAACATATTTTGTTGAATAAAATATCTTGGTCAGGGACCAGATGTTTCTGTTGAAAATTGAATACATACACAGACACATGGAGATATGCCTTCTTTCCTTTCTGCTGTTTCATTTTTAATTATATTATTTGACTGATTGTGGGTTGCATGTTTTGCTTCAGTCAGCTCTTTCATGTTGCATCCCCACTAAGAAACCACAGCTTTTCTGGTGCAGAGAACCATGAGACAACCCAAAATGGTAGTATTGACAGAAGATTTTTGTGAATTTGGTATTGGTATTATTGGATGCAGTAGCTCAGGCTGTGGAATAGCTATGCCGTCTTACAACATACTTGCTACCTCTCAAAGAGGAAGGCTACCCAGCTCAGGGTAGTTCTTTTGGAGTAGCCATACATTTAGAATTTAAGAAAATATGTGAGGGAGAACGTGAAGGAATTTTTTTGCTTGTGTTCACCTTCTTCCAGACAACATAAGCCACTGGCTTACCCATGGGAGGAGGTAAACCCTAAGCTTCTGCTGGGACCTCTGCAATATTAACCAACATCCACCAAGACTTTATGATGTGCCACATCTGCCCCAATGAAGTAAGAGGATGGTGTTAGGGAATGGCTGCACAGGTCGCTTGTATGCTTTTTTCCCCTGGAAGTTCCTAGCACATTGACAGAATAGTACATATGTTGTACCTGCGTAATTGTGTACAGATGAGAGGTGGGTGTCACTGCGCCCTACTGCTGATGCAATGGGAATGTCGCTTTATTTCAGGTCCATGAAGGGACACTGTCCAAACTGAGTCCTGAAGGCAGAAAACCTCATTTATCTTCTTTGATTCATTCCAGCACCCAGACCAACTCCCTTGCTGTTGAACCCAGACTCGCAAAATGCTGTAACTGCATTGTGGGTTCCACAGTGAGCAATTCCTTTGCTTGCAAGAGGAAGTGCTGCAGGTGAAGGGTCGGCTTCACTGATACTTCTGGAGTGCCAGACTGGGGTTCAGGTATGCATGTTGCTCTGTTGCAGTCAAGATTTCTCTGCAAGGACAGGTGGTGCTATTCCCTTGGCAATTCTTAACCAATTGGCTTATGTGGAATTAACAGCAGTGCTTGCAGAAGTTTGTCTGTGAAACTGGCATTGGAAAGTCAATGAGCAGTGCACTGTGTGATCACGTTCTGTGCTGCGCACAGTAGGAGTGTTTGCAAGGGCTTTTCAGTAGTGCGTAGATGTACTAGCAGGCCAGGTCAGGCTATGATCCCTCCCTGCAACAAGTGTGATCCAGTGCAAGACAAATTGCTTGGCAAATGTGTGAGTCCGTGCACGTTGTGTGTACGTGCAGATTTGGCTGAAGCAGGGCAAAGCAAAGTGGCCTTTTTTGCTGATGATATTTGCCTTGTAATTAAAAAAACATTCTGCAGCAATGATTAACCACATTCATACATGGAGCAGGTAACTGAAGGCTAGGGGATTATGCCCCTGATTAGTAACTATGTGATTTGTGTATTATGGATCATACAGTTTTATACAGGAACATTTTTAATGTGGTTGTAATATCCTCTTTCATCAAAACTCAGCCTTTGAAGGAACAGTACACAGGGTTAGGAGAGAATGGTATTCACAAAGGTTTCTCTTGCTCAGCCTTTCCTGAGAAGAGCTGTAGCAGCTGCTCCTCTCCGTGGGATTGCAATGCTCTCATTACTCTCTTCTCAGTTGCCGCGTGTCAGATCAGGCCATCGGTCCATCTACTCCAAGGCTGTGCTTGCTCATGTTTGAGAGCTCACCCATACCCCACTCCTGCACTTAGCTCAGTAACTGGCACCAAACACATGCAAGGAAGATGGATTTCTCCTGTCTTTCCCTTGCTATCTCCTGGCATTTGCTTGTGCCTCAAAGCACTTACCCTTCAAGTAGGAGCTGGGCATGAGGCGCTGTGCTACCACGGTGTTCCTGCTGACAGAGAGTCCTAAGAGACTCTAGTGTTGTCCTGTCTTCTTCGTCTGTGAATTCATTATATGGTCTATGTGCATCTGCGTCCTATAGAACTTGGGAACCTGCGTACCTTAAGACCATTTTATTTTAGTCATTCAGAAGGGAGCATTATCATCACCTGTCAGAAATAAGTTATCAAGGCAGAAGGGAAGGCAGCTTGTCTCCACATGCTTAACCTGAAGAGGAATAGCAGCTCTCAAGGGATAGCAGTTCCTGTTTAAAAGCTAAAGAATTACAGGTTTTTTTCAAATCTCCTCAGAGATTTACATGTCATTAGCCCATGCTCCCAAATCTGGCGGACCCCAAACACCAAAAACTGGACCAGAGCACTAATCCTCTCCTGAAAACAAAGATGATAGAGATCCTCCCTCATACTCAGAGGTGAGCAAAGAGCACAAGATTGTTGGTGAAAAGCTAAGCAATGGCATCCCCATTGTGTTGCCAGGAAGGACAGCTTTCCCCTTGTGGGCTGGTCACTATAAAGCCCTGCATGCAGTTCAAGGGATAACCTATGTTAAAACAATTAGTAATTGGATGCTTAAAGGAAAAAGTAACACTCTTAAGAGTGTTGCAGAAGTGACAGGAGGAGTTGGGAAGTGTACACTGCTTGAAGAGCTTGCAGTGACTGTTCAGTTGTACTGCTGAGCTTGAGTTGCCTTGGCTTTGGAGTGACTCGTGGCAAGCAACAAGAACATGAAGAAAGAAATGAAGTGCTAACACAGAAGCAAATGAATTAAGTTCTACAGCTCTTGGCTCTTCAGTCTGTGATTCAGTGTGTGTTTGGAGTTTTTCCCCCCATGAGTAGATTTGCCTGTCTGCTTGTGTGATGGGGTACAGATGTCAGGCAGGTGAATGTGGAATGGTGGCAGAGTAGCTTGCTGCTGGTATCATCAAAACATTAAAGTGATACACTTCTGCAGAGCCAAAGTGATACTGCTATGATAGTTCACTTTGGGGAGCCAAGGAAGTCTTGATAGCCCCTGGGCCAGGAAAGCTTACTGTGCAAAGCACTGCCAAGTGATGCTTTCTGCACACTTGGTTGGCATGGCAGCATGGCACACTTCTGGAAAAGGCAGAAGTGAAGAAAATAGAAATTGCCAAGCCCAGATGGATTGGGAAAAGTATGTGTGTGTTAGCTCACTCACAGAATATTGATAACATCTTTTTCCAGCATGCTGAGCCAGTTGTCGCTGAATGCCAGTCCCTGAATTTCATACATTACTGTCTCTGCCTAGTAAGCTTAGACTCCTTGTCCTTCCCTTCAAGGCCTTCATGCTTGCATCTTGGTGCTTCGGTCTATCTGTCATTGCCACCTCCTGCCTCCTTAAAGCTGTCTTTTTTTGTCTTTGTTGTGCTTTTTCACCCACAACTTCACCTTTTTCTATCACTCATAGTAATCGAGGCTGGAATAGCCTGCCTGCAACACCTCCAAGTCCCCTGATGGGAAAGGCCCACTGCAGTACAAAGTGGTGATGCAGAAAAAGTCTGCAACACATTCAATCGCTGTTTCAGTTGCTATTGATAGAGGTACGAGATGACCTGGATTTACATTGTGTGCAGATGTTGGTATGTGCTGGCTTCTTAAAATTAAGGATGCTAGACATCACATACAAAGGCTGTGCATTTTTAAATCATAAGGTTTAAAAATTGGATGCTCCTGTTTAATAAAACCTGAAATGCCAGGGAATTCCTAGATAGAAATACTGCACTCTCTTGTTAATATTTAAAAAAAACAAGTGGTTGACCCAGTTAATGAAGCCTAATATTTGTGCTCAGTAAAAATATTTTTTTTAATTGTGACAAGATTTTGTCTGTAAAGACCTACAGTGTTACTAAGCCAATTCCAGTTAGTGTGGATTTATAGAAAGTGCTTCCATCTTTTGACACTGCAAGTTTAATTAATAAAGATAATTCTGCAGTAGCAATATACTAATTTTTGGAAGGCATTTTATTTAATGCATCTGATAGAAATACATAGTGCTGAACAGTAGTGTGCCAAATTTGATCTATGACCAGAACTCAAAGAAGTTCTTGTTGTGGGCAGTCATCAAATAGGGATGTTTCCAGTGGGACTTAGCAAGGACTGGCACTGGCTCCAGTGCTAGTCAACACCTCCATCAGAAAGATGGGAAATATATTTTCTAATATTTGTGGATAACAAATGTAAGCAGATGATTGGTGCGGAGAGTAAGAACTTCTTCCAGAGCCACACACAAGGTTGCAGTCTTTGGGCAGAGAAATCCAGCTTCCCGCTATACAGAAGCAGTCCCTTTTTATATTGTGCGTGCAGCTGTGGGTCTCTTGTGACTTGCCCAGCATTTCAGCCTGGTGGAATGGACTATAATGTGGTCCCTAGACCTAGACAGGGAACATACAGTAAGGGAAAATACCAGACTTTCATGTTGGGAAGAGCAAAAGAGCATCCAGTTCTCTGTGTTTTGAGAGAAGCGTTAAATTGGAGGTAAGAGAAGTGCAAACATCAACTAAGGTTGAGAAAAATGTGATAAAATGGTAGACTGGAGGAGATCAATTTGCTTTCCTTTATTAATGTGAAGATGGGGAGGAATTTGATTATGGCATATAAATCATTTGATAGGGAGAAGAAGGGCTTTTTAAGGGTTTCTTAATCAAGTGAAAAAACTATTAGAAGGACTTAATAGCTGGAAACTTCAAATTGTGCTGAATTCAAATAGAATCAAGGTGCAGGTTTCTCTCAAGGAAGGTGGGTAACTGTTAGAACAGTCCACCACTGAAAGTGACAAATTCTCTATCTTCAGGTGACTTTCATGGTGACTGGGTGATATTCTTGGAGAACTTTTAAAGCATACATTTTCTGTATGAATAGCAAGACTGTGCTACTTTATAGTCTGTGATGAAACAGGATATCAGACTGATGATCTCATGTTCCCCCAAGACCTTAAAATCTCTTTCTGTGTATCTGGGTACACAGCTTTTCTTTGTATTCCTTGACTGGTGTATTGAACGAACTGGGGAGGGAGGGGCGGGGGAGGCCATGAACCTGGCACACTTTCCAGAGAGGTCCAAAAGAGGTTCAGCAAGAGCAGCATGTAGAAATATGCAGGTGACAGCTTTAGGCAGAGCTTTGCAGGAAAGCACAGAGATCTTAAATGTGTGAGGGTGGGAAAAGCAGAAGATGATAGCGTGGTTCCTGTGGGAAGGGGCTGGAGTGGAGCTCGTGTGGCATCGGCTGAGCGGCAAGTAAGGAAGATAATTAGTTGCTGGTTTCTTGGGTGGACTAAGAAGTTCAAAGAGCAAGAGGGGAGCTATCGTACTAATCAGGAGACAGTCAGTGTAGTAACTTCACAGAGTGAAGGTGAGAGAAAGATGGAGAAATTTTAATATAGTACAGGATGGGAAATACGTAGCAGGCTGGAGGGGTGAGGAAGAAGGGCCTCGGGCAGGGCAACAAGGACAGCATTGATACTGGCAACTGCCAAGGAAACTGAAAGGAGGAAAAGGAGAGCTGGGGGAGGTGGCTCTACTCAGCCTTCATCATGGTGAAGCTGAGTAACAGCAAGGCAAAATGTTGTAAAAAAAGGCTTTGAAGGGAGTCTGGCCACTTTGTGATGCAGGGAGAAGTTTGAGATTTCTGCAGATCCTCTGCCTTCCTTCTGAAGCGAGTGCCTGGAGCTGCTACTGCAGAAGATGTATTGAATAAATACAGTACAATATAGTGCCCCTAATGGTGGCTGTCAGTCAATAGGGATCTCACACTATTGTAATGTGTTTACACCCCAGTTATCAGAAACTAAATGGCCAGGGATGAAGAGAGTACTGTGCCAGTTATCTTGGCTGGTACTTCAGCTGAATGACAGATACAAATCCTGAACCCAAAAAAAGGAAAAGCGATCTAGGCAAACAGCAGTAATCTGTCTGTAGATTCATTTTACAGCTAATCCAAGTTGGATATAACAAGCTTGTAGCATCTGGCAGTCCATAAACGGTACGATGAAACCTTTAACTCTTTGACTTTCTGACAGTGCTGCTATGATTTAAACAACTCTTCCTACGTTAAATACTGGAGGAGTGGAAGGGAGGACAGAAAAGAGAAAATTGTTGAATTGTGGGACCTTACATCTTTTGAAGAAGAGGTGATTGTCTCTTCGTCCACACAGGACTCAGCAAAGTGGAACTCCTGATCTTTTGCAAGCCCTGTACTTTCTACAAACACTAAAACCCTACGTCCAGAGTTATCGGCATCACTTGTTCTTATGTGCATGAAGCTCACAGAAGCAGAAAACATCTTGGAAACAGATTTTTGTCTTTAGGAATTCAGTTTGAATCAAATAATTGTTAACATAAGAAGACCTGCAATCATGTGAAGTGTAGTAAGACTTGCTGCTTTGTGGCTTTAAAAAAAGTCCTTAACCAAAAGGGTCACCTTTTAATATCATCCTTAACAGCCAGAAAGCTATGGTATAAAAACCCAAGCAGTCAATTTCAAATGGGTTCTCTGTGCCTTCTGAAGGAATTCTGCTGAGTGAGACATAGGTGTGTTGCATGCAGCGTGTATTCTATAGAGCAGCAGAAGCACTGGGAACTATGTCATTTCATTGTTTCTTAATGCAGAAGTCTGAACAGAAAAAAGTGCAGTCTCTGAGAAGCAGTTACCTAAAATTGGAAACAATGTTTTAAGGCTGAACAATGTTTTACTCTAGAACAGTAGTTTGAGGATTTTGGTACGCATTATGCCTATACAAATCTGCACCTAACCTGACAGCAGGACAGATTCAGGGGGATATACAGTGCTTGTTCTTACATGTTTTTGATTAATGCTCTTTGTGTGTATCCCTGTTTGTCTTTAATGGATGCAGACCCTTTCAACAAGGGTTTCCTTTATGGTTTCTGCAACTACTCTTCTCTACCATTCTGTTTCCTAAGCTCTTATTAGATCAAAGTCCCTGAAATTCTGATGCTATTTTAATGTAGCTGTTAATCTCAACTTTGCTTTGTCCATATGTAATCGTCAATCATTAATATAGCATGTTATGCACTGGTAATGTGCTTGGCCTTGTACATGGGAGAAAATGAGAATGACTGCTGGAAAGATGAACTAATAGACTAGGGATGTGCTGGGAAACCTCAGAGGAGGGAGAAATATGGAGGTCTTTAGTTTTATATATGATTGTTACTATTGACTCCCTTCTTCTGAGCACTCTGAGTGAGGCTGGAGGAAATGCATTGCATTTTCTCATTTGTCCATCCAATTACTCTGTTTTCATTCTGTTCTACCTTTTAAATTACAGAAAACTGAGGCGGAAGACTTTTTTGTGCCACATTTCAGAAGCTTTTCCTAATTCATCTATGGTTTTGTGTGTGTATGGCTCTACCCCAGCATCTGTTTGTGCAGAGAATTTGGAAGCTGTTCACTGAGGCTTTCCAATTGCCCTCTTCTCTTTTGTCCACCTGTGGAGCATTGTCTGTTTAAGTATGAGCAGAGCAGACAGTATCTCAGGGGAGGAACAAGGATTCATGCTTGTATTTAGAGTGACTGGCAGGGAGCCTTATTCTTAGAAATATTGTAGGAATGTCACACCAAAGCACTTGGGAAGACAAAGATATATAAGAGAGAGTTCCATTCATTCAACTGTTGTCTAATGGAGTTTCTGCCCCTTACCTAAGTTAGGGAATGTATTCATTATCTAGTGCATAATAATGTGGTTGATTGCAGGCTTTAAAGTAGACAATAGTGTTTGTAAATCAACAAAAGTTGACCGGGATTAAAGCTGAAGTGTGAGTAAAAATACGTAATCACCAGTAGGAATAGTTTTAACAGCAGTCTTCAGTTAGCTGCCCCTAAAACAAGGTACGTAATCTGCTGGTAATAATGATGAATGTCCTTAGAGATGTTATGAATCAAACCTCGGTACTGACTTTCAGGAATTTATTGAAAGATTCCATGGCCTGTTCAGTGCCCCCTTATGCACTGCTTATCTTCCGTTGCTCTTTGTATCTGAGATCTGCTTTGAATTTTTACAGAATACTCACTTCAGCCGTATTTTTGAAAGGGAACATGACATCTAGTCCCCTCCTTAGAGTCCTGTGAATGAGCATTTTATCAGTGAATCAGCCTTGAAATGTTACAATGCTGTTTTAGTATTTGTCAGTGTTTGTATAAAACATGCACAAAGCCAAACCATAAAGAACTCAATGCTTAAACAAGGAGCAGTAAGCAGCTGAACTGACCTGAGAGCCTGAGAGATTTTTTTGAGCTCCAGAGATTACTATGGACATCTGTTTCAGTGATTTTTCCTGGCTCTTGGTGTAGCTTGCACCTTTGCTTCTAGGCGTGAAGCCAGCACCCCTCTGTCAGAGTAGCCCAGAAATATGTTACTGGGGCACCACAGCTTTTTCTAGCCTTACAAGAATACACTGAAATGGTAAAACACTGCTGAATACAAGGCTGAACTATCTTCGCCGACAGTAGTTTTTCCAGTAGAGCAATTGATTCTGATCCTGTTGAGTTGATGCCCTTTTCTGGCCTCTGTTAAAAGTAGAGGACAGAGTGGATGTCATTTTGTTTGGTTGAAATACAGAGATTTACTCCCACCACCATTTCATCTAGCTTTAAGCTTGCTTCCAGCTGGAACAAAGCACTCCTGAAGTTTGGGCAGTGATATCTCGAGCTACTGGAAAGGGGCCAGTCCAAAGCACTTGATGTCAAGGAGATTTAATATAAAGTTTCTCCTCAGAAGAATGTGAACTTGGTGCCAAAGGCCTTGATTAAGACCATTTTGAAGCCTGTTGGACATTGTCAGATGCCTTTCCTGGTGATTTAATTAGCTTTGTAGGAAGGTTTAGTGTCAGCTCAGAAAACAAATGGGGAGAGAGGGTATTGCTGGCTGTCAACAGTACATTAAAGTGTTATGTGAGAATTCAGCTTTAAAAGCATTTTTCTCAACTATTAACCACAGTTCTCATAAATCATGGAGTAATGGTTTCAAAATTATCCTATACAGGCCGCGCTGAAGAAGTCTTAATTATCTGAAAGCTTACATGAAATGGTGACTTGAGGTTTGCCCCAGTTGGAGGGAATCTGTGACCAACATACATCTAGGGGCATGGCAGAACAGGTCATGGAGGATTTTTCACAAGGGTGAAATAAATAGGAAAGACAGAGGAGCTGGCTGACATTCAGAAATGCAGCTGCCAGACATCACCTCTGCTTAGCAGAAGGCAGGGTGGTCTGTGCTCAGGTGTCCTCTTGTAAGAGGAGCCCTCTGGAGATCTGTTCCAGCCCAAGTCACATCCAGGCTCTTCCTTAGGGCCCTTGCAGGCAGGGTGCTGCTCTGGCATGCTGATAGTGGGGTCAAAGCGCCAGATTTATAAGCATGGAATGGAAATTGGTGGCACAGTCCTGTTTTGATACGGGCCAAAACTTGCCTTGGCTTGCACGCTGCTGTGGCCGGGGGAGGTGTGGCATTGGTCTGCATGTGCAGGTAGGTGGTCAAGAAGGTTGGATGCACTGTGGGAACCAACACCGCCCTGCTTCTTCCCAATGAAATGGGAAGTTCTGGCAGGGGGAGGGCAGCGAACACCACATGTAAAGCTGTGGCTAATGCCACCTGCTGTGCCAATGTCACAGAGGCTCCTTTAATGATCCCACATGCCATTTCTTAGAGGCGATCGTGGGGGTGGCAGATACTTGCAAGGCTCAGGAGGTGGCTGGGGGCAAGAGCAACTTTATCATTACTGCATTTCTCCAAGTCCCAACACGGTAGTTTATCAGCTGGCTTCTAACTGGAAAACATGAATTTCAGAGGCACAGGAGGAATCTCATTCCTGCCCAATTGCAGCCACTAGTGTGGGGGCTGCCATTACCAGCTGCTCACTTTGTAGGTTGGGTCCCATGCCCTGCTGTGTCCAGCTTGTGCAGAGAAACTGAGCTTTTCTAATGTGTGTATCTTCCAGAATTGGAAGCACCAGGGGGTGCTGTCTTGGGTGGTAGAGAGCAAAGCATGGAATGGGGTAGCCTGCTGTATGGGGTGAGGGGAAACCAAATGAAAGCATAGGTATAGGATGGAAAACTGAGATTGCAGCCTGTCACCTTGCTACCTATACTGCTACCTCCATGGAGTAGTTCTGTCCACCACTTGCAGCATGAGCTATGTACACCTATTGTAGGGTACAATTATAACCAATGTTCAGGGATTATTGTACTGTAGATCCCCTCAAATCTGGCAGGTTTACATTGCTTTCTTGTCAAGGTGGGGTTTTTTTCATATAGAAAAAATTAGAACCCGTTGCCATTTCAGTAACGTAGATGATGACAATTTCTTCGTCATCTGAAATGTGCTGTTTTCAATAACAGCTTGGAAGAGGCAACAGAGAGGATCCCACCTGCAGCATGTGCTGCACACTTGCACGCAGTCTTTACCAAACGCTGCCTGGGTCCATCTGTCATGACAGAGTAAAAATAATTCCACAACACCGTACACTGTGCAGTCGCACTAATACAGAGGCATGCTTAGTAATAAATCAAATGCCTAGGTGTCATGTTTCATCCTGTGCAATTAAACTTTGTAAAACCTCCGAAAAAATGTATTTTAACAGAAGTAGCAGTTCACTGTGAGAACCTCTAATGTGTGTTTGACACGGTCGATTCAACAATTCATGTGATGCACTGAGTGTGACAGTGATTAGAGGATCATCATTTCAGTATTCATGCAGCTCCACGATTATTTAACAAAGTTCCAGGTTAGCTATACGGAAAATAGTAATCCAGGCTGTTTTGTATGTGAAGTAAATATACAATTAAGCCCATATCAGATCAGTTGGGGTCAGCAAGCACTCAGTCCATTTTTTTCTGTGAAGCAGTGTAGTGTGATGTTTTTATACTGGGCTGTGGTGCCTAAACCCTTACTTAGGCTTCCTGAGTCAAGTCTTTGTAAAGCGATGCTCATGTCAGCAGGCAGGGTAACTCCTGTGTATAGTGTTATTTAAGCTTATCTCCTTCCTTGCAGTGCTGGCTGTTTAAAAAACACCTGACGTAATTTGTGCCAGTCTGTCAATCATCAAATTCTAGAGGCTTTTTCTGCACACTTCACTGTCTTACAGAGGGTCTTTGTGATTTTTGACATTTCTGTGATGGAGCACTAAGTAGTATAAATTTGAGGTCACGAGGGAAAACAAAAATAAAATTTGCATGCAATTCCAGGTTGTTTTCATAGCTGGTGAATAAGCCCTGGCATTAGGATGTAGTTGTGATTCACTGAAGTAAAAAGGTCATCAGCAGATCAAAATAAGAGCTAAATACCTTGACAAAAATATCTACCATGGCTAATTTTTTATTTTTTTACATTTATGAGCTTTACTTCAGGAAAACATTATAATATTGTCTATTAACAATTCTACAATAAAAAAAGAGCACTCCTACCGGGGCTGTGAAAACGAGCTTGCCGCTGAAAAGTTCTGTAGCAGAGAGGACCCCAACAGTGTGTTTTTTCTTAACAAAATAGAAACAAAATACAAGCACTTAAAGGTCTTCTCTAATTATTATTTTTGTATAGCCATATCAAAAAAAAAAATTTAATGTTTTACAGTAAAATACAGTGTAGCCTGTGGAGTTACTACTTCTGATATTCTGTAAATAAAATATTTTGACATGGTTGTGATGTGGAGTGTTGAAGCTGTCTGTCTCACATGGGCACTGTGTAATTACCCATCCTAATCGCAATTATGTAATCTAGTATGTTGTTACAAGATTAGGGTATCTATTTATGTAGCTGAATCCCTGAAACGTTCAAAGCACCAAAAATTACTGTAGGGAAAAGAAGGAAACATAAATGTTTGAAAATCACATTTAGGAAATGCTGTAAGGTTAGAAGACATGCTGCCAAAATCAAGGATATTTGCAATCAAAGGGGAGGCACAAAGCAGCACCCTGGCTGTGCCCATGGTGGTCTTGCAAGGCGCCCCGTGTCTGCTTAGTCTTTTGCCACCACGGCAGAGTGGCTCAGACTGTTTGCAAGTTGAAAGCGCAGAGGTTGCTCCTTCCTCCTAATTGTCTGCCTCGTCAAGGGAAGCTGTTCACTTTAGGTCAAAACTGGGTGCCATTTTCAAATTAAAGTTCATTGTTGAAGGCTCAAGTCTGAGTTTTGTGCTTCTGTGACAGCTTTTCAGTTAGAATTGCAGTGAATTATTTTGCTGCTTCCCTTGCCGGGTAGGGAGTGAATAGATTACCTGGGGTTCAGCCCTTCTGCTGAGAACAGAACCTTCTCACTAAAAGGGAGACTGGTCATTGTGCGCCTCGACCCAGCCCATCATGTCGGGCTGTTTCACTGTGTACGGAGGAGGTGCGTGGAGAGAATTCAGCAAGGAAAAAATGTTTTGTGCTTTAGGGAGGAAGCCCTGTAGTAGGCAGGGAGAAAAAGCAAAAGAATTATTCACAGTGCCTATAACTGAAAAGGTCTCGAAAGAATAGAAATCTTAGACTGGAGGCTTTCATCATGAATGTGGATTTTAAAACAAAACCACGTTTTTCACCTTAACTTAAGCAATATGTGCAGGAAAGATACCCTTGCAGAAGTCGTTAATGTAAGCAGAGGGGATGATAAAATGAGTTAGATCTTGTAAAAGGATTCGTTTATCAAGGCTGTGTATCAGGAGAGCTGCCATCCTCAGGAGGCTGGCAGGGGGATTTGCGGAGCCTGCCTTTGTAGGTCATGGCTTCCTATTTGTCTTAACTTGCTACTGATTAAAAGTTACCAGTGAATCTCTGTGTATTAGCTGTCCAAAATGAATTTGTTACCTCAGTATCGCTCCAGCAGATGCTGTCTTCTGCAGCGTAAGAATTGCCGTCACAGTGGCCCTCTTCCCCGCAGACTCAGCAGAGAGCTAGAGACACAGAATGCTGCTTGTCTCTTCCCGACACTCGGGTTGAGTCCTCAGAGACCATTAAGGGTATTTGTGGCTCCACAAGAGGTCTCTTGGGTGACTAAACAAAATTACTTTCTTTTACAGGGCTCCAGGTCTGTCTGTCAGATGGGACCTGGTACGCCGCCTTTGTAAAACCATTGAGACCTGTTGATGAATAGTGCCACAGGAGAAACATGAAGGTAGTAGTGAGGGTTTCCTGGGGTTCAGAGGCAGTGCGCAGGTCAGACTGTATGACATGCCCTTTTTGTGTATTTTTCTAGCAGCTTTTTTTATATCTGTTACCCAGCACCAGTCACTGTTGTAAAATGCCCTGACAAAAAGCATATTCCCTATGGATGGGGAAGGAGGACTAATGTCTGTTGAAGCCATCAAAAGAAGACCAGAGCCTGTGCATCCAGAGCAAACAGGGGTCCCTTGGAAACATCAACACAAGGGTGGAGACTACTAGCACAGAAAGAAAGAATAACATTGGCAATAGTAGATCTCTTGGCCAGAGCTCTTTTATTCTTTGATGGCCTCTATGCTCTTGAATTTTATATACACCGTATTTCACCTCTAAACCAAATCCAAGTATTCATTAATACCAGTCAAGACTTGTTGTGGAGTTTTTAAATGAGACTCTTCTGCTGAGTCAGATAGATGAGACATCCACCTTCTCGTGTTACATTGCCCAAAATAGACATCTCTTTGAAAGCGGAATTAGAGTGCATCTTGTCCCGCTTCGCTCTGCATACTTTCACAGGGATGCCAAAAAGCAACTTCTCAGGCCACAGTGATTTCGCTGCAGATGGAAACTTCTCCTGTTTTAATAATATATGCTATATCAGTGACTTATTTCAGGTGTTGAAAAGGTGGTTATCAATGGTTTAGAGGAAGACTTCTTTGCCGAAGGCTCCAATAGCAATTTGGTACTTACCTCCCCAGTAGCTTTTAATGGGAATTAAGCACCTACAAGCCTTTTTTTGCCTTAGAAAATCTCCCCCCCAGGCTACAGAAGAAGATTGGTAGCATTAAAAACGATGACATTTATCCAAGAAATGGCAAAAGGGAGCACAATAACCCCACACTTTACAGGTGCTTTCCATCAAAAAAGCAGCCCCACATCTTTGCAAATTCAAGATACAAATGTTGAAATGTTGCTGCAACCTGACGGTTGACCAGTTCAGTGAACTCTTTAAGACCTTGTATCAATGCTTCGTGCCAGCTAAAGACACAAAGTGAAATATATATGCTGCCTCATTTCTCATCACAGTATATTTTGACAATAGAAATCAGAGCTGTGGTCAGAGCAAGCAGGGTGAAAATACAGTATATTCTAAAGCATCTTGTAGTCTTAAGGACAATATAAATGATGTGTAGGTTATCAGGACAGCAGACTCCGGATGCCTCCTCCTCCCATCAGTCTCTGAGTGGGTTAGTGGTTAATTATAACCTGCCACTTGGGTTTTCCCCATGTGACTAGCAATGATTTCCCTATTCCTAGATTAATTAAAATGTTAAATAAGATCTGTCCCTAACACCACTCTCAGGGGTAACATGTTATCATTTATCCTTACCCTTTAGTTATGGACATTTAGTAAGTTTTAAAACATCTCCACTAGGATTTAATCCCAATCAGCTTCAGTTTTGGGGATGGGCTTTTATGAAGTGCTATACCATGCTTTTCTGTTGACTCTGTAGTTCAACCAGAAGGAAGAGCTTGGGTTTACTTCTGACCTGCTGTTTTTATATCCCTGGTGAGTCGTGGGTTCCTTCTAGCACTTCAACGCAGGCAGGACTGTCACTCGCATTTGTTCTATTACACATTTGGCATTACAGGGCAGTGATTCCCAGATCACGCTTTTTGGCTCTTCTGCAGTAGGTTCTGCTGTTTTTCTGATTCTCGGATGGCTCAGCTCTCTACAGATTTTAAAATAATTGCAATTGATATAGTAAATTTGTTAGCTAATTCCCATAGCACGTTGCTATTAAAACTAAAAGCTGAGTTTTCTTTCCTATACTTTTTTTTTAAAAAAGTGCTGAGCAGCTCAAGCACTTGAATCCTAAATGGTGCTCCATTCTCTCTTACTTATCAAACCTACTTTTTGGTTATTTAGTTCTGCTATCTCCTCATTTCTCAGAACTTTCATGGCAGCATTAAGTCATTCTGGATTTTTCCACTTTCTTGACTTGTCTGTGCTGCTTTTTCTTGTTTTCATACTGTGTTGTTTCTGTCATGCCTTTCTGCTTTTGCATACCAGCTTGGTGGTGGTGGGTTTTTTTTAACTGCTTGTTTCATAGTGGAGCCATGCTGCCCTCCCTGTTCCCACAGACCGGGCTGGCTGAGTTGGTGGGAGAGTCTGTCTATGCAGAGCAGATGTATAACAAAATTAGCTATTAATAAATAACTGTATGACAGTTACTATTTCTGTACCCCTTCCTTTTGGGGAGCTGCATGTCAAAATCTGCACATTAACAGAACTCTCTTTAATTTTGCTTTTCTTGTGACTCAATGGCAATAGCATTTGCTCTTTTATTTGGCCATCGCAAGGGAATAGTAATAGATTTTCTTTCAAACCATTTTCCGTCATCATTTCCCATTACAGCAGTATACTTTGGCTTGTAGGGATTTCCTCATACGCTTCTGCTGAAATAGCTTCTCATACAGCAAAAGTGGTGTAATGGAGCTATGGTTGCCTTGAAACTCTGAAGATTTTTTTAAATTTTTTTTTTTTTTAGTCTAGATTCCATTTTAACAAATACAAAGAGAAACCTGGGAGGAGGCAGGGGAAAGCGGTTTATTTCCTGTGATCACAAATGGACATTCCTCCATTCTTTCACAAACCAGTGTTGTAGATGCTGTAAAATGTTTTAAGTTGAAATGCAGGGGGAATATGGACACACATTTAAGCTGGTTTCCCCTGAGAACTGTAGCAATCATGTACTGGTTGTTTTGAAAATGGAGGTTTGCAGTAAAAACAAGTTCTACCCTGTGATGCTTTAACATCCTTAACACTTTGAGATTCTGCTTGTGTAATAAATGATGGACTGGTAAGGTTTAAAACCAGAAAGATGCAAGCACCTAGGAATACAAATAAAAGTATTTCTGGTCTCACCTTAATTGCGATCAAAAATATATCCTGACATTGATAACTAAAGCGAAAGACCAGCTGACAGAAGTCAGCTGGAAAGCACAAGGATTAGCTGGTGACATTCTGATCTGTACAATTAGGTGGATGTTATTAACATTTAAGTAGTTTAAGAAACAGCTTCCTGAAATACAGAACTGTGTGCTTGAACTGTAAAAATGCCGTCATTCTACCTGACTCAGTGATAATTGCCTAGTAAGCGCTAAACGTAGTGAAAATGCAGCAAAGCCTCAGAAATGCAGGCTAGGAACCAGAGATGGGAATGAAAGCAACATTCATCTTTAAAGAAATTCAAAACAGCACTCAGTTTAAAGAAGGAAGGGAGGGGGAGAAAAAACAACACCCAAGCTTTTAAAATGCCAAGTTTGATATAACCAAAGGAGGAAATAAGTGGTGGTAGTTTTCAGCTGAAGAAATCAGGGATAACATCTTCACTGAATATACTGTTTTCTCCTTGTCACACACACATGCACGCACATGTGTCTGCTTGTATGCATGCTGGAGCCAAAGGGTCTTTCTTTTTTTCCCCGTATCTTCAGCCAAAGTCTGTATAGATAGTTGAGTTTGCCTATGTGAAAGCAGTTTTGCTGGATAAATCACAGTTCTGTTTGGCAACAAGTTGCTGTTGTTGTTAGCACATCTGAAAACTGACTTCTTGGCACTGCATCTTCTGCTCTACAAGTTTTGTCTTGTCTTGCTTACTGAAGCTAATCTACCTTACCAGGATGGTCCCTTAGAGTTGGCTTGCTCTCTCTATGTAGTTAGACCACAGCCCTGCAGAGTTCATCCCCTCCTGTGGTTTGTGCTTGCCATGCTGAGCCTCCTCCTAGCACCAAAAGGTTCATTTGCTGCAGTGATCAGCTGCTGAAGGGGGAGGTAATCCAAAGGGTTTCATGGGGACATAGCAGGTGGGACTTGGCAGTGATCTTCCCAAGTTGACTTGTAGCCCGATGGCAAGACGCACTCCCTGGGGAAGGGGAGCCCATGCGCTGCTCTGGTACGGTGCCGGTGCCGTTCGGAGGGCCAGGCAGGACACGGTAGAGGCATGCTGCCTGTTCAGGCTGACTGAGAGATTGCTTTAGGGATCTTAACAGGGTAAACAGCAGCACTTTTTTCTTCCTTAATAAAAGAAGAAGCGTGTATGTGCAGCTGTAACTATCTGTGTTTCAGAGCTATAAGTCTCTGTCAGCTTCAGTGCCTGGTGCATTCCTGGTACAGTTAATGCAGCAGCACCTGGGAGAAAATATGGTCAGTGTCACCCACAGGCTCAGCCAAAATAAGCTGAATCAAGAACCGTCTTGCTGTCACCCCTGGCAGCTGCCTCAGTGTGTGAACACCTCTGTAGGAAGCTGCTTCAGAGAAACTGTCATGTCAGCGTGCTTGGAGATGGATCTGGATTCGGAGTGCATCTCCCTAAACTCATTGGCTGTATTTAAAGCATTTTGCTTGAACATACCTGACAACTATTTAGAAAAGCTTCCTTTCTTACTGCCGTATTTCTACAGAGGTCATCTTATTGGGGGGTGGGGGTGGGGGGTGTGTGCGTGCTATTTCCATATTTCACTCCAGATGGTAAAGAAGGAAGTCTTTTGACTCCAGAACGAGAAGTTTGCTGGTGGTCGTGGTCTCTCTGCTACAACCACTGGAGGTTTAATAGAAAGCAGGGAGTAAAACTGGGATATTAGTTCAGTAATACAGTAATTCAAAATTTTGCATATAATTCTATTAATGATGTATGAGCCAGAATAGATGCCAGCTTCCTCTCCTAGAGCTACATTTATTTTGCAAAACAATAGGATAACAAGATGTTTAGCTTCATTTTTGTTAATATAGCGAGCAGACATGACTGATTACACACAGGGAGCGGAACAGTTGTGTTAAAAAAATGATGTAGTCATTTTTCTGCCTATAGCCACACTTCAGAAACACAAAGGATTATTTGTAGATCACTGTGAAGTGTTAAATGAGTTCATTGAATATTCTGTTAATATGCAGAGATGCAAAAACAAAAGACACAAAGGTATGAATTCCTTTGCATCTGTAGCTTCTCATCAGAGAATAGCAAAGACAAACAAGAAATTAAAAAATAAACAACTAACCACCTCTTGCAGGTTTGGATAAGGGAGGAAATTAGAACTGTTCCATAGGGGGGAAAGAAAATTCAGATAAAATGGGAGGATTTTCTTCTTCCTCTTCTTCTTCTTGCTTGTAGAAGTAAGTATTGACTACTGTTAGCAGGCTGCCAAGACTGGGGAGGTCAGCTCCCTCAGAGGCGATACCCCCTCCTGTGAGAGTAGCTTCAGCATTGGGTACTCTGGCCAGGAAAGGTCCTTGATCTGCATTTGGTAGATGTATTTCTGCTTTGGACAGTGTATCATCTTTGTGATAGCACCAGCAGAGAAGTGAGGTGTGCTTTGGTATGCTGCCTAGCACAGATGGGAAGATCCCATGGTCCTCACACACATGCTCTGTATTTTGGCATGCCTGGAAAGGCTGACTGTGCCACTGGTTTTGTCAAGAGATTTTTGTAGTGATTAATATTTGACCAGCTCTTAGAAGGTAATGGAGGCTTGTTGTAGTATCTTTCCTATTCAACTCCTGCCATGCACATCTGAATTTATTTTCTTCCTGATTGGCTTTAAAGGTGTGTAATCATGCAAGACTTAGACTGTTGACAGCACAATTTTAATTCTTACCAGCCACTCAACAGACAATTGGTGCAGCAGGAACAGAGTGCAGGTTCCCATTGTCCTCTCATTTTAATAGATGCACTGCTATCTCAGTTTCATTAATCGTCTTACCTCTGAACGCAGTATTGAAATGTTATCAGCTTCTCTCTCAGTGTTGCATATTCTTGCCATACTCATGTGTGACTGGAAGCAAACTGGCTGTATCCTTGTAAGGCTGAGGCTACACCTACACCACAAGATGTGGTTCAGCATACAAGTGCTCACGCTGGCTCTCAAAAAGGCTCTTGTTTTGCTAGTGTGAAGCTAAGTATGGGCTAATTCACCTTGCTTGTGAGTTAGTTCAGCAGAGGTGTACCTGAGCTATCCGCCATCTCTTTAGGCCAGGGATTCAACTGTGGTAGGTTTATGGTGTACTGGTCCAGTATAAACAAGTGATGCTGCACAGGGACAGATTTTGCATCACTGGCATCTGTAGCAGGAACAGCTTGACGCTTTCTTCTGACAGTAGTTAGCATGTCACTGTTTAGCAGAATAAAAGCAAGGGCAGGAGTGCAATGCTAAGGTTGCTGTTGTAACTGAAGACCACCAGCCTGGTGCCCTGAAGCTTCTCTTTGCTGCTTGCATTAACTACTGTTTCTTTATTTTCTTCAATTATTTTTCAACTGCAAAATACCAACAATGCCTTTTTTATTATTGTTTTTTATTTTATTTCCTTTTATAGTACACTTTTATAAGTGCCTCTAGCTCTTTGACTTTAGCCATATATCTATCATCACAAAGGTTGTTTTAGATCTGCCTGCATTTAGCCTGATGCATAAAGAGAAGTATTAATGCTGATCTCATCTTGAAATGTTACTAAGAGGAAAAATGAAATTACTGCAGGTCGTTTTGAAGCAGGAACAGAGTTTGTAGTCAGAAGCAATGTTTCAGTGTTACTGGGAAGGAAAAAGTGAACTGATGACAAAACCAACAGTGAGAAGGAGAGGCCTTTGCTGCTTTGAGCAGCACCCTGTGCCATCTACCCAAACTGCCCAGGCTCTCCAGTGACAGGAATCATGGTGTTCATAAAGCGTTCTGGGCAGGCTGAGCTGTATTTCGAAGTATCATCTTTGAAATATGTTGATTATCAATATTTAAAAGGACTCAATTAGAAGTTCAGGCATATTACACAGTGCAGCTAATAAGAGCCATGGTGTGAAATACAATAGCACTCTGGTGACACTGTTATGGCATCACGGTTAATGACCAAAATATTAAAGGACTTACTGAAGTTCAATCATCAATCAAGGTAAATTGATTCTTCTGGCAAAGAATGCAAATGTGTTCCTTTGATACTGCGTGCATACCAACTACCCAGGCTCAGCTCATGCTCATTTCTATGGTTATCAATTTAAGAACAGCTGAGTGAGCTAATGGTGAAAGAAGGGGGGGGGGGGGAAGTAGCAATAAATAACTTGCCGTT
>JAVJGJ010000030.1:23246349-23264037 GCA_035590215.1 Microhierax caerulescens
CCGGGCGCGCAAGGAGCAATAATTAACTTTCCGTTTACTAATTAATGGCTGACGTTGTCACAATAATCCAGATTGCTAGATTTCTCCTCAAAGTTTTCCTCCCTCCTCTTTGCATGTTGTCTCCGTTGTTGTCTGTCTTGAACCCAGGGCTACTATCAACAGAAGTCGGAGAGAGGATGAGCAGTTTTAAGTCTTCCTGCAATCAGTATTTCCTTCAGATACTAAATTTGTGTGAAAGTGTCTCAGTCTGTCTTGGTCAAAATTGCCATTATAATCAAGATATCGCTGGAGCAGAGGCTTATTCTCCTGCTGTCAGGAGGTCATCGGTGCCTCTTCAGATCCTGCTCTGGTTCTCTTTCACCTTTCTCATCCAGTTTGCTCTGTTGGGCCCCGCACTCAGAAGTCTTGCACAACTTCTCTCCAGGAGTTCCTTCCTTTTACTGTTTTAGTTCTTTGGCTGTGCCAGTAGCATCAGCCTTTGCTTTGTTCCCTGGTGGATATCTTGCCTGCAGCTGTACTGCCCCAGGGCACAGAGCTTGCCTGTCATCCCTAGACCCTGCACACCTGGAATGCTCTTCCCATCTGTGAAGCCTGTAAACAGAAGCACAAAGCCTGCTATTCTTAGTACGATCCCTCCTTCCCCCGAGTGTGCTGTGTTACTGTCACGTGGGGTAACTTCTTGTGGCACATCCTCTTCCACAGGGAGTAAGTTTCTGGACAAGATGAAAATCTTCAGAGGCTACGGCTGGTTTTCAGCAGTGTGACACGCTGCCAGTAAAGCAGGGGTTTCAAACATGCCCTTTGCTTGCATGTCCCCTCTCACCAGCATGGTGCAGTGAGCCTCAAGGGTTCCTTGCATGGGTGCTTTGTTGGCTTCCAGCATGGGTGACAGGCAAACTATCCTCTCACCTGAGTCATCACAGGAGTGGCAGAGGTCTAATGGGTGCTAATGATAAGCACTGATCTCCTCTCATGCTGCTTATACAAATGTCACATTACGCTCTTGTAATGAAAAGCGAGAACAAGCCATTCCTTAACTCAAGGACAAAGCTGGCACCATGACCATGGCTAGCAATTCCTGAAATCTTGCCAGGACTGATAATATACAAACCAAAATCACTGTAGTAAGGATCACATTTGTTATATTTCATAAAAAATACCCTCATTAAACATCTTCTGTGAAAGCTCAAACTGTCAGAAATAGACCTAGGTTTATAATTGATTTTTCCTACGTGGACTGCTCTTCATCCCAGCCTTCGAGTGAGCTTCATTTATATGTGAAGTGTGTGTTGAGTCAGTGTAAGAGCTGTAGAAGACAGGGACAGAAGAGCTAAGTTGTTGCTGGGAAGGAAGGAAGTACAAATGAGAGAGAGAGAGAGGTCAGCCATTCTTCTTAGGAATACAGATTTTTTTGAGAGATGGTTCTTGTCTTTTGTTCCTCTGCCCAAAGTTACCCTGAGGACAAGTGCAGTAACAAAGGTTTTACATGCCCATATTTTTTCTGACAATGAGGAATGCAGACCCTAGCTACAATATGGGGTACATAAAAGGCCGCAAGAAGTAATCTACAAATGGAAAAATATTCCGTGCAGGAAAAGACTTGAAGCTCTGTGCGTTGCACTTACCAGAAGGAAGAGCAAGAGGTGAAATATTTGTGGAGTATGAGTACCTAAAGTGAGAGAAGATGCTAGCTGCAAAGAATGACTGTTTAATCCATCCAAGGCAGAACAAGAATCAATAACTGAAAGCTGAAACCAGAGAAATTCAAGCAGAAATGAGGCTCAGGTCTCCAACAGTGGGGCTGATTTGCCACTGAAGTGTTTGTTTCTCTATCTCTTGATGTTATCTAATGCTAGACACCTTTCTGCAAGACCTTTCAGCCCAGCATAGGTGGAAATAGAGCACAAGGCAGGTGTGAAGGGCTGCTGCATGGAATTTGTCTGATGCAGAGGATCAGGGGAGGTGACCAAAATGCTCTTTCTGGTCTTAGGACTTTTACCTGCAAATATAGCAGGTAATTTCTGGATTAACTCAGCTTTGGGTTTCTGGTTAGGTATTTTCCTTGAAAACAGCAAAGAACTGATTTTCACTCAGGCTGTTTTGAAGTGTGAATGAAATGGAATTTGTGCTTATCAGTAAGTAATGTTCTGTTGGGGTAGCATGGAGTAAAACTCAGAAAGCAATCATATGAATTAGCAGCAGATCTTCCTCCATCTTTGCAGGCACACTGCTTCCATCACAAGGTTAACTAGGTCCTTCTGCCTTACAATTTCATCTCTGCATCAGACAGCAACTTAAATTCCTTTACAGGGAAGTGCAGGTCCCTGCTCTGGGGTCTCAGAAAGAATAGCACCTGTACTAAAACTCATGTTGCTGGATCGACATGCTGTGAGTCCTACCTGGACATCCAGAGTGGATGTTTTTCTTTCAGGTGAGATCTTTTTCCTCTTTGAGCAGTGATCCTGGGAGGTTGCTGTAAAAACAAACTCAGAAACCAATGCTGACCTTTTTTGTGCAGTGCTGTTCTGGGACTTTCCAGTAAAGTCAGAGTAAAGGGAAGAGCTGTGTTTTGAAACCATATTCTGCTAGTGATTGACCACAAACAACAAACCCCGATTCTTAGCCCATTGATGCGGTGCATAACTAAAAACAGCTTTTCCAGGAAACAAGAGCAGGGATGGATGGCTTACGTGGACACAGGGCTCGCATGTCATCAGCTTCCCAGAAAAAGAATCTTTCTCAAGGTTGCTGGAAAGAAATTGGCAGCCCTGGGTGCGGGAAAGGATGGAGCTGCAATGTGCAGCTTGTAGAAAATGCTGTCAAGTTTCCTTAACTGTCAGGAGGAAAAGAAAATGTAGCACAGAGCTGCCAGCACATCCAGCATTAACTAAAGGTTTAACTAAACTGAAGCATCCATCCTCCAGCTTGGCCAGTTACACACTACCCAAGAACAAACGCTGTGGAAAAGTTGACAGGTAACAGATGGTACAACCAACATAACTTTGTTCATCAACTCCTACTGCCAGTCATACTCCATTAGCAGAAGCACCTCTTCTCACCTGAGTTAGGTGGCCTGTAGGAACACTGCTGCTGTGGGCTAAGCTTGGCTTGTGCCAACAAGGTTGTTCTCAGGTTGACACTGACTGCCTTGTTTGGCCTGTCAGTAACCACAATTGTCAGGTGTGGATTTTACTATCTCCCTGTTTCCTCTGTAAATGTATCATAACTGATCATGTCACTTTTCTATTTCTAGGTAAGAACACAAAGCTAACCCTTTGTCCTATGATCATTATTCATTACCAAGCTATTTTCATGACATCATTTTATATCGCCTGTTACTTTTAACTATAGCTAGAAAACACAGAAATATGTTAGAGTCATTTTCATGTGTGGTCCCAGAATCTGAATTTGCCACAATGTTTAGGGTCTGTTGGTTATGCCAAGGAGGAATAGTATCTGCTGGGCTGAGCAGGGAACAGCTAGTTAAGAATAAGTGTAACACTCAGAGATGGGAAGCAGAAATATTCGTCCTCTTACTGCCATCTGCTTTTTACCCATTAAGGCATGTGGCATGCTTTATTTCAGTCTAATGCCAGCTCTGCCCAGAGGGGTTAGATGAAACAAATGAAATTCCTTTCTTCCTTATACTATCCTTGTAAAGTTGCCTGACCGTAAGTCTTTGCCCTTTTTCACCAAGATTTAAAAAAAAAAATAAAATAAATAAATAGGGTCCCCACCACTAGTATTTTACTTTTTGCCTCTGTCTACATTTTCTTAACAACTTAATGCTTTCTGGTATTTGTACGTGATGCACATAATTGTTGGGGGGATGGGGCGGTTGCATTTGTATTGAGACATCCTCCCTCATTGCTTGACTCACCCTATCCCATAGCCACAGTCACTGGGGTAGTGTAGCTGTTCTGTTACTTGAGCTTGGTGCCTAGTTAGGTCTTTCTCTTTAGAGAGATGTTTTTAAGACTTGCCAAACCAGTCCAGTCAATTGTGCTCCCAACCAGTCTGGCCCCACTAGCAGACTGGCAGCTATGGCCATTTCCACCTTATGAGCTGAACAGCATCTTTGAGACTTTTGTGGGCTTTAAGCCTGCAGGAGCCCACCTGGCCGAGCCTGCACCACATCCTTAGGAGTTCTTCTTTCGGTTGCTGCCTTGCCTAGACCTTCTACATCTTTTTTTCCTCTCCTTCCTGCTCCCATGCAGTAAGTACGCTGGCACATTTCCTCATTAGTGCAAGTTTCTGTGGTGGCTGAATTGTTTGAAATGTTAAAATCTGGACTATGGTTGTCAAAGCTAGGATACTTAGAAAAGAATGTCTCTTTACAGAGCCCTATGCAGCTCAAGTGAAATTTGAAAAAGAAAATCTGTCTGTAAAGACAGTGTGCACTTGACTGCCTTTTTTAAAATAGAGCACCTCATAACACTTGCAAATATCTACTGTAACCACAGCTCAAGCTTTTTTATGAGCATGCATAGTGGGCAGTAGTTTTCCCTGGGCATTTGAAGATGTGCTACGTGGGGGGTAGGCAGCAGCTTTGTTGTAGACACCCAGCAGTGATGGGCGGAAGCTGCGCTAGGCAGTAGCACATACTAAAATCCTGTTCCTACAGAGCTGTGCGTTACTCGGGACTGGCAATCCTGCCCACTCTCGTTGGACCTGCAGGGTTTAATAAGCTGTGTATGCTGCCTCGGCATAGCAGCTTTCCCTTTCCTGCACTGTGAACTCTGCAAGCATTCTCAGTGTCCCTGCTGCAGTTTATAAGGTCTGTCTGCCAGGGACGCTTTGGAGCTCCTTCAGCTACAAAAAAAATAATATGGTTGTCATGAGTATTTTTAAATATAGCCAGCCAATCTCTTAAGAATTACTCAAATACAGGTTACTAAATGGAAAATTCAACTAGAATGCTTTGAGATAGTTTTCTAGGAAAGCTGTGAGAGTTTACCACCTCTCTGCCATCTCCAAAATACATATTTATTTGACTTCAGATTGCCTTCAGAATTTCTCCTTAGTCAGTACCCTGTACAAGGTGGTTCTTCCACTTGAAAGCAGGGCAATTAATTACAGTCATAAATATGCAGTCGCTGGCCAGCATCCCTGGGTAGATACGTACCACTGAAATACAATTTGTGGAATTTGGTTTTGCTGTAGGATATTCAAAATTACTGTCCTCAATTGAGTATCCCATGGGAAGTTACAGTGACACTAATGTCCTCTTGAAACCCAAGACTGTTGAAAACACACATGAAATAAGGGGTATAAGAATTCATATAATTGTATATGAAAAGTTAAACATGAATTTGCAAGAATTGATTGCTTTAAAAGACACAAGTTTAGTGATCCAAAGAGCAGCAGCAGTGGTGTCGTTCTGTTCCTCTAAATGTAGCCCAGCAGAAAGAATTACTGTGATGCTGCATAATAAAATATGGTAGAATCTAGTGCAACTGTTAAAAACACCTCTTTAAAAAGATTTTTGATGATAATGAAATTAATTGTATAATATTTCTGCTAATGTAAGAAGTGCCTCTGTAGTTCAGTAAGTGGAACTGTGTGAACTATGAAGCCTTAGGATTATAGTTTCATAGAAGGAGGTGCATGACATGCCTCCTACTACATTATATATTCGCCTCCTACTATATTATATACTCCCCCCTGGAGTACTTTCTTCTTGCAGAGTTTCATGTATGGAAAAGATGAGCTGTTAAATTAGCAAAAATCGTTGCCTGCGATTGCATTCATTCCATCTTGGGTATCATTCCAAGACTTAAAGTCTCTGTAATTAGCAAGGGGAGAAAAGCCCTTGCTCTGTTGCTGTAGTACAAAACTGATACTAGGTGAATTAAAGCAGGGTAGTGTGGGTTTTGGATGTGTGTATGTGGGACAGCTGCAGGCAGCATCTCAATTAAATGTGTCTGTTACCTCGTGGTATCCTCCTCTTTAAAGTGTTCCGTGCTATGCTTTTCGGTGTGTTGCTTTTACTGGCTTAGAGATTTGTGCAGGCAACTTCCTAGTAGTTGCAGTGCCAATCCTTATGAAGACAACCAACTAATGCAGATTCCTGTGTTCTTTGTTTGATTTTAGTACCTGTGCACATCCTCAGCATGGCCAAGATGGGGCATGTGCCACCTTGCAGGGGGCTGGGCTCAGTCTTTTTGATGTCCAGCAGCCATCCTGTCACAGTGCCCTGAGGAGTGCTGCTGGGCTGGGTGCTGTGGACATTTACTTCAAGGCCTCCAGCCAGCATTTGGGAGCTGCACAGAAGAGCTTGTTTAGGTGACATGTCTGTGAAAGAGGCATTCAATGGGGACATCTCCCTCCAGGGTGGCTTAATTCAGAGACTACTGCCTACGGAGAGGGGTATCATTCACAGTGAAATTACAGGCAACTGACAGAATCCCTGTCCTCGTAAATCCCCAATAATTGTGACGAATGTCTGGAGTGCCGCTGGCTAGCAATGCTCTGCCAGCTGCCCTGCCAGCCCGGCAGCAGCCACAGCGGCTGGGCCAGCACCTTGTGAGGCTGCAGCAGCATGGCCCTGTCCCAGGGCTGCTGGGGGCTCTCTGCTGTCACCCAAGCTGGGGTTTTTAACTGTTTTCTGGCAGGGACAGAGGATCAGATCTAGTTAAAGCAGCCAAAAATGGCAGCAGTTTCCTGCTGCCTGGTTTGTTCATATTGATTACAGACCCCAGTGGAAACCCACAGCTGAAATAGCAGTTTGCTACCAGTTTTGCTGTGTCAGCAGAATCCTGAGATTTCTGTAGCATGAGATCAGAGGAGAGATTAGGTTATCTGTCCCAATGTCCTCACATCTTAGGCAGTCATCAGATAGTTCTGCAATATACCTGGGCACCTTGTTGCACAGGAATCCATCCCAGGCACAGCTGGAAAGTGGGAGCCTCAGGGGAGCCGCTGATGGCAAGACCCCACAAAACAAGGGAGTGTTTTCAAGGGGCTTGTGCCATCTCTGCAAGCTGCACTGGGCTGCACTGGTGGAGAAGCAGCCCTTCTTCCCTCTCCTGCAGACCTGGTCTGCTTTCTCTCCCCAGGGATCTGTTAGCATTTCTAATCCACCTGTTTTCTGCAGGTTTTGTGGGATCATTCCCGGTGCCACGCCCAAACATCACTTTCTCCAGCCCATGGTATACCTGTAGCTCCTCTCTGGTGCTTCAAGGAAAGCTGGGAACAAAGCAAAACCAGGGATGCACTGCAAATAAAATTCCTCTGTGAGCAAAGCAGACAGTTGTGTGAAGCCCTGGGCTACAGGAATTGATTAGAAGTTGTGGTGTTGTAGCTGTCACATGTGTGCTGAGGCAACACAAACATCCACTCCTGCCTCGGGTCGCTCAGCAAGATGGGTGCTGGGGCTCGGCAGTTTGGCTTCCCAAACCAGGCAGCACCCTCAGGCCCACAAGCCCAAACTCCTTTTTCTACACACATGCACTAGCAATACAGCTTCTCCGGCAGACTGGAGGAAACCTTTTACAATTTTTTTTAATCTCCTCTGAAAAATCTCAAGCACCAGTGAATTCATTATTCTTCCTGGTGACATGCCCCAGTTTTGAGTCAGCTTTGCGATGATGAGATGGTGCCTGTCTCCAGCGCCGTGTGTGGCTCTGAGGATGGAGGGCAGCCGCAGAGCTGTGCCAGTGCCTGGGCAGCCATCAAGTTGGCTCACACACCTCACTGAGGGTCATGGGCTGTGGCTGTGTGGTGGAAGGAGATGAGGCCTCTGTGATATATATTTTTTTTATGTGCTTATAATTGAGACTGATTTTAGCAGCTGGTAAAATACATGCTAAAAGAACATGTGGGTTTTTTCCTGGTGTATCATTCCTCCCCTTTTTTATGTTGTATGGAACTTGCTTACTCAGGAAACTTATTTTATTTCTAAATTAAGGATGAGAAATTTATTTCATTTAAAGATCTTTAAAAAAAATAATCTGTGGAGCTGCCACATTGAGATTGATTCCTCTGGAAAGTGTGGTATTTAAAGCTAATCTTGCTTGAGTTTGTAAATTGCTTATTATGTGTGGTGCTTAGGACTTGAATCACTTTTCTTGGCCAGGATGCTCCAAGCTCTAGGGGAAGAAGAGGAGCGTGAAAGGTGCAGCTGCATTTAAAACTGAAGTGCTCATTTTGAAATATCTCCCTGTAGCAATGTGATTTTTTTTCCCAAAAAACTAGTGTTTGGTTTCAGGCTGGTTGGAGACACAACCTTAAGGAAACAGAAGAAAAAAAGGAAAAGGGGGGGGGGGGGCGAGACGACTGTCTGCAGATTCATTTTTCCATTACGTGGAAGTCATCTTGTATATAATTTAGATGGGTCTTAACGAGGCATAAAGTCACTTTCAGAAAATTGATGACTCTTCATTCTCTCCTCTGTGAAATGAGGGCCTGGAGCCTTCCCTTTGTTCCTTTGGTGGGATCATCAGATTTGATTGCAGAAACCCGATGAAGCTCTTAATCCAAGCACCAGAGTAACCACAGCTCTGGCCTTCTCCTCTTCATTGATCCTGTGGCCACGTTTCTGTTTCAACCTAGCATGTTTCATATGGCTAGCAAAACTCATCCCTGACCCTTTTGGTTTTATTAACTCTTTAGTCACCTAATGTTGTTCAGTGAGTCTGTAGCTATGCAGAAAAGACTTCTGCTATCTCCAGCTCTGAATTCGTAGTTGTGTGAACAGAGCATGAGGCTCTCGAGGAGCTGGGGTCTGTGCAAATCGCAACACATTCATAGCCGCCAGTTTCACCTCTTTTCATTTCCGTTTGCCCTGTTGTAGAGCAGGGTGCCGATGCAGCCCTTGGGCCACATCACCGTGGGTCCCCTGGCATTTGCGGTGTTCATGCCTGCAGTGGATTTGCATCTACTGGGATGCTGCCACCTCGGCAGCCTGAGGGGCAGGTGAGCCCAAAGGACAGGCAAGGCCCGCCAGAGATGGTGTATGTTGTTCATTCCCTGGTTCTGAATTTGTGAGTTTGAGCTCACCGGAGGATCTGGCAGGTGTGAATTTTTCATTGCTATTTCCTCCCTGTGCCTCAGCGCACTGCGAGCTGCAGTTTGCCAACTTGCCAGCTTCGTAGCAGGAAAGGTCAGGAACCACATAAACAAGGTGAGAAGCAGAGTGGGGCGGTGCAGCCACCCAGGCTGCTGATTCTACCTGACATGAGAGTGCTAATGAATGTTCTGTCATGGTCCCGTGAATATTGCAGGAAGCTTTCGCCTCCGCCTCCCCTGCCTTCGCTGGGCCTTGGAGTTACCAAGGTTACCTGACGTGACTTTCCCGAGAGAGAGGAGCAATAGCTGCAGGTCGGCTGCTCCCAGGAGCATCCTACCTCCACAGCAGGGGGGGGGGAGCATGGCCAGTGCAGCACTGCTTTCCTTGTGCTCCCTTTGGCTGTTGCTGTTCCCCTCAATCCCACCTCACACTGCCTAAGGTGTCATTGGTTTAGTTTTATTTCAGGGGTTTTTGAGTGAGGATCATACTAATTTTATTTTGCTTGCATAACCCGGACTGTTATCATCCGACTAATTACTCACACATTTTCCTTCTGACAGCAAATGGGAGAGATAAAACTGCAGCAGGTTTATGTGATTTCTGCTTATCAAATTACTGTAATTATTTGAAGAATGGCTTAAAATTGTATGGAGTAATGAATTTAATTATGAGTTTGCAGCAATGCCTTGTGCTGCATGATGCTTGCAAATGGGCGAGTTTATGAGGAGCTTTTCACAAAGCGGCAGCAGGCAGGATTGCAGCACGCTCTTTGCAAAGAGGCTCCAGCACCTCCATATCCCAGCAAGGGAGGACGAGGCATGCTTTTGCTCATCACTCAACTGATCAGCTTACTTAGTTCAATTCTACAAACCCAGGCAAGACAAGTGCTGGCAGCCTCTTGGTCATGGCATTCTGCAGCCAGTTGGCTTTGCAAGATCTCCTCAGCCCCAGGGCAATGGGGGACATGCCTAGACCTCTGCACCTCCTTCTGTTATGTAGATCAGCCTGCGGGTAGCTGTCAGTGAAGGCAAGGCAGGCAGTGCTGACAAACCTGTCCCACCGTAGCCACAGCCTGTTGCAACCTGCTGGAAACTCTTGAGTAGTGTTTGCCATCTCTCCACTCCACACTAGAACAGCAGTTTTTTTCACCGCAGCTGGGAGAGGCACAGGGGCCTGACCCCTGTGAGCTGTGGAGCATACTTTCTGCTCCCAGGGTGTCCCCAAACCCTCAAACACAATTAATTTCTCTGTGCCTACTTGCTGGGGCCAGTTGAACAGCTCAAGGGAAGGAGATCCCACATTCCTGTAGGCTGCTCCCTGCCTCTTGTGCACAGATGCAGAAACTTTGTTTCCTGCCAGTTGAGGTAGTGATGATACATGCAATTTCAGTCTTTGGATTGTTGGCTAAAAACAGGCAGTAATGAGACTGAACATTATTTTTTTTACACTTTTTTCCATTACATGCTGCTGGTGTTTGATGTAGATGATGTTATGTAAATGGATAAATAGCTGGGAGGACTGGTCTGGAAACAGGCAAACCCAGATGAAATACCGTCCTTCAGAGCAGGTTTGTTTCAGAAAGCAGGAGTGTGTTCCTGAGGGACAAGCTGGCAAAGGTGCATTGCACTATCATTCCCAACAAAACTGGGTTGTGGAGAGAGACATAGGGCTAATGGAGTGAAGACATTTGGGCTAGATGTATTTAGGTAGTGGAATAAAAGTGCACAAACAGAGGAGTGAAACTTTTTGTATGAGAAGTGGAAAAACTGCTGGAACTTCAGATTTTGTGTGCTGTGGTGTTCTAAACTCCATAAAGGACTACTACTGGATCATCTGGTACAACCTGACTGCCACCTCGTTCTCTGTGGCATCCCTTATAACATGGTAGATAGTTCAGGCTTAACTACTTAAAGTATCAGATATGAAAGGCAAAAGAGTAAGTGGCCAAGGGCCATCCAATGTCTGAAACTTTTTCAGGGATCAAGTGGCTTAGAGATGATACTAAGAAATGGTTCATGGTCTACAGCTCAATGATTACACTGTGTCAATGTTTGGAGGGGTTTTTTTTATTTAAAAAATTGGTGGCCAACCTAAGAGATTACTGAATTTTGAAGGTGCAAGCCTGCCCTAATTTGGGTTTTAGGCAAATCTGGTCTCACATGCAAAGGCATTAGCAGTCAAAACTCTTTTCTTTCTTGACATGTGAATAAGGGAGTTTATGTGTAGGATGGACTTGTACACGGTATTATTTCTGTCTAAATGCAAGGTCAAAGCAAATTCTAAATGGCATTGACTTTTAAAAGAGCTTGTCACAAGGCAGACATGAATTCTGCACAATCTCTGCAGTTTTATGTACATGAGGAAGCAAGGTACGATGAGAATGCTGAAAGAAAATGTGGTGGATGAACCATAAACCAGGTGTAATTTTTGGCAATCTTTCCATAAGCCTGCTTAAACCAGGAAGAAAGAAAAGACCACTTTCATTTGGAAAACTCAAAGATTTGTGCAACAAATGCTGTAATTGTTAGTATGTTGACTGGTCATAAATACAATTGAGTGAGAAGAGATTTCCAGGATGTAGCACTTTGCCATCAGTCTGGCTGGCTGTGACTCTAACCTCCAGCCATAGCCAGCCCCTGTGGGTATCTCCCAAGGAGAATGTTTTCTCCTTCCCATACCAACATGAACTATTTCCACAGTTCAGCATGTGGGACAAGAGGAAAGAGAGTACCTTAAGCACCAGAGCATGAGATTTCATTACCCCTAGTGTTTTCAGCCTTTATAGCTACAAATGTTATTAAACATCATAGAATTGTCCAGTTCTTTTAAGTTCAGCTACAGTACTTTTCCCAATTTGTGCTTATATGAAAAAAGAAGACAGTAAAGCTTGTCTGTGAAAAAACGAGAAAATAAGAGTCATCTTAAATTCTTAAAAGCAGTTTGAAAATGTGAAATAAAATTAGCAATAATGTTTTGCATACAAAGCTGCCTTCAGGAGGGATCTGTTATCAGAGCAAATAACAGTGGGTAATGTTTTCTTCTCTCAATCATTTTCAAAGGTCACTTCATGATCAAAATCTACCTGCTAATTTAATTTCTGTTCTCAGTGTAAATGTACAATGATGCTATTACGCTGTTTGCAGGTGGTTTGCTGGGGAGAATCAACCTTTTGCCTTTGTTCTCAGCATGTCAAGGTCTTGGTCCAAAGCTGTGCATGTAGCAGCCCAGCTTCAGTGCTCGTAGGGCCCCATCTCCCAAACCAGCGTTTCTCAGGTGTTCTAATACAAGGGCTCTCTGATCTCTCTGAAAAAAATATGTAGGTATCTGGCATAATGTTGTCTCATGGTACCAAATAAAAATTGTGTTTTCATTTGCTTCATTTATTTCACTGATTTGCTTTCTATTTGCATGTGTGGGAAAGTGAACTTGGTTTATTTGCTGTTCTGTAGCAGCCCAGGGTTGTTGATGAGCCACAAGCTAAGGGGATCTTTCTTGCTTTTCCAGACTCACACTGCCTTAGAGATTTCTTCTCCCCAGCTCTTTCCAGTGTCTCCATTTTTTTAGGATGCACCTTGCTTTCTCTAGGCATGGAATTAGGTATGTTGCTGAGCAGAGTTCAGCAGAAAGAGAGAAGGAGAGGAAACCTAGGGAGTGAAATGCTTTAGAGATTCATATTAGCCTTAGATCAAGAATTCAACAGGCGGTACAAAACTTGGATTTTCAATTCTGACGTGGCAACATTCATGGGTTTGGTTTTGGACATTCCCCTCCTACTTTGTCATGGGGAATGATTTCCTCTGTATGGGCTCTGCAGAGCTCTGCCTCAGGTCTGCTGTGGGGGAGATGCGGTGAAAATCCCAACAGCTGACTGTCTGCCGGAGAGCCTTGTCTGCGGCGTGCAAGACACGCAGCTCAGCTTGCATGGGGCTGTGGTTTCCCTGCAATCTCTGTCTCCTAGAGAAACCCTTAAGATCTTCCTTCAGCTGCTGAGGCACGGGGCTGGTCACAAGGAGACTGAGCGCCTCCAGAGAAGACTGGGACAGTGTTGGTTTTCACAAATACGATGAGGGCCTACTTCATCTTCCCTCGGGCAGGTCATGGTTCTAAAAACCCGTCTGGCAGGAAAGATGATGTTTTCCCAAGGAGTCTTGAGGCCCCTGTGATCATTACCAACATCAGAGACTCATTGTGCAGCGCGTCTGTCTCTTCCTGGCATTTTGTGTTGGTTGTCAACTCAGTAAAGCAAGCAGCTGAGAGTCAGCCAATTCCACTACTGTTCTTGGCAAGTGTGTCCTCTTGTGTTCCAGGTGAGCTTGTGGTTGGAGCCCCCATCAGCTCTGAAAATCACAGCTATGTCTTCAGGGCCTCAGCAGAGTATGCCCTGCTGTAGGGTTTGCTGTTAACACTCAGAAAAGGGACACATGGTCTTGTTTACTCTGTATGTGAGAGATGCCAAAGACAGGAGTCCCAACAGTTATTTTACCTTGAACACATACTCCCTCTTAACTTTTCCTTCAGCTGAATACTCCTGACACCAGTGGCCTATGCGCTGTGTGGTGAGCTGGGGAAATTAAGATTTGCAGTATTGTTATCTGCAAGGAGATACCTGCCTTCTTACATCCTCCAGGAAAGACTTACAGTGGCCTCTGCTTAGCAGAAAGTTTTCTTTCCTGTTAGCAGTTGCAGCTGGGAGAGCTGTGCCTCATCTCTTGCTTGTAATTACATCAGTAGAGTATCTTGGGAGAAGGTTAAATAGTCTTTTGTATATCAAATAAAGCCAGTGAACTTCACTGAAATCATTTAATGAAAACAGTCCTGATTATCTGTATATACTGCCATGTGATATTTTAAAAGAACATCTTAAAGGGAAACATGGAATTGTTTAAGGCCTCTAAAGACTAGAGTGCAGAGGCTGTGCAGCAAATACCTTTATAATCTAGGATCTGAAGTAGGCTTTGAATCCAATTGTTTTTTTCACTGTTGTAAAACATGAGAGATTTTGATACGGTAACTTGGATTTGATTCAGAACTTTCTTATTAACCTTTCTTCACGCACATCAAATTTTAGAGACTGAGCTAAAGGGCTCTGCACATCAAGGATGGAACCGACTCAAGGACAGAGCTATTAAGGTGTGTAATAATCAAGAGAGGAGAATTAATTGTCTTTAATTTGGCATAAATCCCAGGGACCATAACTTTGGTTATTAGGAATTCAGGGCCTATTTCCAATTAGTTATACCCAAGCATGCTTGCATTTCCAGCTTTGGGAGTCTAATCCGTGAGCACGTTAGCGCGGCAATCGTTGACATGCTAATGAAGGACAGTACTAGCTTGACCTCTCTGTGTGTGGTCACTGCCAGCCAGTGTTTGCCTGGCAGTCAGTCAGACCATGGTGTTGCTTTATTGTTTCTGACACCTTGCAGTGAGCAGCTTGGTGCGCGTCGGCTGCTCAGGCAGGCTGCATGGACAAAATCACCTGGGCCATGCTGGACCAGGTCAGAGAGGCTGCTGTGGCTTTTATGTGCTTTTTAGTCTTTGAGCTTCCTTCTAAGACATCTGCTCCAGGAAGGCCAGGGTGTCTTCCCTTTAGGTGTATGAAATGTAAATAGTGCAATTGTTATCTATACCAGAAAATCTGGTTTAACCTGAACTGGGTTAAAGTAAGAGGCAGCAGCAGTGAAAGCACGAACTGTGACCATGTGGCTCGAAGTGCAACACCTCTGTGCTGACAACATGGGTGGGAAAGTATGCAGGACCTCTCAGCCACGGCCAGCCAGCCACCCCTGCACATACCTACAGAGCAGGGTGGAGGTGCCACGTCCTGCGACAGGGATGGATCCTTCGTACACCCCAGGAAATGGAAGACACAGTAACATCACCCTTATTGTTGTAAAGCTCTCAGTGTAAACATCTGGGGGTTTTAAGGAAAGGTGATGAGCCTTGAGAGAGTCCTGTAGGAACAACCTCTTGCAAGCCAGGCTGTGTGTATCTTACATCAAAACACCAAAACAGTGTTGGCACGTATACTGTATGTATATGTGAGGGGCAGAAGGAAAGATGGTTCAAAGCAAGGGAGAGAAGCCAATTCATGTACTTAATTCCCTCATAATCATTTTCTGAGACCTGCGATTTCATGGTTCTTTAGCCACTGTCTGTTGAATGCTGCCTGCCAGTCCGTCAAGAATGAAACAAAACTTGTACAGGACAAGAGCATGACATCCCTGTTGAGGGCTATGACATCATAGCTATTCACAATTCTGGTTGTCCTGAACCTTGATTTTATTGCATGAGAAGTTCCTGGGAAGTGACACAGTGACTACCTTTTTTCCCCCCTTTTCTGTGATTTACTGTTCAAAAAAGAAATAAGGAAACCTCAAGAACTATTGTGGGGACTATTCCTCCCAACCACTAGTGTGTGGAGCTAGTGCAGGGATTTTCCTAAAAAACTTGGAATTACGTTGCAGTGAAAAAACAGCAGATTGTCTTTAAAACTTCAAGGCTAACTATTCTTCATTTTCAAGAGGGGAAGAATCCTTTTAAAGCTTTCCTTAAGTTAATTTTCCAGCATAGTAAAGCTGAATCTTGCCAAACCCAGGTGTCTGTTTAGCTGTCTTGGTCTGTATCTTTAGATTTAATTTTTGGGGGGAAGGATAGGCCATTTGAAGGAGAACACAACCTTCCATCCGTGAAGTAGGTGTCCCATGCCACTGAGCTCTACAGCCCTCCTCACGTGCCAGGGTAGAGGGATGGGGAAACACACAATTTCTGTAGTGGTCATTTGATAAAATGAACCTTTGACCAAGAGAAAATATGTATAGTGTTAGGGAATGCATTTTCCTTGAATGACAAAGGAATTTCAGCTGATCTTCTGCATTTGGTTTATATTAAGATGAGTACCACACGAGCCAAGAGGTGCCATTTTTTTTATCCACTTGGCCTTGATGTGGTTTCACTGCCAGCTTTCCATTTATCTGTTGCATGCTCTTTAATTCATGAGGGCCTGCACTGGGGATTTGTTTAAAGCCTTGGCTGAAATTGTCAGCCACTCCTTTTATTGCACAACTTTCTGAAAAGACGGGTGTTGTGGTAAAGCAGTAAATAGGATATTGAGCCTCTGCAACACTTGCTATCTGTAAAAAGAAGAGTATGTCCTCTGTTAAACTGATCGATTACATCATCCCAGCATTAAAACCCAGCACTTGTCTGGCAACAATATCTTATTTGTGTTTGCATATAGCCATTGGCTTGCTACGGGCTTTTGCTGGGGGCCTTTCTACTTCATATAGTCTTTGAAAGACTGTTAAGGTAACCAGGGTCTCCATCTAAAGTGATGTTGGAGCCAGTGCAATTAATGGATCTTATAGAAAGTGATGGCTTAATATAATAAATAAAACTCGTGATAAAAGAATATTTCTGTCCCTGACTCTGGTCAACTCTTGCTTTGGTTTTCCCCTTTTTATAAAGTCACTTCTCCTCCAAGTAAATAAAGTTAGTTACCCAGTATCTCAAGATGTTCTCTGTGATAAGAGTATTTTTAAAATTCTGAATGGAAAGCAGTGATTTGCTGTATCACTGATCTGTCTGGAGTTCAGATTAAATTAAAGCCCTTCTTACAATTCTCAAGTGATTTCCATGTCTGCAGACCCTCTATGCCTGAGCTGGCTGCAATAGAACAAGTGCATTGAAACTTCACATTTATTGTTTCATTGAAAATAGAATTTCTCTGAGAAAAGGTACGTGAGGAACTTTCAGAGTCACAGAGGTACCTGGTGTCAATATGCGAATATATTCTTAAAGGTTATTTTCTTTTTGAATACTATAAAGAAATAATGCCTTGGACTATAAATTTAATTGTTTTATTGTACTGGCCTTTACTGGGACTTGTTCTATGTACTAGTTTTGCTAAGTTCTTAATATTTTTATATGATTTCTGAGCATTTGCTCAAAACACAGGTCACTACAGTTAAGGAAATGGTAGATGGAGCCATGTGCATTAAGTATTTATTGACAGTGGCAGGAAAGGATGGTGGTGGAGAAAAAGCATAGGGTGAGGGAAGAGGCAATATGTGGAGGTGGAGAGAAGAGCAGGCTGTTGAGCACCAGGGCTGGTGCTTTTCAGCTTGTTTGCTGCAGAGGAGCCTTGTTTTTGTAAGAATCATGTTTGTCCTCCTTTCTCACACCCACACACTTCGATTGCTAGCTTTGGGATTCAAACTCTCACAGCACTACAGAGCCACTCTATCCCATAGCTTGGCAGTTTTGGAGGTTGCCTTCAAGTTTCACTTCAGTCTTTGAGATCAAAGAGCTGCGAGGTATTTCAGGAGGGCATTCTTTGGGGGAAGAGGGAATCTTTTGAAGCATTGGCTGTTGTGAATGCCAGAAGTAGAATATTTTTGTGTTTTTTCTAATGACTGTCTAGTTCCTCGCCAGTACAACCTTAAGTTTGAATTTTCAAGCTAATCATAGAATTAGGTTGGAGAAAACCTTAAAGATCATAGAGTCCCAACCATTAACCTGGCACTGCCAAGTCCACCACTAATCTGTGTCCCTAAGCACCACATCTACACGTCTTTTAAACACCTCCAGGGATGGTGACTCATGCACTTCCCTGGGCAGCCTCTTCCAATGCTTGACCACCCTTTCAGTGAAGAATTTTTTCCTAACATCCAATCTAACCT
>JAVJGJ010000030.1:23271866-23343586 GCA_035590215.1 Microhierax caerulescens
GAGGGTTCAGAGGGCTGCCAGAGGCACACAGTACAGGGGAGACCTAGCGTAGTGGAAGTCCCCCATTTTGTCATGGTACAGGCACCTGAGGCCCTTAAACCATCTCTGGAGAAGGTCCTCATCCTCCCCTTGAGCTTGAGCCCCAGACACTGTGACCTTGGCTCAGTGCAGGTCCCCTGGAGCTACCCCAGAACTAACAGCAGGTGAGCCCTGGCCTCCAGGTGTCTGTGGTGCCGTTAGAGACCGGCTGTTAGATTGCCCCTGGCATCTCGTCACACAGTGATGCAGCCTGAGACTGCAGCCTCCTGGAATCACACCGCTGCTCTTAAACACCACCGCTGCCTCTGTGTTTGATTGACAAGGGATCAAACAAGTCCTTGCTGCCTGTGCATTTTTGTAGACATGGACATGCCAGTGCTGCTTGCTTGAGTTTTGGTGGTGGTGTGGCCATAGCAGATGACAAGCAGGCTTCTGTCTCCAGGCTTGCATGGGAGCTGGGCTGTACCAGTGCTAGCCTGGGAATCCTGCTGTGGCTCTGACTACACCAAATGCACCACTTCTCTACTACTGTCATTTTCCACAGTAGTTTTGGGGCTTGTGTGCAGTTAAGAGGAAAAAGTGTGTGCCGCGTGAGCCTTGCATGCCTATCTGTGTCCAGCTCGGCATGGTTCTGGGGGCTGAGGGCCATCAAGTAGTGGTTGCCTCTGCCCTCTGTCCACGTGTTGAGTGCGCAGCATTCCCTTCTGGGCTTGCAGGGGATGCATGGTATGGGAGCAGCGCTGTACATGTCTTTGGAGTCCAGAAGAGACTTGATCTAAGATTTCTGGTATGACAGAAGTAGCTTTGCTGCCAGGTCTTTGTAATCAGCATCTCTCTGTTGTACCCAGTGAAGTTAAGGTTAGATCTTGTAATTTCTGCTGGTCTGTGGCTCATTGCAAACTGCTAATTTTGATCAAACAGTCACCTCCAGTGCAGCAGGCTGGTCATGTACGTGTGGATCAGCTCCTGTGAAAGATTTTCTGATCTTTCTTGTTTCTGTAGGCAAAGGATCATTGCAGATGGGAAGAGATTTCTTTCACAAATGCTGCTTTCAGGTTTGCTTTTAGCTGTGTGCTAAGCCTTCACACAGACTTTGGATGAAGTTAACTGGGCATACTCAGCTCAGTGCACTCTGTAAAATCTTGAACAAACCAGAAAAGATTGTACATGGTAATCATGGTGATTAGATTAGATCACTTCAGGTTTTCAGCCTCCTCAGAGTAAACATCTGCTTTCAGTGCCATAAATAGCAAGGTGATGCACTTTAGGCAAACGTGGCCTCAATCCAAGGGAATGTCATTGTTCACTGTTTTTTCTGTGTATCTTCCTTTGCTTTTCAGTCTATACCATGCTGTACTTCTGTGTGTACCCTTTTTTTGTTTCTTTTCAGCCATGTAGGAGTATGCATTGTGGTTGCTCAGTATTGAGTGCTTCTGTTGCTTGTTATTGAATGCTAGTGCTGGTGTCATTCCAGTTAAGCTCTATGTACTTTTTGTCTTTGAAAATCAATGGAGAGTAAATTAAAAAAGAACTAGTTTTCGTGGTGCCTTTCATTTTAAAAAAAAAAATAATTTCATTTATGTTTGCTCATGATGAGAGAGGTTTCTAGGGAGGCCGGTCTGGGAGACAGAAGTGTGGTATGTACTTTTTGTCTTTGAAAATCAATGGAGAGTAAATTAAAAAAGAACTAGTTTTCGTGGTGCCTTTCATTTTAAAAAAAAAAATAATTTCATTTATGTTTGCTCATGATGAGAGAGGTTTCTAGGGAGGCCGGTCTGGGAGACAGAAGTGTGGTTTGTGCTTTTAATAAGCATCAGGAACCATTTTTTTCCCTTAGAAAACCCTGGATGCTTCATAGTCGCTCTCATCTAAAAAGAAAAACAATATTCCAGGGCATTGTTTTGTTTACAGGAGATGTTGCCTTGTGCTACAGGGTCTTGATTTGCGAACAAGTCAAGAGTCTTGGGGATTCTCCAGAGATCTTAGGGAGGAGTATGTAAGATTAGCCACCACAGGCCATTTTTGTGCTGCAGGTGTGGCAGTACAGGTAGAAGGAAGCACCTGAGGTGGCCTATTACTAGTACCTTCCTGTCAGAAGCGAAGGGTACAGTTCCAGATGTGTGGTGATAGCGGGAAAAACCAGACTGCAGCAAGTTCAGACTCCTCTGGGACTTGGGAAGATGCTGAGGTCTTGTTTGTTTAAACACTGCAGTGAGTTCAGAGCCCTGTACAATTGGATTTGCCAGAGAAGGTTTGCTTAAGTTCCCTCAAAACAGGGGGGAAAAGAAACATACTAGAAATAATTGAGTTTCTGGTGCTTTAAAAGCTTCTTAATGTTCTTCAAGTTCTTTTTTTCTGCGTAAGTATGTCCTTTTGATTGCAGTTCAGGCTTAGCAGAGTACAGTACATCTTGCCACAGAATGAATAAATGAGCTCTGTTCTGCAGCTGCTATTGAATGACGATGTTGGAGCATGCCTTGTCTTTTATCAGTGAAGGCTGCCTAATGTATTCCACCCAGCCTACCTGAGCCTGCTCTGCAGCAGCAAACCCAATTAACTATTTTCATACCTGCTGTATGAATGGTTTCAGCAGTTATGGGGGTGCTTTGTTTTATAATGTTTCAGTAAGACATACAGAGTGTGCACTGGCCATTTCTTGCACACCTGTGTTGCGCTCTGCAGCCCAGAAAATGCACCAGGAGCACGCCACAACACAGTCTGGTGAGGCAGCTCATGAGCAGAGTGTGGCTCATTAGCTTTACTTTCATTAATTTCTAAAAGCCTTCTGAATCAGATTTGGGGGCATGAAGAAGAGATTTACAGTCTATCCTACCAGTGTGACAGAATGTTCCTAGTCAAAAAAAGAGAAAATGGGCCTCTCTGGACCATTCTAAGGGTTTTATTGTTTAGCTGTTGTTTTTCAAGATGCCTCAAGCTATTTGGCTTTGTGTTTGTCTGTTATCTTCAACTCAGTCCTCCCACAAAAAGGCAAATACCTGCTTTTACTGAATTATTAACAACAATAGATGGAGCTTACGTATCAATGAAAATTATGGACGTTTCCCAAGGCAATTGATTTAAATGGAGTTAAATTTAGTGGAAGCTTCTATTGGTGTAATGAATGCTCATTATAGAGCCTAATGTGCTTTAAGGGCTTGAAAACCTTCTCAGTAGGGAAGTCAGGCTGCTGTTTTCCAACAGAGGCACAGATGCTCTACCATGGCACTGCTGTCACTACAACCATATCCCATTGCTGCACCCAAACATTTCTCTTTAACCTTGTGTGGTTTTTCCTCTTGCAGAAGACCACCTCCCAGCTGGCTTCCCGACCATTGACATGGGCCCGCAGCTGAAGGTGGTGGAAAAGGCCCGCACAGCCACAATGCTCTGTGCTGCCAGTGGTAACCCTGATCCTGAAATCTCCTGGTTCAAGGATTTCCTGCCTGTCGACACCGCAACTAGCAATGGGCGAATCAAGCAGCTCCGCTCGGGTAAGGTAGCAAAGCAAGTAAGCCTTCCGTACCTCCTCACTCTTCCTCCCATTTCTCTTTACTTGCTGCTGTTGTTTTTTCCCCTCAAAATGCTGAAATGCAATTCTAAACCCAAATGTCAATTTGATTTGAGCTTATTTCTTTTACAATGTAAAAACAGTTTTTGGAGCTGATCCTCTCTGGCAGGATATCGAGACATTAGAGTGGACATGCCTTTTGGAACATCCACGTGGATTCCTTCTTCGATAGACCATCTTGACGTAGCCCCCAGTCCTTGGTAGGCTCAGACATTTCACTACCAACTCAACAGGTCTCAAGATATTTTTGATAGGAGCACAGTGCAAATCGGGACAGTGAGATGCTGGCTGAGATTTTACAACAAGTGGTCACGTGCTACTTCACTCTTTACATAGACTCTGCAAGACGGTGCTCTGCTTTCTATTGAGATCTTTATCACTCTTGCTATGTGGCACTACAAGAATAAAGAAAAATCCAAGAAGCACCAGTTCTATGGATTTCAAAGGAAAGTGGACACAGTTTTGCAATATACCATTTCTTTTTGATTTTTTTTGTTTGATAAGCCAAATACTAGCTTTTTGAAATACAGGCAGTTAGTTCTTGTGGGTGGCTAAGAATGCATTCATTTTAGCAAGCAACTCTTGTTTTTCTGCTGCACTGTTCGGTCTCCTGAGACTGTAAGGCCCATTAGAGAATTAAAGAAAATAAAACGTTGCTTTATTCACTGATGAAGTGCAGCTCCCCAGCGTGAATTGAGTGGCTATTTAACAATGCACAGCAGCACTACACAGCAGCTTTAGTCTGGGGGGAAAAGCCCACAGTACCCTACACAAAGTACAGAAGGGAACAGATCTGGAACAACTTCGCTCTAGAAGGGTCTCACACTTAAATAAGAGGCAGACTGCCTTGCCTGGCCACGGTGCATCTCTGGGCACTCAAAGGCCATTTGTTATGAGTGCTGCTGCCAGGGCAACACCATCTTCCTCCTAGCAAGGTGAACATCTTGACACATTTCCCCATAGTAGGAGCCCTCTGCATAAATCTGGTGATGCTTGGGTGATAAGAAGTAGGCTTCTGCTTGGGGGAGTGGGTAATGAGACATCACTCTCATCAAAAATAGAACCCAGCCTGACACTCCTGATCCCACCTTGATGTTGCACTGAGCGCTAATTATACTAATGCATTTATAGCTTATGAAATTTCCCAGTGACCTTTAGCTTATCTCCCCCACAACATGGTTTAATCTTGATCTGTTTGTGCTGAAAGAAAATATCACGCTTGTTAATTATTCTGAGAAGCAGCTTTAGGAAGCAGCAGTAGGAAAGTGCACATGGATGTGTTTCACTTCATAACTGACTGAATCAGCATCAGAAATTGCCATAAATGAGCAGCAAAGCAGCTCCTGATGCACTTGCTGTATGTTCTCCAGCCTCCTTCTCGCAGACACTTGGCTGCCTCTCTACCAGCTGCTTCACAAGTTTAGTGAGATAGAAAGTTTAAAAACAAATAGTAAACCCTGCCACTGTGTCCAAGTTTTGCTTCCTATTCGCTGTTCTTGATCAACATCTCAATTGAATATTTCACCTGGGATTCAAACTCCAGAGCTGGCTGCCTGCTGAAGACACAGTAATTGCCAAGGGAGGTGTCTGTCAAGGGAACCTTTTAGAAATCAATGAGCAGCACACACCTCCTCAGACTGGCAAAAGAAACTGATTAGCTCTCTAATGTAGTAAGGGAGGTTTCCACAGTTCAATGCAAGAGACTTCCAAATATGAGTTAAGTTTTATCTTCAGGGACCTAGTGATACGATGCCAGGATTCACCAAGGCTCTGCTCCACCCTGGCATAAGCAGGGAGCAAGAAGTTTACTACTTCTCGGGGCCAGAGATCCAACCCCTGCTTATACTTGTGGCTTTTCCCTATACTTCTAGTTGAAGTAAAGTAGAGCCTGTACTTCGAGGTGTCTGAGTCCTGCTTACCTGACAGTCACCCTCTGTGATGGGTTGGGCAGCGTCTGATTCATTCTGCAAGGTGCTAATTGAGCTCTCCAGCAGTACACCATAGTGGGGCAGAGTTGTTTTTCAAAGAAAAGAGTATTTAAATAGATACCTCATTATATGGGAGAGTTTAATAGTTTGCAAAGTCTCTGCTCCATTAAGATCATATCTTACAGCCAGCCTGGCATATCTGCATGAATGTCAGTTTATACTATCTCAGTCTAAATATATGCTCATTTAATTTCATTTAATTAAAACCCAATAAAAGCTAGACAGATGTAATATAGTTAAAATAGCTACAGCATGGTGTGAGCCCAATATTGCATATATAGAGTGTTCGACCTTCAATGAGTACATATAATATTATTATTCAGATATACTAAATATAGGTCATAGGGGTCAAAGCAGCTTTGGAGTCTGACTTAGAGAGTGGGTTGAGGGATGATTTAATTTCTTCAGACTCCTAGTGTGGCATAAATAGTTAGAGGTTAAGAACCAGCATGTTTGGGAAAGGTGCTCTCTTCTGACACTCAGTTATATGGGCTGGCGGTGCTCTGGGGCCTTCAGGCAGGTGTTTGAACTTGCATGCCGTCAGATCATGTGCCCAAGGGGGCTCTGAACATCAGTTTCTAGAGGTCTGTTCATCTTCTGTCAAGATACTGAAGAGTTTATGGTTTAAAGACAACGAAGCTGTCATCCTAGGCTGTTTTAACCCTGGAGGACTGGTGTCTTTGTCAGGAGCAAATACACAATTTATAAATGTGCCCTGTATCCTACTGTCCCTCATTTACTAATTACATCTATGTGTGTGTACATGCATTTTGCTCATTAAACCTTCTGACAGTTAGCATGACTTACTACATTTAGAGGGCTTTTCTCCCTAATGCATAGATCTTTCCTCCTAGGTAATGCTTAATTCTTTTTTAGGTCCAGCTCTTGGGTAGTTTTGTAAGTAGGTGTTGAGCTAATTGCTGTAGAAATGAGAATACAAATAAATACAAATTTTCATCTCCTTTATCACTTATCAAGGCAAAAGCAAGGTCTCTGACTCATGCTTGTTGCCCTTGTTCATCTTGCTAGTACTTCCCACCTCTTGTGGAGAGGCTGCTTTTCGGCAAATGCAGTGACTCAGGACAACTCCCTGTTCTCCCCCAGGGTGCATAGCTTCAGTCATTGCCTCACAGTCGTTGACACAGGATCTAAGGCCAGCTTTGGGCTGGGAAACTTCCCCAGCATGATAACACATTTAAAACCTGTTCCCCTGAACTGATTTTAAACTGTCCGGACATTGTAGTATTACAGGTGATGTACATGTGAGTTCTGGCAGCAAGGGTCAGTGCTATACCTCTAACCAGGTGTTAAAATTAGTTGATGGTGTGGCAGAAACTCTCAATACAGATCAGATTGTGCCGATGCTTTACAGTTCTTTTGTAAAGATTCTTGGATCGCAAGTTCCTGAAGACTTCAGAGCAACTCTGATTGTATTTGTACTCTCAAAGCTCTTGAATTCTTCCAGTGAGTTTCATAGTTAAAGAATTCTCTTTCACCTTGCTCTTCAGAAAACTCGGGAACAAAATGTCAAATTGGAATAAATAACTGTTCTGAATGTTAACATACAGTTATCTTTGCCGTGTAAGGAAACTTCAGAAATACAGGGAGTATTGTTATCTTTCACCTAGTAAAGAACTTGGTCTTAAAACAAGGATTGTTCTTTTCTAATCACCATCAATTAATTGAGTTACAGAACCATGCTCTACACCTTAGTGTGACTTTCAGACAACTAACTGCAAGTGAAGTATTGGAGAGGGCTCTGCAGCTGATTTCAGTCACTGTGAAAAAGTGTAGGTGCCTCTAACAAAGAAGCAGTAGGAGTCAGCTCACCACATCATCTTGTTGCATTTATGCTTCTCAGAGTTACAGCAAGCATTTTCATTTTAGTCTTGATCCTATAGGTAGAAGCACTGCTTATTTGGAAACAAAAGGAATACCCAACATACACAGAACAGATTTGTAAAAAGCAGTGGTGCCTGTCCTAGTGAAATGGCAGTGCTGGCTATATCCTGCTTCACTGATAATAACCAGCAGTCAGTACTCGGCAGAAGACGTTCAGCTCCTTGGAAGAAACAGCTTTGAGTGCAGACGTCAGATGGGTATCAACTTGGGACAAGATGTTTAAGGACAGCCCAAAAGAATGAGGATTAGGGAGTACTACCCAAAAGGATGAGAAAACCCACATGAGGATGGGTCCTGTCTCAGAAAGGACTGACTGGACAAGGATTTTTGTGTCCTGGAAGAACCTGTACTGCACATCTGGGTTTTGCTGTGTGAGGCTCACGCCACAGTGATGGTCCACGCAGACTGCCTATTGCAATCTTTTCTGTAGTACTTTCATTTCTGAAAATAGTTTCCCCTAAAACTGTGTTGAGAAGTAGCCAACTCAGTGTTGCACTGCCCTAGTGCCCAGTTGCAGCCAGCAAGAGCCTTGGCTTCTCTGTTTGATGTTGCTTTGGAGTGATTTTTTGGTGGTTTAGGTTTTTACAAGGAAGTGGTGTGTTGATAAGTTTGGGGTGAGTTTGTGTCAGCAGAGTGAGAGTCCCTTCTCCAACAGACCCTCTCCTCCACACTGGGAAATACTGATGCAAATAATCCCATGGGGTTTTCCAGTGTATCGTCCTGTGCTTTGCCTTGCTTTGGGTGCCTGGCTGTGTGCTTTCAGTACACAGAGGCTGTCAGGGTCGGCGTTCATTCCTGACTGAAGTGAATGTAGGGGATGTCATTCTGTGACTATTATCATGAAGGGGAAATAAACTCTCCTTCCTTGTAAAGTGTTTTAAACCTGTCAAACACAAGGAATTGGGTTTGAAGTTTGATCTTGAGGTGCCCTTTAATAAAGCGGCCTGGTAATCACAGGGCATTAATAACCATTGAAGTGATGGCACCTCCATCACTTGTTGGGCTCTTTCATGTTGGCACGCTGTTGTCTTTGTGCTTTGATTTGGTCACTTTGAGGGACACCCTAAAAGGACAAAACAGCCAGAGATGCATTGTCATATGATGTGAAGGGCAAATGGAAACTTTTATTCCTTCTGGATGAGGAAATTTGGGGTCCAACAGAAAAGCCTTGTGCACTCGCCGTCATATTGTCCTCTGAGTGAAGAGTGAATGTCTTAACTTTGCAAAGGTGAGAGAGACCCAGAACAAACACCGTGCTAAATACAGCAAGCCTCTGTGCTGCTCCCACAAGGGTTGGCTTACATTTAGAGGCCAGGAGGTTTGGGATTTAATGCAGGAAAAAATGAGCTGGTCACACTTACATTTTAGGGAATCTGCTTCAAGTACGCAGTTGCTCCTAGAGCTCTGTGTAGACAATTGTGTATTAGAGAAAGGGTTTAACCTCTACAGGGAGTAGATTTAAAGATTTGCTGCAAATCTTTTCAGTTCTAGGGCAGAACAACAAACCCTGTTTCAGCCAGATGAGAGAGAAGGAAGTCCTGTCTTCTGCCCCTTAGGCTTGTGCTCAATGTCATTGCACCATTCCCATGGGAAGTGACACACTGTGGTGATGCTTTTCTTAACTCTGAGAATTGTGGAAGGGGACAGGGTAGAGTGGGGATGGGAGGAGGGAGGCCGTAGACCAAACAGAACAAAAATACCACTTGGCAAACTTTCCAAACAGGCAAAAAGAAATAACCCTGTCTTCCATGGCTGTGCTATTCCATGCAAGTATCTCTGGGTATAACTGTTCTGTCTAGGGTAGCAGTAGTTGTTAACATAGATAAATAAGCAGCAGATTTATTATTGCAAGAGAGAGATTACCCACAACTTCAGTCACTGCAAGATCTTTCCTGATGCTTCCGTCATCTGTGGATATAAAGTGTCAGAAAATGTAACCAGACATAAAGTTAAAATGCGTTAATGTCATCTTGGCAGAGGAAAATGAGTAGTTTGAATTGCTGCTTTTGCTTAGAGAAAGGGCTCTGCCTAAAGGAAGGGTAGTTAGGGGGGGAAAAAAGTATAAATATTGTAATTACTTTTTAAGAGGCAAGTTAAACATGCTTAAAATATGCCTTCTTTGTATTTACAGAAATTCTTTTCTGTCTTTTTTTCCCATTGGGTGATCATTGTTGTGGATAATGGAATGAGCTGTTAATCTGAGATACACGACACTCTTGTATGCATACTGGTATTTATTAATCAATACACTGAACATGATTTGGCACACTGTGTCCTGTTTAACCCTGTTTTTCTGTCTGTTTAAACTCCTCAGTTTTCTTTGGTAAGTGCTTGGTATTCAGATCCTACAAATCTGCATAAAACCAACACATACCATGGACTGCCTACAGATTTGATATGCATGAATCTCTCCCTTATACTAACAGCCTTCATATGTGCAAAATAAGACCAAGGGGACAAAAGTGGGAATTAAACGGGTTCCCTGCCAATTTGCCAAGCTGGAGTATCTGCCCTTTAATCATGCTTCGTTATTGATTGTACACTGAACTCAAGACACTGACCAGTGGATCCTCCACTTGCTAAACACACTGACCTCATAAAACAAACCCTGATAGATCACTGCAACAGGATAACTTAACCTCGCTCCCAAAGAAGCCCTCTTTATAAGATACTCTTCATTATAGCATGTAAAATTATCTCCAGTGCCTTATAAAGAGGGTAGGGATTCCTTTCTCCAGCTAACATCCAAATCAGGCAGGAACAGCAGAGGTCTGGCTGGCATGCCATTGTTACATTACCAGAAACTACTTCATTTCAAAATATTTCTGTATGTAAAGCTAACTCTGCATGACACCATTTTTTTTTTCTGGAGGGAACTCGATGCAAGGGTTATGTGAATGCAGAGAATGGCTCAAAACTGATTTGTTCCACTCTCCCCTTAGTTTAATTTCTTTAAGCGAGCAGATTTTGTCCCACTGGTCATTCTAACCTCAAAGCAAAACTGCACCTAGTGCCCGCAACCATGTGCTTTCCACCCCTCCTGCCCAGCACACTCACGGTCACACAGCCCCCAGGACACCCCCTCCTTGTTCTGTAAGAGGAATGAAGGGGCACTGCACCATCTTCCCAATGCTCCCTCCATCTCAACTGCTTGAACAGTGGCGTGAATGAATGCAAGTGGTGAGACCAGCCAGCAATGCCACCTCAGCAGCTTAGTTTGGCCCCAGTTCGTAAGGGTGGTGGCTTTAATGGCAAGATGCAGGGTTGGATGCTGCAGTCCTGGAAGCAATGAGCTTTACTAACCTCCTGAGAGTGTCACTGACTTTTATTGCACATCAGTTTCTTTTTGTTTATTCCTGTCGCGCTAATACAAATTCTAGCTTTAAAAAAAACTTTCTGCTTTTTAGTTATAATTTCCTTTCCTCTTTGTACTAATGCTTCTCTCTAATCTTATTTGCATTCAAATTACCTCACCAGGTGGTACACCGATCAGAGGTAAGAATGCTGAAATGTGCCTCCAGTTGTCACGTCACTCCATCTCCTGTCTGCCTTGTCCCTTCTCCTCTGGTGTTTCTCATCTCCAGCTTTTACTCTCAGCCCTAACTCTGCCAGCGCTCTCACTCATTTGCACTCTCCCACTAGTGTGTTTATTTTGGTTGGTTTCTAGCGTGATTTCGTGTAGACTCATCCATTGCGATTTTGCACTGTTGAAAGGGGGTTATTCAACGGAAAGTTTGCAAACTGGAAAATGGTCCCTGGCCTCTCTGGCACAGGAGGGTTGACATCTCCTGCAGCTCCTGCAAGTCTCTGAACTTCCCACAGCGTTGTGGCCTCTAAGGTTTTGTGTCTAGGTGGTTTTAGATGGATAACTTTGGTGTAAGTGTAAGGAGGTAACATTTTCACAAGAGAACAGTCACGTTCTTCACTGCTGCTGCTGCTGGGCATGAAACCCTAATCAGAGGGAGATAAATTCTTGAAAGTTTGAGCAAATCTGGCTCTGGAATAAGGAGCACATTTGTTTTCATTCTTCATGTTTGCCTTTCAAGTGGCTGACCCTCTAACGTGGCGGCAGAGTGGAGAACCACTGCCCCAGACTCCCCTTTCTGAGCCAGACATACTGATGTTGCTTTGCAGTGCAAAGATTTGTTTTAAATAGATGAATCAGAAGTACATCTGGCTACTTTAAGCCTTCATTAATTAAACCCACCCTTGGTTTGACAGCCCAGTGTGCGCAGTCCCTGGCTACTTTTCACAGCCTGTATGCACCAGTAATGACTTTCCAATTGGAGTGTTGTCTTTTCTAGCCTAAACACTCAAAGCTGTCTCTTTAGATTAACTTTAGCATGTTAATCAGTATTACATGCTAAGGCCGTTCTGAATTCTCTTGTGATTTTGATTACCCCTGTTGACTGACCCCTGGATTTCTCGACGGAATGACTACCACCTACAAATCAGCACGACCTTGTTAGTTCAGTTTTCCCCCTTCTCTCTCCTTTCCTGCCCCTTTTCCCTGAATCACTGCTGGAAGTTAATAATCTGACTCTTTGGAACTGGTTCTGTTGCTGGGGGTTAATGTTTTCAGCTCCTGTTAAGTGATTTTAGAGTAAATGTGAATTGCCGTTTGACGCGTATTTTCATTAAGTTGCCTCTGTAGCAAATCTGGGTCAGGGAAAAAGACTGCAAACCTTATTTCGATATGAATGGGCTTATATATCTGTCATTCCTCCCTTTGGAACACTGGAGATTGACAGCTGTGATGTTACAAGCTCCTTAAACTATTTCTTCATCTCCTATTTCTACTGCAAATCCTAAAATGAAATGACAGATTGAATGCTAACTAGCCGAGTGCTCTGAGCTCCCAGCCATGCACGCTGAGTGCGCAGCCATCCCAGGACCTCCGTGCCCGCCCAAGCTGATGACATTAGTGACTCAGCACCAGAACCACGTGGATGCTCCATACGTCCTGCTTGGGAACTGAACGCATCTCTGTGAAAACAACCATCCATCTCATAAAACATAAGTTCTCCGCACCCCCACCCCCCTTTCCCACCCCTGTTTGAGTCCTGATGAGGTATTTTAAGAATGTTCTTGACATTATTTAAAATATGTGTCCTGTTTGAATGTCAAAGATGACATTTCTGTGAGAGCAAACTGAAGCCACATGCTGCTCTCTGGCTTCTCCCAGAGGATTTCTGTCAGCCTCTAATGCCTTTTATTTAAAATGGAGGTCATTGAATTTCTAAAGATAACAACAGATTAGATGAAAGTGCTTTTATGATGGTGAGGTTGTGTCCATGTAGAAGTGACTGTTCTGCCATGTTCTATACCCAGCTGCACTCTTGTTCCTCATTAAGGTAAGTTTGATGCTTTGGAATCCATTAATTCGGTCTGAAAGGAAGGGTGAACTAATGACCCTTAACAAAGCCTTTTGGTAGTAATGTCTGGGGGGGAAGGGGTGGCTTTGGTTTGATTTAATTGTTGCTGTGACTGTGTTGCTAGGAGTTGTGTGTCTGGAGTACTTGAGAGGTTCGAGCATTACCCAAAGCAGCAGAGAACCCACTCACAGGGAGCAGTGTGTGGTTAGTGGGAGGATAGCCCAAGAAATTCTGCCATGCACCCCTCTGGACAGGATGAGATTTTTCTCTCTAAATGCCTCATTTGACCTTACCCTCATACACTTGGTCCTTTCTGTCCAAGACATCTCTGGGCTTCCCTGAAATGGGAGGAGCTCCCGTTTATAATTCAGGATCTGCATTTGTAGCTTCACTCTTTACCCCTCTGGGACTGCCCCAGGTAGTAATTCAATCTTGAAATCCCTATTTGTTCATCAGGAAGACATGGAGCTGGCAGATGCCCACCAGCTTAGCCAATAGCTAGTTTCTTAAGGTGACCCACAGACAGTATCAGCAAATCCATGTTCAAGCAAGTTCTGCCCCATTCTTGTTTTTAAAGTAGAATATAAGATGTTCATTTTTCTGGAGTTGAACTCACTCGACCTTTTTGAAACCTAGCTGCATTTTCCTGCCCTGGACTGTAAAAGGAAGCAGGGCACAGTTGTTTCTGGTGGGTGCTGGATTGAACAGGCATTAGATTGGATACACATGAGGAGGTAAAGAAATATCATCATCTCAGGCATTATCCCTCTCCAGTCAGATTTATTTGTTACTTTTCTGTCACCACAGGAAATAACTGAGGTTCCTAAACATAAGAGTATTTCTTCCCTGCAGACATCAGCGTAGCAGAGGTCTGTCTGAATTAACTTTAGATCAGCTCACTTGGGTGTCAGAAGCTGTCTGGGAAGCCAGGTAAACACCCGCACCAACTTCTGTATAGCTGCAGCTAAACCTTTTCCAGTCCCGAGCAAGCTGGTTTAAATATAGCTCCAGTATTTCGATGCTATTCTGCGAGCTGGAGCATAAAGCTATCCAAAGAGATTAGAGAAAGCTCAAGGAATTTTGCTGTCTGTTTTTGAGCACGTGTTTGTACATTTGATTGCACTTTATATATGATAGGATTTTTTTCCTGTTTCTTGAGCTTTTCCAGTCACAAAAAAAAAAAAAAAAAGGAAAAGGAAAACAATTTAAAAATGAGAAGATAACGCTTGCAGAAGCAGACAGTGTCGGGGGGAGGTTGGGTGGGGTAGTGCCTGGAAATGTTTGTAATGCCATATTTCTCACTGTCGCATTCAGATTGACTCATGTCCCTTTAGAAGCACACAGGCGTTACTGTGTATTTGACAGTGCTGTAGTTTTGCTTCTGATGCAGAGTCCCCCGAGATTTCCTGTACCTGCTGGTGAAAGATCAGAGCATCTTGAAACTCCGCTAAGAGGAGATCTTGTGCTGCTGAGCACGTTGGGTCTCCTCTACTCCCTCTCTGACAAAGTCCGACTCAGTGGCAGCAGTTGGGAGCTATCAGGAGCTGCCTCTGGTGCACAGGAGAGTGATTCCTCAGCAGTGCTGAACAGGGCCCTGGCATGCCCATCACCAGCCTCTCAGGCATCGTAACCGTAATGAACACTAACAATGAAAATATATTTGTAGCTATCTTGTTTTGCATAATTGGCAGTGCTGATGGCTGGTGGAGGCTAGGTGCGATCCTCTGTAACAGCTGGGAGATGCTGCTGTTCTAAATTACAAAAAATAGTGAAGGTGGGAAATGCTTATTTTCATTATTAGGGACTCTTACATGGTTTTGGTGTCTTTCAGTTTTTCACAGCTCGCACAGCGGGTGTTGGTTATCTCAGGCAGCAGCCAGGGTGTCAGAGTCCAACTCAGTCATTGGCAGGTCTTCACGGTGTCTTTTTCTCCACCGTATTCATATTTATCAGTCCTTCTTGGGTCTGGGCTTGCCTCTAGTCCTACTCCCTGGATTTTATTAGGAAAATTCACTTTCTCTGTGAGGGGATTTTTTAGCAGCAGGCGGATTGGGACCCACACCTGAGCACTGGCTGAAAGGGTGGCCAAGAATACTGCTTCAGGAAAAGTCAGGTGGTGTTTCTGTGGAGGAAGCTGGTGGAAAGGAGAGGCTTGAGGTAGCCAGGAACTGTAGTGTGCAGGATGGGCAAAATCTCCTTGTTCCCTGGGAGGAATGGCCCTGGCCAGGTTCATTTATATCTGCATTGCACATCGTTTCCTTAGATGAGTGCTATGACTGCAGACTGGTTCCTCTGACTTTTGGGTACTTACGGGAGCATTTCATTCCATGTCTAATTTTATAACTAGGGCAAAAGGTCAGTCCTCCTGCTCTGAACCAGAGGGACCGATGTTGTGAATACCCTGCTAGAGAAATGGAGCTGCTCCCACTGCTGGGGATGGAGCTTTGACCCAAACAGATAAAGAAGAGTGTCGCCCAAAGAGCTGCTCTGTTTAGCTCAGTGCGGTGCTCTCTGGGAAAAAAGAACATAAGTACCCGATGAGCTACGGAGCAAGATTTCAGAGAGATCAGTTCGTATGGCAGCTTGGAGCTTTTTACATTTGGCTTGTCACCTAGAGGAGAGAGTGACAAGCCCTCTGTGGCACAGCAGTACCCAGCACTGCCAAGAAGCAGCCCTTATCAGGATCTACCTTCCCCATGCTCTCTGTGCAGTACACTTTATAAATGCTTCTTTTAACCACTGTCACTGCAACTAATGATTCTGCCTGAGCACAAATATATTTGAATAGATAAGTATCTTGGAGAGCCGCTAACAGGGCTGCTATCTGTGCCTGAGTTTAAAGAGCAAAAGAAAAAGCTAGGAGAGGAGGGAAGGGACTGGCAAGGAGAGATCATCACAGAGTAAAGAAGCTGTAAGGGATGCTTGTCAGTCAGCAGGGCCAGCTCCTGCCCTCAACTCCAGAAAGCTCTGCCTTGTCACCATTCTACACTGGAGAGCAGCCAGGGTTTTTTCTCAGGAACTGTCAGCTCCCTGGTAAGCTGAGATGTGTTATCGGGAACAGATCTGAGCCACAAGCAAGACTGACGTGACATCACAGCATGGTGAGGAATGGCTGCCCCTCTTCTGCTGGAGCCCTGCTGTGGTTCAGGGTGCCTAGGAGGCAGTGGAGGTCGAGTGGTGCTCAGCAGGGAAAAATTTTGCTCTGATGCGCATGTACCACTGCAGAGCCCCACAAGCTCCCAAACAAGCTGTTTGCTGCTCCTCTCCATACCCATAGGCATGTCCTGATGGTAGATGGTCCTCATGTGTCCAGTGAAACCACGCTGTGTGATTCCACATCAGGACTCAGCCATGCAAACAAGAACAAGGTACTGGAGCACAGCAGGAGTCCATATGAGAAGTTTGCAGTAACATCCTGTGTGAACAAGCCCTTAGCAACTTGCACAACATAAATCCCAAAGTAATGACTAAAAGTAAATCGGCCTTCCTAGCCCTGGTTTGCAGGGGTGCAGAAGATTGTAAGATGAGATGTTGACAGGGCTAGGAATAGGAATCGGGTCCTTTTAACTTCTCAAGGCAAAGAATTCACTGCACTTTTGAGGTTCTGGATGCACTTCAATGAACTTCAGAGAACAGAGCTCTCAGAACTCAGGCCTTTCTTTCCTGTAGCTCCTTATGTCCTGTCCAGCCTAGACTTGAACCCTCCAAGAGATGAAGCTATTGTCTTTCTCTGGAATGACTAAACTAGGGCCTGGAGCATTTTATGCATCGCAAGTTTTTCCCAAGGCTCAGATGCATTTGTGTCTCCAGGTTTCTGATCCCAGCAACATCTGAGCTTATCTTTATTCGTGAATTTCTGTACGCTGAGTTATTCTACACTTTTCTGTAACCATCACTTAGTTGTAGGTTATCCTCCAAGTGAACCCCTGTAGTACCACTGACTGCTGTCAGTTTACTATGATCCTTCCACTTTCTGCTAGCTGTCAACTGTAATGTGGGATCTATATGTTTGTCTAATGATGATTTATTGCCGTAACTGTTTTCTTTCAGGTTCAGTTGAGAGCTTTACATTAACTCCCTTCTGCTTTCTGGGTTCTCTTTTGCTCCTGACACACCATAGTTTGAATAGTTGTGCCAACCCAGAAAAGAAAGAGGATTCCTTGCCCAGTGTCCATGAGCAGCTTGCAGGCAGTTGCTGACACATTACATGTTTATAGTATGATTCTAGAAATTGGTCTGTGTTGGCTGCAGAACTGACAGGCAGTAACAGAATGTAATCTGAAACTCCCCTCTGCCTTAATTTTCTTCATCCTGTTATGTTTTCCTCTTCTCTCTCCAGTGCTGATGTTGAGGTCCGTAGACATAAGAAATAGTTTGACTAACTGACATTTAAGAGGTGTGGTGATCACCAGTATAAAGGGTATAAATACCAGTGATATGTTTTCAGTGGCTAAAAGGGGCATATAAGAATGTATGTGTTCATGGCAGAACTGTCTAAGGATTTTCCTTTTTTCTAGGCAGACATCACTGCCTGTCACCTGAAGCTGGCTCTGCTTTCAGCCCAGCCAGCTGTGGAGGGCTACAGGCTAGATCAGAGATAGGGTCGTCCTTAGGGTGATGACATCCACTCTTTTGTGTTTGGTTTTTTTAAGTTTGAGTATGTTTTGCAGCAAAGAGCTTTTCCCAGCCAAGCCTGATGCAAGCGCTCAGAATGAACTCTGCAGCACATGCATGCCCACAGAGTAATGAGCAGGAATTAAGAAGCTAAAAATAAATGGTGAGTTCCAGGAAAATCATCCTGACAGAGAGCATAACCAGGCTGTGGCATCAGTTCCTCGAGGAAGTGGTGAAAGACCTATCACTCGGCCATGTCAAATGGGATTGGACAGAACACAAGTACATTTACAACAGGGAGCAATCCTGCCCTGGCCCCCAGGGATGCACAAGATAACCTAATAGGTCTTTTCCATTTCTAGATTCTCTGATGCTTTGTGTCTTGTCAATGCTGGGAAGCTTCGTCTTGCTCCACTGCCTGTCATGCTGCTGTCTGCTTGAAGATGTTTTCCCAGACAGCATGTAGAAATGCAGCATTCTCCCTGAATTAAGCAGCAGCGCTCTATAGGCTTTGGCCTGTGGGTGTCCAGAAAGTGTCGTGGCTAGGGAAAGCTGGCAGGGCCTTTTGTTAGGTGGAAAGACTTTTGCGAACAAGCTTTCTCTGTCTAGCTGAAGCCTCATTTCCAGCACTAATGCAACAATAGGGAGGGCTCTGTACATCATTTTTATTATATGGCAGAACCTGGGGAAGTTCATTTTTCCCCATGACATATAGACTTATGCTACAGTCTCAATTTATCCTTCTAAATAATGTAGGTGGCAGCGGTTGATTCACATTAGTTTTTCTTCTGTTCTGATGATAGGAAAAACTGAGTTTGACCTCTGCAGCTTGAACCAGCAAGAAGGGAGAAGGCAATTTCACCAGCTATTCTCAGTGCCTCTCTCAGTGGTCGTTTTGAACCGTGGCAGGCAGAAATGAGTTCAAATCCTTACAAGCAAAGGGGTTAATGTTTTCTTTTAGTTCAGTATATGGTTTGTGAGCAGAGTTCCCTTATAGGCAATCCTAACCAGCAGAATCTGAGCACTTGGAGGAACTTTAAGAATTATTCCCACGTTGCTTGGACACCGACCGCTTCAGTGTCTGGGCAATGGCCATTTGCTCCTGCAGCGCCAGCTTGCTGTCATACACATCCTGCATCTTTCTTTCTTTGCATCTCCGTCTTTTAGTCTGCATATGGGGTCTGGTTAGGGCAGTTTAGATGTGACCAATTTTGCAGTCATCTGTGCTAGGCAAGAAGCTGAAGAAAAGACCAGCCTCCCAGGCCAAGCGGCGCTGGGCACTGGTGGAATAATCTGAGCAGATGAGAAAAAAAACACCTTAGGCCAGCACTCACTTCCACATCACGAGTACCCTGTGTAAATTGCTACGCTCTGTGCTCGGACAATTATTGCAGCTATTTAGATGCGCCCCTCACGCATCTGACACTTTGGGGATGGGATCAGATCATGTCCCAAGGAACCTGCAGTCTGGGCTAAGCAACTATTGCTGACCCAAAGCTGGAGGAGCAGGCACTGCTGGAACAAAGGGAGGGTGCCTTTCACATCTGCGCCGTGTGGCAAAATGCCTGTATTGCATTGATGTATATATTTGATGTGTCAGACTGAGTTTCTAATCTTTTTCTGTCACATATCATGAAATCTGAAAGAACGAGGAGATCACTGACATGGAGGAAGCTGACGAAAAGCGAAGTGTTTTCTCAGAAGGGGATGTCTGTTGGAAGGAGGGGTGGTGAGGTGGGAGACGTGGGACTCTGCCAGTTTCTGCAGGAAGGTCGCAATTTGTTGAGCATTTGCTAGGCTTTGTATGCATCAGATAAGAAACAAACAGCTACAGTTAGTGTGCTTTGTGCTTGGCTGTTTTGATTAAAAGCTTATTAAACGTCCTTTTATTCAACAGGAGTTCCATTCAAAGCTGTAATTAGTATGTGTGTATGTGTATGTTTTTTTTCTTTATTGAAGCAATGAGTCTAAGTGGTTGGGGTGGTTTGAAATACATCAGTACCTGGTTCCCTGTACATTAAAAAAATAACAGTAATCAATTTCACAAGCTTCTAACAGCAGATTGGGTACCTTTTGGCTGCATGCTGGTACCCTGTGGGTCCAGGGAACATCACAATATACTTACCCAGGAAGATATAAAAGCATGGGACATGGCCTTCCTTTTCTGAGGCTGGCTGTTCAGTTACCAGATTTGCCATAACCTGAATTGTCTGTGTCCTCTTGTTTGTATACAGGAGCTCTACAAATAGAGAACAGTGAGGAGTCAGACCAAGGCAAATACGAATGTGTTGCAACCAACAGCGCAGGAACCCGCTACTCTGCCCCAGCTAACCTTTACGTTCGAGGTAAGAGCAGCTTCCACCCAAGTAGGTCACTCTCCTCCTGCCCAAAAGGCTCCATGGCTTTCAGTGAAGGAGTATGTTACCTGTCCTAGTGCCTCGGTCACACTTTGTGGATTGTGTGATGTGGCCTTTGCTCAAAAAAACAGCAAGTTGAGTTCAATATGTCTTTGATCCACATCGGTTTTAACTCACATTTCTGGAAATCTGTTTTTACTGTTTATACGATGTTACATAAAGTGCTGAAATATGGGCAGAATTGGAATTCCTTTCTTCCTTGAACTCCTTACCTTTGTGTCATAGCTATTTGAATTGGGATCGAGGGGTGCTTAATCCTCTTAGTATGAATTTGGTTGGAGGAGTGTAAAACTGGTCACGTGCTGATGAGCAGAGGTGCTCAGCTATAGGTGAGCTGGTACTTAGGCCTCTGCTTTGGAATGTGTATCTTTAAAAACCAAACGGGTTTTTGGAGTTGTCCTGATCTCTCTTATACACATCAATGATTGAGCCTCTGAATATTAATGGCTCATACTGGGAACCTGCTGGAAATTAGCTGCAATTCATGTAAAGTGATTTTTCTAATGGTTATGCTATGTTGCCAATTCAAAACTGTTTTCAACATACCGGAATTAACTAGGTTTTACATTGGGACAGTATCCTGCCTACATTTCTCTACTTTAAAGGTGTTTGATTTAGCTTGGAAAGAAGCAAGCGCTAAATTCCCTGTACACTGTCAATTTTGACAAGAAAAAAACCCTGTGCTTCTTCATATGAAACTCTGTAGAACCAGAGCCACTGGTCAGGAGCCCCTGGGAAACTTAGTTACAGGTTTTCCCAACAAGAGAAAGAAGATTCATGTGCTGGTACAACCCATTGTTTGTGAGGAAGTTAGAACCAGATTTTATTTCCGCATAGTAAATCAGCTGTGTAATAATTAAATCTCATATTCATTTCTTCCTTCCTCTGTTTTGAAGAAAGAAAATACAATCTTAAAGCTGTATATGCATTGGTTAATATGGAAAGAGGACATGAGGATTTTGAGTCTTCACACACTGTGTGTTTGCTGCTAGGGGTGGCTTCTGGCATTGTTTTCTTTGCTTATTCTGGGGGACTGGTTTTTTATTTTGCAGCATAATTTGGATTATAAGAGTCTTTGGAAGACTGAAGTATCCAATTAAGCATATTCAGAAGATGAAGCTATATCTATGCAGTGGAATCACTCATTTCACTCTCACAGTGTACATATGGATGATTTTAAACTCCCTGTACTCTTGCAAGTTCATTTTTCAGGCAAGCTGTGCTAAAACACATCCCAGATTGTTACTTTGCACTTTGAGGGATAGGATCCTAGTTACCAGGTTGGCTGTTGTTGCACAGGTTTGTGTGGATACCCAGCCGTTTTGCTGCAGTATTTGGGATGCTTTTGCTTCCTGTGACATGCTCAGACTCTCAATGTTCTGTTTCCAATAGAGCTGTGGCTGAAAAAAGGCACAGGAGCTTCAAGAGGTAGAAAAACCTTCTCTTAACAACTTTCTGATTTCTTACTAATGAACATTCTTTATTTAGCAAGTGAATCCTGTAGGACTGAGGAGTGTACTGAATATTACATTTGGCTTGCTGCTCAGCAAGATTTGTCCATCCTGTTTGGGCTAGGCATGGGCCATGGATAGTCTACACATGTGAGATGATCCTGATGTTCACCGAAGAAAGCATGTTCTTAGACATATGCTTTACTGTTAACTATCATTTTCTTACACATAAATTTTTGGAACAAGCCTTTTTATTGCACATAATCTTTACAATGTCAGTCTCCAGCCTGTGTGATCCTGATAAAGCTCTGCTGTATATTTAAGACAGGATACCCAATAAATTATTATCAGATAAAATTCACTGTGCGTACTAGGTCCTAGATGGTATTTGGGCTTACATTTTCTGATAGCAAATGTTCTACAAAAAAATTATAATGTTGTTATTCTTCAACAAGGAAGGAAAAAAAATGAGTGTCTTTCTGAGGTCTAGGGTGCAGAATAAAAGAATCCCTTTTTTTATTCTTGTGATAATCCTACACAGTTACCATTAGATGGATCAGTGACTTCCAGCAGGGTCCTCAGAAAGTACCTGTGTCTTTTACTAGAGAAGACATTAATTAATGCTGGAGATTGTGTTGGCTGCACCGCCACTGCATGGTGATGTCATAATGATTGCCATCATTGTATTGAATACCCAAGAAGTTGACCGTTTTCTTGGAAAGCATGGCTGAGCAGCAGTACTGATTTCCACCCTGTGTAGTTCCCAAGACTGCTTGTGCCTGCTCTTATTTACAGCCTATTGGGTTCTTTAATAGTTCAAATGTTTGTTTGTCTCTTGACTCTTGGGATTTATGTTTTTGATCATGTCCTCCCCTTTTCTAGCCTCCCAGGTAATCCTTTATGAGTGTGCTGTGTTAGAAAGCACAGGCTCATTAGCATCTTTATCATACTTTTCATGCTAACAAAGGAAGATACTGGGTGCTGAGAAGAAGTATCCAGGCACTGCTCAGGGCTTCCTATATCAATGAAAGAACAGGAGGAGGAAGGAGCAAGCTACACCAGTGCCTTGTCTCTGTGAATTCTTTAGAGCCAGCACTTCTGCACAGATGGACTTCATTAAAAGTTAAAACATTTCCACACCAGGGATTTGTAAAGGAAAATGGATGCATTTTCCTTGAAGCTATTATTTTCATCTTACTAAGTGTGCTGGAAAGCAACCTTCATAAGCCTTCTGCTTCTAGACTGACAGGTCTATCTGTCTGCTGCTGCAGAGCCAGGATGGGGCTGGGAACCAGTGCTGGGAGCTGACTGCCTCCTGCTGCTGCTCTTCAGCCCTCCATGTATGTAGCGTTGCAGAAAACATCCAGACCCTCAGAGGAGCAAGAGCAGAGGGAAAGCACGAGCAGGGAGCATGCATGCCTGGGCAAGGTGGCTGGCTGGGGCATAGCAGGGACTTGGAAGGGGGCACAGTGGCATATTCCTATCCTGCCCTTTCAGCACAAGCATGCTTGCCATGCTGGTCTGGATGTTTATCGTTACCACCATGAAGGAACGCTCATCCATTTGTGGTCCATGGTTACATGTGCCACAGTGCATCATAACGGTGATTAGATTTGGGACTTGATGGTGCTGCAGGGGGAAGGGAAGGGAATAGAAACATGTGGAAGATGCGACTCCTCTAATCCAGAGAGCTTACTGTCTAATTTAGCAGCAAAAATCCAAGATGTTGATTCAAGGCATATAAGAAATCGATTTAAAAGTAGAAGGCAGATATGACCTAGTGTGAGGAAAAAGAGGTGGTGTCATTTCATCATGCTCACTGGGAGTATAGTATAATTGCACTGATTCACCTGCAGTATTGGGTTTTTATGAACACATTTCACTCTTCATTTGCCTACAGCTTTCAGACATACCTGCACGAAGAGGAGCATTTTCAGCCAGAAGTCTTGTCCTATGAAATGCTTGTGAAGGCAGTGGCCTGTGTGGTGCTCTCCTCAGTGGGCACACTGTTATTTAACACTTTCCTCTGTATGAAAGGCTTTTTCTGCCCTTCTCTTTACACATGGCATTATTTTTTTCCTGCTTCAGTGAAGCAGATGAGCAAGGAAGACTGTGTATAGAGTACCCTTATTAATACACTGTGGAGTTCACTAGGTGTGTTCCCCAGTGCTGCTTACAGCAATGAGCAATGCAGATGCTATTAGAATGGTACTTAACTGGAGCATTGACTGCATACTTCCCGGCAAATGAGAAATCTGCTGCCCAATTTTCACTTAAGTGCTGTTTTTCAGGCCTTTAAGGTACAGTCCAGTGAGGCGAGTGCAGCAGGTTCCCTGGCCCAAAATGCTACACGTACTGTAGAGAAGCAGCTCACAGCTGGTTTTAAAGAAAGACCATTTAAAACTGAATTGTCTCCTCCATCTCCAAATTGCAAACTAGTAAATCGGGATGCAGTAGATAGAAATGGCATTACTGCAAGAATTTGTGGTTTCTTGATCTGCTTTTTGAAAGGCTGGGCTAGTATTTAATTTTGCAGCAGGGAAATTTGCTTGGAGTCTGAAGTTTTATTTGCAAAGTTGCACTAAGGAGGCATCACCCACAATGAAATTAGGATTGTGGCTTTGACCCCTAGCAGTGATTCTCTGGCCTCCACAGGGTTTTACACTTGGGGACTTGGTGGTAGCTTAGCCTCAGTCACAGAGGGAGCTCACCAAAATGTCTGTTTGCGACTATGTGATGCTTACTGCAGGAGGGACCTTGTGTAAATAATAATTCTGAATGACTGACATGGGCCTGGAGCAACAAGACTTGAAGCCTTTAAAAAGAACATTTTCTGCTTATGTAATATTAAAACAGCTAAAATAGCAGCAGCAGTCAAAGCTCAAGGCTATTGCCAGAAGAGTAAAAGCTGAGGACAGTGGTCAAACAGTCAGCTACCAAAACTGGGGATGTCTGAAAAATGGCTAAGTAACAGGGAATACATTTGTTTACAACCTAGCTATATGCACACTTCAGGCAACACGCTCCATTAAACCTGCCTCTCATCAGGGTTGATGGGGGTGACATTACTTGACCAGAGAGGGGCACTGCCAGTGCTTGAGGGCCTGGCAGCCATCACAGACAAGCAAAGACTGGAGAGACTTGTGAGGTAGATGCCTGGATGACAGGAAACACAAACAGGCAGTTGAATCAGACTGGATGACCCAAACTGCTGCTTTGGACAGATGTCTGCCCTGGACCATCATCAGAAGAAGCAAAATCAGACCACAGGGTAACTACCCCTCAGCAGCTGGTGTATGGCTGAGGAGGACTATGGGTCTGAAGGGCCGTGACCTCCACGTGTACACTCTGTGCAGTCCTGACCTCAAGATAATGCTGCAATATAGCAGTTCAACAGAGAGCCGTGACCCTTCGATGAAGAAAGTACACTCGTTTTTATGGGATTTTAGTATTTTTAACTTCATTTCCTCTGCCCCCAGGTGCTGCTCCATGCTGAAGCTACTGCTGTAGCCAAAGTCAGAGCAGCTGCAGTTTGAGCAGATGCACCTTGGCTAGTTGTAAGCAGGCTCAGGGTGAACACAGCTGGCAGCATGGCCAGAGCTGTGCAGCACTCAGCACCAGCAGACATTTGCTGCTCAGTCAGCACTGTGGTTCTTGCTGCTGTAACTGTGTGTATCCTCATACTGGAGCTGACTGGCTTCAGAGCCAGAGAGGCAAGGAGAGGCTTCTGCCAAGTTTTGTCTTCCCCATATATTAGTATGAATATTTTTGTCATGTTTTCTCCTGGGGTGAAGTGTGTTCACCATCAGTGTTTCTATGAGCATTTTGCTATGCTGTAATGATTATAATGATCACAGTTTAATAAATAATAATTCTTTGTCCTGCTAGCACATTTCAACTAAAGATTTCAATGTGCTTTATAGAACTCGGCTAAATAAGCTTAACAGTTTTATTCCTTCAAAGTCCTTTGACGGTTAAAAGTGCAGTGCGAGGCTCAAGTCTGATTATTTGTAAAATGACCTTTATGGAAAATAGAAGGAGAGTGGCTGGTGGCTCAGTGCATAATAATACAACACAGAAATGGACTTTGAAACCTATTTCCCTCTCCTCCCCACATGACCTGCACAGACGTCTGTGGAATAATTAGGCCTGCATATCTGTGCAGATGAGATGTCCGTTCCCTCCCCTTCCATATCCACTTGCACAAAGGGTTAGCATATCCACCTCTGGTGCTCTGATGTTTTCTGCTCTTAATTGAATTCATGCATGCATGTGTGTGCACTGTGAATGGGAAAGGATGGTTGGGTGCCCTGAGCATCCTGTCTGTCTCTCTAGGATGGAATATACTCATCACTGTGGCATGAGAACATTGTTCATTGCATATAATGGGAGGTTGTCTTAGTCTCATGTAATCTGCCGTAAAAAAGACAATCTGTCCTTTTGTTTCTCTATGCCTCTAAAAGCTGTAAAGGATAAAATTTGATTTGTGTGGAGTCCTTGAGACACAAGATGTGCTTTTGGAGATAAGCAGGAACAGGTTCATCCCCATCTGAGTTTCTGTTAACCTCTCTGTCTTTTGGATTCCAAAGTGCCCGAGTTTGTCTTCATATTAATATCTTGCATAGCACCAGAGGGTTTTCAGCACAGGACAGATGCTGGCAGTTCCCAGCAGAATTGCAGAGCCAATTGGGATAATGAAGTTTCTTGTTGCTTTCAGGAAAGTATTAGCTTCCCACTCCAAAAAGCTTTAGAAATGTGTTCCTTTGTTGGAGCTACTGATCGAAACTCTCAGACCTGTGCATTCACATCCTGGCCACAGCCCCCCTGCCTTGTTTCAGGGAGCTAATGCCCAAGAATACACAAAAGCAGAGCCTCCCATAAGCCCAAATTCATTCTTTCTGCAACAAGCTGCTGTGGTTAGAGTATTGCTGCCTGCATAAGATGAGCATGTCTGTGGCAGGGTAAAAGCCATAATTCAGTCGGCATGGGAATTTCTGCCTGCAGAGCACTGGAGCCATCTGACAGTCAGGACTGGCAGACGTGTCTCTGAAACAGCCTCGCTCTTTGCTGCTTCACTGTTTCAACTTGGATCTCAAAAGGAGCCCCATTTTTACCTTCTGGAGTTTGTTATCCTCTGGTGGCATTTCTGCTGTGACCTGACTTGCTCTGTTTTGCACAGACTGGCATGTTTAAGTCAGCTGCTAGGCAGCTCGTGTTTGTGGGAACACAGTAGTGTGCCTAGTGAGCTGTGGTATTCTGCACAGGGGATGTTCTGGGTAACCCCAGCCTAAAATCCTGTGTCCCTACATGGGAGGGGGCAGACGTTATTTACTGTCGCTGCTCAGTCATTTGTTTTGTAAAAAAAGCCTGAAAAGCTGTTGGTGAAAACATGCTTCTTAGCTTAGGAGTGACATGGATAGAGAACTGGAGATAAGGGAGCGTGTAAATGGGATCTATAAGGAGATGAAGCTTTCAATTTATCAGGTTTATCTCAGATAAAGCAGCAGCTGTTCAAGTATTAAATAAAAGGAAAGGAGAGAGAACTTTCTGCCCAGGTGTTCCCTATTGCCTTATAGCTGTTCCAAAATAGCCTGGTACTGGTTTTTATTTCCCATAAGCCACTAATATAATAAGAGATTAAGAGATAATCCAGCAATTAGTGACAAATAGCAGGCCCCAAACTTGTTCCTGTTTGACAGACCAGAAAGTAATCTGTTTGAATTAGCGTGTTTCACATGTGTCTCTTCACCTTTCCAACTCTAATCTGAAGTGTCAACACGTGGGGAAAGCCACTGCCAGAGCCTACTCCTGTTCGTGCACACTGATGCAGTGCAATCCCTGGCAAGTTCCTGAAAATAAGCTCCCGTCTGTCCCCCAGCTGCAGCAGCACCCCTCACCTCACCCCCCAGCAGGCCCAGTGGCACCACAGCGAATCCCCCAGGTATGGCTGGGGTCCATCAGCTCTTCCCAAGGGCAAGGGGAGGCTCTGCAGCTTCTGCAGTTCTGCAGCAGGGATGCGTGTTCCCATAGCTACGACATCCCCCAGTCATACACCCTTCACCAGCCTCTTGCTGGTCAGTCGCACAGTCCCAGCAGGTGCAGCAGGTTGGTCCATGCTTGCAGCACTTGGGAGTTTGTGTTGCCCTGTTGGTGCTGCTTTCCAGAAATGCAGCCATTCACAGGTACGCCTGCTTTGCCAGAAGCACTGTCCTTCCTGGGCAAGGGCAGGAAACAAGTCCTCCCTGTTGGGAAGAGCTGAGCAGAAGGCAGAAGCCCCTTGCTGTCTGCTGAGGCCATGCAGATGTGATACACTCCATTAGATTAGGAAATAAAGTGGTGGCTTGGGAGCAGCAATAAAGAGGTTCCCTCCCATCACAGAGTCTCACAGGATTAAATGAGCCTTATGTTCATGTTTTGTGGACGAAGATGTAAATCCACTGTCTGAAGCAGGACAGAGGAAACCTGGACTAAGCTTAAGCTGGGACCGTTTGTTTGGGGGATGTCCGGGTGGTGATCCTCGCTGGATGTGGCCCTTGCTTATGGGCCAGTTAAGCTACAGTTGGCTGGTTCTGGTCCTCTGGTATCAGTTCAATTGAAGAAATGTAAACAACTGTTTTGCTGTTCTCCTGCAAGCTCCATTACACTTCCTAGGCCACTGTAGTAGCTGTTATTGGCAGTTTGTTGCCTGGTTTGTACCGTGTCAGTGTTGGTTAAAATCCTGTCCTCTAATTGCTGAAAATGGCTGACTGTACTGCTGCACTGTATAATGCCACATACTGTTGTCTAATTTGCAGTGTTTCTGCTGGAAAGCAAATTCCTCCCCCCACCTTCTCCTTCCTCCATCAAAAATGTGACTCATAAGCAGTCTTTAACTATCAAATCCACTTCTGTATTCTCTAAGCGAGGGTTCCATTACAGCTGATACGCCACAAATCTGTAGCTGGAGTGAGGTCACTCCTGCTAGAGAAATAAGATCTCCTTTGTCTATAAGGAAAATGCAACTAACCTTCTACTGTCTCTCCCGCAGGAACAAAAACTGGGACCTGCTCAATTCTCTCTGGGTGTTTTTGTCCTTCTGATTTCTTGTCCAGCTCTCACTCACAGCACAGTGTATCAATAAGGCTCTCCCGAAACTGAGCCCAGCTGAGACTGCGCATGTCTGTCGCTTGCCTAATACCTCTCTGCTGCATTTAGCTCTTTGTTTGGAGAGGGGGAACAGCTCTTCATGGTAGAAGATTTTCCATTCACCACTTGGAACATTTCTCTCATACTTGATAAAATTCGGATCTATGTATATGCTTTTCCCAGTGTGTGCTCAATGGGTTTAAAGTGCCTATGCCATCATCTTTATAGCTGGAGTGGGTGTGTGGGAGCACATCAGTGTGTGGTGGCTGGAGTCCTTTGCTCTGTGTGTGAGTGTTTTGCACGTGTAAACGTTGTCTGTGCTTCCAGCATCTGGCCCGGTGCAGGGCCGCGCCCAGAGCACCCTCCATGTGAGTATGTGTGGGACGCGCGGTCCCCTCCGCGCTGCCTCGGTGGTGAGCGGGTCAGGAGGCGAAGGGGCTGGCCTGGGCCAGAGCAGTGCGAGTGCAGCGCACTCCTGTCCGTGACATGGAGTGGTGTGTGTGCACGGTGGGAAGACATGGCTGACCTCTGTAGTCTTGTCTTGTCGTTTCAGTGGTGTGCGGACAGATGAAGCTTGGCCTGTTTTTACTCTCTGTGTTTTTCCTTGTCTTTTTTTATTCCCTCCTCATCTTCATCGCACTCTGCCATCAAACAAAACAAACTTTCATCTCTCAGATCAGCGAGAAGGTTGGTCCTTTTCACTTCTTATCCATCTACAGTACGCCACGTCAGATGGGACTTTTCCAGTAGGGAGAGGAGAGCCATCCCCAAAGGGGGAGGAGGCCCTACAGACTCTGGCTCCCTTCCAGGCACGGCCACAGTGTGCCTGATGAAATCTGCTTACTGTTTGCTGTGACTCTGGTGATGGCACTGATACTTTGCTTGCATGCCTTTGTTGCTTGAGATTTAAAATGCACAAAATATATTTTGCATGCAAATACAAGTCAGGGTGGTTTTTCTTCAAAGGCAGGGTGGGAAGAAGTGCATGCTGCTGTATGTGGGGTCCCTCTCTAACCCATTACCTGTGCTAGATGCCGGCGTAATACCTCTAAACTGCTGCTGTTTTCTGGCCAGAGATCAAGAGCAGTCTTTGGAAGCAGAGATCAGAATAATCTCCAGTCTCCTCATGAGCTGCTAGGGAGAGCAGGTTCCTCAGTTTCTCCTGTAGCTTTAAAAATTTTAACTTTCTCTAGAGGCAAAAAGCTTAGTTTTGATCTCAGCTGGAGAAGAACCAGCATGCTGCCCTCCCTTGCCATAGGGCAGCAGGCTGAGAGATGCGAGGGCCTCGTGCTGAGGCAGCTTCCCTGCTCCTGGCAGTCCCTGCTCTGGGGGATGGTCAGTTCTCCGTGCTTGGACAAGGGCCTTTTGCATGAGCAGGTCTGCCTCTCCTTTCTTCCGTGGGGCTGGGTCTTTTCTCTTGCTGGCAGGAGAGCAGGGAGCTCTGGCAGGGGCCTCAGCCTTACGTGGCATGGCTCAGGGAGGCCCATGGCGACGTGCTCAGAAGCTCATAGACACTCAGCAAAACCTGATTTGTGCTTTGCCCTGTTCTGTCCTGCTGCCCTCAGAGCACCAGAGGTGAATGAAGGGCAATAGTGAAAGGCGACTCCAGCTTTTAAATTGAATCTAGCTCCAGACCTAGCTTGAGGCACTCGTAATTTCACGCTGAGGAAGGCTGGTGGTTTTGGCAGGCATCCTAAGCTGGTTTCCAGAGATGACTTCTTCACCAAACAGGTACCATGCGGTCCATCCCTCCATGCACACTGGAGGAGAGGGATGCTTGCAGTGGCTCTCTAGCCCAGCACTGCTCCTGGGTGGTACAAAGGAGAGACCCTGGCTCCTCTCACACATAGCATCAGGCACCTGCATGAGCTGATCTTCTAATCATCACTGGAACAAGTTTTAACAAGTTGTCATAGTAGTTGTTCCAGTACACTGACTTCACTCCCGTTTCTGTCCCTGGAACGTGCTCTCATTTAGATCGTACTGAGGCACAGGGCCCTTGTTTACCCTCTAAAACAGATCTAAAAATAGATTTCATAGAGGATGAAATTACCTGAGCCCAAGACAACGGTGAAAAATAAGAACGAGGAAGAAAAGAGAAGAAATTGAAGCCAAGGCCCAAAGCCTCCCAGATTTCAGTGGATTTGGAGCACCGCTGTGATGGCTCAGGCACCTCTGGAGAATAAACCTTTGACAAGGCACTTAAATGTTTTAGCCGCATGGTTTAGCTGAGGGGAGGCAGCTGAGAATGGATATAAGCCAGCAGGAGCAGATAATTTCTCATTCTTTGTGTAGACCCCTCCTTCCCACCCCACCAAAAATACCCACGTACGCAAATATTTAATGTGAAGCCAGAAATTAGTTTCTAAATATTCCATTGGGATTTGCCATGCTTATAATTTGTTTGGCACTGATAATTACATCTTACATTTTTCCAGCTTTACTTAAAACTGTGTACTGCTAAACCATGCATTTAATTATTGCACTGTGACTGCTACAAGGTTGTTTATTAACGAGTTATTTTATCTTGATACAGTGGATCTTTTCTCTTATTCCCCTCCTTAATGTTGTGTTATTTTCATCAGAGAAATTTCAGAGAGTGAATGCAAATTGCATAGCTCCACAATCTTGCTCTCCCTTACTTTGCTATTAGTATGTCAGTATGCTGAATGCTGATGTGTCTCCAGTGCTGCACCACTGTAATGATATATCCTCTTTTATATGTGGTTGTCAGCGCAAATAATTAGACCTAAAAGTTATAGCTGAAATATAATCCAAAAATGGCAAGGCCCTGTTTTGGAAATTGTCTATAAAATGTCAGCATTCAAGGATGCATTGGGAGCATAAATAGTACAGCATTGTTTGAGCACAAGATTAGACTGTAAATGCATTTTTTCTGGTTCAAATTTTTCCTCTCCTGCTGTTGATTCTGTCAATAGATTGTGAGACTCCAGCAACTGCCTTTCCATTTGAAGTCTTTCCTTAAAATGATAGCACTAGGGAAAGATGAAAGGTGTCTACAGATGAGTAAACCATGCAGACTGATGATCATGTTTGAGGGTATCTCCTAAATTCACTCATTCCCAACTCTGAGGAGGTGGTTCCTGAGGAGGGTGGGATTTTGGGGCAGGGTAGCAGTGTGCAAAGGCAAGAGCACACCTGCGCACCAAGAATTATCCAGTTGGCCTGGCTGGAGTAATGAAATTAGGCAGTCTCACCTTCTCAAAGATGTGCCCCTGCATCACACTCTACTGCTCATCCCAGCTGGGAAGTCAGAGCAGAGCCCTCCGAACTTGTCCTTTGCCGTGCTGGGGGCCGGGGAAGAGCAGCCCAGGCAGTGTCGGTCCTCCTTCAGAGCAAACAGGGCTTCAGACTGCTGCTCCTTTGTGCAGAGGAAGAGCAAGGGGAAGGATGTCAGAACATGGTGCAGGACCAGAGCAGAGGGGATTGCCTTGGAGAGGAGCAGAGAAGTGTGCAGAGCACAGGCACAGCTCTCCATCACCATGGGGCAGCACCCAGTGAGCCTGCGATAGGGGTGCCAGGAAGGGGGAAGATGAAGCCCAGAGTTCGACGCTGGGTGGGCATGGCAGGAGGGAAACCTAGAAGCAGGAGTAGGCAAGTGGAGGTCCCTGCATCTCTGCAAGCTAGAGAGAGGGCTGTTAGTGTTGTCATTTGCTCAGCTGTACTGTGGCTGGCACAGCCAGTAGGGAGAAGCAATTTGGATTCCCCTTCCCCTAGCAGCACCACACACAGTGGGGGTCCCTTGTTCTCCAAGGGGGTAACGTCACCCTCAGAGGCAACCCGAGACAGTAGGAAACAGCCTCTCCCGTGGTGAAAGGAGCCGGGCAATCGATTCATGCTCTTTGCTCTCAAGGCAAGGAATGCACATGTTAATGCATGCTGAATTATTAACATTTCTCAGTCTCAACCTTTGTAGCTGTTGTATTGCCTGCTCCCCTGCTTCCTCCCCACAGTCCCCGCAGTGAGTGGGAAACTGGTCTCTGCGCTTTCTCCCTGTCCTGTGGGATCCAGGGCATGGGCTCAGTTTGTGCTGCACTGCTCACCAGTCCGGGGTTTCACTTCACTTCCCAGGAAACAGTCACCACAGGCAGGCATGCTGAATAGTGGAGCAGCACAGAGCCCTGACGATGCCTGTTCTTGGGATGAATGACAATGAATCTCATTTTTGACAGTCTGCTGGTTTCACTAAACCTCTGAATTATACTATTGTCCATTGAAATCATTTTAATATTCACAGCAATTTTCCCTGTGCTCTTCTTGCAAAACCTCCAAACCACCTTCTCTGATCTTTATCCAAAAAGAAGATTAAAAAAAAAAAAAGTTGCAAATTCTTGTCAAGAAAATTGTAATAAAAAGGGAAATTTCATTGCTGCAATAAATGAAGAACAACAAAATTTTCTGGAGCACTTAAGGTAGCATCATGGGCTGTGCCTAGCCCATGTGATTTGACTTGTAAATTGGACAGAAATTCTAAGAATGCTTCTGTTTAAGGAGTTACACTGATTTAAATTATTACCAGACTCTCATGCTAGGAAAGCAAGCGACTTAAATCATTGACTTGAGCCTAGGAATGTGTTGATGGTGCTCTGCAAGCTGCTGTGAGAGCTCTGCCAGCTCTCACTAATGCTAACTGACAGCATCTCCCCTTCTCCCTCTGTACTGACTGGGACAAGAAGCTGCCAATTATCCCCCAAGAGGATGGGAGGCTGATGGAGCCCATCCCTTCCTTTGCATGCACTCCTGCCAGAGTGTTGTGCAGGCCAGATCTCTCACCAAAGGCATTGCCCTGACCCCCTCCCTGCCTCCCACATGGAGAGCTGACCCCTACACATGGCATCCATTTTTAGCAGGTGTGGTGCCTTGGACACTGCTGCTCTCCAGTGCAGAGCAATGAGCCCATCTTAGCAGCTCTGCCGGTGTACTAATGAGAGGAGGCCGGCTCAGCCATTCTGGCTCGCAAAAATACACCGCAGGGGCCTGCTTAACTGCTTGTCTGTTGCCAGGCTTGAGAGCTGAGGCCCTGCGCAGCTTCCTGGCATGCTGCAGGCTGCGGCATGTGGGAAGCATGGCCCATGTCAAGGTTGGCGATGCTGCAGCCTGCCCACCCTCTTGTATGGTTTGACCTGCAGGAGTTTTCCCTGCCATTCATCCCTCCCCTAGGCACTTGAGTGTACCAACCACATCTGTTGCTCCCCTGTGGGTAGGGCAGAGGAGATCCACTTCCGAGGGGGCTCAGCCCTTCCCTTCACCCTGCAAAGTGCTGCTGAGAGAGCCCCCACCCCTTTTGTGCTGTCCGCAGGGGAGCAGCGGGCAGTGGGCTGCTGGATTCCCTGGGGAGAGACAGCGGCGGCACCCACAGGCACTGCCTCTGCAGGACACCTCAAGGGGGACACGGCACTGCTGGCACTCAGCATGGCCCCAGGAGCACCCTGAAAACTGCTTGACACAGGAGCACAGTATGGGGTGCAGGGGAGCCTGCAGCAAGTTGTGCTGCCTCTGGTCTCACAGGGCTGGGAGTCAAAATATGTTTGTGCATGCTGGGCTCTGACCTTCCTGCATGGCCTCTTGTCCTGCAGCCTTGTGTCTTCTCATGTCCCTGTACGTGAGTTTGTGTGCGCCTTCCCTCTCCCTGTCATGCTCTCTCACCACTTTCTCTCTGACTTCGTACTGGTCTCCGGTGCCTGCCAGCCTGTTTGCCTGGTGCATGTGCATGAGTGCTCTGTGCACACTTATGGCTTTATCCTTGAAGTTTGCTCTTTTTTATTTTAATACAGTGTTGGGTGGGTGGGTTTCGTCCTTGAATGGGGATGGAATTTGAACAGCTTCTACCTGGAATAATTCAACGTCATGTTCACTGGAAAACAAAACCTGACTCTTTAACAAATGATGCTGGGATGTTTTGGTTGGAAATACACACCATCATGTTGAACCATTGCCATGTCCATCAGGTTAACTCTGTATTCTCATGACTGCGTAGCACTTGAGTACACTTTCAGTTCTGTCTCGTTTGGGGAGCGCTGCCCTGTCAGTCAGGTAACGCCTCACTGGCGATCATTCGTGTAGCTATTGATTTGAGGTTTAATAATTGATTAAAAGAAACAACCAGCAAGACTTTGGATTTAGACATATTAAAAAAAAAAAAAAAAAAAAGGCAAAGCAAGTTATCCTTCCCCTGGCTGGTAAGGAGCTAATGAGCCCTGTTTTGTCACTGAGACGATGTGTAGTACACACACGATGTTGACAGTATTGTCTGATTTATCACGAAGTCTTAGCTCTGTTGTACATGCTAGCGTGGGAGCTTCTGTGTTCAGTCTATTTCTGCAAGCCTGTTGGTTTGGGAATGAATCATCAAAGAGAGCACTAGTGAAATTTGATTTGGGGAGAGTCAGCTTGGCAAGCGGAGCTGACACCTCTGCGGCCCACCGGGCTGTCAGCAGCTTTACTGTCTGCAGAGACACCGTGGTGGCAGGAGCCAGGCCAGCAGAGCTGTGTCCCCACCGACCTGCAGCGCCCATGGGGCCCGTCGTGCCTGCGACTGTGTTGTGAGCTGGCACCGCTCAGGCTCCTGCCTGATTTCCACCTGCCGCCAGCGCTGCGGCTGTTCACGGCTCCGCCAGCCCGACGCACTGATGGAGAAGTGTAACGGGGAGGGAGAGGCTCCTCAGGAGCCGGTCAGCGTGAACCCAGCCAGTGCTCTGGGGCTGCCTTTCTGGTGGAGGAGTCTAGAGGAGAGCAGAGCTGCTGGGCGAGACACATCCAAGCAGTTTCCCTTTTTAACTACAGACTAAAATGAGCTTGCCCAGAGGAGACAAAGATTTACCGAGCACAGTTGTTTCTCTACCCTTGCTTAAATAGGCCCATAACACTAACCCTGAAGAAGGAGCCTCATTTCTCAGTGTCATTTTCCTGACGGGAATGCATATGGCAGGCAGCTTTAGAGCTTTATTGTAGCTGAGAGTTGCTTACAAATAAGTCTTGAATGAAATACCCAGCAAGGGATTGATATGAAGAGAAGCTGTGCAATGAAATAAGGAGGAATACATCTCCTGAAGTGCTGCCACAAAGGTGGGGAGGGTTCTGCCAGCCCAGCTCTCTTCTGTCAAAATGGATATGATCTCACATCTGTCAGGATTAGTTCTCTCCTGCCCAGCAAGGTGATCTGTTCAGGCCCTGACAATGTCATGCAGCTCTGGTGACTATTTTTTTCTGAGCCAAGGTAGAACCTGAGTTACATTTTGAAAGGAATTATATTTTATTTAGCAGCACACGTGTGCTAATTCAGAACGAAACCCTTTTGCTGCTCCTGCCCAAAACCTATGAGGTTTAGGGGATGGTTAGCTTTACTCTAGAGCTAATAAATTGAGCAGGTAATTCCGTTTTGCAGAGCTTCAGTGGGCCCTGCACAGAGAGAGTGTGTGACTGGCATTTGTGCATGCTCTCTAATTAGAGGGATGTAATTCAAATGGAGGAATGTTTCATGTTAGTAATATGATTTCAAAAGGCTATGTTTGGAGGGAACGGATTGAGCCATCCCTTAATGAGTTCTTCTAATAAGATGCCAGTGGCTCAGGAAGGAGAGAAAAGTGTGTGCAATTTGGCAAAGCAGTGAACAGCTTTTGCACTTCATTTTATCTGTCCTGAGGCATAGACAGGCAAAAATGCTGAACCCCCTTCACATACCCCCAAAATGCAACTGGGTGCTCTCTGCTGGTTCTGTGACCCTACTAGCTGTCTCCTCCTTGTTTCAGTGCGGCGTGTTGCTCCTCGATTCTCTATCCCTCCGAGCAACCACGAGGTGATGCCTGGAGGGAGCGTGAACCTCACGTGCGTGGCAGTAGGTGCTCCGATGCCCTACGTGAAGTGGATGGCTGGTGTGGAGGAACTGACCAAAGAGGATGAGATGCCTGTCGGTAGGAATGTCCTGGAGCTGAATAACATCATGCAGTCTGCCAACTACACCTGCGTGGCCATCTCCTCCCTTGGCATGATCGAAGCCACAGCCCAGATCACTGTCAAAGGTAAGGAATTATTTCTCGTGGTGTTCCTACTTTGGTTTCAGCAGTATGGCCTTTTGCCAGAGTGTTTTTGGGTGCAGCCAACTGACTGCAGTCTCCTCTGTGACTTTTCTACCTTGCAAGGAAGGTTCCCAAACCCACAACTTCATTCTTTTCCTGCTCATAGTATAGCATTTGGTTTGGAGGTTATTTCCTCTACATGTGGCATGATGGGCGACAGGCTTGTGGAAGACTAGATCCCTGTTATGCTGTGAGGGAACCTTATTGAGTCTGTGCTCATCCCAGCAATTTCTGGCTTGTCCAGTGCATCAACAGGATCAGCTCCGCACGGCAACAGGCTGTCCCAGGGCAGGGGTCTGTGGATGCCTGCACTCAGAGAGCTGTTTGCACAGAGATGTCCTCTTGCAGTAAGAGCAGGACAAGGAGATAAATCCTAGCAACGTGAGGTGTCTGTGGGCCTCACCAGAATGAGCATCCTCCCCCCATGCAGGGAGGACCTATACGCGTTTTAAAATTGTTGCATATTCCTCTGTCAATTTTGTTTTTTCCCTTACTGCTCTGCCTCTTTCTCTTTCTTTTGTTGCTGTCCATAAGGCATGCTTCCTGCTGCCGTTTCACAGGTAGCTTTGCCCCAGAGAGGATGTTTTTGCTGATTGCTGACCACTGGGTACAGAGCAGCCCACCCAGACAGCTCCCCAGTGGGAGGCTGAAGTACATACATGTCCTGCCTTTCCCATCTGGGGCCAAGCAGGTCCCCACTATCCCATTCCTCCTCTCCTTGCAGTTGATTTGTAGCTCACGCTTCCACAGATAGGTTATCTTTTGAGTCTGTCTGTTCTTGCAGGCCCCCTCATGCACTTTGGTCACCTTCAGCGCAGAGTTCCTGCTTGAACAAATCACAGAATTGAGTGTCACCCCTCTGTGACCTGGAGATTAACCGCAAATTCTCTTTTTCCCTGGTGCTGTTCAGAGGATGCTTTTAACCTTAGCCATACGCCACTCTGTTTACTCACAGCACCTGCTAGTCAGTACCTTTTCCAGCCCCCGTTTTCTTACAGAGCTCAGGGGTTGCCTTGGTTGTAGTACATACCCAAGAGCGTATAGAAGAAAGGGGCATGATGGGGAGGCGGTTTGGATGTGGAGGGAGGAGGCAGGAACTGCACCATTGCACTTACCGTTCCCAATATTTACCTCTTTGTACCTGGGACAACTCTGCCTTGCTCCCTCTTTGGTGGACACGATACCCACTGCTGTCCCAGCTCTGCAGAGTTCCCCAGGACAGGGAGCTCCACTCCTTCAGCCCTCTGCCTTCTTCCTTGTTTCTCTGTCTGCCTTTTCTGCACCTTCACTCTGGACATCTTACTATCTCTGTCCCTAACTCCTTCGCCCAGTGTTGCTTCTCCTGTGCTTGCTGGAAAGTAGACTGTTTACAGGGCAGATAGGAGAAGCAAGAGGATGCAGAGTTGATTGCAGTAAGCACATTAAAGGTGTCAGACCTGCCCTTTGCTCACATGCAGGCTGCACACCCAAGAACTGGCAAGTCAGGCTTGCAGCTCTCCAAAGGAAAGGGTGGATGAGTGTCTTCTGTCCTTGAAAGCTTGAGGAAGGCTGCCAATTTCTTGGATGATGTGGGAAATGGATTGTTTCAGGCTGTAATATCGGGTGGGATGTGTTTGTCCTCCCTGAGCCCTCCATGGGTAGTGGTGTGGTGTCTAGTTGTGGGTTGCATGCCTCTCCCACCCATGCCAGTTCAGCCCTCACTGAATTTCTCAGTATTCACATTGCAGTAGCACTGCAAAGTGGCATCCTCCCAGGCACAAGGAGCAGGTATGCTCCTGAGCTGAAGAGCCTGCCCTCCTCAGCTGAACCATGTGGAAACTGGAAACCTGATGGCTTTGCCAAAGAACGAAGTGTTTGAGGATCTTAATCTAGGCTGAGTGTTTTTCCTAGTTCCTTGTCAAGCACAGCTGCATTACAAGTCACTAATGACTTTAACTAGAGTGGTTTGTAGGAGGTTTAAACTTACTGTAGACTTTAATTCAGTTATTGTCTTAAAGTACTTGTGTACTCTGAAAATCTCTCTCACACGCTCTTGTTTCTTTGTTTGTTTGGTAAAATGGCACACCTGGAAATGTTTCCTTGCAGTAGTTGCATTCTCATTAAGACTTCAGAGGTGTCAGTGTCACAGAGTTCTTGTGTAACAGTTTATTGTCTGGTTGCAGTTTGACACACCACCCACGAAATAGTGGATGTGAAAGTTGATAGTTTCTCTGGCTGTATCCCTCCTGAGTGTACTGTAAGACTTACAAGCCATTCGCCCATCCACCCATCTTAACAGCACTGTCCAGGAACAGTCTGTGGCCTAAGATGTTGTCCATGTGGAAGCAGGAGCATAGCTCCAGATTACTTGTGGTGCTCCAATCGCTTTACTGCATCCCTTTGTAAATCAGCTGTACAACTGGCTTCTGGGGCCAGCCCAGCCCAGAAAACACCTTCCCGCTGCCAGCTGAACCCCCATGACAGAAACATTCCTGCATCCCCCTTGAATAACCTTTATGTAGCCTGCTGCTGGTAACTGCGTCAGGCACGTCTAATAACATGATTGCTCTGTTTATCCTTCCATTAAGAACCACTTCAAGCAATATATGGTAATATAAAAATGCATGTTCTAGAGTATGAAATGATTTCTGCCTTTTAAAGAAAAATGTTAATGGGAGGTGGCAGCTCCATTTTTATCCCTGTGCACATAGCAGGGTTTGAGCTGACTGAATTATTTAAATCAGACCTCTCTGCCTTCCAATTGCAGCACTGCCAAAACCTCCAACAGAGCCATTAGTGACTGAAACAACGGCTACCAGTGTGACCCTCACCTGGGATTCAGGCAACTCTGACCCCATTTCATATTACGTCATCCAGTACAAGCCAAAATCATTGGAGGGTCAGTTCCAGGAGGTGGATGGAGTGGCAACAACCCGCTATAGCATAGGTGGGCTCAGCCCCTTCTCGGAGTATGAGTTTCGAGTCATCGCAGTCAATAATATTGGCAGGGGTCCCCCCAGTGAGCTGGTCGAGGCCCGGACAGGAGAACAAGCTCCTTCAAGTCCACCCCTCAAAGTCCAGGCACGGATGCTGAGCGCCAGCACCATGCTGGTCCAGTGGGAGCAGCCAGAGGAGCCAAACGGACAGATCCGAGGGTACCGCGTTTACTATACCACTGACCCGCATCTGCCTTTGAGCATGTGGCAGAAACACAACACTGATGACAGCCACCTCACCACTGTGGGGAGCCTCATCACAGGGACCACATACAGCATCCGCGTCCTGGCGTTTACTTCAGTGGGTGACGGACCCCCTTCAGACATCATCCAGGTCAAAACACAGCAAGGAGGTACGTATGGAGTGAGGTGTCATGGCTCTATGTCCACCCCAGTGGTGTGTGGCTCAGCTGTGTGTCTGATCTGCACCAAGCATTGCATCTGCTATTGGTGCTCAAATGGTTGAATGTCAGAGTGGCATCCCTGCCCCACAGCCATCAGATTTAAGCTGTAAGCTTGTCCTGGTATCAAGCTCTGTGTAAGCAACACAGCCCACAGCATTTTTTTTCTGGTGTACAGTGGCTAAAAATGTGAAAGGAAGGTCCTGGACATGGATGTTGTCACCTGTGTAACTATGCTGGGCCTTTCTGGGGTCTGAGTACAGAAGGAGCTGGCATGCAGTCAGGGGCTGGAAGTGAGCACAGTTCCCAGCGTCACCTGCCTGGGTCCCAGAGGTGCTTGGTTGTTGCCTGGGTTGTCTCAAAAGCATAGTACAGGAGAGAGGGAAGAAGGGAGGGTCCAGAAGGAGTGAAAAAGGATCTTTGCAAGGCAAAACACAGACTGTACAAACCATGCAACTTCTTTCCCTGCATCTGCCTCCTGGCACTAACTGTGTGTTTGGTCCCCAGTTCCTGCCCAGCCAGCTGACTTCCAGGCAGAAGCAGAGTCTGATACACGCATCCTGTTGACGTGGCTGCCTGCCTCTCAGGAACGCATTACTAAATATGAGCTGCTGTACTGGGAAGGGGAGGATGGCACTCAGGTGAGGATCGTGCCTCTGTATCAGCAGCATTTGGGGCTGGACATCACAGTTCAGCAGCTTGGGAAGGGTGTCTGCTTCAGCTGGGGCAGCACCAGGACTGTTTCTTCTGTCTCGGGTGTGTGATAGGAGTATGACAATCTCTGTCTGGTTTCTGTGTAAGTGACCTCAGCAGCTTGTTGATGCCCAGCAAAGTAGCTAGTGACTGGTTTGGGACTGAAAAGGCTCTAGCATACCATGACACCATCCCTGAGGCATCCTTACTGCTGGTGCCTTTAAACAGTAGGGCTACTAGGTGGGTTTGAAATGGTCTCCAATATGTGTCTGCAGCTCCAGGACTGGTTGCACTTAAGGAGCAGACTGAGGGTGGCCTGTAGGGAGCCCTTGCACATTTACTGGCAGGGCCTGAAGGAAGTCCAGCTGTAAATATATCAAAAGTAGTGCTGGCTTCAGGGCAGCACATTGAGAACTGTGCCATGGCAGCATCACAGTGTCCCATGGTCCTCTCTGCCTCCTCCTCCTCCGGTATATGTAGTGGCATGAGAGCTGCCAGAAATAAGTACCCTTCAGGTGAAGCAGCAGGAAAACAAGGCCTTTACCAGCACTGTTTAGGTGCATTAGAGATCCTGACTGCTCCGGGACAAAGGCTTTACTCTGTCTCACAGGCAGACACTGTTTGTTGGGAGGAAACAAACACGTGTCCCGTGCCCCTCCTCTGAACTATATAGCTGGACTCAGCATTCCCACAAAGCTGTCAGGCAGTGAGTGCAGTCTGGACACCAGGCAGTGTAGCCTGGCTGTCAGAGAGGTCTGCATCCCTGCAGCGTCCTTGTGTTTCACCCAGGAACCTGCATGCCTTGGAGTCCTGCAGGACTGCAGCAGGTTTGGCAGCAGGGCTGTGACTTTCTGTGGGGCCAGAATGGGTGAAGGGGCTGCCTATGCCCTTGGCACTGGGAGCTGAGCACCGACTTTTCTGTGTTCTCCATCTACACCAAATAACCTGTGTTTCCTTTTATTTGCCAGCAAAAGATGGAGTTTGACCCAACTTCCTCATATGCCGTGGAAGGTCTCAAACCAGACACTCTGTATAAGTTCCGCCTGGGTGCCCGCTCAGAGCTGGGGGTAGGAGTCTACACCCCCATGATCGAAGCCAGAACTGCTCAATCCAGTAAGTGTGTAACACTCTGCACTACTGAAGAGAAAGCAAAAGCAGTTTCCATCACCTGGGCATGGAGTAGCTCGGTGCCACTGCCGTTGTGGGTCTGCAGGGACACCGGGCATGCAGTTTGCTAAAAGGGTGTAAGGAGGAAAATCACCTGGGGTTTTGGATCAGGGTTCTTTGGTAGAGGGGGTACACCCAAGTGGTAAGTTCTTTCCTCCTGTCCCTTTGATCATGCTGTCTTGCCCTAAGGGTAGATTCGTAAAAACTGATGGAGGAGTGACACAGGCTGGGAAATTGCTTTGGAGAGATGGATTTGAGTGGGTTTGTGCATCTCTATGAATTTACTCCCATGCAGACAAGCTGTCTGGACAGGCAGCATATGGGTGTTTGGCTCTAAATGTGACTGTCTCCAAACCATTGGATTTTCACCCCTTCACTCCCCATTGCAGCTGCCTTGCTTCCGCAGGAGTCCATCCTGGTCCATACACTTGATTGAAAGGTGAGGCATCCTTTGAGGCCAAATGTGCCTGTGGCTGTCAGGCAGCTGGAGGAGTCAGTTTGGGAAGGTGGCTGTTTGCCAGCGTTGTGTGAGCAAGTGAGGCTGCTGCTTCTGGGACTGCAGCACTAGGGAAAACCAGAACAAGCTGCAGCCGAGTTAATAGAGAGGCTAGATAATGAGGTGACCCAGGCAATATCACTTTCATCCTTGCTCTGCCCCATGTGATCACAGAGCAGGAGTTCGCATTGCTCTGATTGGCAGCTCAAAGTGCTGTGCATAAGCAGATTAGGGCTATCAAAGGGCCCTGCGATAAGCTCGTTTTCACTAACGATTTTTGGGCTTGCCATTATGCAAAGAGCATTAAAAGAGGGGGAAAAAGACATTTCCGTTAGCACCGTCTGTCTGGGATTTACTAGCTATATGGGGTGAGCAGCTGGCAAAGGCAGGCAGCCTTCCCTGCAGGGAGGGCACCAGCATGCACAGCAGCCGAGAGCCTGAGATGGCCATTAGAAAGGGAGCTCGGGCAGGGAAGAGCAGCTCTGCTCACTATTGGAACGACCTTCTCTTTGAGGAAAACTCAGCTTCATTAACATACCAGTAGCAGGGATTCCTCCACCTTGTTAAGTGAGCTAATAGTGTCTTTGTGCTGCACGACAGACAGGTATGAAAGTGGAGAAAGGTTCAGATCATGCAGTTATAAATATTTGAACATTGAGAACAAATTCTGAGTGTGGGGATTTGTATACCTATTTCAGATAGCTTTTGTATTGATAGGCAAAGGTTGAGGCAACTCTCCTGCCACTTAAATTAATTCCATCAGTGGATGCTCTTATCCTTGAACAGACTTAATCAGAGACAGCTCCATGCATAAATGAGTCCTTCAGAGTCTCACAACAGTCCAAGTAAGAGAAACCTTTGCTTCATGGCTCTTCAAGACAGACATCTTCGCATGTCCTACTCCACATGCTGTCTGCTCATAGGGGATCTCATACTGGTCTGTTTTTAAAGTTGTCACTTCACTGGCCAGTGGAGCAGTAGCTTACTGGTTCTGGCATCTGTTTAGTAGGAGAAATGTGCTAAGGCTGGAAGACATTTGACCAAAAGCCACAGGAATACCTCGGTTTGACCAATGAAATGTTCCTTATATCAAGGACCTAACAGTTTTATCCAAGAAGTGGCTGGGTCTTGGTTTACAGACCCCTACTTGAGAAGATTTCTGATGGCACTCTACTCTGAGAAGAGTGCTTGGCAGTTACTACTGGGCAGTTCAGTGAGGATGACAAACCACTGGCTGAACAGTCCCAGGGCAGGGTACTGGGGGTCTCAAAGTCGAGTAGGTCTTTCAGAAAGCTCTGCTTTAGCCCAGCAGAAGTTGTGTGCACAATGCACAACTCCAGGTAGAAATTCTTTCGTCTGCACTTTGCAATACCTCACGTTAGATGGTTGGGTCGGTCCCCTGTGGCCTTAGAACTTATAGAAAGAGTGTTGCTCCTAGCTTCAAATTGTCTCCTTCCTGCACTTTTCCATCTGGTTGACCTGAGAAAGGCTGTTAGACCTTGGAGGCTGACATGTTCAGATGAGACACAAATTGCAGGAGCAGTCAGACTTCAGGCTCTATTCCTGGCCCTGATAAACCAGTCCAGGATAAGGTAGGAAGCGCATCATCGCTAATAAGTCACTATTGGGCTGGAAAAGAACGTCTGTATTGCTGCTGCTGGGCTTTTCTTGTGGCATCCCTGATCAGGAGTGGTAGGGATGCTTGTCCAAGAAGGCCAGAAGGATGCAGTGCCCCTTTGCACCTCACCAGCAGCACAGCTCAGACCCCATCTCCTGAGAAGACAACTGACTCGGGGCTATCTTTCCTGATAAGCAGCTTGCTTAGTTGCTGGGCACCCTGCAAAAAAGTACAAGCACCGCTGCTTTGAGGGACTGAGAAACACAGGGGAATTTTCCAGGAGTCTGCAGTGCCTCAAGGCAAACAGTATGATGCAGGAGAGGAGCGTCAGTTCTGTCCCCATCAGGCCTCAGCATTAAAATGCTGCTCTCGCTTGAAATATGAAGGTGGGTCTTAAGGCTGCCTTCTCCCTAGCTTAAGGGCTAGGTGGGCTGGATGGGTGCACAGGGCTGCTGTGGGCTGGCGGGGGAGGCCAGTGTGAGTAGCCTGGAGGCAGCAGAGGTTTGCACAGTGTGCATGTGGGTGCATCTGTGTGTATGCGTACATGCTGGCCACCCAGTCTGCTCCTTGCTGGCCCCAGAAGGGACAGTTCCACTCCTTGTGCATTTTAAGTTGATCCTGCTCATATTACCAAGTTTTATTTTGCTTTCTTTAAGTGTTAATCTGAGTTTTTGCCTTGCATGTCATGTGTGTGACTCTTACCCAGTCAACAGCCAATGTTTGACCTGCCCACACTGCCAGCCAAAGCTGCCTTTGGAGAAGGAGCTCACTGCTGCATCCCAAGGGATGCTGTGAAGGCCCAAAGGCAGAACAAGTCTCTTCTGTGAAGGGCCTCTCTGAGGCAGTGGCAAAGGAAAGGCTTGCCAAGCAACATGTGTCTCATCTGTCCCCTCTGAGGGTTGCCACCAAGCACTGTGTCTACTGTATGCCCTCCCTGAATTCACTTTTGGTGCTGCTTTGGTGCTATACCTTCCTTCTGTCTTCCCTGCCACTTCTCTGCTGATTAACCAAAAGAGTGTGAGGATTCATTTTCTACTCCTGCTCCCTTCCAATATATCAGATGACAGGGCCAATCCGGCTCTGCCTCCCACGCACAGGCAACTGTTTTCCTCCACGCATTGCTTTGACTTCTCTTTCCTCCAGTGTAGCTCCCATAGCAGCAGCCTGACTCTGCTCAGGCATCATCTCTTCCAGCTCCATCACTGCTCTCCCTCCATCTTTCCTGTCTCCAGGCTCCCCAGCCCAGGCATCAGGGATGGGCCCAGATCACAGGCGTGGGCACTAACAGTTACATGCAGACGGTGACCACCTCTGCAAGCAAGTGGGCCTTGTTCTCAGCATGCAGAGGTCACCAGTGGTATTCAGAGGTCCTGTTTGTCCCCAGCATTCCCAAACCTTCTCCCACTGCCAACCTGTGCCCAGCAAAGCCAAGGCACAATCGTTGGGTGCTTTAATTATCTGATGTCCCTGCTGCCATCTGGAGTAACGTAGTTGTTACTCCAACTACTTGGAGAGTTGCGTTCGCCTTTGTGCAGGCAGTGAGTAGGCAGGCTTGTCCCTGTTCCTTGGGAAGGCTGGCTCTGGTGCACTGATGGCTTCAAGGACTGCATCATGGGCAAGCGCACCAGTCGTCTTTCAGGCATTTCTAGGTTTCTGGGTGCAGTGAAGAATGGAAGTGGCCTTTCATCTGCCATGGCAAAGCAAGATGCCTTGTACGTCATTTTCACTTGGCCAAACAGCTACTTACCCTTAGAGCAACTGCGTGTGCTTTTTTTGTGTGATGGTGCCCTCTCTGCTTAGAGCTCTTGCCTTCTGTGCAAGCACCCAGGAATGCACCCATCTCCTTTATGCCTTCCCTGACTGGGTGGGCACCCTTCCTTCTCCAGCCTTCCACCCTTGCCTCCTATACAAGCATGCTGTCTGCAGCATGCCTGCGTAGTGAAGCCAAATGAGAGAGCGCTGCTGCTGCCATGAGAGGGCTCCCACGCTGCTGGGGCCCCGTTGCAACAGGACAGCAGTTCTGCAAGGCTGGAGAGGGGAGTGAGCCATGCAAGTGTCCTAGAGATGCTCTGCTTTGTCCAGGTCATTGTCTCCTTTCCCAGTCCCTCTCTTCCTCCCAGGATTTGTTTCACTGCTTTTCCCCAGCAATGCTGCGTGGAGGGGGCTGCTCCTCACCCCGATGAGAAGTGTGAGCTGGCCAGATCCCATTCCAACCCCTGTGGCCAGTTAACATTGCTGGGGCTTAGAAGTTAACACAAACTGCTGGTGGTTTTTTGCCTGGGAGGGAACAAGACCTGCCTGCCTTCCCCTGAACAGCTCCATAGGCCAGGAAGCTACTGAGGCAGGTAACCAGTTTGGCGGGCATGAAGCAGTTGGTCTGAGGTACTAGGCACACGTGTGAAGCAGCACAACCATGTTATCTCTTGTTTCCACATGGTGCCTGGCTCCCACCTGGGCCAGAGTGCTGCTCACAGCTGATGGTCACAATTTCAAACCCCACCTGGACACACTCCAGCCAGCCTCCATCACCTGCTTTCCCTACCCTCTTTGTTTCCTCCACTTGTCTAGGAGCAGGTTTTCACAAGCCTTTGTACAATCTGGTGTGTGAGCTCCCCTTCTGCCACTCTTGCCTTCTGTAGCTTCCTACCTCTGCTGGTTTCCATCTGCTTCAGATCTTCACTGAAAGCATCTTTCTTCTCCTTACCTTTCTCTCTTTCCCCCAGCCATTTGTTCCTTCCTTTACTGCCGTTTGTTGTGTTTGGTAAAGCAAGTATCCAGAACTGCTTTGGGAAGATATGTTCTCTGATACAGAACAGCACTTCTGTCTCCACACTGTTCATCAAGCTTCCAAATACAAATTGCCCCTCGTGCCATCTTTGATGGTCTGCAAGGAAGGCAGGAGTTTGACCAGGAGGCTGCTGGCTGAATTTCCATGTGTATGTTCAGTGCTCAGTTGGCTGGGTAAAAGTTCCCTGTGCATTTTGGTTTGTCCTTCCACTCATTTCCCTTCATCTCCCCACTTCATTTATTTATCCCCAGCCCCCTCCGCCCCACCCCAAGAAGTTGAGTGTGTAAGCACCAGCTCCACTACCATCCGGGTAAGTTGGGTGCCACCGCCTGCCCAGAGCCGCAATGGGGTCATCACCCAGTACTCCATTGCCTACCAGGCAGTGGAAGGAGATGACAACACCAAGCATGTGGTGGATGGCATTGGACGGGAGCACTCCAGCTGGGAGATCAAGGACCTGGAGAAATGGACCGAGTACAAGGTGTGGGTAAGGGCTCACACCAATGTGGGGCCAGGACCGGAGAGCATCCCCGTGCACGTGCGCACTGACGAGGATGGTAGGTGTTACTGATCAGCTCCTTCAGCTACTGCCTTGAGGTAACCAGGACTCTCCTAGCTGAGTTGCTGGAAGGGGGAAAGGGAATGGGGATATTGGCCCGGAGTGCTTTTCAAGCAGGACCAGAGGCTGTTGGGAGCAGTGCTTTGGTCGGCTGCTCCAGGGAGTGGGTCTCCACAGTTGCCCTGGAGCGGAGTAGGGGAATTGCTCTGCTGACCCTCGCTGCGATATATGACGGTTGCCTCCAGGCTGTGGGTCAGATGTCCTGGCATGGTCCCACACGGGTCCTGCGTGTGGTAGCAATGCTTCCTGCACGCATGAGGAGGCGTTACACTGCTTTGCCATTTTGGATTTCTAGTGTTCGGTGGTGGTGGTTTATATTTTACTGAAGGTAATGTGAGTTCTCATAGCCAAAGGCTTCTCTCACATTATGAGATCAGGACTTAAAAGTTTACTTGTTGACCTGAAATCCAGCAAACTAAAGAGGGGAAAAGAAATCCATTTGAAACTTGTAGATATTGCAGGAAAGCTGCTTCCTTGCTCAGCTTCCAGGCAAGCCACAGCTTATATAAATCTGTTCTTCTGCTCAAGAGTCAGAATCCCACATGTACAGAACGCTTTACTGGATACGACAGCTTTAAAGAGAAATTGCTTTGTATTAGCAGGGCTGTCAGTTATGTCATCGTGACTTAAGCCATTTCCTTTGAAAGTGCCAGAGCTCAGGGTGACAGTAGGAGCTTCCATGGCTTCATGCTGACCCCAGAAGCTGCAGATTTAATGGGAGAAGAAAGACTTGCAGCATCCAGGCAAAGAAAGGACGATCTCTGCATTGCCCAGTCAGCGTAGCAAATTGAAACCAGACATGTTACAGTTTCCCTAAATGGGTTGCCACTGTCCCCCATGTCTCTGTGGCCCTGGGAAGTGGCGCCTGGGAATGCTCTCTGACTGCATTCCTGGGCTTGCAAACACATCTGTGTGCGTCCTGCTGCCTGTATTGTTTGTTTCAGTTCTCATTCAGCAGAGTTGTAGCCCAGGGGAAGCTGCTACCCCAGAAATGTCGCAACAAGCTCTCTCAGTTAGTTTTCAGGCACCATGGTTGGACATTCCAGCTTAGCTGTCAGGAGTGATTTCATATCCCTCTGACATGCTGATGCTCAGTAGATAACCCATGATGAGGAAATGAGAAGTGCTAAACTGATCTGAGAATGAATTGAACTTCCCATGTTTGGGTTTCAGATGCAACCCATGCTTCCCATAATGGGGTAGGATAGTGTGCCTTGAAACACTGTGGTCTGCTCACTTTCACATCTTTTCATGTCCCTGCAACATCCCTGTATCACGCCCCGCCGAGGCCTCCCCCCTCCTCGTGCCAGCAGACCTTGACACACAGCTTCTGTCTGGTTCTCAGGGAGGATCTTGTTTTTCACTTGGACTCCCAGCTGTGTGTGTGGGCAGGTGTCTTGCTAGGGCAGGAGAGCCCTGTGGCTTGTGCAAGGTCACTGCACTAAGTGAATTGTGGATTACAGCGTAGGCTGTTCCAGCCAGAAGGTGGTAACTATTCAAGCACAGCCCCCTCCATTCCCATAACTCGAGCTGGCCTCGTGGTGCTAAAATGCTCCATCCCTCCTTTCTCCATTTTATTTAATTATCTACAATTAAGAAGGACATCTGGGGAAAATAATGAATTGCCCTGCAGCTTAAAAACTGTGCTTACCTGCTGGGTAGCTGTTTCATCCCATCTAGTTGGTTGAAATAGCAATACTCATTATGTCTGCTTGTCAGCTATCCATCCTTAATTTATCTAATACTGATTATTTGTTGCTGTAAACCCCTGGATTTTCCCAGGCAGTGGCGGGTGGAAAGGGTCCTGCCGTAGAGGTGCTAAGATGGAGCTCAGGTCCTTCAGTCAGGTGCTGGGCACTTGCGCAGCAGCGGTATCCCCTGCGGGGCGTGCAGACCTCTTCCTCCCAGCTGCTTCAGCCCGAAGGAGCTTTCCAGGAGCAACTGAGAGGCTAATTTTTTAGCATTGACATTTTTGTCACAGTCAATGCAAGAGCAAAAGTAATAAGGAGGTAATTTTTCCAAATGGTAAATAGGGTATAAATACATTTTTAAACGGGACTCACCTTGCAAGAAAATTGATATTTTCTGGGCAGTGTAATTTTTCATTTTATTATCAAAAAGCATTCAGCTAGCCGTGCATGAAATACAGTCCCCAGAGCTGTCACAATCCCTACAGGCCCCTTTATCTGGCTGAGTTCAGTGACTGCTGTCTCTGAGCTCTGGGTTATTGTTTTAGGATGGTGCTTTTCCCCCTCATTAACCTCTTGCTGTCACAGGGGAAGAGCACGTGTGCACTCTGGCTGGTGGCAGGTACCAGGGCTCCCCGAAAGGCAGGCTTGGCTCCCAGTCACGCTACCTGGGGCTGTTGGACTGCGTTTAAATGTATGCAGAGGGATCTGAGAGGAAGTGTTGTGACAGGCAGGATGCAAAGAAAGCTTCAAAACACCTGCCTCTGCTGCAGGGCACCCTGAGCTGCAGTTGGTTACCGTATTCTTCATATTCTGCTATGTTGTTGGATTATTCCTTGCTCCCCTACTGCTGGAGACAGAAGGGGAATAGAGGGACCTTGGGGCTGATCCAGCACAGTGGCTTTTATTAGGGGTGCTGCTGCATATCACAGTTGTGCTCTCTCCTACTTCACGTAGAAAAAGTGCTTGGATGCTGGGAAAGCGTCAGGGATATGGTCACGCTGGAAAACTGCAGTATTACAACCTCGTGGGCAAGCACAGGGAACTTGTGTCAGCAGGGCCATCCTTGCAATGAGCTGGAGGGAAGGTAGCAAAGGAGTGAGAGGTAGCTGACGGCGGTTACTGGTAGCTGCTAACTGTCTGCCTTGTGTGTGTTACAGTGCCCAGTGCCCCACCGCGAAAGGTGGAGGTAGAGTCCGTGAATTCGACTGCCATCCGGGTGAGCTGGAAGCTGCCCATCTCTAACAAGCAGCACGGGCAGATCCGCGGGTACCAGGTTACGTACGTGAAGCTGGAAAACAACGAGCCCAGAGGACAGCCAGTGATCAAGGATGTCATGCTGTCGGAAGCACAGGTACAGTGTGGGGACCGTGGGCTGGCAGGCATGGCACCTTCCCTCTCTGTGGAGGGCCAGGCTGGATAGATCCAAGTATTCCTTGTACTTTTCCTGTGGCTTCAGAGTGTGGGACTCAGCCCTGTCTGAGCAAGGCGAACAGTTTATCACTAAACTGTGGCTTACAAATGGGTAAAAAGTTCAATCAGGAAAGGATTGTTGTAGGGAAGATGATGTATTGGACAATGCTCCTCTCTTACCCCTTCTCCAACATAGACCTCTCTCTGCCTGCCGTGTCCTGTGCAGATGCCAGCTGGAGCAAACTGTTTTGCCAGCCAGTTTATAAACTACTGGAGAGTTCTAAGTAAGCCTTGAGTCCACCTGTTCCATGCTGCTGACTATGTTCAGGGTGAAGCTCCTCTCTTGGCAGAGTCTACAGGGGCGCTGGCTGCTTGTGGGGCACGGGGGTGGCTCTGCACCGTTGGGTGGGCACAGCACACCAGGCTGGGCAGCCCTCCTCCAGCTCAGCAAAGCCTCCCTTCCCTCCTGTTTTTGCAAGGCAGGGACTTGACCTTGCATTGCCTCTTGAAACCAAACCATCAGTGAAGCCAACTGAGTCTGGGAAAGGCTAGGGGGAAAGAAAAAAAAAAAAAGGAGGGAGGTGCAAGCCCACATTGCCTGTAAATGACTTTGCCCTCTGATATCCCTGTACAACAATTTGCTCATATTTATGCGATCTCCTGGATACTCACTGACTGAGAGCTGTGCTCCAGGCATGGAAATGCCCTCTGCTCAGCCCAGCATGCGTAATTGCCTCTTTCCCAGGGTCCAAGGAAATTTTTGGTGCCCTGTCTGATGAAATACAACTCTTGTTTGGAGCAAGGGTCCTTCGTCCTGGATGACCCATGCTGTTCTCAACAAAGATAATCGTATAAATGAAGTACAGGATCTGCTGCTGTTGGAAGCGACGAGTAATCGATTCAGAGCTGGCTTGGTTGAATGATGCCCAATATAAATACTGGAGAGCTGCAACGATTAATTGATCTGTCTTCTGAACGCAGCTGTGAATCATTTATGTGTTTGTCAGTGGGGAGTGCAGTGCACAGAGGCAGCTTTACTCCCCATTCATATTCTGAAGGATAAAACGCAGTAATAATGTGGAAGGGGAAAACTTTAAAAGAGAGGAAATGCTTTGAGGGTCCTTGCAGTGTTGTCTGGGGCAGGTCTCTGTTTATGTTTCATATGTTGTTTTATCTCAGTCATTAGAAAAGCTGCTTACTGCCCTTTCCTTATTCTAGGAGGGTATAATCTTCTGGGTTGTTTGAGCAATTGGTGCTGTGTTGTTCAGCTGGAGTTTGGAGTTAATGGGTTGGTCCCAAGCATAGGTGGGTGAAGTTGGGAATGTTCTTGTTGGTGTTTTCAAATATTTTATGCTTGCCCAGCCAGTTTCGCTTTCGCTCCTTACTCATACATTTCAGAGAGAAAAAAAACATGCTAATGTGCAGGAATGAGGGTGCCAGAGCCAGAAACTTTCCAAGGAGTGATGGATTTTGCATTATTTTGAATGTGTGCATCAATGAGGCAAGTTGCTTGAAGTTTCCTGGCCTGCCAGACCACTTACCAGTCTTCTGTATTTGCTGAATTTATGTGGGAAAGTTCTTGGTTGCTGTGATTCTATTTGTTTGGGGTTATTCTGGTGTGTATGGTGCTGAACTCATCCACTGTAATTTTTGGATGAAAGCGAAGGCCAGAAGATAGTTGCAGAGAAGTGACTATAGTGAAGGAGTCATATCGCTCTTGTGATAAACTAATGATGACTCTGCAGGGAAGAAGGTTCACTGACTTGGCAGAAGAGATCTTTATTTCCCAAAGGAGTGAGAAGCCAGGCATGACCTGTGCTTGTGATGAAGTACATCTGCTCCAGAAGTTGTAGAACCCTGTAAGAGCTGCCATCTTTCAGTACAGCAGTGCTATACAAGATGTACAAAGTTGTGCTTTGCAAACAGCCAGATCAAACTTTTAACAAGTAGTCTTGGAAGAGTTATTTTCCATGGAAGAAAACAAAAAGATTCACTAGAACACTTCTCCCTGAAGGTCACAGGATGAAGATGACCAGAATATAGCCACAGTTCAGTACTCATAAATATTCATGAGGATTTATGCCAGTGCACAAGGAGAGAATTAAACTGATTGAAAATCTGGGGTTCAAGAAGAAATTCTCTGGAAATGTAGGCAGAGCTCCTCCTCCTGCCTCACCAGGCTGTCAGCTGATTTTCAGTAGGTATGTACCATGTAATCTGCTTCCTGCAGATGGTACGAAGACACTGGTATTAAAGCTGACTCGTGATTTTTCCTGATTGAAGATGAGAAAGAGAAGAGAGTAAACGAAGAAGAAAGGAAAAAGGAAAGGGAATGGAGATGTTAGCTATGCAGATAATAGAGATTCTGAGTTTTCAAAATCGTTTGAGCAGAAAGGACTAAAACATCAGCAGAGAAGTAGTGGCCCTGGTGCTGGAGAGATCACATTTTATTTTACGGCCTCCTGCCTAGGGAGAGTAATCAGTTCATAGGAAGGTCCTGCCATCGAGCTGAGGCCTCTCCTCCCCTCTGTGGCTGTTCCTGTGACTGATTACCTCCGTCAGACTTCTCTGTGCCTTCCAGTCTGAGCTCTCACCTCCTACTGACAGACTGATGGACAAGCAAATGTGACCGTGCCCTGTGGAGAAGCGCCCAGGGAGAGCATGTGTATTGCTGCAGAGCTGGGTCAGATACCCACACCACCTCCTGCACAGACACTGCCTATCATGGCTCAGCCAGGTCCCATGGTGGGTGATGGCAGGAGATTCATTTCTGTGCCCTGGGTCTTGTGCACAACACATCAGAGCACAGAGAAAGCACCTTTGCAAGGAGCAGGGGCACCCGTGCGGGGTCTCAGCTGCACTCCGTGACCCATACAAGTCCTTGCCAGCCTGCGGGAGCAGGGGGGATAGCAGGGCCGTGGGGCACAAGCATTAGGTTCTCCAGTGGAGGGGAGGGGTCCGCCTGCTTTTCTTGGTCTCCAATCCCTGGGCAGCTGCTGCGTGTCAGTGAGCAGTGGGCTTGATGCCCTCCATCCCTTCCTGGAGCCTGCTGCCTGCATTGCTCTGGGGATGCAGCGTGCACATCAGCCTCGCTGCTTACAGCCCTCTGCAGATCCCGCCTGCCCGGAGAGCTTTGCAGCGCTTTTGCTGGTGGTACAGCTGAGTACGAGGAGGTCAGGCTCTGTGGAAAAGAGGCTCCGGACACCTCCTCCTACTCCTGCTCTGCAGGGTTGTGGCAGGGAAGAGGTGTGCTGCCCACAAAAAGGGCTGCAGGCTCACAGGAAGATTGCGTGGTCTTCGCAGGCAGCACTTCTCCATCCAGCATGCAGACTGAGTGCACGTCCCATCGGCTCGCTCCAGAAGAGCAGGAAGAAGTAACAGCAAGCACTTCAAGCTGTTGGATTGAGATCAAAGGAGGAAGGGGAAGCAGAGACTTCTATTCTCCCTGGGCAGTGCCCACCCCAGGCGTAATACAGAGGAATATACAGCCTCCTTCTTTTGCTGTGTGATAGTCAAGGATCTTTACTTGGAACAACTCCTCATGCATGCGTACTCATCTAGGTAGAGTCTGGCATGCAGGTGAGGTGTACTCTGCTTTGTATGTGGAACAAAACTGAAAGGTGTCATCCAAGAGGCACTTCAGTAATGGACAAAGGTAAAGTTCTGGAGCCTTAGACCACTGCATCCCACAAGCTGAGCACCCAAGTTTACATCTGGAGTTTCGCTGTTGTGCCAAAGTCGCTGAAGCAGGGAGAACAATCTCCAGGAGAACCACAATATCAGCTTCCTGTAGCTGGGGCTGTTCAGGAGGGCATGAGTCTGTCTTTTGCGAGAGCCATGGTTAGGGAAAATGGACGTTCCCTGGCGAGACATGACTACACTGTGCAGTGTTGAAGTGTAAAATGAAATGTTAAGGGATTGCAGCTGCCATAAATACACTCTGTTAGCTTTAGCACTTCCCTGAGCCATCCTGCCTCATGCACACAGCCCTGTCTGAGTTCTTTTTATGATGGCTCCTGGGCTTTTCAGATCAATTTGTCTTACTGACCAACCTTAAGCAGTTTAGAAGCAATTGAGCTAGTTTAAGGAAGGAAATGTTTTGATCTGCAGATGATATTTTCATAATGAAACTGATTTTATACGAGGGTATTTATGCAGGCCTGGCTTTTCACTGTTACTCCTCCAGCACAGATCTCAAGGCGTTTCTTTGCACTCTGATCTGATGCAAGATTAAAGTCCACTGAAACATAAGAGCAAACAGTTTGAACATTAAACAGTTGGTCTAAAATCCTAGTGGGTGATAAAACTCCCTGCTGTGGTATGAGAGGCTGTGAGATGCAGGAGCCTCCTGAGCCCACATCCACTCTGCTGTTCGTTGCAGTGGAGTGTCACCTTCTGCTCCTGCCGCTCCGTGGAGGCAGGTTGGGGTGTTACCATCCATGTGGCACCCATACAGCAGGGACATGGTGTCTGAGCAGAAGTGTACTTCTGGGAGAAGGAGCTACCAGGACTTGTATCCTTCCTGTAGTAAGATTTTTGCCATGTTTTAGATCAGCAGGGAAGAGTGTGTGGCTGTTGACCGTGGTCTGGGCTGTCTGGCAGAGGTAGAATGTCAACAGCAATGACCCGGGGTGAGCTAAGCTTGCGACACTGGAAATAACACCAAGATGTGTGTGGAAGGAGGGCCTTTAGTGACCATAATACTTAGTGAGGGCCTCAGCTTTATAGAAAGTCTTTAGGACAACTTGACCCCTTGGTTGAAATTATATTTTAAGATAGTTTAGGGGGATAGTTCTACTGCAGTCTCACGGCATCAAATAAAGTAACTATAATAAAATCTTAGAGGAACGTTTCTCCAATAGCTGTTTCTTTCTGAATTTAGAGAATAAAATAACAAACATTTTGAAGGTATACCATGTATTTTACTGCTGAGAAGAGTACTCTGCCACTGTGATAGGCTGCAGCCTGTGAAAGCCACCTCAAATAGCCTGCCTACAAATGGCAACTTGAAGCTTTAATACCATTTAGTGCTTCTGCCACCCTTGCAGGTTCCCGGGCACTCCAGCAGCGTTAGCTGGCCTTCCCGGTGTCCTGAGGAAGTCGGTATCTGAGCGCCATTTCACATCTGGCAGCTCAGACTCAGAAGCAAGGCGTGCCAAGGCTCACACTGTGTGTCGGGGCAATAATACCTATCTTCCACTTTCATCTCTGTGCTTGAACCCATCGACCAGTGCTTCCTCCAGGCAGATTTAGTAACCTGAGATGTAACGCATCACCCTGGCTGAGAGCTCGCTGTGATCTCTGCAAACCTTCCTTTGGTGCATCATCCTCAAAGAGCAGTGCTACGGGCATGCGTGGCAGCAGCCAAGGTCTGCTAAGTCTCACCACCACAATGCAGCTTTGATACTTTAGAACCCCAAATCCAGCCAGAAACCTGTGTGTTCCCTCTTCAGAGCCCTAACTGAGCTGCCATGGCTGGGAATCCACGTGAGTTTTTGCTGGGAAATGGTTTGTGTAGAAGTCTTACCTGCAGGGCTGCTTTTGCCAAATGAGTGTTTGCCATTTGGTGTTGTGTAAATTGAGAGTGAGAAGCTGTTTCCTCAGTACGTGCACCAGTTTTAGCCTCGCTGCAAGCCGTTCAGCGCCGTTGGAGTGGAGCAGCTTAGTGTGAAGCTCTGTGTAACATCTCAGCCTGTCTTGCACTGTTTACAAGAGACAGCACTTCTTGGTTTTCTCAGGTCCCCAGAGCATTTTCTTGCAAATGATAAAGGAAAGAAAGGCTCTGTAGAAGTTGCATTGGTGCTCCATGGCAGAGTTCCCTCTGAGTTTTATGTGTTGAAGTCTTTGGTTCTTAGCCAAGAGATGGTGGCTGGAGGATCACTAGGACAGAAACTAATGATTAGGCCACAAAAGTGTTGTGAGTGACTTGTGGGGCAGCAGTCAGCCCCAGAGCCTTGGTACAAGCTGTCCCTTCTTGCTTCTGCTCATGGAAGAGGCAGAAAAGTGCAAACAAAGCCAGAAGGGGAAAGGACTGTAAAGTTAGGAATGATGACCTCTTCATCCATATGAGAAGGAAGCTCTTTGACTCTGTTTGTGTGAATGATCTCAGATCTACTGCACAGGCTAGCGGCATGTAGAAAATTGCTCTATGCCATTTCTTCCCTTGGCACAGCCTGTGCCAAGTGACCCTCTGTGTATAAGTGTTGTAATCCCCCCAACCCAGTCTTGCTAACCCCTGCTGTTGTCATTGTCATTCCCTTCCTACACGTTGCCCCTTAAAATTCTGTGTCTCCATTTTTCTCTCCTCCTTCCTTTCTCCCCCATCAGTGGAGAGCTGAGGACTCCGTCGATCATGTAAGTACCACTTGTGTGTATTCCAGGTTGGAAAAGAGGGGTTTGGTAAATCGATTTGTGAATTTTGTAGACACAGTGCTGTCAAAACATCCCTTTCACTCTCTTAATGAGGCTGGAGAGTTACATTGTGAAACCTTCCACAAGCAGCAAATCCAGAGAAAATTGGCATTTAGATTGCTACTAAATGCAGAAAAGCAATTGACATTTCCTATAATCTGTATTTCCAGCTTGTTGCAGTGCAGTTTTAGGCAAGCTCAAGTGATCGACTCAGGAGGTGCATCCTACTTTCTGCAGTAGTTGGCCCACCAAGTTACATGGTAAAATTAGATACATAATCTTTAAGCCACATTGATCATAGTCATAAAAAATAACCTACGCTCTCAACCGTGACCTTTGGCTGAAACACAGATAGTAATAAGAAAGCAATCACATTTAAACAGTTAAATCCAATTTTTCCCACATCATTTTTAAATATAAACTTGGAGGAACAAAGTAGAAAATGACCTTTTTAGAATCAGCAATTCCATTACATGCCCTACTGTGAGCTTCCCCAGCACAATGTATTTCTCCTTCTTTATACGGAGGATTCTTACTTGTAGTGGCTTTGTCGTGACAGCACTGTGTTTACATTATGCAATCAGACCTTCTTTCATCCATCCCTCGTCGCTCTCCCCTCCTCCCAGCTCGCTTGCTTTGCTCCTGGTGGCATGCTTTTGCGTGAGAATTTCTCTTTGCATGGATTTGGGAGGAGTGAATTCTCTTGGGATGTTCAGAGTCTGCAGGTTTCGTGTGAGTGCTTCCCCTGCGGGTCCATTGGCACCGATCGGACTGCGCGTCCACTCACCCGCACACATGATCTGCTGCAGGGGCGGAGTTGGGATCGGACTCTGGTTCACACGGTGATTTTGGCGGGGTTCTTGTTGGTGCTTGTTGATTTTTCTCTGGGCTGGCCGGTTCCGCGATGGTAACGTGGTGGTTTTCATGAGTAAGCCTGGGCAGGTAACCTGAACCAGCAGCACTGACTGGAAATCAGCAGGTTTAATAGCGTGGGTGTTTGTGCGAGTGATGGGAGACTGGCTGTGCTCTGAGAGCAACCACAGGTGCCCCTTGTACCCCTCAAGCTGGCAGGGATCCCCCAGGCAGAGATCAGACCCCTGGAGCAGCCTCTTAACAGTGCCCATGCCGCCTGTCCTCAGCAACTGGAGATTAACCCTCTCCATCTCTGCTCTTCTTGTCTGCAACCAACCGAGAGCCCCTGTCTCCTTTCCAAAAGCTTCTCCAGCCCCTTCTGCAGCCCGGTTGTCTCTTGTTCCCTGACCTGATGGGTTGTTAGTGCTAACGGCCCAGTCACTTTCACAGCACCCACAGATAACTGCAGTTCAGGGGTACCTGCCCCGAGCTCGCTGGGAGCTGCTGAGCTCACTGTGCTTGCTTGTTTGCAGGCCTGGGCAGCCAGGCTTGGCACAGTCATGTTGCCGCTGGAGGCCAGGAGGGAGGAGAGGTGCTCCCCTCTTTGGTCTCAAATTGAGGTGCAGAGCCATGCCCTCCTCCTGCCCAGAGGAAACCGGAGCATGATGCAAGGATGCTGGGACCCCTGCCGAGTCTGCCTTTCTGCTGCCAGACCTCCCATAGTGCAGGATTTCCCCTCCAGGTCTTGCCAGGTCTTGCACTGACCCCATCCCATCCCTGCAACGCTGTGCCTGGCAAGGAGCGTGAACACGATGCTGTAGCACTGCAGGTGCTCCCTGCCTGGGGCCCCGCGCCCCTGCATCGCCTCTCTGTGCTCCCAGCGGCTCTGCTGCAAGAGACAGCTTTAAAAATCCCCAAATTAGCCCCCAAGAGATTTCCGCAGCCAGCTGAACTGGCTTTTGCTCTGGTTCACAGCTCCACAGTCCTCTTATCTCAGGTTTCACGCAGGACCATCTCTAGAGCTGATCTCCCGCTTGGCAGAAGCCGTGGGAGAGCACAGCTGCTGAGACAGGCTGCTGGTGGGTCCTTGGAGAGGCCAAGCGTTAGAGGCAGGGGTTGAAATTAGGCAGGTGAGCGTTGCGAGTGGCAGCACTTGTAGTTTGCTGGTTCCGTGCGAGGTGCATGTGTTTCAGCGCGATGCGTGAGTGTGAGCCAGTGAGTGTGTCGGGGTGTGTGTTGCTGTTGGAGACACTGACCCCAGTGCCCTCCTTTTGCTCACTCCAGTAACAAGTATTTGCTCTTCTCATTTGCCTCTTCTCTGCCCCGTGGATGAAATCCCAGGAGACAGTCATTGGAGGCCTGCTGCCAGAAACCACCTACTCTGTCACAGTCGCTGCCTACACCACCAAGGGAGATGGTGCCCGCAGCAAGCCAAAAGTCATCACCACCACAGGGGCAGGTGAGTGTGGGGAATGGATGCCACAGCCACAGTAGGGGTGGTGGTAAAACCTCCCCCAAGAGGTGCATGGGGAGTATGGCCAAGGCACCTGTATGGGAGGAAGCAAGAGGGCTGGAGACGCTGCAGAGGTACATACTCTTGTGATCTCCAGCCCTTACTTACAGGCTTTGCCACTGGATCACCTGAGCAAAGTGCAGCAAACAGATGGACAGACACTGCCAGGGCCCATGAGAGAGCAGTGAAACTCATGGGTCTGAGCTCATCTGCATAGTCCAGAGACCTGGGAAGAGGAAGCCTGAGAGTCCAGGCACTCCTCAGCTTTGGAGTCATGGCCTGTCCTCACCTTGTTCTCGCAGGCGAGTGCCATTTCTTGCTTCCTGCAGTAACTGGGATGGCCCCTGGCACAGGGGGCTCCTCGAGGTCCTTCTCAGCTCCCCCCCAGCCACTGCTACTGCTGCCTCCCCAGGCTTACATAGGTGAGCCCAGCTGCTCCTAGAGTCATGGTAAAATCTGGAACGCAACAAATCCTGCCATAGGAGTGCTGTGGACACAACTTCTAGGTCCTGGTGATCCCAGCCAGGTTGGTTCTGCTATCTCAGTAGAGACTCGTACCCTGTGCCTAGTGCAACACAGGAGCCTCAACCTGGAGCAGGGGCAGCCAGGAGTTCATCAGGTGCTTTCCTCCGGATGCGGTCAAGCTTGCCTTTGGCAGTGGCACCAACTAGTTGGCATTGTCTTGTCCACGATTTCCACTCACTAGACCTGTCCTACAACCGATAATCCTGCTGCTTCCTCACACCAGCCGCAGGAACAGTATTTACCACTTGTTATTATGGGAATGCAGCTTGTGCAAACTGAGAGCATTTGTTCCTGGTGCTTTTAAACAAGGAACAGCTTGCCATCTCCTCCGCGCTGCATATGGGGAGCTCCAGAGGTAGTTTCCACTGTCACAATCTCAAATGCTGTCTCCCTTGTGCCTCACCATGATGTATGCTCTGTTCATCAAATTGCTACAGCTGTCCTATAAACAGGAAAAGCTTCTTAAACATCCCAGTGTTGCACTGTAAACCACAGTGGGTCTTCCCATGTTATGATGCACATTTAAAGTTAATATTTGGAATCAGCTTTGAAAATAATGTGTCCCTTAATACTAGCTGCTGTTAGACATTGTATTATGAGTGCAAGGAGGATGGCACTGGCAGTGGAAATGTAACTGTACATCTTAAATAGGTACAAAACCACCCCCAGAGCTGCCTTCGTACGGGCTCGTCTGCAGGTTGACCTCAAAGGAGAGTGTTGGTATCGCCCTCTGATGGCAAAATCGGGGCATAATTCTGTCAAAAGCATTTTTCTCTTGTGATCATCTGCGGGCTCATACATTTCAAAACTGTGCAAGGATGTGTAACTAGGTTTGGCTACAATCCCATTTTCGTTTTCATATCAGTGGCCCCATTCCTTTGATTCTGAGTATCTTCCCTATCAGTTGATTTGTTTACAAATCTAAGCTGATGTGAAGACGCATCCTTTTTTTAACTGAAGGAGATCAAGGTATTAAACCATCAATTTAAAGCCATCAGTTCCTAACCAGTGACGACAGCACCCCTTGACTTGTGCAGCATAAGCAAAAATCCTGTGGAACGCTTGTGTTCACCTCTCACATCGACACTGACATCACGAATCTGCTCATCAGCTAAACCAAAATGTATTCTGATGGCAAACAGCCCGCCCAGCTCTGCTCGCTGCCTCTGCAGATGGTAAAACTGCAAGGTTTCAGGATGAAAATTGTCTGCCTCCAGACAGCTCAGGATGCTGGACTCGGGCTTCTGTGTGTCTGTTGTGATACAGTGCACTGGGGCCAGCATCCAGTGAAGACCACTAATTGGGAGGACAGGATTCAGATCTTCTCTGAGATAAATATTATACTTTGAGGTACCTTAAACCTTTCCTGTAAAAGGGGATGAATTTTGGGGCTCGATATGGCTGAATTGATTCTCTGTTTAGATGGCAGCACATGGGAAAATGGCAGCCAAGAGCTGGCTAGCTCCAGCTTCCCTCGCCACCGGATTAGGGTCAGTCTGCCTCTAGCCATGTGAATTGTCTGTCATCCTCTTCACCCTGTTTTCTGAACTTTCCCACTTTCCTCAATCCTCACGGACTGAGCAGCACAGAAGCGGTCCTTCCTTCCCCTCCTCCCAGGCTATAGATGGTCATTGTGTGTTTATGTTGCAGTCCCGGGGAAGCCCACCATGATGATTAGCACGACAGCCATGAACACAGCCCTCATCCAGTGGCACCCACCCAAGGAGATGGTAGGGGAGCTGCTGGGTTACCGGCTGCAGTACAGACGTCTTGATGAGGAAAAGATGAACACGATAGACTTCGGGAAGAGAGACCATCACTACACTGTGACCAACCTGCACAAGGGGGCCACATACCTCTTCAGACTGTCTGCCAAGAACAGAGCTGGCCCAGGAGAGGAGTTTGAGAAGGAGATCACTACTGCGGAAGATGTGCCAAGTGGCTTCCCGCAGAACCTGCGCGTGGTGGGTCTCACCACTTCCACCACAGAAGTTGCCTGGGACCCCCCAGTCTTGGCAGAAAGAAACGGCAAGATCGTCAACTACACTGTGGTATACAGGGACATAAATAGCCAGCAGGACCTCGTTAACATCACCAAGGACACAAGTATCACTTTGACGAATCTGAAGCCAGATACCACTTACGACATCAAAGTGAGGGCCCGCACCAATAAGGGGGTTGGGCCGCTCAGCCCCAGCATCCAGTCCCGGACCATGCCCGTGGAGCAAGGTGAGTGCCCCGCTGACAGGCCCTAACAGCAAGCTCTGCCTCCAGGACAGGGACCTTTGCTTCGGTTCACGAGACTACGTTCCTTTTCGCTCTGACTAATGAGATCAGGTACAGTGCGCTCCCTAGTCTAAAACTAGTTTGGCAAGGGGAGGCTCAGCGAAGGTTTCCTTAAAGTTGCTGTTGGAGGGGAGAGGGGCGTTGGTGGTAGCTTAATTGCCTTTGTTGCTCCACAGGCACACTTTGATGTTTTATCTGTACATGAAAGGCTCTTGCTTGAACTGGAGCCGGCAGCTGGGTAGGATCATCTGCAGATCCAGTACCTGAGCACCACTATTCTTTGATCATGGCAAAGGGCCAAGAGAGTGTGAGTGGAGGGGGGAAAGAGGAAGGCTGCAGTTCAGCCTACAACTTCCTTTCTGTGATGCTGGAAAGTATAGTCGAAAAGCAAAACTCCACTGGAGACTGGGGACTTGGTAAAAGGCTGTTGCTCTTTTCTCCTCATCTCTCGCTTCTCTGCTGTAGCTGAACTCTTTGACCTCTGCTGCTGAGTTAGACAAAGAGAGACTTGGAGCCAAGCTGCTGCCTGGCTCCCTCCTGACTGGCCTTACAGTGCTCAAATATCTTGTTTTTCATTTCAGTGTTTGCTAAGAACTTCCGCGTCAATGCCATCATGAAAACGTCTGTGTTGCTGAGCTGGGAAGTGCCTGACTCCTATAAATCTGCAGTGCCTTTTAAGGTAAGGGTGGGATGCAGAGGACAGGGAGCTCCACCTGTGGCAGTGAGCAGGGCAGTGGAAAGCGGCATCTTGACCTGCCATGATGTTTTCAGGCCATCACCCAAGAGACGAGCAGCGTCACGTTGCTCACTGGCCTGGGTTCTTGTGGAGCTCAGACCTCCATGCCTAAGTGGTGTATCTGCTCTTGCTTTTGAGCACCCACACGTGAACCGATGGCACGTAGTAGAGCACAGAAAGCTGCTTGCTTTCCTTCCTCTCAGCCTTCTTAGGCCAGAAGGTGTGTAGTTTTGTTTCTTTCTGTTTTGGTCGGTTGTGGAATGGCCAGTAAGCACAGCTCATGGTAACAAAACAGGAGTGAATAATGGTGGCTGAAGCACACCAACAGGAAATGCCAGGCAGTGAAGGCATGTGCTGAGCAGAGGCAGTGTGAGAATGCGCATGTCTTGGGGATCGTAATACGTATTTCTGGTTTCACACCATCTGGCTGGAAACCGATCTCAACCATCAAGTACCCACTCCTCCCTTGATAGTGCCTCTGAATTAGTTGCCTTTTTGAAGGGAAATGGAAACTGGTCCAGCATCCCAAATCACTGATGCTTTTCCAATGAGCAATTGTGGTGGTTTTTCACGCAGTCCCAAGCAGTGCTTCACTTCTCCATCAGCTTTCTCAAGTAACTTGTTACCTAGTAACACTTGGCCGGGGCCTACTGGTCAGGCTGGCCATTGCAGCTCCGAGACAGTTGTTACACAAGCCTGTCCTGATGCCTGACTTGGCTGAAATATGAAAAGTTATAAATGTGATTTAATTGCAACAGATCACCAGGACAAAGTGGTCTGAAAACCAGCCAGTGAATCAAACTAAGAATGACTCCTTTTGCAATGTGTCCTGTCTCAAACATCTGGATTGCCTTTATGAGCTACTGCAGAGCATCAAGGGAGACGCATAATCTCAGGGAGTGAAGGAGAGAAGCATCATCACCCTTCCAGAAGGTGTTACAGGTGTGAGCAGCACAAGATGTGTCAGTGCAGAGGGAGCTCTGCAGGAATGGCTGCCGCTCTCTTTTTCTCCATCACAGTTCTGGATGTAGTGTCATCCACCAGGCTGCAGACAACACTGATGTCTTCCCGCTCTTCTTGTCCCCCAGTGCAGGTCACTGAGTGGGTAAAAGACTTGAGTGCGGTAGAAATTTCTACAGATCTCAGTGCAGCTTGTCTCCTTTAAGAAACAAGACCAAGACATTGCTAAGGATAATCTTCCACCCAGTCTCAGCAGCTATCTGCTGCCTCTGCAGAGGTGGCCAGGGCTGGGAGCAGTGTGACTTTCCTTCGGTCTTGCACAGGCACCCTGCCGTGCTGTGCCTCAAGAGCAAATGCAAGGCCTGCATGAGCTGTGGGGGACCCATGGCCAGCAAATGAGGGGAAGGTCTTGAACTGCATCTACATCAGACTGTGAGTGAGCACCTCCCCTTCCTTGTTACACTCTCCTCGTTTAAATCCTGAAGCTGAATTACCATGATCAATAGCAGGCACTTGTTAACATGCAGTGTTTAGCTGAAGCAGACACGGCTTTTGTGAAGACCTTCTGGTATTCAAAGCTTTCCCAGATGTAGGGAGCATTAGGATCAGTGTTCTGATATCTGGCCGCAAGGAACTTCACAGAGCCCTGTTACTTTGCACTCTGCTGGAGAACCAGTCTGCTTCATCTTGCCTTATTCTTGTGGCACAAAGCCCACGTCTCTCTCTGACAGCACAGTGCTAGAAAGGGACAGTGTGACCTTTGGAGCATTACTGCCACATAAGGATGGTGGAGTGGCTGGAGGTAGCCAGGAGCCAAGGACGTAATGCTGATGCCTTGTAGCCGTGATTGCTTACACAGACGGTGACTCAGGGTCTGCCCCTGCTGCGGGTTAAACCTCAGATGACACAGAAGCAGATGGCGTTAGCCACTTGCTAACTGAAGAGCAGTCATGCAAATGAGAGTGTTAAAAGGGTATTTCTCTAATAGTGTCTTCTTTCTATTAATGTTCCTAGACTTGCAGGCACACATGAGTCAAGGCTGGGAGCTGAGAGGGTCAGCTCCAGGTCGTTGATTGTGCCACTCAAAAGAAATCCTTAACCTTCAGGACTTAGTATTTTTATAAACAAGGCACCTCTCTCCTCTAATTCAGGCACATGGGATGCTGAGGCCAGAGCCTAATACTGTAACTAGCATAGCAGATAAATCTCCATGGGAACAATTAGTATTATCTACACTTGATAAACAGTCTCATGCTAAATCTATGTCCCAAAGGGTGTCATATTCTACGTTAACAGATTTAATTAAAGTAGATATTGTTCTGACAATGAATAGTAAGGCACAGGCAGGACTGATGCTTTTTTGTTTTTGTAGGGGATGAACTGAGACCTTAGGAATTTTCATTGCTACCAAATCAATAATGAAGGTTTGACTTCTCTTTGGGGAATTTTCACAGCTTCTTCTGGTCGAGGAGATAAATTCCGTGTAAAATGTTGCCCAGCAGTTGTGGCGGAACAGAGGCACCTATTCCTTTTCTGTTCCAGTGAGCTTGCAGAAAACTGTTCTGGAGCTTTCATGGAAAGTGCAAGATATGTACAATCTTCTCCTTGGGGAAACTGCACTTTCCTGTGACTAATTTTTCAAGTTAAGGGCAGGATAGAGGATATATTAGTTAAAGGCAGCATCACAAGGTATTCAACAAATAGGGAGAAGGAACAGCACCTTTTGAAAATTATGATGGTACTGTTCAGAAATAACCCTGAGAATGCTGGGCAGTGCTTTCTCACAGTGTGTCCCATGGAATGTAGTAATTACTCCTGCCCGCAAGAGAGGCAATTGTCTGCTTCTCCATCAAGTCATTATCTTTTCCAGTGTTGCACACTATGTGTCTTTTCATCTTTTAGTTCAATACATTCTTTGCTGCCTTGAAATCAAGCAGCAGACCTTCAGCGGTGACATTTGGACCCACCTAGCCTTGCCAATCTTCTCTTGTGGGTAAGAGCAGCACAAATGACATTTTACAGCAGTCCATGGGCTAGTCAGCAATGTTTGGCAGTTCAGAGCCCTTGGGCCAAATTTCCTGCTGACTTAAGTAGTTACCAGTGGGCCATGATGCGACCTCTAAATAGCATTCCTGCTCGAGCTCCCGGGCATCTTCAGCTGCACACAAATGACTGTTTCTGAGACTTTATATTATTGTAAGGTTTGTGTAGAGGCCTTAACTAATGGCGCATAACATTTGAGAAGACAATGTGTTATGGCAGGTAAAGGAACATGGAACTGCTACAGCAACTGGGAAAAGGGGGGATGGTGGAGAATGCTCCAGGAAAGCATTGTAAATGCCAATTTCACTGTCTTTAGACACAAATGTCTGTGTTTGGCAGTAAAAATCATCATCTGGTGTCAGGACTGAATCAGAGACTGTGTCCTGACCAGCTCCAGTGCAGAGCCCGCAAGGAAACTGAAGCACCTGACCATCTTTTCTGCATCCTGTTGCTCCAGGAGAACAGCTACGTCCCCAGCAGGTGCCCCATGTGTAGGCAGTTAGTGGGCGAGTGTCTTCCCTAGAGCACACACAGAAGCAGTTCATGATACTGTTACCAGGAAAGAATTCATAATGAGAAATCTCATCTGAGAGGCAACAGAACTCTGTGGGCTTTGCATCCTTCCAGCATAGCTCTTGAAGCTGGAAGTTCGGTTTTGTTCAAGTCTGTGTTGGAGCACATGAAGAGAGGTCGCACTGCTCCACCAGGACACCCTTGGACTTGCTCTCGTTGGGAATATCTGGACCTGTACTGTTGTATTATCATTGCAACGGATGGTGCTGGCACAGACTGCAAAGCTGCTCAGATGACATGAAGTCTAGCACTCCTGTCTTTGTCATGCCTACTTCTGTGTCAGAGCAAGGTGAAACCTGCCAATTAAATATCTGATATTCCAGCACTATAAGAAGCATTTCTTCATTCCACCTTTTTCAGTCACATTAGCACCCACCTGATGTACATGTCTTCAGAAAAAGGGATTAAAGCCCAGGAGAAAGTATCTTAAGAGGAGTCACAGCAGAGAACAATTCCTTCCTCCCATCCTACCTTTGACAGCCTTTCCTGCACATGGGCCAGCCAGCAGGGGCTTTGTCCCTGAAAACCTCTGTTATTTTAGTTCTTGGTATTCATTTTTGCAGTTCATCCCTGAAGATTGTAGTATGTCAACAAATGTGATTGATTGCATCTCTTCTCCATTGCTGGCTCCTCACCGCTGCTCTGTTGGGAGTCTCTTCTCAGCCACAAAAAAGCTGGGGCTCTTTTCCCATCCACACCTCCATGCAAAGTGACCTGAAGAGGATTTGAAGTATGCTGTGGATATCACTGTTTGGATAACACAAAAGCAGAGCTGCCTAGCCTGGTCCCTGTGTTCCGTTGTCCTTCATATCTCTTTGCAGGGCCTCCCTCCCCCTCCCAGCTCCAGCACTAAGCATTAGTAGAGTGCTGATCAGCTGCCCTTGCCCCGGCAAGCCAGCAGCCTTCTGCAGATTTCTGCCACCTGCTAAAAAGGTGACTTGGAAGGTTTGGTCCCTCCCTTGCTGCCTGCATCAGCCTGAACAGTGGGCTCAGCTGGTGAAAAATCTGGTTTACCTCAAGTAATTTTTCTTCCACAGAGCTGTCTTCCCTCTCAAGGCTGCTGCTGGAAAGAGCATGTTTTACTGTGTGGTCTCTGTCTGTGACACATAATAACTGCCGTGGTTTAACATGCTCCAGCTCTGCCATTGCCAGTTTTTGGCATGCTGTGTCTCTGCACCGCTATCAGGAATCCAGCACTCCTCTGCCAGGCTGGACGGTCGCCTGGTGGAAAGAAACAGGCTGGTTTATCACAGCTGGGGCACAACCTCTGGTCTCTCCAGTTCTCTACACCCCATTTGTCTCTGTCCCCAGGAACTGTTTGAGTTTCTGGCTTTGCAGAGCCAGTGCCCAGGGTTTCAGGGTACAGGAGTTGTTCCATCAGGATTGAGTTTCCCAGGGCGGGCAGGCTGTTCGGTGCAGCTGTGTCTATGTCCACAATGCCTATGGCTGCTGTGCCTTGGGGATGGGGCTGGTCCTGCATATCTGCAACAGGGCACTGAGGAAAAGTCATTAGCTGAGGGGCTGGTGGGCCCAAGGTGGGAAGTTGTGCGTGGGGGCTGCCCCAGGCCACCAGCAGCTCTGCTCTGCCCTGCCTTGCCCAGCAGCCCCTTGCTGCAAGCACAGCAAGGAAAAGCTGCACGAATCTCTTGCCCATAGCTGCCACAGCACCAGCATCTGTTGTCATGGCAACAGAGTGTCACACCTGCAAAGCCACTGTTTTGGGTACCAGTTTGTGAGCCCTTTGTGGAATTTGTCAGATAGTTGGTACAGCATGTAACTCCCCCCCAGGTCAGCTTGCTGGGATGGGGTTGCTCTGCATTAACCATTTGATCAGGCATCAGCTGGTAGACACAGGAGTGACACCAATTTAAAGCAGACAGGATTTTACACCAAAAGTATATTGTGTGTTGTAGCCTCGTGAGACAAGAAACAAAGACCCATTCATCTCCGCACGAGGGCAAAGCACAGCCATCTGGATTCCTCCCTCGAACCGGCACTAAAAAGCGGTGCATGTGTCACCAGCAGCCTCACAGCTAGCACAAGCCACCAGGGCTTTGCTGAGATGACCCTTCCTCTGCCCCATCACTGCGAGGCACAGGGAGCACAGCTCAACTTTCTGCTGGGGGTTGTTCTTTAACTAAAGATTTATGGCTGTTTATGAAGCACACAGTAGCTGAACCACCTAAGGGAGGGCCCAGAGCCAAATTGTCATCTCTAATGCTGCTATTTTGAGGGTGAGTTTTCATCAGCAGCTGTCGGCTGCATGAGTATGTCCTTTTCCTGTTTCAGATTCTGTACAATAGCCAGAGTGTGGAGGTGGACGGCCACTCGATGAAGAAACTCATAAGTGACCTCCAGCCAGACACGGACTATTCTTTTGTGCTAATGAACCGTGGCAGCAGTGCTGGGGGGCTCCAGCACCTTGTCTCAATCCGCACCGCTCCTGACGTCTTGCAAAGCAAACCCATCGCCACCAACAAGTACATACAGGAAGGAAAATTCACACTCACCCTTCCCAAAGTCCAGACTTCTGTGCCGGTTAGGTAGGTGCCATGCCTGGGTGGAGGAGGCAGGGTGGGGGCCTAAAGATGGGGAAGAAGGCAGGGCAGACCACTGCCAAGCTGTGGATTTGTAACCTGGGAGTGAACTTCGAAGCAGGCTACAGTACAGAGTGAGGCACTTACTCGTAACATGGGATCACGCTGCTGGCTCTTTCTGAGCAAATATTTATGTACAATAAAATTAAGACAATTCTTTGACAGTTTGCCCTCACTCTGATGGGTATATTCCAGATGCTACCAGCAAAAACACAGTTGAGGATCAGGAGGGACTTTCTCTGACACTGTATAATATCCTTTAAATAAATAATGCCTAAAGCCTCAAGGAGATTAAAAAAGCGAGTTTGTGGAAGTCCTATTTGTTACTGTGGTATCCTTGCACTGAAGCACAATTCCCCCAGGGTTCTTGCCACAATCCGATTATATAAATGTCCTTCTCACAGCTCCTCCACCACCCTCCGGAGCACAGTCTGTAGATCTTCATTAACTTAATGAGTGCTAATGGGAGTATTCTCTGCTCTGGTGCAGCTGGAAAACCAGCCTTTTCCTTACTGAAGCCTTTTGCTGCTTAGAGGGCAGGGAAAGGAGCAGGTCACCCTTGGGAGGCATATGGCACATGTTACTTGGTGACTGCCAGAGCTGACTTGGGGTCCAGTGTTTACGTTTTCCTTCCTTCGCAGGTGGTACTACATCGTGGTTGTGCCAGCAGATCAGAGCACCAGCAGCCCAACTGCTCGATGGCGGACACCTGATGAGATGGAGCTGGACCAGGTAGGCGTCTGTAGCAGCTGATGTGATGGAAGTGGCTCTCAGGTGGCCCAATGTGCTTTGCCCAGGCCTCCTGGCAACAGCATGGGTGCAGCAGCATAGGTACATCAGAGATGGGAGGCTGTGGGACATGTGGTGGCCACTCAGCCTTTCTTGGCTGGTGACAGCATATAGGAAGGAGGCTGGAGCCAAGCAAGGGAGAAGCCACCTCCCAGAATGTGCCTCATTAGGAGACCATGCTTGAGTGTCTCACAGCTCTGACCAGGACAGATCCTGTCTCTGGTTGTACACTTTTTGCAGCCTTTTTCAGCTGAAGCAGCCATGCCAATTTGAAAAATAGCTAGAAGAGAAAGATACTGTTCTCAGTTTATTAAGTTGTCCTGTCAGGAGGCTTTCCACTCTCTGGATAAGACCTGAGCCTTCAATTTGGATAAAGAGTTCACTCTAGTATCCAACAAAACCTCCAAAGCTCCCTTCACACTTGCTCTGTTAAAGGCTTTCAGCATTCACCAGCCCATTCACCCCAAGATGCAACTTACTCTGTGCAGGAGTCCTCCAACACCAGTAGCACAGTATGTGTGCAGGTGTCAGGAGAGTCCCACAAAGGGATTTGTGGGCTCTTCCTTCCCCATATACACCACCACACCCAAAGCACTAAGGAAAAATTCCAAGAAATCACACACAGAAGGGTCCATTAAGAGAACAAAGTTGCAAGCTTGAAGCACTCAAAAATTACAAAGTGTTAGAAGCTGCACATCAGCCCTTGCTTATCATCAATCTTTAATTACGTGATTGTGCAATCTTTTCCATGGGGTCCCAGCTCGTGGCGTGTATCAGTGGATCTGTTCTGCACATGGAGCACAATTGTGTGATGGAGAACCATCATCTGTAGATCTGCATCATTTCATTGCAGAAGCTGGAAGATGTCACAAGAAATAGAAGACTAGAATGAGAAAGGGTGTTTGGGTTTGGGGCTTTAGGTGTCGAAAGCTATCAAGAGAAATGGTTTCTATCTCTGTTTCACCCAGCCCCAGGCAAATGACTTAAACCAAAATTTTCATTAGCAGCCATTGTCTTCCATGTTTTGTTTTTTCAGAGTGCTCAGTTTGAGATCCCAGAGCCTCATTTGCAAAGTGTAAGCATCGCCAGCTGCAGAGAAAGTCAATAGGAGCTCTACTGGATACAGTTAGTGCTATAAAAAAATGCTAAGTTTGCTTTAAAGACAAAACAAGCCAATGTCTTTTCAATTTGACATTCAAAATTAGTGGACATTTTTTACATTAATGTCCCTGTGTCTCTGTTCTCCATCTGTAAAATTAGGATAATCGCTTTCATCTTACCTCATACGGGTGTTTGGAAGATAAAATCGTTAATGTTTTTGAAGCACTTGTAATATTATAGTGATCAGCACCATAGAAAAGCCCACGAGGAAATTATTAATTTTGTCTTCAGAGCTGGATTTGAATAGTAAGCAATAAACAAGGCCTCAGGCTGCATAATGCAAAGAAGAAAACAAAATATGGAATAGCTGCTCTTTGATTAAGCACTGTCTGTCCTGTGTATTGAACAAAGCAGGGGAGTTACAGAAAAGATGGTATGTGACCGTGCAGTCAAGGGTAGTAGCACAATGCACATACCTAAGACAGCTGAATTAATTTTGCACAGGCAATATTAATTTTCTAATTTTTCAGGATCTGAACTTCGCGAGCCTAGCATTCTTTTGATGCAGTCTTTTAGTGTGTGTTACATGTGTAAGTGCCAGTAGCATCCAGCAGCCTCGGTCATACTGGAGCCCTATGGTTTCATGCCCATGCACATAACAGCCTGCTTTCTGCCCCAAAGAGCTCGGCTGTAATTTCAGCCAAGATATAAGAGATGTGTGTAGGGAGCAAACTCCACGATCCAAAGACTGTTTTTCCACCTTTCCCCCTGCAGTTAAAAGGACATTTGTGAAACTGAGATTTCTCCATCCCTTTTTTTGATCCCTTTTTCTTTTTTTTTTTCTTTTTTTTTTTACCTGTTTTTTTTTTTTTTTTTTGGGGGGGGGGGGGGGGGGGGGGGT